>OW284520.1:11317976-12535668 GCA_935413205.1 Polydrusus cervinus | reverse complement strand
TATCATACAATAATAATTAAACAAATTTAAAATGTTTATTGTTATGAAAATTCTAAACCTTTATACTATATTTTACCTAAAAAATTTAAAACATTTATAACAAATTATTAACTATATACTGATTTCACAATTTCCGCCCTTAAAATTTTTCTTGTAACTTTTTCTTAACTACACTTCCCGAAAATAACTTTGGCGGCAAAGCGCTTTCTACAAATAAAGTTTTAAAAGTCGCGCCCATAGTTTCGATTTTATTAACCATAAAAATAGACCTAAAATTTAGGTGATCGGGGAAACTTTAAAATAAAGTGATACTAAATTTTTATCCAGAACACCCCGAGTTAAATTGAATATTATATGTAGAAGCACTTTAATAATATAAGATGGAAATAAAATTAAAGGCGTATGTAAATTTTTTAATAGCAACTGGGATGACAAAAGGGTACTTTTTACTATTTAGGAAAAAAAATTTGGGGGCGGTTGGTACCCCCAAAAGAGGGGTAAATTTCATGACGGAACGAAAAAAGTGTACCAAACTAAAAATAAAGGTACCTGTATTTCCGTATTTTCTCTGCAAATAAAGAGGCTTTCTAATACTGAATTTATTCCAGTTAAAAATTCCACCCTGTATAGAAACTGCTATGCATTATTCCTATACGCAATAGTACTGAAATAATCTAAAATTAAATAGGTTTCGGTTTTTAATTGTCGCTGCTATGTTTATTTAAATCGGCGGAAAAATTATCTCATCTGATTTCAATACCATCCCTGTCGGCAACTGGGTTCATGATGTAAAAAAATGATTAATTATTAAATAAAATATATCAACACTTTAATGCCACACAACATTTCATTAAAAGCCCAATGCTGGTGATTTTCCAGCTTTTTTAATGCTTTTATTCGTTTTTGTCTATTTTTAATTAAACGGTATTTTTAATAGTTTTCAATTAAAAGCATCGTATTACTGACGATAGCACTAAACAGTTTTTAGATTAATACAGGCAACCTGTCCTATATAGTAAAAAAAATATTTAAAAATAGTATAACATTATTTGGTAATATGCCTTGAATTTTAAGTAAAATATCACCAGAAAACATAACTATATCTTAATTAAAAAGTAACAAAAAATTAACTTTTATACCAATACATTGTTTTGCTTCGATATTTATTTATAATAATGACTGATGAAATAGTTGATAAAATGAGTTTTCTGAAAATATGTCTTAATGCGTTAGAAATTGCGATAGGGTTGTAGTTAGAACAAATGTTTTATTTTAATTCTGCATCAAATGACATAATAATATACAGAGGTTCCAATTTGAAATAAGAAAAATAAATTGCTTTAAAGTTTGCAAAGTTTGACACTAAACTTTGGACACCCTGTACAATTCGTACTAATCAAACTTAGTTAACGAGACTGTTTGACCTTATTTATTAAGTACCTTTGTATAATTTTTTTAAAGAGGCATTAGTTTTATTTTTTATTAATTTTTAAAACCAGTGGTGCAAAACTTTTTAGTGTTTATTTTTTTTTCGCCCATAATACTAGACCAATTTCAATAAAATTTTAGGGGTATGAAGGCAACTATAAGAGGCATCCAAATAAGTAAGAATATATATAGAATGTAATCTAAAAAATAGATCCTTATGACGTCACACTTTTTTGAAACCCCCTGTATCAACAAAAATATTTTCCTGAAATGCGCCCTAGGATACAGGTTAAGTTTGCAAAATTTCAAAATCCTTACTTAATTAATAGGTGAACTATAGAAGACGGGAGGTGAGGTGCAGGACCTTGTATATATGTATATATAAGAATAAAATTCGTACCAAATTTACTTTTTAGATATGCCACTGTTTTGTAGAGCATTTTCGATAGTTGGTGTGTTCATTCAACTATGATATTTGACTTAATATAGTTTAAACAGCATTTTAGCCTTTATAGGGAAATTTCAATAATATATGTAAATTTCATTACCGGTTGGACATTAGAACCGAATTATTACGGAAACAATGTATATGTTACCCTACTAAACGATATAATCAGAGATTGTAAAGACCACCTATTGGGGTGTAATCAGGTGAGTTTACCTTAGCGAAGCATACTGTGTAAATAGGGGAAATATTGATTTGAATATATAAGATCCAAATAATAAATTAATGTAATTTTCTAAACAAAAATTTTGCGCTACTGATATAATACATACATCTTAACGCTACTTTCGATCGATCCGATCTAAAGCAAAAACAAAGTTTTAAAAAAACAAATACCTTCTTAAAGGAGATGCATCTTTAACTTTCCATTTTTGATACTTTTAAAATATTGTAATATTATAATCTTTCAGCTAAGAAGCTCAACATGTTATATTTGGCTAGGTCCACCTTTTATTTAACCATAACAATGGGTACAACGTTTGTAAAAAAGTGAAAGCGTGTGTTTGTTTAATAGTACCGATAAGGATTCGAGGGCCCTAACTTTTGCCACATGTCAAGTCAATATGATGAAAAAAAAATGCATTACTGCCGCGTGAGTTCTCCCGTTTGAGTTTCTAAAAAAAGATCGGTATGGCGATCTCCTACGCCTTTCCAAAGAGGTATTTGCAACCGTAAAGAGTAGTGAAGATGACACAACCGAGTTCGAGTATATCATGGAGCGTGAGGCCCCTTTTCAAGCGTGGGACCGACACCTTAAAATATCTCGCACTTTTAAATAAATTCTCGTCTCAGTTTGTGAGAATTTTTTACAAATGTCGTCTAGATAACACCTTGCAAGATGTTTTCTCGTATTGTCTTGCCTCGCGAAGGTCTTGCAATTTTTTGTTCTCGCAATATGAAATCTTAATAGAACCAATATGGTAATACTATCTTTGGCTTTTAAAAGCACGTGTTTTCCTTACCTTAAGGTAAGGAAAACACGTGCTTTCTTCAACGCTTGCCAGAAAATAAGTAATTTTACAACACTTTATAACATTTTTTTCGCATATTTAGATATTTTACATCTCTTGAGAGCATGCTTTGACGGATCTATTACATATATCTATGAGTAGGTACTAAATTACTAAAACAAGAAAATTTGAAAAACAGAAAAAAAATGCAACGAATAATATGATAAATATGTCAAGAAAGAGTAACTAAGAAAACCAATGTTACCAAATTAAAAAAATAGGCCATTTTTGGGTTCTATGCGTTATACTTGTTTAAAAAAATTTCAACTGACTCCCATCCTTTATTCGACGAAACATTTTTGACCAAAAAACTAAACATTCTGTTTCGGTATTTGATCGACAGGTAAATAATAATCCATAAAACGATATGATGAATGCGACAAGTTTGAAGACAAATTGCCAGTTAACAATGCGAATTTACACATAACTCATCATTAAGCTAAATATATTTTTAGTTCGTATAGTCAAAAAATTAAAGGACCCAAGTGTTTAGTTTCATACATTGCTATTATCTTTTATTTATTGGGTCATATATCTTCGTTCTACAATCAGTAATATTTTGCAAAACAACCATTTTTTATAGCGAAATATGCTGTGTCCTATATAAATACTTCATCCCATAAAATTGAAATTTGTCCAGATTAATATAGTTCAGCTATTTAATCTTATAGCTTCACAAAATATTTCAATAATAAATATGTGGCTGGAATCTCAGTTTTTATATGAAATACTTAAATTTTAATTTGGATTTATTTTCTTTAAGGAACAAACATACATTCTATCGTTTATGATATAATTTGTGACATTTTGTCATGGGTGGACATCATACTCATATCAAAGAAAATTGACTGTACTATTTTCAGCTTTAAATTATTTTTATTTTTTGTGGTAGTGGAGAGTCAGGTATTGGTGCGCACCTAAGCCAAAATTGTAATATTTCCGAAATGACAAAAGACTGGACTTCTAGGTTCATTATCAAGATTCTTTAACTATTTGGCTTTAATATTCTGTAATTAATTTTAAATAAAAATGCACATTGTGACTTTAAAATTCGAAATTTCAAAAAGTTACACGGCGCATAATTACCCGACGTATGCGGCTAATGGTGCGCATGGATAGGATAATCGTGCGCATTGAAAAGGCAAACGAATAAAATAATTAATTGAAGCTAAGATTATACTTATTTATTCTTATAGCCTGAATCATGATTTCTGGATTCCATTGCGCCTGTGTTGTTTTACGTTGGTATTTGGGCATCTGCAAAAATGCAAAATATTATAATCTAATAATAAGATATTTAAGACTGTAAGTAATTATGGGTTCTTTTGAGGTTATGTCAAAACTTTGACGTGCTGACATTTTTGGACCACGGATTTGGATTTAGCTACCCCAAAAACATATAGTAATCGTGGCTTGACCCCTTTTTTGTGTGGCTGTGTTATTTAAATGCATTCTTAACAATGCTAGATACATGGCGGCTAATCGTGCGCACTGCGCCCGATTAACCGAAAGTGGCAGATTCGGTTTTAAATTCTTTAAAACAATATAAAACATTTTTTTGCCAAAATTATATATATCAGTGTCAAGAGGACTTATTAAGCAATGTATTAACGCACACGATTATCAAAAAATGAAAAAATCGACATACTTACGGCTTATTTTTTTCGAAACATCTACTAGTACACGACATACGTAATCAACGAAGCGACCATTTTGGATAAGTAAAGTAAAGCGATCCACCTGACTCATATATCATAGTACACAGGCTTAGCAAGGGATGGCGCCTAAATACCGATTTCGAATTATATACGCCGGTTATCGAAATAAAGACATGCGCACGATTAGCCGCCACGCACGATTAGTCGACTCTCCCCTAATAATTTTTTGCTGAGTTCTGTTTCACCCCTTTAAGGGGTTAAACATTTTTTTTGTTATGGGTATAAATCCCGAAAAACATAGCAAACGAGTGTGGGTACTACCTCTTCCCGATTAACCAATAATGACCCCGCAGAGACCGTGTAGAACAGAAAACTAAAATATTATATGTCGATTGTTAATAATAATCAAAATCTAGACTGAAGATTTAAAAAGTTCAAAATGGCATTGTTGGAGGTCAAAATCGTCACAGTTTTATAGCTTATGTTTAAAGTTTAAATTAAAATAAATTATAAGTCGTAAATTCTAAGGAGGGTTTTAAATACACACTTAAAACTAGGCATCAAAGTGGTAAAAACACTTACACTAAATAACATAATTTATTAAAAACAACGGTTTCCATTACAATATGTGCATTTACTAATGATCTGATACCAATATTCCTAAAAGCCTCCAATGGTAAATTTAAGTAATACACTAGTTTATTCTCTAAATTTTCGCATGATTAATATTATTTAAAATGGCCCATAAATAATGTACCATGTTCCACAATCATATAAATAATTGTACGGTTAGAATTGAATAAAGGTAAGAATATGGTTTTAGCTGAGAGTAAGGAAAGCGGTAGAAATAACGTAATAATTTATTGATCTTTTAATTAAAAAAATTCTACACAAAAGTTCTGTTTGTTTTTAAAATATAATGACACCCAGCAAACTTCAAACTAAATATTGCAAAAATTGATTTAATTTGTCATTGTAACATGAATAATGTTTTCAAATTTTTTTTTTGGAAATTGACATAACTTTATTCTAGTTTTTTTGTTATTTAATTGAATTATTTGAATTTATATAAATGTTGTATGAAAACTAACAGAATTATCCTTTTTGTTTATTTCAAGATTTTATAGAAAAAATTAAATGAAAACACAAAGTATTCTTTCATATCTGCTCTAAATTTAGATCCATGTAATTTTAACGTTTTCTGTACTTTGTTAATTAACGATATTTATATAACTATACCACAATTATCATTAGCAGCAGCCAAACGAATGTTTTGATTTGTCCTTTGCTGAATTTTCTATAAAGACAGACCCCGACGAAGGACCTTATCGAAAAATTGGTATTTTTATGAACTGACGGTCAAATTAATTTACTTCTTATGAATTAAATATTTTATTCCTTAAGAAAAGATTTTGAAGTTACTTACTATAAATGGTATTCTCATCAGAGGTCATAATAAAAACAAACATGAAAACCATGTACTACAGTTTGACTAACTAACTAACCTTTGATGTTAATATTAATTTAAAATAGACAGAGGGGAGTTATAGAAACAATTTGCAATTAACAAACTGCATATCGCATAATTTCAGTAATAGTCTGGGGGCTTGTGTCATGGCGTGAAGGACGTGTGGAAACAAACTGAAATGACTTTCTATGCTAGAAAGAGTTTGCCAAAACTTCATTCCATAAACGCAGGAAAAGTTTATATCATCTAAGACTATCAGAATCTAGGACTTATGATGAAAATGAAAACTTTTTAAATCAAGCACAAAAATAATCGACATTAACTGATTTTTGATATTTCGGGAAAATATTATCAGTATTAATACATATTATTATTATTTAAAAGAAATATCAAATAACCATAACAATACACAAAACATAGTTTAGATTTTTAAAAAAATATTAACTTTACCGAAGAGAATAATCTCTGTAAGATGATTTGGCATTCGAAATATATTATTTATATTATTACTTGCATACTTCCGAAGTTGTAGAAATAAATGGATATTTTTACTATTGGGCATTGGTCCCTTGGGGTCCTGGGTTTGTGTTCCCCGGAACACGCGGAACACCGGTATTTATGCCACTATAATTGTATAAGTTACATGTCCAATATGTCTAAACCTAAAACTCACTACACGAAATCATTTTATATTTGTACTGTTTCTACCTATCTACAGCATAATTTAATATTCACTATAAAATGTTAAGCGGTCGCCTTTTCAGTCTTAATACATTGAGTATATGAGAAAAATGTGTTAGAGAATAGTAGTTTGTACAACAAAAGTGGAGGAAGTAAATTGAACATGACGCCGTAGGCGTAGTGCTCAAACTTTCGAGTGCGATATGGACAATCCACTCGAGTTGAACAGTATATTTTTTCTACGACCAAACTTACAAACCTTATGTTAAAAAAAAGTTCGGCCCTTTTTGGTTTCGGACAAATGATCATGTTAGAAATTATGGTAAAACCAACTCAATAATAATGCGACATGAAATTAATTTTCTATGCACAATCAGCAGGTTGCATTATTGATAAAGCTATTATAGATGCGTGTATATTTTGTTGTATTGAACCAATTAATAACATATTGTACCATATACATATAGACTATATAATTTAGTGTTTTGAAAAAGAAGGCGGAGCCTCAGTAAATGCAATAAACTGTGATTGGTCAGCACTTTATAAGAACGCTACAGAGAAATCAAATTTTTACAAAAACAATGTTGTCAACTAATTTTAGACATTTTCGGATTCGTGAGAAATAAAGATCAAAGTACAGAGAAATGATAGGTCGGCACTATTTCCAAAGGGAAAAGGGAAGTTTTTACGCACAGTGTTATATTCGTAGGATATTCTTTAGGATCACTTGTAGTTGTGATCTGCTAAATTATACTTTTTCAGTATTGTGTGCATTTATATAATTCTTCTATAAAAATGGGAAATTTAAGTTTAAAGATTAAATGATTTAATGAATATTAATTTTTGCCGTTCTGGAATAACCCAATTTTCTCGTTACTTAAGGGTAAAGGAAACAGTAAATTTCCATGTGGGAGTATAAGAAATAAATATTAAAAGACTATTTAATAGGAAAATTAGTAATAATAATTGAAATGGGTTAATACGCTCCATCAACTAGAAGGAGAGCGAATATTCTGCAAAGCACAATTTCGTCTCGTAAATCAAAACAGATTTGTCGGTCGATTCATTCATGCTGAAACCGTAATATTGTAAATGCGAATATTTGGCTGATGTTTTTGTCTTGATAATAGACGGCCTTAGAAGTGGATTATGTAATGAGAGGGCGGGCATAGTTACGGGATGATTCGCGATCCCAAAATGGTATTTGGCAAATATCCGAATAGGCGACTAAAATTAATTCCTCTGTTCTCAGACATCAATTTATATAATCCCTTCAGTGACATTTATAAGTCAGCAGTGTATTGTTATCCTGAAGCGGTGCGGTCTCGAGTATTTAAAAGCTCTGCTTATCAACGTGATCTCGTGGGATCCCAGTCCCTTCCCAGCGGTGGGTAACTCGACTGCGAACAATTTCCAGACGGGACCCTTATTAACATTATTTTTTGTTTGTTTAATAAACAAGGCCGTGTTATTCTTTATCTACTCCTAATTTGGCCTTTTAACAAAAGAATACAGGGAACGCACTTCGTAATGGCTTCGCTAATGCTACAAAGTGTTTCTTTTGTGGAACTAATTTAATCAAATTTTCGCTTATTCTAAATAATCTGTTTAGAACTGAATCGTTTTCAAAAACTTAATATATTAACGCATTATGGGTAAATTTCCTCTTCCTGGATGAAACTACCTAAATATTTATTTATTTTTCCATTTTATTAAAGAAAATCATAACACAATTTTTGATATGACTATAATGTAATAAACGTTAAATTTACTTTAATATTTTATATATTTTTCCAAGTTTCCAAGTGCTATTATGCTGATTCGTCTTGGATACCGAATCCAAGTCCAAAACAGGTTTATCAATAATGCAACAACCAAACAAGCAGATGTACTTTGTAATTTTGACGAATTTGGTAGTCATTTGTATGTAGTAAAACATTAAATAATATTAAATATATTATGTCTGTCCATATAGATTTTAATTTGAAACCAATTATTTAGTAATTATGTAAAGTATTTAAACGATACATGATTTTCGCAAGGAAAATACTAATCTCATGTCTATTAATCCCAGTTTAAGACTAATTTAGCATTATAGTATACAGGGTGATTCCTAAGTTGATACTTTTTTTTAGCTGTGTATAGAAGGCATTAAAATACAAAACTTTTTCAAATACCTTTTTTCAAAAAACTCAAAAATAGGCGAGATAGAGAAGTAAAAAGTCTAAGTGCGGGCCTGGCATCAAATCATACCCCGCTATAGTTTCTGTTGTTTTTCTTATCTCTTATTAGTATTAGTCATACGGGTAGTGTTGAACAATCCGGTGCGGTGTGTTGTTCTGAAGCAAGTTAATTTTAAATTATTGATACGTGAAAATGGTAAAATTTGAAAACAATGAATTAATAGATAAGGTGGTAATTTACTGTAAGTGTGGCAAAGTGCTTCGAGATTATACGCAGAATGCTTTCCCTTGCGGGCTCATCCAACACCCAGAATTTTTCTTAATGTTATTTAATGGGCAAGTTAGGCAGAACCGTATTTGATTCGTAGTGTAATAAATGAATGTAAGTACTTTATTTTTGAGTTATTTGAAAAAAGGTATTTGAAAATGTTGTTTGTTTTAATGCCTTCTATACACCGCTAAAAAAGAAGTATCAACTTAGGAATTACCCTGTATACTCAAGCACATATTATTTTAAAAGGAGAATATGTGTGTGTGATGGTGTGTATAGGGGGTTTTGGCACTGGTTGAAGCCAAATGGCCAGTATCGTTTTTAGAGGAATGTAGTATGTGTGTATACTACTTCTTTTTCGCGATGGTTTTTGTTCAGTAACATGAAGTTTGTCCAGCTTAAGGTATTTTACATGGTTTGTATTATATAAAATAAGAATGTAAAATTCTTAAAAGGCAGAGCACATTATTTTACTTTAAACGGATCAATGCTTAAATTGAGTATATATACCTAATGTCTGTTTAGACATAACAGATCTTCCGACTGAGTAAATGTTATTTTTAAAGTACTCAGTTTATAGTTTTAAATTATAAATATGTACACTTCAAAAAAAAATATAGTTATCATGGCTTCTTTGGAGAATATAATACTTTATTTAGAATTTATTAATCTTTATTGTAAAAATAACTTTTATTTTAATTGAAAATGTACAACTCCTTGAAGTACAGCAAATAAGAATAAATTAAATAGAAATGTAGAAATATTTGTTTTAAAAACATATGTTGAAGATATTAAAATCTTATTTTAAGTATTTTCATAACATGTTTAACTTAAAGTGGTTTACGTTAAATAGGATTTTCTAGTTTCAATATAAGTATATTGTACAGTGCCCGCGAAAAAGTCTGCACCACGTGGCAAAAATTTGTATTCGTGAAGTTTAAAAAAAAATTGACTTGTTCGTTATTTTTACCACTTATAACATGGTTTTGTAAATCAAAAAATGTTTATGTTGTGTTTTTATATTGTCTTTTTACAATTTTAATCAATTTAAAATATTAAGTGGACGTAGTGCCGTTCGGCCTATATGAGGATGTCACAAGGGCCTCGATAATTTTTTCTTTTGGGGGGGGGGGGGGGGGGGGGGGGGGGGTAACAAATTAACAAGATAAATCATCAAATCGAAAGTGATTTCTAAAAAAAAAAAAGGTCGTCGCTCGAAAATAACATAAGCTTTTAGCACCGGGATTGGCACTTATGTGTATAGCTTATTATTAAAATGAGTGCCCACCCCGGCGTCAAAAGCTTAAATCAGATGTATGTTATTTTCGAGCGACGACCTTTTTTTTTTTTAGAAATCACTTTTCTTTCGTCAAGCGTAGGCAAAAAACTTTTTTTTGTCAATCTGGGGGGGGGGGGTAATTACCCCCCCCCCCCTTATCGACGCTCTTGGGATGTCATCATGTAATCTTGACGAATAACACTGAGGATGGCGAAAGCCGAAAGCGCTCTGCTATGATATCAATAAAGATATTTTTTTACACGTAATACAAAATCACTTTTCTATAAAAAAAAAAGTTCTAATATGGTTTTGCTTAATTATTAGTAACCAAGAAATAATCTAAAATATTTTACATTTCGCATTTGCTTTAATTCGTAATGTCATTTAAAATTTTTAACCTTCGGAAAATAACATTATTTGTCCAAATATTAACAAATGTCATAAGAAAAAGTTATTTGCCCTTATATGGACATTCTAAACCCAAAGTTTTCCTAATAAAACAATAATATTGTTTCAGGGTACATTTCTCCCGAATTTTGGATAAGAACTGAAAACAGTGTCTGATTTAACAAAAGATTTAACAACATTCAAGACTTCTTTTATGCATGTACTAGAGAGGTAAGTACCAATATCTCCATTTTATACTTAAAATATTGACTCGAAAACAAAATACCAAACCAAAAAAATACCATGAGGCTGTTGTTTGTAAGTTAAATCTGCCACTGTATAAGCTTATTAATTTTTAATACCTTTTACCGTAAAGCTGGTAGTTATTGCTTGGCTAGATTTTTTCTATTTTCTCATGTACCACGTCTGAAACATAATAATCCATATCTTCCAAAAGTTTGCTCTGCAACACATTGGCTCAGGAAGTTTTAATACGACTTTAAACTTTGCGGACAGATACCGCTTTATTACACGCGTTAGTTACGCCTTAAGTTCCTTTATTAATTTACCAAAAGTGCAGACATTTAACCTATTATTTAACTAAAATAAATTATAAATATATTATTAGAACAAAAATTTAGAAAGTCGGGTTACCACAAGATGTTTTTTGGGTCCACTGCTTTTAACTTATACCTGTTGTTATATTATGGATGGCCACCGGCCGTATCTCGGAAACTACTGGACATAGAAACTCGGGAAAAAAAATGATAACTAATGTGGCCATGAGAAAATTCTGGAAATAATTTTTAAGTTCCGCATTTTGCCACAAGAGGGCGTAATTGAAAAGTAAATTTTAAAATTTTACATACTCTACTCTACTCTACGGCCCATAAGTTATACATTATATTCTCGCCGGTAAGAGGATTTTTTGTGACGTAATTAATAACGATACATACTAACATTTATTTGTCCTATTTTTTTAATGGTACCGGGTGATTCAATAAGAAAGCCGGCTATATCTCGGAAACTACTGGGCATAGAAACTAAGGAAAAAAAAGATAACTAAAGTGGCCATGAGAAAATCCTGGAAATAATTTTTAAGTTCCGCATTTTGCCGCAAGAGGGCGTAATTAAAAAGTCAATTTTAAAATTTTACATATCTCCGAAAATTCCACGTTAAGGTATATCTTTGATAACACCATTCAAAAGCTTGGACAATTATGCATCATTTTGGTCTTATGCTCATTGGCGTACCAACGTTAAAAAGAGGGGGGGAAACTGTTGAAAGTGTAACTTGTATTTTAGTAAACTAAAGACTGTTTGGAAGAGAAATGTATGCACTTTTACCAATCGTATTTAGTTGTCCATAATAGTTCTCAAAAAAAAAATGCTAGAGGGCGCAATTTGTAATAATAACACATTTTTTGATTTTACTCCGAAAAAATAGACCATACGGTATAATTATGATACTATAATCGAAAAGTAGATAAAATTGGCTAGAAAAAATATTAAAACCGCAGCTCCATATCTCCGTTCGTTTCAGCGTTATTGCCAATAGAATAATTTTTAAAACTTTAAATAAAGAAGCGGTTATATTTTTTTAAGAAAAAAAGTGGGACGCCAATGATATTTTTTCATGTGGATATTATTTCGGATTAGCCTGGTCAATTCTGCATAAAAATGGTCTCTTGCGTTTTTCTCCTCAGGCACACCGTTCTTAATTAAAATAATTAAATTAAATTAGCTCTACTATTTATTATTATTAACATTGATAATGAAAAATTTTGTTTTATAAAAATTGTTGGAAATGACCACATTCACTTAATAGGCAAGCTTCCGCCCTCTTATTAAAGTTGGCACGCCAATGAGCATAAAACCAAAATGATGCATAATTGTCCAAGCTTTTTAATGGTGTTACCAAAGATGTAAATGTAAAATTTTAAAATTTACTTTTCAATTACGCCCTCTTGTGGCAAAATGCGGAACTTAAAAATTATTTCCAGGATTTTCTCATGGCCATTTTAGTTATCATTTTTTTTCCCGAGTTTCTATGCCCAGTAGTTTCCGAGATACGGCCGGTGGCCATCCATAATGGGACACCCGGTATACTCGTATAAAAGATTAAGTTAATTAAAGTTACAAATGTTTGGTGATTTGCAGGAAATGTTGGTGAAGTGTGTATCTTCGTGACACATAAAATTTAAAATAATCTTGTGTGGAGCAATAATAAATTAAAAGTGATAGGTGTGGAAAATTGGGGGAAGAGAGTTTCGTTACTTTGGATTGTCATATACCGGATGTCGGTGTACCAACTGAAAATATGAATTGCTCTAAAATATTATATTATGGGAGAAAAGTTTAATATTTCTAAAGTTAGGTGGTCTGGAGGTTGCAGAGCTCCATTTTATCAGTAAACTTTAAGTGACCTCTTTAATAGCTTTGAATGTAGATACAAATTGTTATTGAGGTAACACGAATACTAAGAAATAAAGAAGTTTTTTTAAAAATGTTTTAAACGTATCGTTATATAAAACCTTAGAAAAATGTCAAATGGTTGTGTATAGATCTACTAATATAGACTCTTTAAACCAAATATTTTAAAATATGTATTCAAAAGATTAGAGAACCACGTTCAGGCAAGAACTGCGTCGACAAAACAAACAACGAAAATAATTTACAGGGAATTTAGGGTTAATATATTATTATTAAACTGTTAACATTGTTTAATATAAAATTAAATATCTTTGGCTGCACATCGCACAAACTAATAAATAAAAGTATTGCTCATAACAAAAACAACAAAATTGCCTCTAGGCAGCTTAATCATGATAAACATAAAGCGCTCAATGATTACCTACATAAAAAATTTTATATCCGTGAAGCTCGATCAAGTGGGCCGAGAAAATTTTATTATTTTATAAACTACTATAAAAAGTGTAATGCAAATTTAATTCCAACCTTAAATTATAGTAGCATTCATCTTGCCGACTAGGAAAAAGTGGATGTTATCCATGACTGCTTTCAGGAAGAGAACGTATAATCCACTGGAGTAACAGACAAGGATTAGCCTATAGCAAAAGCTTTAGTAAGGATCCAGACTCAAGACTTACGAAACAGCTGCTTCATGTGAATATGAACCAGCTGAGAACCATTACAGAAATTCCGACAGGACACATGTGTGTCAAAAACCATCTTAACAGAATGCAACTGTACAATGAAGACCTTGATTGCAGATTATGTGGACAAGACAGAGAAATTGTAAAGCACATAGTATGCCATTGCGAGTCACTAGATCAAAAGAGGCATACTCGGGCAACCAAAACTGGAACCAGAGGACACCTTTACCCTCTCCCCAGTTGACCTACACAAACTAGTGCAAGGAACTGGAATCACGGAGTGGGTGTAACAACCAAACAGGGTGAGCACAATGGGCTAAACCTGGCCTAAGTGCATCCGGCGCACTGACGGGCCCTCGAAAAAAAAAGATACTGTTTTTAGTCCATTTTCTCTATATACCACCAAAAGTAAGTTAGGTAGTTGTTTTTTTCAAAGGGGCATAAGGCACTTTGATATAATTGTCGATCGCCAACTACAGTGGGGCGATCAAATTAATACCATACTTTTAAAACTTAGCGTTTCCTCAACTTTGTATTGTGAAATATGGAATATTGTGGGAGTATTTGAAATCCCTACTAGGGGTACTCAATACGTCAAATTTTATTATACTATAACATATATAGAACTACCAGATGGGACCTTCAAAAAAAGCGTGAGGCCGGCTGCTGTCACACTGTCACTAATAACTGCTGCATTTTAAACTAAAATCAAAGTTACATAGATTTCTAGCAATAACCATAATTTTATTTTCTAGCAACATTTCTTTAAAATAATGGATTTTTTCTTTACTAAATAAGGGCCTTATAATTTATAATTCGTCACCATTCAGTCACTTTTAGTGACAACATGCTCAGTATAAAAACCTTAAAATTCAACATTTAGTGTTTAGAAGAAGAATTTCATTTCAATTTTCTTCATTTTTTTTCATTTAGTGTTTATTTGAAATTACTTTACATCGTTTGACTGAACTTGAACTTCGGGTTAACGCGACATTGATATATTCAAATTATGATTTGATATAATTTATATTATTTTATCTAAAAGTATGTTGCAAGTTTTTTTTTACATTTGATACAGTATAAAATAGATTATACATTACTAATATTATATTGAATATATAGTTAATAATTATTATAATACACTATTGGGCAACAGCTTATTAAATAAATTTAAAAAATAAGCAAAACTCTTTGGATTTAAATAGTTATATTTAAAAATGGCTACTAAAGGTAATTATTTTAAAAGAATAAAATAATGAATAAATAATGAACTATACAGTATTTTATCACTTGTTATGTTCTTAACAGAAGAACTTTCAAAAAAAGTAGAGTATTAAACATTACACATTTTTTAAACCTCGGTTCTGTAACTAGATTGTTATAAATAAAAGAAATCAACCAAAGATTATGATTTCTGTGGGACTCACATGCATGCCGGTATAATTTAAATCTTCTCAGGGAATAATAGCGGCGGAAAAAGATAAAGTATCTGTCAATAAAACGCTATCTTTAAAAGCTGAACGAAACTTTATAACATATTTTGTGGAAAGAACATGTTTTTGATAATCGACAACAAAGGCGTGACTAATTATTTAAGGTCTTAGTTTGATCTGAAATTTATTTCCGTTGGGTTGAAATGTAAATAGAAGAAATAAACTAGTTCCATGTTTATTTTTTTCTGTATATTCTATTCCTTTTAATTTTTTACCGTAAATAGTAAAAAATTATGTTTCTTTTCTATCAATTATAAAACCGGCTAATTTTTCTTCTCACGGAGATCAAAGGCAGCGATGGAGAGCGATCTAACTGGATATACCGTTTACACTTGAAAACGGTTGAAGAGACTAAGTAATCGAAATAATGTGTTAAGTAACAAAATATTTACAATGAAAGTCTGACAAAACCCTTTTTTTATAATACAATTGTGTTTACCACCTTCAGACACTTTCTAAATCCAGGTTTAGCCAAATATACTTAATGTACTCTAATATAACACTGGATACGCTCTCCATGATTATTCATTTAATTTTGAATTCTATCTATTGTTTATAAATATATACAAAGATGTTTTACAATAAAGATTTATAGCAGATTTATTTTTGTCCTTAAAATAAATAATACTCCCAGGACAAGCCGAGAGCTGGTCTTTGGTCGTATAATCGTTTAGCGCTTTTAATTTGTATTAATAAGTTTTAATATTAATTACAGAAATAAATATCATAATTTTAATATTCATGAAAACTCTTTTTTTAAAAATCTCTATATATCTTTAAGGAAACATAAATCTAGGATACGTCTTGTAAGCGTTGGTTTTAGGTACTTTATTACTCCTCCTCTTCAATTGTTGGCATAGCTAATGATAAAGTGCAGTTATGATTAGTATCAATTGCAGCTGCTTAATTCGAGACATGGCAAGTGTCTGTAATTATTCTTAGACCTTGCAAGAGTATTGACACTGCAGCTGCTTGTTTTTATTAGCGACCCGATGGTCGATTGCCTCGAAGCAGCGCAGTCACACCTTCTCCATGTTCGACCGTTTACATTCTCCTCACGCCGCCCCAAAATTACGAATGGATGCCATTTAATTACATTGTCTTGGCAAGTAGTTATAAAAGTAACGGGGTGGCACACAGCGCCAGGCCTGTTCCGATGACTGAGAGAGCTGCCTTTGCCGTCTGCAATCAGACTGATTTAAGAAATCGCGATTTACTATGAGCCCGACTGTAGCGGAAGTTAACAGTAATTTTGTTACAGCGTACAACTGCTGCTGGTTTCAAAAACTTTCACGTTTCGTTTTAAGTGTAAAAAGCCATGTAAAAGTAGGGTTTCATTTTAAAGAGTATTTCGTGTTAAAAATATAATTATATATTCGAATTCTATTTTCGGTTTACTATAGACAAAAGCGTCCAGCTACACGAGATGAGGCTGCTAGAAGCTAGAATAAAAGAGACAGAAACGATAAAAAATATTTTATCTACAAGGTGGAACGAAAACACAAGTGGTCACCAAAAGGGATTAATTTGGTATAGCTATTAGAAATCGTTTTCCATTTACGAGCTCCTAATGGCGTGGGTTCTCTTATTGTATTATGATGAATTAGAAAAATATATTGTTATTTTCGATTTTATTAAATTATTATTATTATTAGTAATATTTTATGTACTAATATAACGTTTTTTCTTGCAAATTTCATTTACTTTCTGATTATGATGTTATAGTTATACCGTATGATTTAAGTTTTCGGAATAAAATTGAAAAAACTGTTACTATCACAAATTACGCTCTCTAGCTATTTTATTAGGAATCATCGTGTACCCATGGATAGGACAATTAAAACTACTTCCATTTCTCTTCCAAACAAGCTTAAGTTTACTAAAATCGGATAAGTCGTTTAGAAGTTACAGCAAATTAAATGATTACACTTTCAATAGCTTTCCCCACTCTTATCAAGGTCGGTACGCCAATGAGCCCTGAACCAAAATGATACAGAATTTTCTTAGCTTTCTAATGATAGTGGACCTTAATGTGGGAATTTTTGGAGAAAATTAGAATTTTATTATTCAATGAGTTTCTATGCCCAGCAATTATACGGCCGGTGGCCATCCATAATGGAACACCCGATACATTAGCGACACAGGTGATGATGTTATATGGGATAACAATTGAATTTATTGAAATGCAGCTTTAAAACAAAACTTTGCTGATATTAAATTTAACATTACCACAATAAATTAGTATACTTCAACACAAATTTCAAAAAAGTTGTTGAAAGGAAAAAGTATAAATCTCATTACTGTGTTACCCGGAACTATTAAAATACAGTATAATCACAACAAAAAATACAAACAACATAAAAGTTTATAAACTATGATCCTATTGATAATGTATACATAATATTTGTGTATAAACGCAGATTTTACATTTTGTGTTTTTTTGCTAAAAACAGCAAAAAATTATATTTAAGTATTTGTTTTTTTTTGTTCTTTTTGGTAAGCTAATATTATTTGCAAGTTACTGTTTTTCAATACAAAATAAACACTAAAGAAAACAGCAGTTTGGTTCACTGCACTATTTTTATGCTTAGCTGCTTTCTTTTTTAGAGTACGTGAAAGTTTTCGCAATAAACGTAACCATTGAACGTATTGTAACGAAATTATCGTTAATTTCCGGCTGATTGAATGCATGGTATTATCTTTAGCTCTTCTATGATGGATATATTGCTGAATTGCTAAATAAAGACTATGTCGAGTAAAAGTATCAATTTGTATATTTTTACAACTGGTTGCAGCAACTATCAGAAACAATAATTAGAAATTTTTTATTGAACCACATTGTTCCATATCAGGGGAGGCGAAATTAAGTAGCCTACCAGATCCCCAGACCTCACTCCTTTGGACTTTTAACTGTAGAGTGGTTTAAAAAAAAATATTCACTAAACGTAATCATTAAAATTAAATAAATAATTGTTGTAACCTAAAAATGCAGCCATTCCATTCCTGTTTATTTAAACCAGCTGTTTCGTTAGTCTCGGGTCTAGATCCCCAATGAAGCTTTTACTGTAGTGTAATCCCTGTCTGTTGCTCCCAGTGGATTTTCTGTTCACTCCTGATCCATCGCTTTATGGCATATCTTACTGTGCACCTTGGTACTCCGAGTACCGGATCAGGACCAATGAATGTCTTTTCTGAGCCTTTCTTCGCAAGTTCATCAGCTTTTTCGTTCCCTGTAATACCATTGTATCCCCTTGACATTCTCATAGCAGGCTTAAGGATGCCTTGTGGCATGTTAGTAATCTAAGGGTTTCTTGACTGTGGAAGAGTTCCCAGAGGGAAAAAGTAAGTTTTTCTCTGGTCTACTCGGTGTATCCCCGCTTCCATACCCTCTTTGGTTTTAGAGCCGTCTGTGTACTAGATTATTGCCTCAGGAGGAGTTTCTAAATTGAAAATCAATCGGTGATTCTAATAAAATCAATAATATTTCCGATTTTAATAACCAACAATAGGACTGTCATTGAATAAGTTATTATTCGTTTAGAGGTATACGATTGTGGGGTACCAATGAATGGTAGAAAAATGTATACCTTAATGAAAATGGTAATTATTATTCTTAAATATATATTATATTATATTTTATATATTTTGTTAAAACTAAAAGAAATTCAAATTAGTAGAAGTTATTTTATTAGAAAACAACAAAAGAATATACAAAATAAAAATATATACCTATTACTGGGGGATATTTATTCTATAAAATATTATTTCTGTTAATAAAGTCCTAAAATCATTATACGAAAGTAGTTCCATACGCTTACTTTCTTTTTTAAATTTAAAAGAGAACGTGAAAGTTTTAAAAACTAGCAGAAGTTGCACGCTGTAACAAAATTATTGTCAACTTCCGCTACACCCGTATTCATAGAATGTCTCTTAAATAGAACGGTTTTAATAAGTGTGATTGCAAAAAAAAGGATAAAATACCGTTTTATAATCAAAATATTTTATAATTTAAAATATACAGAAAAAAATTAGTTTCATAGTTTAAAAAATCCTTGTTTTATGGGGTAACTCTTTTAGTCACACCGGTTACTATTTTTATAAATAACAAATATAAATAAATAATAATTTTTCAAAGTTCGTCTTTTCTTATGAATTTTTTTTCTAGTATCTTTTGTACTATAATCATAACAAGAAATGTCCTATCTCTTATAACGGAGAAAAAATTAACTAATTTAAAACACAGTATCAAAGGTTTTCTCTGGTCAAAAATATCGTATTAGTTCAGAATTATCCATGTATTTACGGTATGGTAATCTATAACTGCAGCTAGTTCCTGAACGGTCGGTCATAGTAACCGTTCATTAATCATCGCTGGTATTAATTCCGGGCATTTATCAGGGTTTTCCGATGTACGTGCGAATCGAGAGTACGCGACACTGTGCGTCCGACAAAACGGCAATCGCCACTGGAGATGGGAAGTGTACTTCTTTTTAGAAAATTGATTCATTACATTTGATTCTTTGCTGTGAAATATCATGTTTCACTCGTTGCTTCGAGACCGCGTTAAATAAACATATTGGATAATTTACCATAGTAGGGCTTAAATATTATTTATTTAATAAGATCAATAGACCAGAAACATTCATAACTTAGCTATCGGAAATATACAACTTACATGGAATCGCATCAAGTTTCATCACTTTAAAAATTATTTTACACAAATTTATATCCATTATGTTGAAGTGGTGCATTTTTTTTATTGAAAAGTATTAAGTATATATTTAGTCAAGGGATTTAAAGTGGTAAATAAATTAGTTTTCTGTTAAAAACAACAGTTAAAAGTGTCCACAAAAATATGAGTAGTGTATTTAAATTTAATGTTAAACGGGTGATGCATATAAAAAAACAACTAATACAAATTATATTTTTTAAAAACATCTATTTTTGTTTGTAGCTAGTTAATAATATATTTTATATGCTTTCTTTTTTTAAATTTAAATTATTTTTCATAACATGTTAAAATATGATAGAATAGTTTTGGACTTGCATTGTCTTTAATTTGTTTTACATCACAACGTTTCAACTGGTAAGTATCTCCAGTCGTCTTCAGGTGAATACTGAATAAAGACAATGCAAGTCCAAAACTATTCTATCATTCAAGAAACATCATTGTCTCCAACCTTCAAACATGTTAAAATATGACTCGCAAGTTTAACTTGGAAACAATTTTTGCAAACATGATAAGCCTTTTTTAAATAATATATAATATTTTTTCTACGACTATTTAGTGTTATACATTAGACGAGTAGTATATTGTAAAAATATGAGATACATAGCGGATTCACCAGTTTTAGATAACACATATTATATACCAACAAAGTTTACATTGTAGTCATTCTAAAAAAATTATGGACAGTCGATGCGTTTTGTAGTGAAACCAAATAAATATACAAACATTTTTTACTGTGTATCAACTAAAAAATAAAAAGTGCTTCTATAAGTTTCTGTGGAAAATTATTCATCCCGCCCCTAAGGGCACTAAGGCACTCGACAAAACTCAAAACTGTCACTTCGCATCAGCTATCATCCACAGAGCAAGTCATGTACATCTAATTGACCTTGCGCTTATAAATGACCGTGGTGATGTTGATGCTGTCAACAGCAATAATGTGTACTATCTGATGAGACTAGGCTCGCTTGTCGTCAGTGAACTATGGGGTTCGATATTCAAAAAAACTCTTTATTAACACTCCGAAAATGATCGCTGTCAGTTGCAGCACAATGCGAAGCCACAAATGATATTAGGGAATAGGTGGGGAGTATTGGACCGTGACCTAAACTAGGCATGTAGACTTATTTTAAAGCTAAAAACATCATAGAAGTTTACAAAAATGAAAAGGTATGAAATAGAAAATGGATTTACAAGGGGTAAATTTTTTATAATAAATTATTTTAATTAAAATCAGTCTGTTACTTGATCACTGCAGTGAAACGCTTTTTAATTTTGGGTTAGCAACAGGTGCCTGGTAGTCTTTTATGACTAGAATAATTTATCATAGAGTTATATTTTACTAAACTCTAAACTATACCAGGTGTACATATTTACTCTACCGTGGGATAGATTCGAATCAATAGACACTACATATTAAATAAATATAGTAATGCACACCTCAGAAGATGTAATGTTATTACATAATAACAGAAAATTAAACTGTAATTAATTTAAAATGAACTCTACATAAAATTGAAGTTCCTAGCTCTGAAATATCTTAAACCATACCAACATACTCATAAACACGAAATCTCTTAAAATAAAATTTCACTAAGTAGTTTGCACAATTTGGATAAATAAAACACAAAATTTCACTATGACTAACTACCGGTAAAATATAAATTTGCAGGTATGTCAGATAGAACCTTCTATATGTTTTACCTAAATGCGATATTTCAATATACAGGGTATAAATGAGGGTGGGTTATTCGAAAAATTCAATTTAGTTTTGTTATTTAGTAAATCGGAAATAAGGTATTAAGTTAAGGGAACCAGAAGCTTTTAAGGAATGTTGTATTAGGAAAGCTTAACTGATATTTAGTAATCGGAAGTTTGAACCTGCTAACGATGCTACAAGAAATTTTCTGAAACGTAACATACAATATTTTAAGTTAAATTATTGTGTTTTATCCGACAAATAATTTCTAGTAGTCCGCCCCACAGACAGTCCAATTTTGTTACGGCATCCAAATTTCCAATCACTGCTGATAATACATGTTTGTACTAATCTCTTAACTTGGCAAGGTTGTGCATATTGATTTTTCAACGAGTAAAGGAATAATTAATATTATATATTTATTTGGGTTGTTAATTTTTAATATAAAAAATAACACCTTTTTTTCCAACAAATGTATTATAAAACAAAGTGGTGTGCAAAGAATAATAGAACCGAAGTCGCAGCTTCGAAAAATGTGTTCATTCGAGATAAAACGGAAAACATTCATGGCACGGGAATAATAATTAATGTTTGGGCAGCGCTGAGGGAGCGCTGGCTTCACGAGGGCGCCCTATCCTGGACTGTTCACTGTTAGCACGGGAAAACTAGACTACAATTTGCCCAAAAGCGACTACTTATACTTTGAAGGAAAATATGTAACTTTTTTATTTTTAGCATAGTACCTACATGGTTCATCTATTTTTTTAAAGAAAGAAATCAATAATTAAAAAAAAAAGTATTTTTCATTTTTTCATATTATTTTAGTAACAGAAATATAATTATCTATTTTTGTGTGCCTTCTTTAAATTGTCAGCATCTTAGTCCGACCAAAATCAGAAAGGTACATTAAATGGAGTCGGCACAAGTTGCGAAGTAATTGTTTACGCTCGTCTCTTAGCAACGTCACTTTCTAATATTACATTTGGGAGTATTACAGGGTTATAAACAGAGTAATTCAAAACACTAAATAAGGAACTTAACGTTTCGTATCAAATATGAACGCCTTACCCACTATACAGGTCTGTCAAAATACTTTTACAATCAGGAGCCTAATGGGCAGAAAAGAGAAGGTACTAAGATAAAAAGAGATTTTTAATCAAAATTTTAAAAAATATATTAATTGTTTCAGCCGATAACAGGTGGAAATCCATAACTATAATATTATTTAAAAAATATGGCTTCTATAGTAATTAAATTTAAAATCACCCTGTTATTTCAGCGCAATTCGACTGAACTATTAATAAGGTGGCGGGCAGTCGACAGCGGCGTTTACAAGAAATCAATTTTAACGAAGAGCTGCTGTAAGCTAAATCCAAATAAAGGAATACGTTATTGGCGATAAGATAGACGAGCGTATTGACTGGGATGGGGTGCCAGCAGCCGATACACTACCCTTTCGTTCCGTTTACACTTTTGCGGCCTTGGATGAACTGAAAACTGTTTGTTGTATGCATTAGATATTTTCTCATAAAATAACTTTGTTGCTGACTTTTTGAAATTCTAAGAAAACATTTCTGTTTTATTTTTATATTCTTGCGATATTCTTTAAAAGACAGAGTAGTACTGAGAAAAGAAGACAGGAGCCAAAATTTTAACTAGATCTTTGTATAAAATAGGAATTAGTTTGATAATCTAAAATGGTCATGAATTAGTCTAGTTTAATTTTTTTTTACAGCAAAAAAATTAATACTAAGTCATTTTATAACAATTTCAATCAAAAGGTAAATTCTCGTTTCTACTAATCGGAGCTCCAGCAATTTTAGTGCTCTAATATTTTAGGCGTAGCATAATATCGTAACCAACAGTAACAAAATTTTAAATATTTCCAAAAAAACTTTTCAAGTCTTTTTTGGATTTCCAAAAAAAAAACGTTCATGCTAAACCAGATTTTAAATTCACGGCTCGTCAGGTGAAGAGGTTGACTTTAAAAACCTATATTTGTTGTTGTATATTGTTTAAAAAATTACTGTGGCGAAACCTAAATATATTACTTTTTCGTCTTTAGTAGAACCATATTTTCCAATTTTAAATACCTGAGAAACCTCTGCGACTGAAGTCGGAAAACATGAAAACAAAAACCCTCCAAAGTATGCAATATTATAATAATCAGTTTAAAACCATTGTTACCCATTAATATTTTTGATGATATTATGATAATCAAATTATCATTCAGATTGTATAGTACTACCAAGAAGTGGAAGACTATTAATAGGGTTTAATCACATGCAGATTAGTTTGTAACTATTTTGTTCCCGTCAGTACAGAGTAGGTTTTCATATCTTACCAACAGAAAACCTTCAAACTAAAAGTTATTATATGAACCTTCTTGAGTTGTCTATAACCTTTAGCGCCATCTCATAGCAGTCCCATATATACAATCTGAGCAGAAACCCATGTGGGCCTTACGTATCGTAGAAACATAAAGTATCCTTGCTTGTCATGTGCTAATAACTTATAAATTAGATGAGGAAAATAGTTTCACATGATCATTCCTTATATAATAAGAATAATTTTACTTCTCCCCATTTCTCTCACTGGTTCTTTATTTAAACCAATATTTAAAAAATAAAAATGTAGAACGAATTTAAAATATTGAATTATTTTATAATTTTTGTGTTCAAGTCGGTCATAAAATTGACAACTTTTAACTACGTTTTCTTTTTATCAAACTACCAAAAAACCAGAATTTTAATACTTGCTCTTATCTAACTATTTATTGGCTAAATATGAAACACTAAATCCTCTTTTGCCTAAGTTAAATATTTAAGCATAATTTAAAATAACCGTACTTTTTTCCAGGAAAAATACGGACACTGTTCATGTAAATGTTCCTAAATTCATATCACTCTCATAATATGATAAAAAGAGTATACCGAATTTGATGTATGTATGCTATTTTGGTTTGGGGAGATATGCACAATTTAAAGTATATTTTATCCAATGTGGTGCTTAATTTATTCTAAAAGCAATTGAATAATTCTTTTAAATTCAAAATTTATTGATTTAATTGTCTCAGATAAATTTAGGACTAATTTTCGGGCTCAGTTTAGTGAAAGGAAATATTATTTATTTTTATTATTATCCCCTTTTTATAAACATTCAGCAGGTCTTCCCACCTACTGAGTTTGTAAAAACGATCTTTTAAGATAATTTAAAATGAAATTAGTGTAAAAAAACTTTTGTGCTAGCTGGTTATTACTTTTTTGCTACTTTTAATATACAGTGCACAGAAACTGTGCACCGTATGGAAAAACAATTTTTCTTTAAATATGATAACGTTATTATAATGTTAAAAAGTTCTAAATTGTTTTTAACTAAAATTGCATCCGAAAAATTAATTTGTCCTTAATAATATCCATTATACGCTACACTTGCACCATCTGTAATTAATAAAAGGTATTTGTCAAAAATGGTTTTGATACGATCACAGTCTTTAAAAAAATAGTTGTATTATTAGTCGATTGATAAAAAGAGATAATTATTTTATATCCAGTAATATGTTATATGTATATGAATAATTTAATGCAAGTTTCATGTAATGCTTGGAAACTAAGGTTGTAAGAATACTTTCGGTATGTTTTTTTTTTAAATAAAGGACGTTGATTACCAAAGCTTAGTTTAAACTGGAGCTCCAGTACTAAATACATCTAGTCACAGGGTGCTTAAATTTAAGTTCCTTAAAATAAAATCTATTTCCTAAAATGTAATGTGACTTTTCAATAGCTTGATACTTCCACAACCAACGTTGTCGCAGTATATTATGTCTTGAAAAAAATTAAATACTCCTGCAAAAGCAATATGAGCGATGTTACAGGCAGTAACAGCAGCGGCGTATGGTCCATTCCTTTGCTGCTCCACTGGCTCTGCCTTTTTGCACTTCTTCTTTGCTGTAGCCGTTAAGTTACCGCATGTTCGGTGTAATAGCTTACTTTCCGACTTTTACAAAGCACGCACGCAGATGGTTCATACTGCTACTTCGAAATCGTGCTGACCATCTGACGTTAACAATGTTCTGTAGCCAAATCAATTCATGTACTACTTTTCAATAGCTTCTTCGTGATTTTAGAAAAATGTTTTTCTCTAATTTTAACGAAAAAAGATTTATCACTACTATCCCTAATGATCATTTTTTATTTAGTAATTATGGACAGTGAACTAAAATACTGGATAATGTGGATACAGTAATAAATTTTAAATAGAACTATAAATGTAGTAGTCTCGTAACAAATTTTACTCCAAAATTACTAAAGCTATTGAGCTTATTATAAGATATATATTTGGTTATTAAGAAATACTGAAGTAATACTCAAAAATATTTGCATGCGTCAAAATTTAACTAAAAATGTAAAAGTAAAGTATGATTAAATTTATTTTAATTTTTGGTACTCAGCGAACAGCTTAAGGTTCAAGCGTTACGACTTATATTGGAAGAACATTATGATACAATATAGTTTAAATTGCATATCTTTAAAAAAATATTTGTTGAGATAGGAAGCTAAGCTTCAACTCCGCCAATTGTAATTAAATCATTTAATGATTAAACTGAAGTAAATAGTATGTCACAATTTTAAAAAATTCAGTAACAACGAAAGCAAAAAAATTAGTTTATTTTATATACGGGGATAAACTCTTAAAACACAGTTGACGCTTGTTTTTAACCTATGATATAACTGTTTCTAAAGTGTCATAAACCTGGTATTCCATTTTCAACTTAATCATCAACACAATTTTACAACACTGAATTAATTCTACAGGCCTTTTTCAAACGATTAAATTGATATTTTGATTTTAGATAGTCCTGAACAATTTAAAATTGAAGATGATTTAAAATATCTGACATCGTGTAAACTTCACAGGAGCAGTGTAGCAGAAATAGCAGGCGGTAAGTTAGTTCTTTGTTTTTCTTTTATATAAACTCAGCCACAAGTTGAAAAATGCGTTGAATTCATGGATTTATTCAAAAAAATTAATTATTGCCTTGGATAGAGCTATCAGTCAAATATCTGAATGCTTGATCATCGTATTGTGAATGTCCCTATTTCGCAATTTTCAATTTTTTGCTAATTCAATGGTGGCAAAATTGCTAATTGTGGCAAATATGTTTTGTGTATTATTTTATAGTTCATTACTAAAAGACATTTTTTTTGTTATTGTAGTAGATTAGCTAGTTGGATACTGTGACGAAACAGTATGGTATGGTACTATAATTATACCCTCTAAAGTTAAGATTTATTAAAATATGATAAAAATTCATAAGTAAAGCTACTTAACAAGCCGGAATTATATAGAAAGTTTTTAAAACGTGAATTTATTTTTACATTCTTCAGCAGCTCGTTATTTATTAATCACGCTAAGTAATTTAATTTTGGGCAGAAGAATGAATGGTGACTATTTGCTTCCAAAAAATAACCTTTTGCAGACCAATTTGTTACTTACGGGGTGATATAATATTGGGATGGCATTCTACTTATCTTGCAGCGTAGCGAGCGTTAAATAATGATGAAAAATGTTTTAATTATGCATTCCCATAATATTACAAATTTAAGGCAAAAATTTGTGAACAGTTATCGCCCAAACTAATAATAAATCAACATTTTTATAGTCGGCAGCTTTTATTAAAAGCCATTAGTTTGGTGGCCTGTATTTCTGCCCTCGGATACTCGGATATCAGAATGGAAGTGTGAATTTACGGAGCGCAAATGAGTAAATATCTCTTGTCCGATGACTGTCGTGACCAATTTTACACTGTACTTTTTAATACTATGACCTACATTTAATAAGTATAAATTTCAATTTTGGAATTTCCAATAAGTCATATTTTACAAGTTTTCCGAAAAATTAAATAATTAAATTATTTTTGTACCTTTTTTAATTGATGAAATTTACTAAACTAGTATTTGCTACATACATACTGAAATAAATTGTTATGAATAAGAAAAAAAAAGTAGTATATTAAATGTGGTACGAAGGATCAAAATAATAGTTGCTTATGCTTTTCACATTATTTTAAAGGAAATTACATTATTTCATTTAGCGTCTCAGAAAATTACATGATTCTGC
Organism: Polydrusus cervinus; assembly: GCA_935413205.1. Taxonomy (NCBI): domain Eukaryota; kingdom Metazoa; phylum Arthropoda; class Insecta; order Coleoptera; family Curculionidae; genus Polydrusus; species Polydrusus cervinus. The sequence goes on along the minus strand of OW284520.1, from coordinate 12,507,641 downwards.
GTAAATACATAATATGTAATTTTATTTTTGGATATTATTACTTGGGAATATATTTTGAATAAAATTATTAATTTCTAGTCATAGTGAACGTTAATAAGCAGTAAATTAAATAAGTTTTCCTGTCAACTTGGTAATTATTCTGTACATGTGAACTTTTTTTGTGAAAGTTTTGAAAATAGAAATAACAAAAGAATTATGCGCTCTTCATCCTTTATAACGCATGCGTATGTTTGAGATATGTAACGACGAAACAAATACATTAATATTACAGTAAGTAACTCCAAGAAATATAGCAAAGTTAAATCAAATATTTTGATTAGAAGCGATCATAGATTAAATATACTAAAATAACTCAAAAAGTATATTTTTATATATAATAGCTTTGCTTAAAAACTTAATACAGAAAAGTTATTAAAAATTCCATGTTATTAGAAGTCTAGTCGTAATAACTGATAAAGTACAATTTCCACATTCTTTTACAATTTTCGTAAAAAAATAAATCAAGAAACAAGTTGAATAGGCAAATTTCCTTTCCTTTTGGTAGTAGTTACGTACAATTTTTATTGAAGGGATCGATTTGAACCGTTTCAGTCACCATAATATTCTTTTATCGTTTAAGAATGTTATCAGCATCTACATAGTTTTAATTATGTTTTATGGTTAAAACCATATTTTTTCAGAGCTCTATTTTTTTTATTTGGTCTTTGAATACACCGTTCGAGTAATTATTATAACTAGTTTTACATACAGTTTCACTACAAACTAACTAAAACGTATTTTGAAAGCAAATAAATATAATGGAAACCGACAAAATGATAATAACAAGGAGGATGTTAAATTTTAAATTGAAGTCTCATAGTGTCCATGGAACAATAATTGGTTGGCTCGTTTATCCGGAAAGTTCGGGATTCTTGGTTCGATTACCAGCGATAACATATATTTTCGGATTAAAAAAATGGTCTAAAATACCAATAAAACTTAAGGTATTTTGGTACTATGATAGCTAGTCATAGTACCAAAATAGCTCATTATAACCTGTTATGTTTAGCTTTAGCTGAAAATCCAGAGCAAAACAAATTAAATCAGACTTAACATTTTATAAGAAAAAAACATTGTTAAAGATAAAAAAAACATTTATTGCATAAAATAGAAAGAGTAGGTACATAAAGAAATCCAAGATGCATAAATTTAATTATTTGATAATTCTGCGAAGATTTGAGAACTCTGTGTCATTCGTCAGTGACACCTTGCGCTTGTCTACTTCGTACTTTTTTATTATTTATGATACTGCAATAAAAATGTCTTTTTAACTCGATTAACAGAATAAAGGTGGTTTTTATTCACTTTTCATGCTCATCAAAATAAATTCGGGGAGGTTTTAACGAACTCTTGTTCTAGCCAATAATAATTGAATGGTGTTTTGTAGTACTTAATTTTGATACAAAATATTGCGAAAGGTTTTCTTTATCCATTGGTTCATAAAAATGATTTTTTATTCGATAGAAAATTTGACCCCACAGAAGAAATTTCCAGTCACTGTCAGAATGACAATATTGCAAAATTATTTCATTAATGGCAAATCACTCGCCTTAATTTGATAATAAATATGTCTGCTGACATATTTACCAGTATTTTTAATATTCTATCGGGCTGTATTATCACGAATAGTTTGAACATTCATTTATTTATACCAGGTGTCACACTAAGGTCGGCGCGGTACAATATTATGGAAGCTATAATCCTTATGTCTTTGAGAAAAAAAATTATTAACCAAATCGACCAATAAAAATTTCTTATATAAAATATTTTTAAGTGTCAAAAATGACCGCAAGGGGGCGCAATTACCATGGTATAATTAAAAATGACCATGGTATAATAAAAAGATCACTAATCCTAAAACCTTTTTCGTATAGGCGATAATAAGGGTAGAGGAAGTTTGTAACGAAAATATTTTTAAAATTGTTGTATCTTTCATACCTTTATCCAAATTTATTCAACTTAGGCTCGTGTTTAGATCATTTTACAATAATTAAAAAGCAGACTGTGTTTGTGATGGATAATTTACACTGCGTCTTCTAGAGGGCGCTGTTCACCCTAGATTTGGATTTTTTAAATTTTCTTAATAAAATTAAATAGCATGCCACAGTTTTTTTATTACTTCGCTTGAAGGGCACAAAAATAGCTACATTTTGGCGCAAATCGTAATTCGATATCTTTATTCCTTCTCGAGTTATTTACAAATAATAATTTTATTTCAAAAAGAGAATATTATTTTACTTTAATCATGATATCCATATCAACAAATTTTAGCAAACCCTGCTGGTTGCTAGGTTACTTTGATATTAAGTTAATTTTACATTTGTCTACATAAAATTTTGTAAATATTTAATAAATACAAAGTTAGTTTGATTGAATTTGAGATTTTTAATTTTAAATTTTTTTACCCGGTAAACATGTGGTACACCGCTGAAGCCTATGTCATGTTGGCAATTTATTTCCACGAGTCTATGCAGCTCACTATCCTAATAGGATACCTTTTAGTAGAAGAGTATTTCACCGATTGGCTAGACAATTGAGTAAAACAGGACAGGTGCATGCTATTTGAGCTCCTAGGAGAAATGTTAGAAATAAAAATAATATTATTAAATATAGCTCCCAGTTCCCATTTCGATCCCGGGCTGATCGACAGATTTAGTTAGTTTACTTGTTCATATGACTGTCTGACATGATGCTGGATATAAATCACTGGCTAAAATTGTCAATGGCCAAAACACTGTTATTCGAAGTCGATGTTGATAGTCGCTGAGCCCTACGGTCACCAGGATTGTTACAGTCTACATTCAGCTTAGGTCATCACTGGCCCACTTGCAGGTGATCGAGTTTTCCTTTCTCTATTACTATATATAATGAGTTTAAACCAGATTGAGTAAAACAAGCTCATTGTAAGGATGTTGTCATGGTGACAGTCTCCCGTCATTACGTAGGGCTTAAAGATTCTCTTTTAAAGTGTAACATTTATATATGTTTACACGATTTTCATCAATCATCTACACATCGATACATACTTATTTTTTAAAATAAAGCTATTTGGAGTCACTGACAGTCTGAAATGTAAATTTTATTTCCTTTATCTCCTTGATCCGCCTCTGTCTGCCGTTATCCCACAATTTCATAAAAATAAAAGGAAACAAATAAACGGTTAATATTATTTTCATTATGGCTTTATCCCTATCGCGCCACAGGTAGCGTCTGAGTACACAACGAGCCAGCAATAGGGTCTGGGATATTATGAAACCATAAAAAGAACAAATAGCAATATTTTCTTTTTGTCAAATAATATTTTCTGCTTTTTGCAACCTACAACGATTTATTAAAACACTTGGGGGTTGAGCCAGCTGACACCCGGTTTGTGACCCATGGTTCGGGCACGCACACGTTGTGTATGTGTGGCTATTTCGTACATATTTGACCAACGCTAGCAGCAGAAGAATTGACCTGTTTTACACAAGTACGCAGTATCTTGCAAACAGGAAAACAAATATTAAATTGTACCTAATATAGTACAAAATTGACCGTCAGTGACAAACAAATTGTTAAAAATAAATTTCGAAGTATTTTTTTATTATAACGACCTTCCGAATATCAATAAAACAGACTTTTAGAAACCGAAAGGTTCCTGTGCATTGTTTAAGTTTTTAATACATGTAGAGAATCAAACATATTGTAAAAATGACTCGTTGAGACATGTTTGATGACCGGTTTAGGCGACACTGCCATCGCGTCATAAATTTTACTACTGATACGTCTGTGACTATAATCTTATTTTTGAAACTTACGGTCCGAAATTTATTAAGTTGAAACTTTCTCTTCCAATTTTCCGCCGCTCAAAAATATCATATTAGCTCGGAATGAGCCAAAATTGAATTTTACGAAAAATCTTAAAACTATTTGGATATATTGCTACCCGATTAACTTTTAATGTCTGTTCCCTAAATTTCAAGGAGCGCTTGAGAAAACAGGCAGTGGATCAATTGAATGCTCGATGACCAACATTCTTTTCCGATTTTCTAAAGAAAACCGTTTTAGCGACGACGATCAGAACGGAATGTTAAGGCAGATCGCGCGTGTAGAAAAATTCTGTTTTAAATTCATATTTAGCGACAATAAAATACGAAATCCTCCAAAGCTGAAACGGAAAATGGATATGGAGGGTTTATCGATATTTAGAAGAAATATTGCCGACTGGTTCACACTTAAACGAATAATAGATCTAGCGAAAATGGTCGCTAATGCATCTTTTTACTACAATTTTACAACATGCATGCGTCGATAGCACATTACTTTTGAAACCCATACAAATTATGGCTTAGTAACTTATCTTAAATAACGGCCCTCAATTCAGAGGTGTAGTTGATAAAGTGGAAAGAAGGGGGAAAGGACTACCTTGCTTTGTCTCCGATCACTTTGACCGCGTCCATTTGTGCTACGAGAGGAAGCAACAAATAAAGACCCAAAAAATTATAATTCAAATTCAAATAATAGAGATAAAGCACATATTACAGCACCCTTTACGAGTTATTACAAGAGGTACAACAATAGTAGATATGATGTCCATATCGAACAAGATTTATAAGCCAATATTTTATTTATACATTAAAGTAAAAATTATTGAAATAATTTTTTTTTATTTACAATTACTGCAAAGTGAATGCTTAAAAATAAAGATTTTTAATTTAAAATACAAAGAGTGTCTCTTTTCTGTGAAAACTAATTGGATGTTAGTTATTTAATGACGAATCAAATTGTTTTTATTATTTAACAAACTACAAGTGAGTTAAAAATAATTCTTGCTGTAAAATTATTACCTTTAGACATATTACAATTAAACCTAATGCACGTGGATTAATTTTAATTAAAAGTTGTTTCTGGATAATGCCAATGTTGCACTATGCAAATTATTTTGTTTTTAATCAATCTGATACCAGAACTGAATATATTTCCTTTAAGCTGATACTTTCGATGTTCTAATAATTAATTATTGTATCTAGATATTTCTATGTTTATTAGCTCTAGGAAACGAAAGGTGAAAACTAAATTCGACTTTCAAAATGAGAAAAGTTATTAGTTTCACCAGTTTACTTATTTGTATAACTTGCAACTTTCAACAAACTTTGTGAGTTATTTGTTTGTCCGGTCACATACAGTGCCGTGTGAGCTTATTAAGAAGTACAATGCATCTTTTCACCATTTACCAAAGCAGTTAGAATGGCAAAATAGTATCTACCTTGTAAATTCAATTAAAAGCAATTTATCACTAACATGCCCTTTATGCATATATGCATAACAAGTTAGTTTTTTGACGATATTTCTGTTGTGAAATTTACATTACATTTATGGTATAAGCAGTAAGTAACAAAATCAGTTTTACATTACTAAAATAAATTTCCTTTTTTTCAGTAAAATAATGCCCAATTATAGAATTTTTTATGATTGACTATTTCTTTGTTTATATTGAAGCCTTGAAGAAGATAATAAACATTATCGAAAGCTTGGCGTAGCTTAAAAAAGCATTTTCATTTAATCCAGCCTTCATTAGGACCGAAACCCCAAGACTTTATCTTTTGTTGATCAACTAGTCGGTCAAGACTACCCTTCTTACTTATACAGGGTGATTCCTAAGTTGATACTTATTTTTTAGCTGTGTATAGAAGGCATTAAAATAAACAACATTTTCAAATACCTTTTTTTTAAACTCAAAAATAAAGTACTTACATTTATTTATTACACTACGAATCAAATACGGTTCTGCCTAATTTTGCCCTAATTTGACCGTTAAATAACATTAGGAAAACTTCTGGGTGTAGGATGAGCTCGCAAGGAAAAGCGTTCTGCTTATAATCTCGATGCAGACGCACTTTGACGTCACTCACCCTAAATTATTACCATACCTATACTAGTTCATTGTTTTCAAATTTTATCATCACCAATTTAAAATAACTTGCCTCAGAAAAACACACCGCAGTAGATTGCTCAACACCTCCCGTAAATTGAATGACTAATAAGAGATAAGAAAAACAACATAAAGTCTAGCGGGCTACGCTTTGATGACCAGGCCCCCACTTGCATTTCTTACTTCTCTATCTCGCTTATTTTTGAGTTTAAAAAAAAAAGTATTTGAAAATGTTGTTTATTTTATTGCCTTTCATACACAGCTAAAAAAAGTATCAACTTAGGAATCACCCTGTATATACATATTATATATATTTTTTTATTTAAATTTTAAATGACCTTTTGAAACATTCTTATTTGTTCTGTTACGTTAATACATATTCTTTTTAAATAGTTTTTAAATGATTTTAAGCTCTTTTAAGTTTTAATTGACATTTATTTTAAGAAATTCTGTAAGTCTTTTATAAAATACTGATTTATACGCTACGTTCTTTGAAAAATTATTTAGAAAAAGGTTATCTTTGTTTCGCGTTTAATAATTATATAACTATGATGATCACAAGTCAGAAAAGTAAACTCCTTCAAATGTAAAGTCAACATACCATTTTGAATTTTATAAATAAATATTAAAACCAAAAATAATACTAAATCTTTTACATTTAACCAATCTTATTATATTAATTTTTGAATATCTACCCATAAAATTCGCATCGCTCTATTTTGTAAAATTTGTGACCTGTTTATTATTCCTTTATCCGCGTTACTCAAAATTGTAGAACAATACAGAAAAATATGGAAATATTAAAGTATAGTAAACTATTTTTTCAAATAAAATTTTAATTTTTTAAGTCATTTATTATATATTAATATTATATTAACTTTTAATTTTGAGTCAATGAATACGAAATATTGAAATGAGTTGTTTTTTTCCAATCTGCCCCAAATCAAGTTGGTTAAATTTAAATTTGAACCCATTATCAAACATTTACATTTTCGCCCATTTTAAGACTAATAGCATGTAATTAATATATAAAATAAAAATAAAGCCTCTAAAATGCTTCCCTGAGGTACTCCTATGTTATTGATGTATATTAAAATATTAATTAATTGAAAGTGGTGTTTCAATAAAAAAACACTTAGAAAATATGTAATTTTAACAATTTATAAAATGGTATACTATTATACTAGTACTATATATTTATCTCTGACCCCTCATAGGAAACACCGGCTTATGAAAATGTATTTAAAACCAATTTTATAAACATAGTTAGTTAATAAATTTTCACTAAATTTAGCATAAATGAAAAATTATATGCCAATCCTGCTTGTCTTGAATGAAACTCTGTAATTTTAATAAACCGTTTTATTGGCAAAGATTTGCCATTGATAAAAAGTCTCATATTTAATTTAATTTGCAGGAACTCAGACCCACACTGGCAGCTTTTAAACCTTTAACTGTAATTTTTAGCTCATTCGTTCTTCTACCCTCTGCTCATTTAAAGATGTGTTAGAGCAAGTAGGAAAATGCGGCTTGCTTTACCCATGTCCCTTATAACTTAATAAGATTATTTTTTAGCAATTTAAATAAATCGGAATACATTACCGCTTGATATTCTTTTCTCCCCTTTTTATATATAACACAGTTTGTAAGAATGTATATTTAAACTGTATGCAAAGTTAAACTAACCTCTTAACCGCATAAAAGTTGGTATCTCTATTACGTCTTTCTTGCTTACCAACTCTTTGACGTATCTACAAAGCTGAAATTTGGCTTAGTTTTGATTAGAAATATCCCAAAAACAAAAAACATTAAATCCAGATTTTTTAAAATTAATAAAATAAGTATTTAAAATAATATACATATGTTATAGTAGGGTAATCCATTCTTTTTTCAAATATAAAATGTTTGTGCTCCATGAGGTTTACTGTATTCCAAATTTGCTAACTAATATATATATATCAAAATTAAGGGCTATCGCGTAATATTTAGAGGTCGCTTTGATTTATCGTTTTTAGGGGGACAATATCTTCCAATTATAAAATACATATTTTTAGTTAAGTATTATACTTATGGTGGATATTACCAATCTAGAGTTATTTTCATGCCATTAGCATTGAAAACAGTAAGACATCTCTTCCTTTGGATCTACCAATTGAAGCAAATATTGTTTCTGTTATTTATTATTCCTAAAACTAGAGGTAAATGTTTTAATTGGTGTAACCCCTTTTCCTGTCCAATCAGTTTCAACTTTTAATTGGCAAACTTTTTCTACCATTTTTACATAAATTTCGTTCTCCCTCCGCATTGTAAGAAGAGATGTATAGCTTCTTCTTGTGCTTTCTTAAGCAAGTTAACAGCACAATGGTATTTTGATAGTTAAACATTTTACTTTCAAGTATCTTAACGTCTTTGCATTAGGTCAGACATTAGATGTTAGCTAGCTATTTTTTACAATCTTGTTTAGACCTATCTCTTATATCTTATCTGGAATCCTTTTTTGGAAATATTACTCGGGATTTTAAAAAAGGTGAACCAATCAGAATTAGAAAATTTCAAAAAATATTAAAGATCACTGTGAAATACCTCTGATGCTTTCGAATCTTTTTAATTGATAATGATTTGATCCATGTAGAGAGGGATGTCCCACTGTATTTTCAATGTTAACAGTATGGAAATAACTCTGGATTAGTAATATCCCCCATAAATACAATATTTAACTAAAAATATGCGCTTTATAGTATTAAGATGTCGTCCCCCTAAAAACGATAAATCATAGAAATAATATAATTTGGATCAAATCGATTTGTCCCATTTTTTTTTGTAGATATTTCTTCTTGCCGACATAATCTATTTTACTACTAGAGGGATCGGCAACAATGTACAGTACAACACGTTTTAAAGGTACAAAACAAATAAATAAAAATGAAAAATAATTGTCTAAATTATAATTTTATTTCAAAATTTAACAACTTTTCAATAAAGTTTGCCAAGTTTTTGAATCGCAAATTTAAGTCTTAACGGCAAATCTTCTAAAGTTTGTTGTTTCTGTATTATTAGTTAAATAAAACTTTATCAGTTTTAGAATAAGTGCATTCAGCTATTATAGGAAGGCTGTAGTTATGATATAATATGTAAATACAAATACATACATTTATACTTCTGATAGTATTTTGGGTAAGAATAAAAAGAGTAGGGCACCTATATTTTAAATTCAATTGTGCCTTTTGATAATTTTTTATTAGTGCTTTCAAGCCCTTTTAACATCAATGATGGTCAATTACCGATATTTATTTACTAATTTTAATATTAAAATGTAACAATTTTGTAGCCCAAAAAGCTGCATAAATAATTTAAAAAATCTAATTTTGCTGTTGTATACATTAAAACCCTATGTTCTAGAAAACAATTAAATTATCTGAAGACCAACATTTTTTTTATGAAAATAAATCTTTTCTGGTACAATTATGCATACAGGGTGATTCCTAAGTTAATACTTCTTTTTTAGCTTCGTATAGAAGACAATAAAATAAACAACGTTTTCAAATACCTTTTTTCAAAAACTCAAAAATAAAATACTTACACTACGAATCAAATACGATTCTGCCGAACTTGCTCGTTGAATAACATTAAGAAAACTTCTGGGTGTTGGATGAGCCCGCAAGGGAAAGAATTCTGCGTATAATCTCGAAGCACTTTGCCACAGTCAGAGTAAATTACCACCTTATCTATTAATTCATTGTTTTGAAATTTTATTATTTTCACGTATCAATAATTTAAAATTAACTTGCTTCAGAAAAACATACCGCACCGGATTGTTCAACACTACCCGTACGACTAATACTAATAAGAGATAAGAAAAACAACAGAAACTATAGCGGGGTATGTTTTGATGCCAGCCCCGCACTTAGATTTTTTACTTCTCTATCTCGTCTATTTTTGAGTTTTTTGAAAAAAGGTATTTGAAAAAGATGTTTATTTTAATGCCTTCTATACACAGCTAAAAAAGAAGTATCAACTTAGTAATCACCCTGTATAAGTATATATCACACACATAATACAGTTATTTCTTTATTAAAGGTTTATTTACTGTGCTAAACTTTTTAGAAACCTCCAACGTCGTTCTTTATTTCTATCTTTTAATCGTCGTTAACTTTCTGCTTTAATATTTTTTTTTGTTTAAATACAAAATACATCAATGAATTAAATTAATTTTCCTAATGTTCTTTTTGAACTACCAATTCACTTTAAGTCAATTTGAAGCAGACGGATAAAAAGAGGCTTGAATTTAAAATTGGTGCAAATTCCTTTTGTTTAACTTATTCTGTTTTATTAAACGATGGTATATTAATTGTTTGGGGTGTATCTAGAATGGCAAATTGTTCGTTTCATACACAAAAGTTACTAATTATTTAGAGCCCAGAGGCATTTGGTAAATACAAATAATAAAGTTATTAACGTTTTTGGTAGTATATTTGTGTTAGATTTTTGTTTCCTGTCGAAAATTATTTTCAGAATTTTACTTAGCTTAAATTTATTTTGGAAAATTTAATTCTTACATAAAGCATCTAGAATAGAATATGATAAAGTATTTTGCCTTTGATATTAAGACAAATTGTTTAGGCAATCATTGACCTGGTAACGAACATACAATAACAAAGAAAAATCGCATCGATTCACTAACAAAAAAAAACTGCAGCACTTATACTAACAGGGCTAAAGGAAACACTAGTCCTAATGGCATCAATGATCACAGACTTAAAAAAGAACAATCTTACGAAAACGATGGGATTCTCAAAATATTTATCAAAATACCCGAATACGGTCACAACTAAGAAATACTTAAACATGTCTAGGAAAAATCTACGATTAGCTACAGGTATTCAGACCGGGTATTGTCAGCTACGAAAACATATTTTCAGAATGAAGCGACACACCGCTATGTAGAGGGTGAGTGAACAGGAAGATGAAACCATCGAACACATCCTATGTCCAGAACTCTAATGCAATAGAAGATCCAGTATCCTGGCCGACATAAAAGAGATGCCATTGGGCGACCTCATTAACTACTTTACATTTTTAGGCTGGTTAACGAGCTAACAGCTTCCCTTTGTCTTTAAATTTCTAAAGTATGTACATAGGATCAAATGTGACCAAAATGCTGTGAATCTTAGCTCACCCTTTACGTCTTCCAGATCCAGATACGATTTACCCTTTTATACGTAATCAGACATTACATAAGATACTTTAATTCACGGAAGATATTTTGATTAGCCCCCATACTAAGCCATCGCAATCGTATTTGTTTTTGCAGCTAGGCTGATACTTGCCAACCTCAAGAGCTGGCAACAACAAATACTACAGAGTTGCCAAAAAGATTAAAAACTGAACGTAATTACTGATTAATTAGTCTTTTATATAAACCTATGCAGTATCGATGAAGTTATTTTACGAAGACGACCTACAAGTGATTATTGAAAGTTAAATTTCCTTAGTTGAGTTTGTTGGTTCTAAGTATTTTCTACAGTATCGTTGATTTTAATGAGCGCTTATTTAATAATTAATATTAAATTCAATATAAGTAATAAGTTCACTCATATTTATTGGCAAATTTTACTTAATTATATCGAAAATATAAACTAATAACAATATTAATACCAAGGACAGTTGTTACATAAAATTTTATTACAAATTAATTGTAATATGCAAACTATTTAACTTGATATTTATATAAAGATAAATACATACAGATAAAACATAGAAGTATTAAAGAATATAAACTTGGTAAATTCCTACAAAGTATGTGTCCGTTAAATGTTATTATTAAGTATTGATTTAACTGGTGATTTTTTTTAAATATTTTTATTTGATTTGTTTATTTTGTTTTGTATTAACATTCACAATAATGTTCTCAGTTGAATTTTACCGGAGAGGCACGAATCCAATTAAAATTATATTGAAAGTAAAAAAAAATATCAAATTATCTGAGAAAATTAAAAGTAGACTGGTGACATTATACATCGTTTCGAAATTTATTATTAATTATAACTTATTATTGCGATTAAATTAAGGTATATAAGATTTATTACTATTCACATTGCAGAAAAAGTTCAGCATAACCCAGATAAGAAGTAAAAGTGATATTAATTTTCTGGAAGTTGTAGCAAAAATATTCCTATTTATATTACATCAGGGCTTATATTTTATAACACCATAACAAAATAAATAAAAGACAATAAAATAATACGCTTTTAAAGTAAGTCTAGAGAGTTGTAATATCGATAACATTTTCTCCTTATACAGGGTGTCCCATAACTTATGGGCCGTAGAGTAACTGGATATATTAGACATCAAACTAAGCCGATTAAGTCATATACATTTTTTTTTGATAATTAAAATATTATTTTTTTATGCTTTGGGATGTTTAAAGGGAAATATCTCGAAAACCGTTAAAGATATTAAAATCAATCAAACACCTTTTTGACTACCCTTCTTTAAGAAACTATAATTGAAAAATACCTAATATCACAGGTAAGAAAAAAAATCATAGATTTATGAAGCCCAGTGTATGCAACTAGCGCCATCTAGTTTGAAACTTAAAAATTTCTACAAATTCTTATTTCTTGCTCATAAAAACATAATATTGCCAACTTTCAATTCGATTCATTAAACCGTTATAAAATTATGGCTTATTTTCGAGAACAAACTTTTACTTTCAACACCCTGTATCTCTAGAACGAGTAACAATTCGAAAAAACGTATATGACTTAATCGGCTTAGTTTGATGTCTAGTATCTCCAGTTACTCTAAGGCCTATAAGTTATGGGACACCTGTATAATATGCTATTAATTTATTCTAATAAGTAAATTGGGGTTAGCTTACCCCGCATTTTAAAGCCCCTACAATTGCCATTATAAAAATAGCCTTAAAGTATTAATTTCATAATCTACTCACTGAGTTTGTTACGTTTACTTAGATTCTGAAAATTTTTCTTGTATTTTAATTTAATCTCGTAATAGAACCCCCTAAAAGTACATTTTTGTTTTGCTGTAGGTGACAGTTGTATAACTATACACATACAATAGCAAAAAATAACTAAGTAAATTTTAAATCTAGTATAATACTATTTAATACAAAATATTTGAAAATGCTTCTGATTTCAAACTATATTTATTTTTTAATTCTCAACGCTATTTTATTTTTTAACAGTTGTCTCCCTGGAAAATGATACTAAATTTTATAGTTATATTCTAAAAACTTTGAATGCCTAAATTTTTAACAGAAGTATTTTCAATTTTTCGCGGTTATGGTTTATGGCTTAATATTTCTTGCCTGTCACATTGAGTCTTTCATCATTACGAAAAAGTACGTGCTTTTAAAGTTTTATTGTAAATGAGTTAAATCTACAGTATTAAACCATTAAAATAACTATACGATATTAACACTACAAATATTTTCCTTATAGTAGCATTCTTGCCAGTCACCCAGCTCTGAATTTATGAAAGGCGTTTATCTCGACATTTATAAATTGTTGACTGGTACTTTTACTGAGAAAACAAAGTCGTTTACGAGTTTTTGAGATAATTTTTTAAAAGAGATCAATCGACGAACATGCCAACAACATCTTTCTTATCTTAGAGTTTATATATACAACGTATACTTTATCCAAAGCTAATCGAAACACATAAAAATCGAAAAATCTCTTGGGGGTCCAGAAAAAAAAAGTTACTACACTCGATATTGCATCAAAGGCCCGCTTAAACCAATCCATCTGTCTACTCAACTAAAATTTGACGTGTTAAAATGCGGTTGTTCTTCGCCCGAATTACAAAAAGCTATGCAAATTTTGAATTCTTTTCTTACCAATTAAACTGTGGTATCTTGGCGGGAAACGTATTTTCAAGCTGAACATTTTTTTAAGAAAAGATAAAAACCCTGAAAAGAATTACTAAAAATCATTGTATTGTAAAAAATATGAAAAATATTTTTTTTTTATAAATTTCTGACACTCTTCGATCAAATTTAGAAAGTGTTTTAAAATCATTCAACATGGCCAGGATACGGGTCAAAAGAACGCCATGTGTTTATTTAATATACAGGGTGGTTCATAAGTTGAGCCTTCTTTTTTAGCTGTGTATAGAAGGCATTAAAATAAACAACATTTTCAAATGCCTTTTTTTTTAACTTAAAAATAGGCGAGATACAGAAGTAAAAAATCTAAGTGTGGGCCTGGTCATCAAAACGTAGTCTGCTATACTTTATGTTATTTGTCTTATTAGTCATTCAATGGTCAGTTATTTACGGAACAGTGGTTACGTCGTATGAAGAATGGTGACAACTTTAAAACCATGTTTTAAGTTGAGCAGAACCGTATTTGATCCATAGTGTTATAAATGAATGTAAGTACCTTATTTTTGAGTTTTTTGAAAAAAGGTATTTGAAAATGTTGTTAATTTTAATGCCTTCTATACACAGCTAAAAAAGAAGTGTCAACTTAGGAATCACCCTGTATATTGATATAATTTTGCATGGAACTGGTAACTTTGGAGAAGAATTTTAAAATGTTGGTCGGCTGTTTTCCACTTCGAACCATTTTCAAAAAAAAAGTGTGTGATGCGATGTCTTATAAAAGGCATTTGCCTGTTCATAACTTGGCTAGTTAATATTTTCATAAAAGCCAAATTTTTCCATAATGTTGTGTTGTGGCAAGTTTAAATCTCCCCGCAAGACAATTTATTTTGTATTTTTCATGCAAGTTTGATAGAAAAAAAGGATATTTATAAATCAAATGACAAAGAACTTAAAATTAAACATAAATGGACGAAATGAAATGCAAAGTTGGACGTGTTTAATATAACATTTATTTATTTTGAACATAAATTATAATAAATCCTATTGGCAGTCAACTAAACAAACACAATTTTTATTTTACTTTACTTGTATAAATAGAAACAGTATTTTAGAAGCAACGTTATTTTCGAGGAGTTTCATAATGCATTTTCCACTTTTACCTCAATTAGGCCCATACTTAAAGAAACGAAGCACAAAAAACTGGGGTGTTAATGGACGAAATGGCCTTAAGGAAATTAGTGACCAACATCTGCAAACTGACACTACTAATGCGGATTATTTTATTTTCCTCGTGCTTTTTGTTCCATAACGCTAACAAACGAATCGTTGATACGCGCGGATTGAGGCGATATATCAGTTTTATAAATCGGTAGTCGCACGTCTCCCTTTGATATTTTATCCTCTGAATACAACAAGTGACACATTTTTTGTGAATTATGTATATAGGTAATATTTCTGCCTTTCGGCCGGCTGTTATTGTATTGTGTTCTACATGCGCTTACACAGGGTGACAATTTTTGAAAAATTGTAATTTAAGGCGGGTCAAGACCACTTGTTACCCCCTCCATCGATCACCCATGTTGTATTACAAAACAATCTAAACATCATTAAGAGCGAGTTAGCTAGGATATTGGATAATATTCCTAATGGAGTAAAAAAAACAAATAAGGGAACTGGCGCTGCGATAGTTACTACTGATCTCACTATGAAATTTCGTATTTCTGAATACACGAGGATATTCTCAGCAGAGTTGTACGCAATTCGACAAGCACTACTGTTAATCGTAAAGAAACCCTGGACCTTATAATATTCTTTCAGAGACTCACTAAGCACTATCAGCTCACTAAACCATAAATACTCAAAGCACCCTCTGGTACAAAAGGTATATAGAGTCATCCATGACATCCACAACTAAGAAGTCTGTTTTTATATGGGTACCATTACACATAGGAATTATAGGACATGAGGAAGCTGCTAGAGCCGCGCGGGCAGCAATTGAAGATGCAGATTCTATTATGGTGCCAAATACAATTACTAGTGACTTAAAGGGTTTCATTAGAAGATACATTATAAATTCATGGCAAAACGAGTGGATAAATTCGACCTCTAAACTCCGTGAGTGTAAAACTAGTTTTAAACCGTGCGAAAACAATCTAAAGAACCGAAAGATTAAGTGAGAATAAATTGCCTCCGAATAGGACACACTAAGCTCACGCATAGCTACATTTTATTGAAAGAAAACAAACCGTCTTGTGACCAGTGCCAAGTGCCTCGGTCGGTAAAACATATTCTAATCGAATGCCCCAAATTTGACGCGATTAGGCACCAACACGACATGCAAGACAGTTTACAACACGTCCTTGATAAAGACTTACAAAATACCTTAAACTTCTTTAAAGACTGCGGCCTACTTGACCAAATATAATCTAGAGACAGTAAAACTCAAAATTATTGTACAAGTACCTGATGCGCTAATAACCCTAGGTGGTTGATGCGCTTTTTGTAAATAAGTAATTTTAAAAAAAATTCGATTTTTATAGCCATCAAAATCTTACCAAGTAGTACATTTTATTTTTTTTCATAAAGCCCGAATCAGCACATGCATTTTATCAACATTCTCGGTAAATAAGCAATATATTATACACTAGTTTATTACTTAGATAATGTTCCATTTTCACGTTTTAACAATTTAAAGTAAAACAATATTTCCCGTGTCTGTTTGACGATTGAAGACAATGACGTTTCTTGAATGGTAGAAGAGTTTTAAATCATAACGTTTTAACTGGTAAGTATTCACCTGAAGACGACTGGAGACACTTATCAGTTGAAACATTCTGATTTAGAGCAAATAAAGACAAAGTAAGTCCACCGGATTAGGATTTTTATAATTTTGTGAGAGCATATTTTTCAATATATTTGGTTTATTTGAAAAAACTTATTTAAAGTTTTTGTTTATTTTAATTACTTCTATACTATAAAAAGTATCTGCTAAGAAATTCTCCTGTATAGATAATTTAGAAAATTTATTGGAAAAGCCAAAGCAGCCAAGAAAGTTTAAATAGTCTTAAGATTCAGAAAAAAAAACAATCTTTAATAAGAATATCTTTCAAGTACATTGGATAAACCGAAGTTATGAGGTTATGCCTATTTCACAATTAAAATTTAAAATCCGCAACCATAACTATGTCTTACTTTTTACTTGAACTTGTTTATTGACATACATTTTTCCAAGATTGTCAACCTTTATTATTTTAAAATATTTTTAGTGTATTTCTTATGATTACTTTTGTCATATTTTTTTTCCAGAAGCGATATAACGAACAGTTTCCTAGATATAACCGTTATCCGTCCAAAGTACGCTGTATATAATACTTTTGTGTATAATTTAAACCATTTTTTATTCGATTCTCTATACTAGAGCCAACGACCAAAATTTTATATTAACTATACCTCTTTTCAATTTTCTTCCTAGCATGCCTGGCTTATATTATAAAAAAATACTCGTGTAAGATTCTGTTGACTCTGGATAATGAAAAATGGTGCCGTCAGAGAATGAAAATGGAAAAATTTCTATAACGTAAAGTTTTATTTTATCAAATTTTTATAAAAATACCACATATTTTTATTTACAGTATGTAATAATATTATTTCATTATAATTTTTATTTTAAGACGAGTGGCTTGGTGGTTTATTAGGTGGGTAGAAAAAGTTATTGTTAATATGTGTTCTCCATTGCTTTGTTCTTTGTTCATTAACAACCTTTAGGTTTTCAACCACTTCAAACTCAATAAAAATTATATCAGTGACGTATTTAGAAAATGTTTTTTGGGGGACAGCCAAGACAGCTGAGGTATGTGAATCATCACTGCAGATACGAAACTGATCTTTGACATTTTTATAACACAGATCTTCTCACACCACACTTCCTTTGGCATTTGATGGTACAACCGAGAGTACAACTATCCTATCATTACAAGTTTCTTCAATTTTTCACCAATCGGTCAAAATTTGGTGATGTAATCTGCACCTTTCAATTTTATTTTGAATTTTAAACCATTTTACTTCTACATTTTGCCCTTTGTCATTCTAATGTTTCTTATTGACTAATCTCCCACATTTTACCCTCCATACTTAGTAGTATGCTTCTTCTCCTTAACGAAAAGTTTTTAACATTCTCTACAGCTTTATTTAGGTATCTCTCACAATTGACTATCATTTGGTTATCCCAACAAGTTAAATATTTCTTCTGAGGATGAACGTTTTTGCGTTCGAAACCTGTAGAGAACTCAACTCATGCTTCTATAAAGACGTTTTCCAATAATTATATCTTAGTGAAGGTTGATTTAGAGTATTATTTCTTCCTATTTTACTTGCCATATGTATTATTAAATACTCTGATCCATTGAATTTTAAAGACGAAAATAAAGTTTTACAACTATGACTTTACGCTAAACTTGATAAAGGTTGCACTTCATTTTTTTATCAAAATAAATTAAATACGTCTTTTCCAAAAAAAAACTAACTGTTGTAAAAAAGCAATGCAAGTGTTTGAGATTTGATAACTTGTGGTTAAAAAAAATCCATAGAGTTAAATTAGCTAAATATTTTAGTTCAAATAAACCCTATAATTTAAATTATAAAAAAAAATTACAAAACATGAGTTTCACATGTCTTGACCTTAATAAATACAAGTAATTTTAATTTAAGAAACCATTCTAAGGGCATCGAAAATCTTAAACAAAGAAATTTGTTTCTGTGCAACAATAAAAGAAAAAGAATCGTGAATAATTTTCTTCCCGCAGTCAAATTGAGGTTAATTTCTATATTCTTGAAGCATCTCTTCACCCAAACGTAATTCCATATTGCTAAAATTTTCCGGCATATTATTTCGTTGTCAATATTTGAGTAGCCTTAAAAATCCGTTTAGAAATTCAATTCAATAAATTGCATTGTAAGCGCATTTTGTTTGAAATTAAATTTTATTTCAGCAAGGTAAGATGTCTAATATTTCCATTTCTAAAAAATGTATGCAATTTGTATAGTTTTTAATTTAAATAAAAAAAGGGTTAGAAAATGGTCTTTCGTTAAACATGCCCAAAAATAAACTCGAAATTAAGAGATATTAACAACCATTGACGTTTTAGGTTCCGTAAATCCTGATATGAAAACACGATGAAGAAAAATATCTTTAAATGTCGCTTTGTTAAATAAAGGAAAACATACTAAAATTTGTTATTTTCAAGCCGCTGCTAAAGGAGTTCGTTACTTTTCCTGTCTCTCTTATTCAAGAAGGCTACGCACGCGCGAGCGTACGGCGAATCGGTGTTACTTAGACGTTCTTGCCCAATTTTTTAGACGGCCGAATTAAAAAGAAAAGATTGTGGAGTATTTTTCTAGGACACCCAAGGAGTCAGCTTTTTAAATATAATGTACCAATTCAATAACACCCTGTACAGGATATTATGACATTATATTTATTATTATTCTATATATTTCTTCGAATTCATATCTCTTCCATACAGGGTGAATGACCAGAAATATAATAATTAGGAAAGTACCTGGTAAAGATATTGGCCGATTTTTTCTTGAATGTGATTACTTTTAAATTCAATGTCTAATCCAGAATTTTTGTCTGGGTGAGCTGTCGCAAGCGAAAAGCCTTGCAGACTGAATTTTTTTAGGACCACGCCCAATTTTTGCAATTTTAACTTAATTAATGTATAGGAAATACTACTAATTAGTGGCGGCTCGCATTCTTAAAAAATGGTGAAGAGCTAGGTATAGTGCGGGTACTTAAACAAACATTGACTAAAAACCTGTGTAACAAGACGTCTCTCTTATCATCATCTGTCCAACGACTGAATGGAGTTTCCAACAAATTACAAACTATGTCATTAATTGGGTTCATTTTTAAAATACACAAGTAAGTAGATACGTAGACTACTGAATTAACTGAAAAATAAAAAGAAAACTTTTTAATCACACAGTACATTACGTAAAAATGATATCTATAACCGTAAGTTTCGCGAAGCCTCAAAATAAATACTTTAAGTTTAGGCGAACCAATGCTAAAACAATGGTGTATACGACTGATCTATTTTTAAATTGCCCTTCATCATAATGCAAATTGTTACATGCTGTTTGCGTAGGTAACTGACGTCACGTAACCATAGCAACGGTAAATATCAAAGCCATATTAGGTGTTGGATCTTCACATGCTTTGAGCTAACGGACACGGTCGGCTCGGGCGCGCCAAAATGCACGAGTGTTTATAATTATTGTCCATCGGAGTAAACCGTGGCCCTATTATGCATAGCTACATTCGGATTAAATTGATATTATTAATTCAAACATAATTATTATTGAAGGGCTAAAATGGTAGCTGTATTGGTACAATTATTATTGAAGGGCTAAAATGGTAGCTGTATTGGTACATTAATATTTAATATTGTCGAAAAACTTTCCTCCTGGTTTTATTATTATTTTTTTTTTGAAGAGCCCCTTCACCTATTTCACCTGACGAGCCGCTACTGCTACTAATACTAGTCAGTCGTTTGTCGAAAGAATTGTCTTCTGTGAGAAGGAGGCTTTATCCTGGGGGCCCCTCCCTGGATTCGCCACAATTGAAACTACATTTGTAATTTCGAAGAATTTGAGTTGAGTTTGAAAAATCATAAAAAATGGTGTATCGTCACAGGAAATATACCTCTACTATTACTATCCCGAAACTACTTAAGTATTTGTAAATATCTTAGTAATCTCAAATATTGAACAGAATATAACCAAGCATATTTTCCATTGAATCAATTTTCATTAATTTGGCTAATCCGAATAAGCTTCTAATGATCTAAACTTAAAGACTGTGGCCCAAATAGAGCTCAAAAGAAAATCTACTAAACCGCCAACTGTAGAAATAGTTGCGGTTAGTTTAATTTAAGACGGCGATATTTGGAAATTAACGAACTTACACTATAAATAATAATGGGTAATTGTTGGCAAAGTAAATACAAACAACATGCTATTTGTTATATTAAATTATGTCAATATTTAACTCCGTTCTAATATTTACTACATTATGGGTATAATATGAAATACATTTTATTTTTCCGCTTTAAACTCATTAGGCAAAATAATTTAAAAATTATACTGTGGTATTAGCATTATAGTCTATTTCAGAAAGGTGTAGAGTAATAAAAGCTCATTAGTTATACAAAGGTACTACAGACTGACCCAACGAATATTTAGACCACAATTCTTTATATTCATCAAGTGCAGGTAGTACCACCCGGGTTTGGATTAATTTATGGATTTTGCCTATTGTTATCCATTCACAAACATTAAAAATGGTGTGACAAAGGCGTGCATTATGTACATAGTATTAGGTACACCTATTTTTTATTAAACATTATAAAAAAATACCATATACAGAAATTAAATTATAAAAAATCATAATATTCTTTGTCATCTGAGGAACTGTCATCTCCTTTTGACTTTATAATTAACATGTCGACGGTCCGATTGATCAGGTAGTCAAGATCCCACATTTTCTCCTCTTCTTTAATGACATGATGGACTGCTTTTCGCCAGTTCTCTGGTGTCACTTCCTTCAAGGCTTGATCAAACAGTAGCTTAATGTCTTTTATTTTGAATGTCGTGTTGTGTCTTACTACAAATCCTTTCACTTGCGCCCATATAAGTTCTATAAGATTTAGTTCGCAATGATATGGCGTGCCCAGCACAGTTACACTATGTTTTTCAGCTATATCTTCCACGGCATATTTCATAAAACGATGTTTGTGTAAATTTGCTATAGCTAGTAGTTCCTTCTTTATCAAATTTTCTTCTAATTCGATACTTTTGGTGGTGAATCAGTCGATAATTTCTTGTTTTCTCCAAGATGAAGTTGGAGTCTTCTCTGTATGTCAGTAATTTAAACAATGAATACAAATAATTTTAAAATTAAAAAACATTAAGTTGATGCTGCTTTTAGTCTTATTTTGAAAATAATTCAATTAATGCTACTCCTGCTCAAAAAATACCCTTATATATCCGCACTCGATCTTATTGCCTATAAAAGCGGATTGGTTCTCAGCACCTAACGTATGATATTAACTTTTTTATAACTCAAACAACCATAAAAATACAATGTTTTGTAGCCGAATTATCATCACATGAGATGCATCTATGAAAAATATGTAAAATATTCAATATTTGTCTAATAATTTGTAAATCTTTGTTTTTATATATTACCATGAATATATCACAAAACTCAATTATAACAAATCATAATAAGCAAGATCCTATTATTTTCGGTTTTATTTACATCATTAGAGACTTAAATCACGAAATCGATATTAAATTTCTTTTTAAATAGTAAATGCAGTTATCTATAAGGTTATCTAATAGTGCCTTCTCTTTTCCAACAATATAGACTTATTTGACTTTCACCAAGCAGCTGAAATGCCGCATGCTTCTAAATAATAATATGTTGGTATAACCACACATATACAAACTATAAATATCCACTAAAAGGGATAATTTACAATGGATGCCGTTTAAAGAATTTTCTTTTATAAAATCAGCTTAGGGATAAACTTTTTGTACTTACGTAGGAACCTTATAAACGGATATTTCTATATTTATCCATGATCGGGATCTTCTAAATAAAACCAAGTTAGCAAATCACTTCTGTGCCTACCAATTATAAAATTCTTCAGTTTTACCACCCTACTTTTGTGTAGTGCTATAGGGCAGCCAAAAAATTACAATTAAAAAAGTATTAACAATGGTAAGTCATCTAACCATTTATTGTGAATAAATAACATATGCGTATCATATTATTTTAGGTTGTTGACAATTTCGCAAAAGTATGAAAAATTCGTTTTTTTTAAATATTTTTTGTACAACTACTTAGTTATTTAATTAAAAAATATTTTTTTTTAATAAATCGGCTACCTTTCCACCAATGGACAGTATCTACTTTACAAGACCTAATTTAGAAAGAATAATTTCGTCCAGGACTTACAAACATGTTACATTAATATATTCTATAATTATGTAAAAGTTTATTTATTCATTTTGGAATAAATCGGATTTTTTAAAATTTTACACATATGAATTCAAGAATTATTAATATAGAATGTTTAATTCGTTTTTTTTTGTATTAGCTAGAAAGTAGCAAAGGTGTCCATTTCTTATATCGTGTAATAGAAGGAACATAATATGAATTTGGAAAGGTTCTTTATATCATACTGAGAAACATACACCAATAGGTGTCGTTTGTAGAAATCCTTAATAAAATATTTGTGTTTTTAAATATTTTTATCTGAAATAAATACAAACTTTACTTGTTTTTTATTTATGAAATGTAGGTATACAAGCGCGCAGTATAAAACGCATATCTAAATGATTTTTTAAATTCCCTATTTAGTATAAAATATATTTTTTGTAAATTGAATGTTACATGGTATATTGTACGTTCCTGTTAATTTCCGTTTTAATATGAATATGTGCTCAGTGCTATCCATAAGATTTTTCTCCTGGTTGTTACTTAGTATTGAGTTCGGGACGCCGTATATTACTACGGAACTAAGTACTAGCTCTTGCATACTAATATCCCACAAACGAAAGTTTGAGCACATCGTGCCTCATAAAGTTTGGCCGTATTATGTGATAGATTAAGATGTTGTGAAATGTAACTGAATTAGTTAATAGGCAAATTTATTGCGTTGATTCTAATAACAGCGTTTTTAGTTATTTAAACTATGTAGTTATTTTTACCTTAAACTTATGTTTTGTTTGTTGTGTTACCATTGACTTAATTCAATTCCCTATAATGACTAATAAATTGTCAAAGTCTATGAAAATGTTGGGAAAAATAAATTGTGAAGTACCTTAAGGTTTTTGGTACTTTACTATTTTCAATCTACATAACTGATTTCACGTCAACCTTTATAAATAGTGAATATACTATCTTTGCTGATGATACAACAATATTATGGTATAGTAAATATTATCTTGAATTATTTAAGCGTTTACTTCAAGTATGTTATTTTGAGCTATTGTATTAAATAATTATAAATTACTATTTGACTTAATTTATTCACAGAATCAAATACTAATTATTCAGACTCTTTCTTATGTAGTCAACATTAACACGGTCTATTTTTTTCGGAGGTCCATGTGCGAAATGCATTTCGGTCAGGTTTAGCCGATTGTGCTCATCCTAGTTTGGTTATAATATGCACTCAGTCATCCCAGTTTCTTGCACTAGTTTGTGTTGGTCACCTGTTATATCCTCCGACTATAATGTTGGCTGTCCGAGTATTTCTTACATTTTCCGATCCAATGACTTTTAATGGCAGATTATGTTCTGTACCGTTTCTATGTCTTGTTGTCAGAGTCTGCAGCTTAGGTCTTCGTTGTACAGTTGCATTTGGTACAGGTGCTTCTCAATAGCCATGCATACTGTCTATACCTATGGCGAATCTCGGTTATTGATTTTTACTTATCGGAAATAGCTACTTAGTTAGCTTTGGGTCTAGGTCTTCAAAGAATAATTTACTGTAGTACAATGCCTGTCTAGTGCCTCAGTAGATTTTGTGTTCCCTAATAGATCGCTTTATGGCATTTCGTATTGTGAGAGTGCATAAATTATGAAAAATGCAGCGTATCCATTCTATCTTTACCTGTCTTTATGTTTCAAATCTATAGAAATTCATCAACTCTACATAGTAAATATGCAAAAAGATTTTTCTGAAGCTTACACAAGTCATTTGACATGATTTTTATTTTATATCTTCAGAAGGCTGCTGGCTGACATTT
Organism: Polydrusus cervinus; assembly: GCA_935413205.1. NCBI lineage: Eukaryota > Metazoa > Arthropoda > Insecta > Coleoptera > Curculionidae > Polydrusus > Polydrusus cervinus. The sequence continues at coordinate 12,483,018 of OW284520.1, read as the reverse complement.
TTTATAAGTAATCTTTTATACGGCGGATGACCTACGAAAATTGTATATTTTATTCATAAACCAGTACTAAAGTTTAGGAGAAGTTTTTAAGGAAGACATCGAACTAATTGATAAGGGTAAAAGAACAATAAAATATTTGTATTTAAATACATCCCAAATATAGGGGAAAATTTTAAATATAAAACAAAACAATGGAAATTGATTCAGAAAATAATTTTATTTCTGGTCCATTAAAACGTGTTAACAATATTTATTGTTTATTATACTATTTATCCAATATAATAGCATTATTTATTACCTTTGCTGCCAGGATTACATAAAAACATATTTTTATTCTTAATTATTGTTATTCGATTAACAATATTTATTACCTACCGAAGTTTGCAACTGCTTAAATATCATTATAAAATATACAACTTATAATTTCGAGACATTTGTTAAGAATGTACAATGTACAATTATAAATAAAGGCATTGTAACCCCATTGTATCTCGTGAGACATCACAATTATTGAGAATTACTAGAATCTTAATGAACGATAATTATTTAATAGAAAATGCAATAAGACTGGTTAATAAGTATTTACCGTTTGATAAAGCGAAATAAAAATATGAATAATGGCATCGTAATTTCAAAATTAAAGGAAACGGCAAGATTTAGGTTACTAATAATCCTGGGTTTCCTAAGATTTTATTTTTTAATATGTTCTTCTACTAAACTAAAGCTATTTAAAAGTTATTCTGAATAGTGAAATCAAACCCTAGCCTAAAACGCTACTTTTCCTAAAATCTTATATTTATACCTAGATCCACCAAATTTTTACAGACAAAAAAAACATTTTTTACCACTTACTAGCAAATGCTTTATTTGTAAGGCTACGAAAATTTTTTAGGAAAAGTTAGCGTTTAAAAAGTTATTCCAGCTTTTAAGAAAACGCTATAAACTTTTTCAAAGACGTTTAAAATAAATGTTTTTTATAGTGTAAGTTTACATTAAATTTTAAAAAAGCTTATTTTGAAAACAATTTATAAAAGGAAATACCATCTTGATTAAAAAAAAAACAACCCCAAGGTAGATTGTGTAAGATTTTTAATAGTATGGGTTTCATATATGTTATAGAAACCACACCTGACACCATTTCATCTTTCTAAATAACACCTCCCATACTCTTGTGAGTAGAAAATTCCATTGCCCATCACTATTTTAGAGAAAAAATAAGAGTTTGCATCCAAATAACGTTGCTGTCTTGCAACGTTTTTAATAAAAGTATAACAGAAAAATCAAATTGATATATTAAAAGGTAAGTCTTCACCTCAGATCGAACAAGATTTATTTTACGCGTTTTCTGCAATTACATTCGGAAATGAATCGTTTAGTTGGAGCCTCGGGGTATACGAAAAACCCCAAGGCACTAAAATTTGTTGGCTAATTTCATGGTTATAACTTGCTGCCTAGTTTCTTTACTAATGAAGAAAGAGTTTTGCGAATTGTTAGAGTTAATTTATTTCGAATTATATTGCTTATTATGATTTAATTTAAAAGTATTAAAGAGTTCCTTTTTTAACTTAAAGGGTAAATATCTACTATTGGAATATTTTAGTATAGTGGCAATTCTGTATATTATGATTTTTTTTATTGATTTTTTGGATTTTTTTAAAACTTATGGGTATACTTTATTTAAATAGTTATTTCTACTAGCCCAGAATTGTATGTATCTTCATATTACATAAGTTATTCGCTAAAATGGATTTTTTTTATTACTGTCAAATCGAAAGATGCAGGATTAAAAATCTGAAAGCAATTTTTTGTTTGTAAAAAAACATAAATTTCCATAATCTGTAATAATATTAGGGAAAATAATAACAATAAATTAAATAACATTATTTTAAATGCATACACTCATAATAAGAGGATTTTGTTGAATTACTGATTTAATTGAATTGTGTGATTAAGGCACTTACATAAATACAACAACCCAATCCCCAAATTAACTCCCAATTATCAAAAAGCTTAAGCCTGTCAAAACTGTTTATTACAATTAAACGTGTAACCCTCTTCGTAATAAATATATTCAATATATCATCGTTTACCATTAAAAATTGGGAGACATAATCTCCTAGTCTATTATAATTCAACTTAATAATTAATGATTGTGGCATAAATTGACAGATAACTTTTTTTGTTATATGCTAGAAAAAGTGATTATATTTTTTAAATAAACAGTCGGAAAAATCTTAAGTTTACCTGGGTTTCCTGGTAATTTTTTCCCTAAAATTTCAAGACACTTTGTTGCTCTTCATGATTACGATCATTTTGCTTAAAAGTGTGTATTATGCATCCTAGTAGCCTAGTACTTAGATTCAGTTATTACACTATGGACCAAATACGGTTCTGCCTAACTTGCCCGTTGAACAACATTAAGAAAACTTTTGGGTGTATGATGAGCCCGCAAGGAAAAGCGTCCTGCGTATAATCTCGAAGCAGCAGCCTCACTTTGACGACACTCACCGTAAATTAGCACCATATCTACTAGTTTGTTGTTTGCAAATTTTACACTTTTCATGTGTTACCAATTTAAAATAAACTTGCTTCAGAAATTGCCAAATAACTCACCACCGACTCGTAAATTGCATGACTAATAAGAGATAAGACAAACAACATAAAGTATATCAGGCTACGTTTTGATGACTAGGCCCGCACTTAGATTTTTTATTTAAAAATGTTGTTTATTTTAATGACTACTATACACAGCAAAAAAAAAAAGAAGTATCAACTTAGGAATCACCCTGTATTTATTCTTGGATTTAAGTGATGTAATAAGGTTCAACTGGACATTAAACATGTTGTTTGGATGGAATTATTATTCCAAAATTATCCATACAATTTTCTCCATTAGGCTATATTTAATTATTAAAGAAGCAGACAGGGTACCGGTTCTTCCCCGATTTTTGAATTACTTGTAGCTTTGTCCATACTAAGTAAATTAAAAATAATTTTTGAGAAACTCGATATCAAGCGCAGATTCTTTGACACCCCTCATTAGCCCAAAAATGTCTACCACGAGTGACTTCTAAAAAAATAACCTTTTTTTATAGCACTGCCACCTTTTAAGATAAAGAAGATAAAAAAAAGAATTCGTAAATTCCAATGATTTTTTTTTGTTTAAGATTAAAAATCATTCCTTCCGTAAGTGTTGGTTTTTTGATTAATATAACGCCCGGTTCTCCACTGGGTATCTATTTTATTGGTTGGGTCCTGCTTCCCCACCCGATTTTTTTTCTACAGGCTTGAGTGGTACTACTCACCACGATACATATAGACATGGTAGCATTCAACCGGTCGAAACTAAAAAATCTTGGCGCATTGCGTCAGTAAAAAAGCACGGAACCCAATTTGGATTATAAGTGTCTGCAACCTTTAAATACCATTCGATGATAGAACAATTTTATTACTTATCATAATTTCTGTATCGTGCTACTACCGATCCCGCTATATACAAATAATATAAACATAAAGAATTTTAGCAAATTAACTTTGTAATGAAATCATTAGCATATTAGGTAGGTAGTATACAATAAATAGGTAAAATGTATAGAACATGATGATTCGTCTATTTCTAATAAAAGAATTATGTATTGAAGTCATAGATTAAATCACGCAGGTGACCAAGATAAAATTTCACCTAGTTTTGGACGTCAATCAAATTGAGCTTTCTAGAAAAATGTGCAAAAGGCGGATAAGTGCTAAGCTTTTTTTAAACGCTACATAGTATCATTGGTAACTTCATTTAGATATTGTTTTTCATAATTTCTTACCATTTTATTAAAATATTTCCTTTTTACTTCCCACAATTTATACATCTAAAAAGGTTGAGTAAGAATTTGTCAGATGCTTAATTTAAAATTGTTTTTTTGGCTTCATACCTTACTTGTTAAATTACACATCAATATCAGACCGCGTCACCGGAACCGAATTCAAACAAGAACAAACGACGCGAGATTTATGGCGTTTTAGCAAATTAACTGTATAAAATCTTTTATCTTACTTACTTAATAAACTATTTAAAAAAGTCAATGTCAAAGTTTTTTGGCACAGTATTTAAGATGTTGTCAAAATTTGTTGTTCGTTGTAATGTTATAAAATGGGGGAAAAGTGTAAATCTGAAGCTGGATTTATAAAGATTTGTTTATTTTTATTATGGTTATATTTTTTGTGCCAAGCTTAGGTATTTGAGTATTTGGTTTAAATATAATGGGTCAATTTCATAACATCCTGTACCTATATCTGCATAACTTCAACATCCGTTTAAACTTCAAACCAGTGATCAATATAACAATGTGGTTTTTAAAACATTTTATTTTTTAAAAGGTCCTCAGCAACCATTTTTAATGCCATATGCATGCAACATACTGTATTGATAAAATAAACTACTTTATTTTACATTATCCCATAATTTTGCATGCACAAAAGTTATACGTATACATGATATATCCATTCTAAAACAAATTCCAACAGACGTCTGAAACTAACCTAGGGATGTAGAAGTAGCAAAATTTAAACAGCCAAACACAAAAAGTTAAATTGACTTTAAAAATCTTCTTATAACACCCCAAAAATTCCCAATATTCTAAAAGTTTTACCGTAAATATATGTTTAAGTTGTTTTTGATTTAAGAAACGACGCCTAAAAAACTTTATTTAAAAAGTACACTTTTCTTAAAGTAAAAAGAAATTTAAAAGTTACTTTTTGTCTAGATTATTTGAGTTTTATACCATGATAATATTGGGTATACATTAGAAAAATTTTAATTAAAAACCCAAACCAGATGTATACGAAGGGCTCTTAAAAATTTTTATATTCTAAGTCATAATGGCATTGCTTATAAATATTTTTGACACCATAATTTACTACTTTATTTTACTTAAAAGTAACTTTATTGAACTAAGCAGAGAAAAATAGGGAATTTAAAAAAACATTTTTTTCATCCTTAAAAGTATACATTTTTATACGTTTTCGAAATATTTAATAAAAAAACATCATTGGAGCAAATTAGAAATTAAAAAAATATACAGAGTGATTCCTAAGTTGATACTTCTTTTAAGCTGTGTATAGAAGGCATTAAAATAAACAACATTTTCAAATACCTTTTTTCAAAAAACTTAAAGATAGGCGAGATACAGAAGTAAAAAATCTAAAAACGTAGCCTGCTATACTTTATGTTGTTTGTCTTATCTCTTATTAGTCATGCAATTTACGGATCGGTGGTCAGTTATTTGGCATTCCGCTGCGGTGTGTTTTTCTGAAGCAAGTTAATTGTAAATTGGTGGCACGTGAAAATGGTAAAATTTGAAAAGAATGAACTCGTAGATATGTATAGGAGGCATTAAAATAAACAACATTTTCAAATAAAAAATCTAAGTGCGGGCCTGGTCATCAAAACGTAGCCTGATATACTTTATGTTGTTTGTCTTATCTCTTATTAGTCATGCAATTTACGAGTCGGTAGTGAGTTATTTGGCAATTTCTGAAGCAAGTTTATTTTAAATTGGTAACACATGAAAAGTGTAAAATTTGCAAACAACAAACTAGTAGATATGGTGCTAATTTACGGTGAGTGTCGTCAAAGTGCGGCTGCTGCTTCGAGATTATACGCAGAACGCTATCCCTTACAGGCTCATCCTACACCCAAACTTAATGTTATTCAACGGCCAAGTTAGGCAAAACCGCATTTGATCCATGGTGTAATAAATGAATTTAAGTACCTTATTTTTGAGTTTTTTGAAAAAAGGTATTTAAACATGTTGGTTATTTTAATGCTTCTATACACAGCTAAAAAATAAGTATCAACTTAGAAATCACCCTGTATATTGTAGGCTTTAAATTTTAGTTTAAAACATACAGTTTTATGAATAGTAGAGGCTGGTTTGAATAAGTTGTCAAGACCCTTCTGCAATGTATAGAAACAGGTGTCGTATCGAGGGTGGGACGTATGGCCCAAGCTTTTTGTACTGAAGCCTAGTAGCTTATTGTGCGCCCCTGTCTTGCTAAAAAATATTTATTCCTTTTATAAGGTCCAGTAGATTTCTACTAAGTTGCGTGAGGCTGTCACCACATTGGATTTCTCCGGAGATTTTAAATCTCATACGACTTCGTGAAACTATTTGGACAGTACAAAAGGTCTGCCACTCTAACATAACCTAATACTACAACTGATTCCAAGTTCCTAGTTTAGATTAAATAATTTTAATTTCTTATTTGTGTACTCCACTTTTCTTAGCTTGACTTATCCTTATATTTTATTACTTACAACTTTCTTCAAATATAATCCTTTATATTCATAATTTCTTCGGGTAACCCAAACACATGAATACATTTCGCAAACCTCCGTTAAGACTATAGTCAACCTTCTTTCTTGATTTTGTTAAATTACACTCTGTTTCTTCTTTCACTATAGTCATTCACGGTAACTTAACCGGGGCAAAAAGGCGAGGAAATACAAAATACAAAATTTGGTTTAAAATTTTAAGTCAAAGCGGCTCTAATTTATTTTTGTCTATAAAGTTTAAATTAAACATATATTTTTGTAAATTTGTTTATCTGTATTTAATAGTGAGTCAGCCGACAATATCGTAAACTTTTTTTTGCTTTCGTAAGATGGTTTCAGAACCATGTGTCAGACAGTTCATTTACCTATTCATACTAGATACAACATTTCTAATGAACATTATATTGAGTAAAAGATTTTATGCTTTAATGTTAAATTGAATCCTATTACCATACCAACTTGAAAACTTTGGAAAACTGGTAACATTCTCCTTAGAAGTCGTTAGAGAAATTAGGTAAATGAAATAAATTAATTTGCCAAATGTTAAAGTTTAGTTACTGAAATCTCCTTTCATCTTTTTGGCTTCTTTTCGGTATCTCTATAGGAAATTTTTCGAAAAAGTTGTTATCTGGTTTGTTTTGTCAGGAAATAAACACGAAGAAAAATTTTAACATTTGATTAAAGCTAAAAAACATTTTTACCAATGTAACGATATCTAGACCACTGCATTATCACTAAAATTTAATTATTTATTTACATTTGGTGGGTGTCATTTTAAGAGTCTTCCAGACCAACGTGAAACGCGGCATCGTTTCCTGGCTTATCTAATTGAAAATTTAATACAGAAATTTTACTAAGGGTTTCACAAGAACTTCTAGTTTGGCAGATGATACCTTTTTTTTCTTAAATTAAAAATGTATTTTTAAGTTTTAATTACATAGGTTCAAATTATATCATCAGCCATTCAGTTTAATATTTCCGTAATTATTATTTGATACAGTTTAAGGATAATAATTATTATATTTTATTATTTAACTGGTGGAATATTTATTTCGTAATATTAGAGCTATGATTTTTACAACAAACTTTTCAGAATAAAAGTACTGTAGAGTCTTCCAGAAGGGTATAGTGCTACGAAAAGATTGATATATTCAAACATACATTGCTGTATTATTGCTTATTTATACAGGGGATTCCTAAGTTGATACTTCTTTTTTAGCTGTGTATAGAAGGCATTAAAATAAACATCTTTTTCAAATACCTTTTTTCAAAAAACTCAAAAATAGACGAGATAGAGAAGTAAAAAATCTAAGTGCGGGGCTGGCATCAAAACATACCCCGCTATAGTTTCTGTTGTTTTTCTTATTTCTTATTAGTATTAGTCATACGGGTAGTGTTGAACAATCCGGTGCGGTATGTTTTTCTGAAGCAAGTTAATTTTAAATTATTGATACGTGAAAATAATAAAATTTCAAAACAATGAATTAATAGATAAGGTGGTAATTTACTCTGACTGTGGCAAAGTGCTTCGAGATTATACGCAGAATTCTTTCCCTTGCGGGCTCATCCAACACCCAGAAGTTTTCTTAATGTTATTCAACGAGCAAGTTCGGCAGAACCGTATTTGATTCGTAGTGTAAGTATTTTATTTTTGAGTTTTTGAAAAAAGGTATTTGAAAATGTTGTTTATTTTATTGTCTTCTATACGCAGCTAAAAAAGAAGTATTAACTTATGAATCACCCTGTATAATTAAATATTTATTATGTAATAATGCAGTATGTATTTATTTCAATTTTCAATCTGAAAGTGTTTGCTTCGATTCCGTTACTAAAATAAGGCATTTGTTGTTAATACAACTTAGTTTTTTTAATTTACATCTAAGTGTAGCTATGGCAGATTTTGTGCGCTAAAAAATTTTAAAATAATATTTTCATGGAATATAACACTTTCTAAATATGCATAATAATTTTTTTTTGTTGTAACAATGAAATTGCTCTAATTCTTATTATAAAATGTATTGTGCTGTTACTTTAATAGAATTTATCATTACAAGAATTAATTTTAAAAAAATTAAATTAATTGTGGTAATTGTTTATTTATATCTCTGACTACATTATATTCTTATTTTCAAAATATTGTTTAAGTCAATACTAGTAAATTATATATTTCGGTATTTACATACGAGCAATATCAATTTGAACTGTCATACAATATATATTTTAACTTTGCTAATATTTGGAAAACTAAACAATACATAAAACCTTAAATTTGGCGATATATTATTTTCTGTCATATGCCTCATGCCTATAAAACTTTAATATATAATATGTGGGACAGGAAATAATGGATATAGACAGTTTTATAACTTTTATTACTTTAGAAAAACATCGTATTGGGACTTTATAACGCAAATGTCTTTTAAAGATATCTTTTTTTGTTTCATAGTATGCCATTTAGTTTCTTTTACTTTTAACTTGCTTTACACAGTAATATATATCCCGACAATGTTGTAATAATATTTAAAGGCAACTGTCAGTACATATATATACAAAAAAAAATTTAGGAAAACTTTTTGATCAAGAAATGGCTGAAGCAAATATCAAAATCATTTAAATGAATGCATTTTAATTAATGAACATTTTAGATTTTATGAAAAATATTCAAAAAATGGGTGTGTAGTTTGTGTGCAAGCAAAATAGGAAAAATTTAGGAATAACAGGGGCAAAGTTTAAAAGAAAATTTAGATTTTTTGCAGGGTTCTTCTAAAATGTTTATATTCTGCTGAGTTAATAAATTATGTTCTTCTTCCTTACATAGCCCTAACTAAGATATACAATTTATAATATAATATATATTCAAGTATACTTACCAAACATTTATAATTCTTTGGCACGGCGCTGCAATAGTCTGCTCCTCCTTTTCTCCTCTGTTGTAACCCTGTACGAGGAAAAAGTTTTGTAACTGTCTATATAATCCATAAAAAAATAATATGCGAAGCATTTTTAAGAGTAAGCTGATATATAATATTGCGAAAATAAGAATTTTGATTGGTGTATTTTCCCCTAAAGAAGCTAGTAGAGAATGATAAAACAGTAGATGTTGACCATATAAATCATAAAGTATTATCTATGAAGTTCCCATTGTAAATGACCACGATCCTGTAATATTAAAGCTTTGATCGCTTTCAGGTCATAGGTTAGGATAGTGGTGTGAGGTCCAAGAAAGTGATAGAAGTACCACTTTCTCTGCTTGCCAATGCCTTTGGAATATGTAACGTACGCAAAGAAGTTTGTGATTGTTTGTCTTGCTTCAATCACAGTTGACTAACTACAGGGTTTAAAGACACGTTGTGTGAAATCAGTTAAACAGTAGGTCTTAATGTCACGTCAAATTTGTCACCAAGAAGCGCCACCGATCACCGCTTGTGGTGTTGTCTGCTGTCTATTTTTTTAGGTGTTTGTTTATGTGTTGCAATGGAGGATGAAGTTAATATAAATGCCTACTAACTCTGTCTCAGCTTCGGTAAGTACAACAAAAAAATTGTGTATGCATGGTATGCAATATGAAAAAGGACTATCTATTAACTTTAGTGTTGAATAAGTAGCATTCTAAAAAATGTTATGTTCAGATACTCGCACCTAGTAGCAGAAGCGACACATTCTACAATAATGAATTGAAAATAAAATGAGATAACTAATATTAACTTTATTTGAAAGAAATACCACAAAAATATAGTAACAAATAATGATGAAAACTGGGATTTAGGTCTATTTAGTAGATGACCTTTCTTTGAAAAACTAGTAAAATTGCATAAAGTAGAGCCAAAATGAATAGATTCGAGTGAATCAACTATATTTAAAAAAGAAAGTCCATTTAAAAAATTAACGAAGCTTTGGCATTTATTCCAACCCATACAAAGCAAGAATAAAACATAATGAAAACTATAAAGCGTTTTAAAGATTACTTGGGGATTATTTAAAATTTAATTTACTAATGGTTGAAAGTAACAAAAGGTTAAAATTATTTTTGTGCCTCTACTGACATACGTGCAACATAATGGTATTATGTATAATAAAAATTTAAAATAAACTAAACTCTAATTTAAAAATTTTACATTTACGAGTAGTTCATTAAATGAAAATACAAATGTTAAAATGCGAATTTTCACATAAAAATATGAATATAACTCATTTAAAACTTTCATCGTGTAGGTATCAATAAAAAAACTTATTTATAGTTAAATAAAACTTTATTTGAATTTTAAAATGGTTTCGCATTATTTTGTAAATATCTTTTTAAGGTTAAGGTCAAATATTTATATGTTGATCCGATTTATAATACCTGTTTTTCTCTAATTATTATTATTTTTTTAAACTGACGATAAATTAAATATTTGTGCATTTAGTTAAAATTATTCAGGAATTATAAAGGAAAGGAAGTATAAAGTAGGGTTTTTAGAGAAAAACGTATTATGGAGTTTTTCTCTAATTATTATTATTTTTTTAAACTGACGATAAATTAAATATTTGTGCATTTAGTTAAAATTATTCAGGAATTATAAAGGAAAGGAAGTATAAAGTAGGTTTTTTAGAGAAAAACGTATTATGGAAAATTTTAGTAGAAGTATAAACATTTTATAAAAGTAATATTTAAAATTAAATAAAAATTATAGTAAAATTAAATTATAAAAATTATTTATCTGAAACACTTTTTTTTTAAATATACAGAAAATTTTTATATAGTTTTCCTGTTAAATCTAACATATAAGTGCTTCAATTTTGTGTACAGTACAATAATTGTCTTTCGAATTCTAACAGTGGCAGTAATGTCATAAAAATAATCTTGTATCCTTTATATTATCAATTTAAAATGCAATGCATCGGATATGCATAAATTAAGGTAATGTAATAATATATGTATTTTTCTGATGTTATTGTTTAATAAACTCTCAATCAAAAATAAACGCCACAAAAAAATTTGGACCCTAAAATTTAATTATTATTCGATTCTTATAATTCTTTTAATGATGTATAGATTATTTTAATAGAGTAAAAACTTTTAAAGTATTAAATTTAATGATGAATTATTTTGTACTGATATTATATACATTGAGAACGTAATGGTAAATTTAAAATTAATGTTTTTTTTTAGTTCGCTTGGACCCTAACTTTACATAATGATTACCTTAAACCCAATTTATGACAACTTACTTTATTTTTTCAAACGGATACACCTATTTTCTGATTCATTTTTGATTTCTACATGACATTCTAAATGAATTTCATAAAATATGTCATCTAGGTACCTAAACTGTATTGTTTGCGAAAAAATCCATATTTTGATTAATATTTAAATCATAAAAACTATTGTTAATTAGGATATGGTTTATCATTCTCACAGTGACAGGTGACAAACTTTTGAGTTTGTTTGTTATTTCGCTACTAAATAATATATTATTATTTTAAAATTAATTTTTAATTTTGTGGTATATGACATACCGATTATAGTAAATATATTTAGAATTTTACGCAGAAACGAAAAATAATTTAAAAAATAGTCGTAGAGCCATTTTGAAAAAAATAACTTAAATTGTCATAACTTATTTTTGGGACAAGCTTTCTATATACCTTTATATAAGAGAAAAATTGACGAATTTGAGTAGTTTAAAAAAATATATATATTTTAAAAAAGGAATTTTTTCAAATCTTTAGATACATTCTCACTGCATATATTCAAAATATTTTGTTTTTGAAATATTTACCTACAAATAGCTATTTTTATAAAAGATATGCATTTTAAAATAAAGTTCTGAGTAGTTTTATGATACCGGGTGAATAGTGTAACAAAAATATGTTTTGTAAAAAACGCCTTTTATTCTGAGAAACCTAAAAACAAGGAAACTTTAATTTGTGATTGCCACACTTTTAACAAATTTTCACTTTGTTTGGGTTTTGTTTAAGGGCTAAAACTACCCTCAACTATTTTACCTTATTTGTCTCGTGCGAGTAATTAGTAATTCATATTTATTTTCAACCAAAGTTTCAAACAAGCATAACTTTTAACTTTAAACATTTTTTGAAGTATTTTTAACTCTTAAATTCGTTAAAATTTGTCAAGTCTAAAATTAGAGTTAACGTGATTTTAGATTATAGAAACATGATTATTTCTACAAAAATTATTCCAGTTATAGTCCACCCTGTATATAAATTTGCTTTGTAATGAACGAACCAAACCTTAATTTTCAAAAAAATTAAAAGAAAATTAAAAAATTTGAAACGTTTTGAAACTTATCAAACATGTGATAGGGTATAACACCCACGTGGCTTGAACACAACTCCACAACCCACTAACATTCTTCTAAGAAAACACACAAAAGTAAAGGACATCTACCAAAAGCGTACCCAAAATTCGGCCGGTGAAAGTTCTTGCAAGTTTCCGCGAACTTTGCCACAAGAAGCTTCCGGTAAGCAAACTCTCGCAAAGAAGTTGCGTGCGGAATTACGAAGTCCACAGAGCGAACTTCGAATAGAGAGTTTCGGCGCGAGTTCTAGTCATGCACTGTGCCGAAATGTAGTCTAAGCGTGCCGCCGCGTTTAAAGACGCGCGATGTTGCCGGTCAAGTTTAAAAGTTAACTGGTAATGGTATTTTTGCTTTTAGATGGAAGAAACTCCGCCCCTTTTTAAATAATTAGGAAATTTTGTATCAGTTTTCTACATGCTTTCGGTTTATATTTTAAAAGAAGTTATATATTTAACGATATATCAAAATAATTGCTAAATAGAAATTTTCTAAACCAGAATATTACGACATAGACTTACTTGAATGATGTTTTTGTTTTTTAACAACGTTTCAACTTATAGTATCTCCTGTCGTCTTCAGCTGAATACTTAATTGTTCTTATTTCAAAAATATATATTAAACTTACCTTTACGTTTTCAATTTATTCAATATCTAACATTTAAATTAAATTTAAGAGATTAAATATAAATATTGGGAATATTAATAATGAAGTATTAGAAAAAATATATATTTTTGAAATCAGGACAAAACGCTCTGCCCAAATACTAAAAAATGATAGAACGGGCGTAACGTTTTAGTTGTGCTTTACTATCCTTTTCTGACTCGTAAGCTTTGGCATTTTAGAGAAAACTGTCAAAAAATACCATGACATTTTTTTGCACCTTCAACAAAAGTACCGTATTTTTTTGCCTCGCTAGCATAATGGGTTTGATTTAAAAATGTTGTTTATATTAATGCCTTCTGTACACAGCTAAAAAAGAAGTATCAAGTTAGGAATCACCCTGTATATTCTTTTAAGAAAATAAATGTTATTTACGATAAACAGTGCAATGGAAATACTGTTAATAGTCTTTAAAACTATGGCCCTTTTATCACCTAAAAAATATAATTAGGTCGTAAAGAAAAATTTAAATAAGATACCTATTAAACTAGATATTTTTTGTTACCCCTAATATATAAAATAGTCAAATTCAAAGGGTATTTCTAATATCCTTAAATAATAATTACAAATCATGATAAATATATAGGATTTAAATTAAAACAATTGTTTTAATTTGACAAGCGCTATCCTCATACCGATAAAACGGTAAGTTTTGGCGGAAACAACACCCCGCTTTGTATGCTGGAGTTTAGTTAATAAATCAAATAAAATAATTTGACATCAAGAATGAAAAAGCTGCAGGATTAACTGACCTGTTAAGCTTTTTTTATAATTTATCTCTATTAATTTATTTAAAACACTATAATTTCAGGGCTGCTGTATTTAAGCAATTAAAATTGGTTTTTAGTTACATTACTAGTACATGTACTGAAGGTACTATAAGTACCTAAAAAAGGATAAAAACACATTTTTAAGTACACCGAAAAAAAATTCAATTGAGGCAAACAAATTTGAAGTTTATCCAACCAAATGCTGTTTTGATAATGTCCAAACAACTTCATTTATTTAATTCGCCTTTCTTCTATTTCGTTATTGTTAATCAAAATTTGTTTCGCACAACTTATGCGATTAAACGGTAAAAACGTAACTGATTTCTTTTACATAGTATTTTTTTTACTCAACCAACTAAAACTTGGTTTAACTTAAAATTGCATTTAAATGAAATAAATATTTATTTAACAAATTAAAATCATTTATTTACACTAACAATTTATTTAACTCAGATATTATAATATTTCATTTATTATTCAGGATTGTTTGGAAATAAATAAGCGGTTGTTTATGAGAATATATTTATTTAGTGAACCCTAATAAATATTTAATTGATGTAAAACCTTATTCTATATTTGTCCCTTCCAATCAGATGCATGATGCCTCTTATGTATGTTATATTGATATTTCTTGTATTTTTTAAAAGTTCTTTTTTATTATTATCTCCTTGACTCCCTGTACCTGTACAGTTTCACATTTCACGTTCACAGCTAATTTCATTTTCCTGAAAGTAAAACAAATTTTAAAATAATGCGTGTAATAAATTTTTAAATATTTTGTTATGTTAATGTAAATTTAGTTTTAAACTGCGAATAAGCGTATTCGGTATAAATATTATTTATTTGATTTAATCAATATTTTGTTACGATAATTTCATTCAGTTTTAAATTGAGGGTAAACATATTTGATACATATAATATTTAATTGTTTAAATCATTTTACCAATATACTGACAACTAAAAGTATTTAACCATAAATATAAAAATTGGTAACATAGCCGCCATTGTTACATCACCGTGATGATCGATGTATATATAATACCAACTTGTTTATATTTTTGTTTTGAGCTCCATCCATAAGAAAGAAAATTCAGTATAATAAGTAGATAAATAAAACAACTTAAGAAAGTTCTTATTTAACTTCTATAAAGAGCCATTCTTCATTTATTTATTGTAAATATTTATTAAATTATCTTAAATAATCGGACACACTTTTGAAAATATTGAAATAAGTCAATTTATTGCACCTAAACAAGACATATTTAAGACGAAGAACTTTTGTTTCAATTAAACAAGAATTGTTCAAACAAATAATAATAATAATAATAATAATAATAATAATAATAATAATAATAATAATAATAATAATAAATAGTCGAGCTAATTTAACTTAATTATTTCAATTAAGAACGTGTGTCTGAGGAGAAAAACGTAAGAGATCATTTTTATGCAGAATTGACCAGGCTACTCCGAAAAAATATTCACATGGAAAAATATCAGTGGAGACTTTTTTTATAAAAAATATATAACCGCTTCTTCATTTAAAGTTTTAAAAATTATTCTATTCGCGATAACGCTGAAACGAACGGAGATATCAAGCTGCGGTTTAAATATTTTTTCTAGCAAATTTCATCTACTTTTCGATTATAGTATCATAATTATACCGTATGATTTATTTTTTTGAAGTAAAATCAAAAGATGTGTTATTATTTCAAATTGCGCCCTCTAGCATTTTTTTTGAGACCTATTATGGACAACTAAATACGATTAGTGCAAGTGAATACATTTCTCTTCCAAACAGTTTTTAGTTTGCTAAAATCGGATAAGTCGTTTATAAGTTACAGCGATTTAAACCATTACACTTTCAACAGCTTCCCCCCCCCCCCCCATTTTATTAAAGTCGGTACGCCAATGAGCATAAGACCAAAATGATGCATAATTGTCCAAGTTTTTAACGGTGTTACCAAAGATATACCTTAATGTGGAATTTTCGGAGATATGTAAAATTTTAAAATTTACTTTTCAATTACGCCCTCTTGTGGCAAAATGCGGAACTTAAAAATAATTTCCAGCATTTTCTCTTGGGCACTTTTGTCATAAAAAAATTTACCCGGATGCTGTACGATTACTAGTTTCTGAAATATGGCCGGCGGTCATTCTTAGTTGACCACCCGGTACATAATAATTAAATACTTATACTTGTACTGTAACTGGTACTTATTTATTTTTTGAAAAATACATATATTTAGGTATTTAAGTAGTTTACCGGTTCGTACGAAAGCTCTGTATAATCTCTGTCCACTACTAAAAATTTAGTATAGAATTTAATTTAATATGTATAATTGTTTAATTAAAATTTACTAGTTATAATTGGTGAAAATGACTGTAAGTATTTTTTTGAAATACATCTTGCCACTGAATAACACAGTAGGGAATTTATAGGCATACGAGATCATGGATATATCCAATGGATATATCCCCCCAGCCTTCCCACACATGTATCCCCCCACTCTCACCCCCACCATATCCCCCACTCTCACCCCACCATATCCCCCCACTCTCATCCACACCATATCCCCCCACTCTCATCCCCACCATATCCTACCACTTCTAATACCACTATCCCATTATTTAAAGTCATAACAAATTAATTTGCAGATAGTTATGTATCTCAAATGGTTCCAAATCAGTACATATTTAGTTCGTTAGACATTATTGTGAAAAGAGTTTTGTGAAAAGAGTTAGTAGTTATTCAAGTT
This sequence comes from Polydrusus cervinus, assembly GCA_935413205.1. Classification (NCBI taxonomy): domain Eukaryota; kingdom Metazoa; phylum Arthropoda; class Insecta; order Coleoptera; family Curculionidae; genus Polydrusus; species Polydrusus cervinus. The sequence continues at coordinate 12,466,201 of OW284520.1, read as the reverse complement.
GAATACAGTCTCATGTTGTCAACTTAGAAATCATCCTAAGAAAATGTGTGAATTCTAATAGAAGGTAACTAGACAATGTTAAAACCTAGACATACAACAAAAGTGTTGGAAATTAAAAAAGTATTCGTTAAAGCACACTATCATCTCTTACAATTACAGTGTCGTGATAATAATCTAATTAGGTGGATTGAGGAAGGTATAAACTTGTGTGATAAAGTTCTTATAGGATCAGTTAAATCTAAATATTTTAACGACCATATAAGGCTTATTAGTTTAGCACTGGACTCATATGTGTGGTTAGATGTAATTAGAGAAAGAAATCTAATTGCAGAAGAATAAGTAAGTGTTTTTATTATTCAAGATGTATCAGTGTAGTGATTGCAAAAAAAATTTTAAACATCAATCAAACGTTTATAGACATAAAAAGGAATCGTGTCCTTCTAGACCATCTGGTGTAAAAAGAAAAGCTAAATCCCAACTATGTGTTGCACCTGCAAAAAAACTTAAAATAGAAGAGAGTATACCTAAAATTACTTTATCACGTTGTAAAGATTGTGACACGTGGTATTTTAAAAATAAACTCAATACACATTTGCGAACAAACCTTCATAAAAACAAACTTAAAAGTGATGATGATGATGTGAAAATTATAACATCTGCGTTCAAGAACAGAATTATATCCTATATGCTAAAATCATCGAAGAAGTATGTAGACATTGATGAATTTTTTGAGGAAGTTAAACAAAAATTCGTAAGTTTAATTTCAGAACAATTAGTTAAGCATAGATGTATTAAGATTAATGTTGAGTTATTTGGAGATTATTTGTTACAAACAAAGGAGACAATAGAAACTAAATCATTTAATACTAAAAATAAGGTAATCATGTCAACAACAAATTTAAACGATATTTATAATCAGTTTTTGTTGGAAATAAAAGAAAAAGTGTCAATATTTGCTGAAAATGGTTCAGGTTGGGCTTTGGAAAAAATATTGCATTTAGAGATTAACATAAACAAATATAATCCAATCAAAGCATCATCATATATTCCTTTACCCAAAGAAATTGCAAAGAAACAGGCAGTAATTAATGTAAAGAATAATGACTCTTATTGTTTTGGGTGGAGTGTGATAAGCGCATTATATCCTGCAGAGATGAATTCTGATAGAACAAGTTCATATCCAAACTTTCTTAACTATTTAAATTTCGAAGGAATAGAGTTTCCTGTCAAGTTAAAAGATATATCCAAATTTGAATCGCTTAACCAAATATCAGTAAATGTTTACGGTTTGGAGAGAGAGGAAAGTAAACAAAAATATGAAGTAGTTGGTCCTCTTCATTATACTGCTAAAAAACTTCATACACATGTAAATTTGTTGTTGATAAGTGATGGAGAAAATAATCATTATTGTTGGATTAAGAATATGTCAAGATTATTAACAACTCAAATTAATAAAAGTCATTTTAAAAAATACTTTTGTGATGGTTGTTTAATTTATTTTAGATCATTACAAAAACTAGAGATTCATCAAAAAAATGATTGTAATCATTTATATACAAAAGTTCCAACCACCAATATCAAAATTAACAAGTATGGTCAGCAGATACCGGAAAATATTCTACAATTTGAAAATTTCCAAAGACAGCTAAAAGTTCCTTTTGTAATTTATGCAGATTTTGAGTGCTTTTTGAAACCATTAGAATTTGAACAACCTGAAAACGATTTCGATTCATATACTAGAAATACGTTTAAACATGAACCATACGCTTTCTCATATTTCATTAAATGTTCATACGACGATTCTTTATCAGTATTGGATTCCTATTTCGGATTAGATGCAGCTGAAGAATTTTGTATACGAATTGAAGGTCATGTACATAGAATTTATAATAATTATCTTAAACCCATAGTCAAAATGATTCCCCTATCAAATGAACAGAAATTAGCTTATAAAAATTGCAATAAATGTCATATATGTAATGAAAAAGTTGAAGAATGTGAAAAAGTAAAAGATCACGATCATTTGACAGGTGAATTTCGAAATGCCGCACATAGTATATGTAACTTAAATTTTAAAAATCCGTATTTCATACCCATATTTTTTCATAACTTAACTGGTTATGATAGTCATTTATTTGTTAAACAACTCTGTTGTAAAGAAGATAATATTGATGTACTTGCACAAAACAAAGAAAAGTACATTTCGTTTTCAAAAGCAATTCTGGTGGACAAATATAAAGATAAAGATAATAAAGAAAAAAATCTGTTTGTTAAAATGCGATTTTTAGATTCATTTCGCTTTGTTGCAAGCTCATTAGAAAAGCTTGGTGAAAGTTTGGAATCAAGTCAATGTGTTGAAATTAAAAAACATTTTCAAGATCATAACCAGTTTAATGAAATTCGAAAAAAAGGTGTTTATCCCTATTCTTATGTTGATTCGTTTGAAAAATTGTATGAAAATCAACTTCCAAGTATTGATCAATTTTACGATAGACTAAAAGATGAGTCTATAGATCCTTCAGATTACAACAGAGCTATTAATATTTGGAATTTATTTGATTGTCAAACTCTATTGGATTATACAAAAATTTATTTAATATCTGATGTTCTTATATTAACAGACTTTTTTGAAGCATTTCGAAATGTATCATTAAACAATTTTAAGCTTGATCCAGCACAGTATTATACATTACCTGGTTTAAGTTGGGATGCAATGTTAAAGATGACAGGTGTTAAATTAGAATTATTAACAGATATAGATATGTTACATTTTTTTAAAAATAGTATAAGGGGTGGAATTTGTCATTGCAGCGTTCGAAAAGCTGAAGCCAATAATGCTCATTTTGAAAATTATGATTCTGATAAACCAAATTCATATATAATGTACTTAGATGCAACTAATTTGTACGGACATAGTATGAGTCAATATCTCCCAATAAGTGATTTTTCTTGGATGTCACGAAAAGAAATTAAAATACTTGATGTTATGTCTATACCTGACAATGCTGAATATGGGTATGTTTTGGAAGTAGATATAATATATCCTCAAAATTTACATGTTAAACACAACGAATTACCTTTTTTAGCAGAAAATATTTGTGCTCCTGATTCAAAACAAAAGAAATTAATTTGTAATTTAAACAATAAAGAAAAATATGTAATTCATTATCGAAATCTTAAACAAGCAATTCAAAATGGTTTAAAATTAAATAAAATTCATAGGGTTATAAAATTCAAGCAATCACCATTTTTAAAACCATATATTGATTTAAATACTGAAATGAGAAATAAATCTAAAAATAAGCTCGAAAAAGATTGTTACAAATTATATAATAACGCCATATATGGCAAATCTTTGGAAAACATTGATAAACGTGTTGATATTAAATTAATCACACATTGGGAAAATATTGGTAAGAAACAGGGCGCTCAAACATTGATTGCAAAACCGAATTTTAAAAATCGCTTAGTCTTTAATGAACATTTTGTAGCAATACAAATGGAAAGAGTTAAAGTTACTTATAATAAACCTGTTTATGTTGGATTTTCAGTCTTGGAATTATCCAAAACTGTAATTTATAATTTTTACTATGATTATATTAAGAGTAAATATGGTGACAAAGCAATCTTATTATACACAGATACTGATAGTTTGATTTTACAAGTGGAAACAGAAAATTTTTACCAAGATATTCAAAACAACTTAGAAAAATTTGATAGCTCAAATTATAGTGAAAATAATATACATAACATAACTAAGAATAAATCTGTTTTGGGTCGTATGAAAGATGAATTTGCAGGTCAACCAATTTTAAGTTTTTATGGTACTGGAGCAAAAGCTTACTGTGTAAATTTAGAAAATAAATCAGAAAAAAAAGCAAAGGGAGTAAAAAAATATGTTGTACAAAATTCCATTACTAAACAAGATTATAAAGATGTGGTTGAAAATTCTGAAATTAAATTTAGGAAAATGAATGTATTCCGTTCAATATTGCATGATATGTTTACACAATTAAAAAATAAGGTTGCTTTGTCTCCAAAAGATGATAAACGGTACATAATTAAAGATTCCTTTAGAACCCTAGCTTGGGGACATAAACATGTAGATATTTTAGAAGATAAATCCAAAAGTGATGATGAGGATGTAAATGATCTAGTAGATATTTTAAAAAATCTGGTGCATGATCAATATAAAACCTAAGAATCGTAAAAAATATATTTATTTTAAAAATGACTTTGCTACCCGTAGGAGTTTTATTTCTTTCTGCATTCATAAACAATACTTTGTATATCCAAGTAGATCCTAAAGTTCGAGAAGTATTTATTTGTTCATCGGTTAATAATGAAAATAATGATACTTGGCCATCATCTTGGAAGAGAATGAATCTAAATAATGGATTACATTCATACCAATTTGATGATGTAAATAAATATTCCATTGTAACTTATAAGCTGAGATTATATTATTTTGATAGTTCCTCTGTAACAACGGAAGAATGGATAGAGTTGTATAGAAAATCCGAAGAATGTAATTTGAAGACATGTATAATATTATTAATTATATTTTTTATATTATTTTTATGTATGTTGGGATATGTACTGTTAAAAGCATATTTGTATTTTAAATAAATATAATAAAACTATTTTTGTGTTTTATTTAAACAAGTTTATTCATAACAGTTTTTATAATTATGTAATAATTTTACATTAGCTATAGCACAATGCCATGGATTAACATTTTTGTGAAAGTAACATTCTGGAATTTTTTTAAATTTACTTAATTTTGGCTCTCGACCAATAGGTATAGCATAAATACAGTCTTCATCCAAATACTTTTTTAAAAAGTTTGTCTTTTCACTCCCCTTTACGTAAATTCTGGGTGAATCGTAAGCTTTTAACACATGTTTTAAAATATTATCAAGTTCATTAAGTTCTATATTCCCATATTCCCATTCTAATCCATGGTATTCTTCAGACCAATTAACCACTCTCAAATCTTCAACAGATAACATGTTTTTTTTAAATGGTGATTTAAACAAAAAACTTGAACAACGGATTCCATCATAAATTGCCATTTCTTTCGGTATAAATCCAAAGGAACAGACATATGCTTGGATATCTATAAAAAGATCCATATTCATTGTTAGTTATAAAATGATATTTTTAAAATTAACACATCCTCTTTATTGCTAAATTCATCCATCCAAGTTCCCCCACCACATTTTTATTACTTATTTAAACACGCAAGTAGGACTCTAGTAACATAACATACAATTTACCTGTGAATAAGGTATCAATCAACCAGCATGCAATCCCAGAATGAAGAATTTAGTAAGAAACGCAATGGTGTTCTCATCAATGAATCCATATACTACATAAATAAATCCAAATCCAAATGGGTTAGCGTTGGATTTTCCTTAGAGAGAAATTATGAGCCGGTAATTAAACTTGGTGGATGCAAGTATAATCAAAATGTTATTTTTAATGAAGATCAATGGTTATCCTTTCTTAGTAATCAAGGAAATATGTTGAGCTTCATCTACTCTAAAGGATTTGGATGGCAACCATTGCAGGGAAATGGATTTGAAATTCACTTTGTGTTTATGAATAATTCGAGAATTATCAAGCTCATACAAGATGGAGAACATGAAATCTTTCTGGCTGAAGATTCCCTAATTCAACTATTCAACTTGATGAATTTAATAAAATATCGTTTGGATATATTAAAATCACATGCATTTTCAAATTATTATAATGTTCTGATTGGTGGAATTTCAACTAAAAATGGAGATTTAATAAAAAATGTGACAGATATTGTTTCACCTATATTAAATAGTTCAAACGTTTGTTGTGTTTTAGAGTTAATTAACTTTTATCCTGATTGTATAATAGAGGATGTGGAAACTTATGCTTGCAATGAATTTGTAAAACGTTGTATTGAATAATAAATTTTGTAAAATATAATTTTCTATTTTATTTCCCCCCACCTCTTTAAATTTGATACTTAATACCTTAATTTCACTTAAATTTATTTATTTATATTCAAGATGTGGTTAGCATATGTACGCGAAAGACCAGCATACAACCTAACAACCGCTGTGGAAAATTTGGCTTCACATTTTGATAATTTAGAATTTGATGCTGAGCATGAAGCAGAGTATGGGTTTGATAGATTCTATACATATGATGAATGTATGGAAATCGCTAGAAATTACCAAAAGGGTTCTATAGCATGCAGTATATACTTACATACCTCTGATCTAAGAAGTTTTCTACAAACAATAAAGGAACTGGATTTTGAGAAATATTTGAGTGAAGTTAAGACATTTGTTTCACCAGAAATTATCTGTGAAGTGTTTGAAACTTAGTTTATAAATATTTCTAAATAAAAAACAATATATTTATTTTATGTGTTTTATTCAACCATAATTGTATCATTATATAATGTATATACATTAGTGAGCGCACAAATACATGAAGACTTGTAATGGTAAAAGCAAGTGGGTTTATCAGCTGTCAGAGCAGGATGTTCGTTTAGTTCAATCACAGGACTTAGGGAGTATTTTCTTATGTATTCGGCTTTTTCTCTTCCTTTCACATAGATATGATCCATATTTTCTGTTAAACCTTTTATAATTTCAGAAAATTTGTGAATCGGTGTATATCCTACATGCCATGGAATACAATGATGATTTTTCATTAACCAAACAGCTTGTTTATGTAATTCAGGTGAAAGATACTTGATATTAAATGGAGATTTAAAGATGTAGTGACATATTTTGGTTCCATCAAAGGCAGCAAGCTCTTTTGCGAAAAATTTTCTGGATTCTATATTAAATCCCTGGATATCTATAATTAGGAATTTCATATTTTCATTAGTGAAAATTTTTTAATCATGGATTTCTGGTCAGAGTAGTTTCGTATTTGATGTTTTAATTTCTTCAATTCTTTTAGAAAGTAATGTATACGAAGTTGCAGTTCTTCATCCATACTAATAGATCTGATACGTAAACAAAAAACTTATATGTGAATTATTAAACATGCGCATTATAGTTGTCTAACATTTTTAGTTAACGGGTTGTAGCTAAAAATTTTATCATGCATAATAAGACAATAGGCGGAAATTTTGTCAGTAAGATCCTCATGTAGTTCAAATTCAATTCTCATTACAATGGGGCCTGTTTCGATTGTTTCTTTTTGATGTGAGCAATCAATGTATACTATAGGAGCATGGTCGTTGAATTCTTTTGGGGAAAATATTGGTTCGGGTGTTAGACCATAATATGACTTTTGGAATTGAGAAAACATTTCATATAATGATGCAAATTTATTTTTATCAAAGTCTAAATATAAGTCGTTGTAGGGATATCTCTCAGAATTTAAAAAAACTTTGATGTTTCGCAACTTGATATTAGAAAATAAAGACATGTCAGTTGTTGACTTATCTCTTAAATCTTTTTGGAAAAAAACTGCCACATGTCTCGGGGTATTGACCTTTGTAGAGGTTTTAACAGGCCAATTATGACGATTTGTTTTCAGTAGTTCCGGATACTCAATCAATTCCCAACTTCTAAACGCAATTGGTATATCAGTATTTTTATCAATTATTTTAGTAAGGGCTAATTCTTGAGGGATAGCTACTGATATGTGAGGTATATTCCAAGTTAGTTTGTTGAGTTGAATTTTTGGAGTTTCATCTACGGTATTGACTGTTGCATTTTTATCCGAATTATCTCGCACTAAAATTAGTTCTTGTTTAGCATTTAAAATTATTTTCCTATAATCTTCAAAAAATCCCATTAAAAATTTAAGCGGTATGCAAACATTAAATAATCCTGTGGCACTATCAATGACTTGTGAGTTTTCCATAGGGAACCAACCTGCGTTTTTAAGTCTATTGCATTCATTTTTATTATATGATAAATATCCCTTTACTGTTGAAGTTAACCCCACATCTCTAACTGAGTCTATAGTAACTCCGTTTAGCTGATAACGAATTTCTTTAAAAAGGAAAGCTATTCCATTGTTAATTAGTTTTAATGTGTTTGAAACTGTACCATCCGCTTTTGTTAGTTTACCCTCAATGTAAAGATAACTTTCGGAAGGTAAGGTATATTTTTCTATTTCATGTACAGGAATGATAATTTCATCATTATTTCCTAATTTTGAAGGTAAATATGGTTCGTAACCATGAAATTCTGAATGTACTATAGAATTATCTATGAATAGATCTTGTTTTACATTTAAAACATCCATTATACTAAAACCTTTAATCCTAAAGATTTTAAAAAGTTTTTATTTTCAGGTGTTATCCTTTGCGTGTTTCTATTTCTACTAATCCTTGGTTTACTATGTTTATTCTTCTTATAGTTTTTAATAACAACTTTCTTTCGTAAGTCTAAGGTATTTCTATTATAAAGAATAACCATTATACTTCCTTTACATGCAGTCTTACAGTCACTGTCTCGTTTCGGAAATCAACAATATTCAAGTCTTGATCAATTATTTTTATTGTTATTTTATCAATTACATTCACGGTGACAGGAAAATAAATAATATTTTGTGGGCTTTCTATTATTTTGTATCCTGGACTAACATTAGGGAAAAACTGATGAATAATATGAACAGGTTTTCCGTTCAGATAAGAACCCTCAGCAATACTGCAATCTATACATAAAGAATTGACTTTTATAATCTCTGCAGGATTTTCCGATATCCTTGGAACTTGGTCACCTGATACTACTCCATTATTAAAACCTAATATTTTTCCTATTGTTCCTTTTTTAAAAATTATATCAGTAGAAGTTACAATTGTGGATTTTAATGTGTTATTATTTGCATATAAATTAAATGAAATATTTCTCTTTAAAAACTCTGTTTGTAAATATTTATTGATATCAGTCATTTCATAACTACCTGTTGGAATTGTTAAAAATTCACCACTCTTCCCAAAATAAATCTTATTATTCTGTTCATCTATATTTGGTATAGCATTAAATGTTTCAAAATTTGTGAGACCGACAACATAGGATGTGTTGGTATTTAAGTAAATAGGTGGATGAAAATCTGCTTGAAGTATGGCGGAATTAGCAGAAAGGGCTATAGTAAACGACATGATGGCTACAATAAGAATAAAATTTAATTATAGTAACGTATTATTATAAATAAATTGTAAAGATAATTGACCGCAAGTTGAAGTGTCATATGATTGATATTTATTATAGTTATATTTAATATTGTTTTTGCTACCATCGCTTAAAAAATAATTTATGACTTCTGTTGGAGGTCGCAGATTTCCAAAACTATCAAAGTAATTTATGTTTTTATTGTTCTTGATATATGCAGTCCAATGAGTGCCTTTTCCCAAATAATCATCCAAATTAATAATACCTGTTTCATGAGTTTTAATCATTTTTGGTAACTTATTTCTCATAAACACACCTCTAAAATTTGGTAATTTTAATAAATTGGCATACTTTAATAAATCTACATTTGTCAAAGGTCTAGTAAGGGGTAGCAATTTTAACAGTTTTTTGAATGGGGTTTTAAATACAATCCACACCCTTTTTTATAGGGTTGAAGATAAAGACCATTTCCGATGGATACTTTTTCCATAATCTGATTATGGCGTTTTTGTTCATTTAGTTTATTTTGTGCATTTTTAGCTGCATTAACTGCTTGTGCAATACCAGCAGCACCACCACTTAAAGCTCCCAGGGCGGATAATCCAGCAAAAATAGGTATTAAAGGTAAAAGTCCTCCGGTTTTCGGAATTGGAATTATTCTTTGCTTAGGTTCCCCAATTTTTAATTTTGTTTTTTTAATTGATGATAAAGCATTTTTAGCAGCGCCTTTTATATTACTAAATTTTTTCCCAACCATCCCTTGACGTGCTTTTCTTATAACATTGTTGAAAGATATTTGACCTCCTTTTTTGCGTTTCTGACTTCTTCTTTTTCTCAATCCCATACCAAGCTTGGTTTTTGCTTTCATTATTCCTGTTACAGCTAAAGACGTCAATTTTTCATCCAAGTTTGAGTCTGAAGCTTTGAATCTATTAAAAGCTTTTTTAGCTAAAATCGTATCCGCCTCGTGTCTTCGTCCTAAATCCGTATATTTCGAATAAGCTATATCGTGTTCTTTACAAGCTTCGTCTAACTGATTTATCCCTTTGTCTCCTCGAGCGAGCCTCTTTTTCAATTTTGTACCAGGACCACAATAATTATATGATGGGATATTTAACTCTACAGGTAATTTATTAATTATCGTATTGAGTAAACCACTACCTTTCGTTCCACGTTCCTTGTGTCGAATGTTAGTACTCTTATTATGCTTAATCATTATATAAGTGATTATCAAATAAGATGTTCTTACTTAAATACTGGTACTCAAACAATGAAGATTGAAAAACAAGATTTTTCTCTACCAATTAAAAATTTTGATTTAAATGAAGACAATTATCAGAAACATGGAAAATTATTTGGGGGAAACTGTAAACGTGGATTGATTGTTGGTGCTTCGGGGTGTGGGAAAACAAATTTAATTATATCTCTGATTACAAATATAAATGGAATAAGATTTGAAAATGTATATGTCTATTCAAAATCGTTGTATCAACCAAAATATGAATATTTGAAAATCCTTCTGACACCACTAAAATGTATAGGTTATTTTGAATCCTCAAATGCAGAAGATATTGTATCACCAAATAAAATAAAACCAAATTCAGTAATTATTTTTGATGATATTGTTTGTACCAACCAAAGTCTAATGAGAGACTATTTTTGTTTCTCAAGACATAAAAATACAGACTGTTTCTATTTATCTCAAACATATTCATCTATTCCTAAACAACTTATACGAGATAATGCCAACCTTTTAGTGATTTTTCAACAAGATGCTACCAATCTGAAACACATATATGATGATCATGTAAATAGCGATATATCTTTTCAAGAGTTTAAAGATTTATGTTCAATGTGTTGGCAACATAAATATGATTTTCTGGTTATAGACAAAGATTGTTCTGTAAATAATGGTCGGTACAGGAAAGGATTTGATTCTTTTATTTTTTTGTAAAGTATATAACTATTGAACAAAATCATAATTTTGTAGTATATAACCTAACTTTCCTTTGTAAAGATGAATGAAAAAACAGTTAAAGAATTAATAAAAACTAGAAAAGCTGTTAGACAAAAGTATAAAGCTTTAAAATCAGATTTATCTGATACAGAAATTCGTAGGGAAAAAGAATTTAAACCAATCACTCAACCTTTACAAGATTTAATTAGGTCAATTAAAACAGAACCATTTATTAAAAAAGAAAGCTATTCACCACAAGAAAAACTTCAATTCCCTACTCCATCAGTAGTCCCAAGAAAATCAAATATATTTAACAAATATCTACCATCAAATGTATCATTTCTAGAAGATGATGATGTATTTTGGGAAAATCTACCAGAGTCTAGTAGGATAGAAACAAGTGGAGAAACAACAATTGAACCTACTATAGAAAATATACGCCAAGATGTATTAAATTTAACAAGAACACCTGCTTATGCGGAATACTTGGATGCATATGATCCGTTAGTAAGAACGTTTGTGGATGGGTTAATTAAAGACACTGAAGACTCATTTGACACGAAATATGGATTCAGACATGATATAAATACAGAGAAATATCAGATTGCCAATTCTGACGTAGATTTCATAGGAAAGGATTTTAAAGTGGAAGGTGTAAGATATGAGGGGACGGTTGGTTTGTATGAGTTACTCTTTAAAAAACAACCGGTTGGTTATACGCCAAAAGATTTGGATAATTATATGGATGTTTTGAAGAGGACAAACGCTTATAGACGAAATTTTGACCCCATTAGTCAAATTCAAGGGTCAACTGATAAAAAATACTTAACAATAATTAAGCCGTATTTAGTGAAAAAAGGACTATTGAAAACATCTAGCATATCTTCAGAACCTAGTTATGTTTCAGTTATACCTGGAACATCGAGATTGTTACCACCACAAAGATCGCGTTCTACGAGGTCTGGTAAATCTTCAATCGGAAAGGGAATATTGATGAACTTATCAAACAAGAAGTTAGATTATGTTTATTATGATGATTTAAACGAAATAATTAATAGGTTAAAATTATTAACATCTTCACAATTAGCAGGTCACTCAGGACATCAAAACGAAATTACATCAATATTAACTGAGTTAAGAGAAGCAAAAATAATTCAATAAATACATATAGTCACACATATATTTTTTATTCCATCTCCGACTACGACAATGTCGATTGATAAGTTTGGCTCTCATATATTTAATTCATCAACAAATAGTGATGAAAATAATCCCATAAAAATTATTGATCTTTCAGAAGTAAAACTCCATTATAATTTGGTATTACCATTTCTGGGTCATTATAATCCACATAATGATTTTGATAGAGCTTATCAATTACTTCAAGATCGACGGATAAGTTATACTTTTCCTATAACGACTGCTACTATAATGAATGCGGAATATCCAAAAAAATATATTTTTTTAAAAGTTAATGGAAAAAAAGTTCTAAATCCCGAAGGCTTTCAGTTAAATAAGGGTGATATTATTTCTTTTCATCAAACTGAAGATGGACATCTTGAAGATTTTTATGGCGAATTGTTATTAAAATGTCAGGTTGTAGTAGAAAAATAAGCAGTTCCTAATTATGGGTACAGAAACCAACATAAAGGAATATTTGGTCAATGAATTACATAAGCCAGCAAGAAAAACTTATAAACGTCGTAATGTTATTATTAAAAGTTTGAATGATTTGTGGCAAGCAGATTTGGTTGAAATGTTGCCTTATGCAAAACTGAATAAAGGGTATCGCTATATTTTAGTTGTGATAAATACATTTTCTAAGTTTGTTTGGGTTCAACCCGTTAAACGAAAAACTGCTGCAGAAGTAACTTTAGCTATGGAAAATATTTTAACCATTGCGAAAACTCCACCAAAAAACATTCAAACAGATCAAGGAAAAGAGTTCTTTAATTCCACCTTTGCTAAATTAATGCAAAAATATAAAATTAATCATTACAATACATACTCTAATTTAAAGGCAAGCATTGTTGAAAGAGTCAATAGGACGTTAAAAAATTTAATGTGGAAGCAATTTAGTATGCAAGGAAATTACAAATGGTTAAATATTCTGGATGATATTATTTTCAAGTATAATACAACTAAACATGGAACCACAGGAATGAAACCCATAGATGTCACTGAAAAAAATGAAAAAGATGTTTTGAAATCAACTTACACTAAAATAAAAACCATTGATCCATCAAAATCAAAATTTAAGAAAGGAGATTATGTTAGAATCAGCAAATTTAGAGAAGCTTTCCAGAAAGGATATACACCTAATTGGTCTAATGAAATTTTTAAAATTATGGAAATTAAACTAACCAATCCAAAAACTTATTTGTTAAAAGATGAGAGAAATGAAGATATACTAGGGTCTTTTTATGGAGAAGAATTGCAGAAGGTCAAATATCCAGACGTATATCTTGTTGAGAAGGTTTTAAGGAAAAAGGGTAATAAAGTATATGTTAAATGGTTGGGAATGGATAAATCCCACAATACATGGATATTAAAAAGCGAATTAGTTTAATTATTTATATTTATTTAAAAAATAAAAAAATTACATAAAACGTTCATTGTATATTTTATTTCTATGATTTTGCTCCAAAACAAAACTTAAATTATTTTCTGCATATTTCAGTCTATTTTGGAAACGATATCTATCCAAAATATGCTTCTCGTAATCACTATCCCTTGCTTTCCTATAGGCATAACTCCAGACAAATAACTGAAGAATATTATTCTTTTTTTCATTAAAAGTCACTTTTTTCTTTATGGTTTCCATCCTATTCACTTATCACTTAATTACTATCAGTTAGATTCATATTCAACGATTATTTTCATAGCTTCTGTCTGTTCCTCTGATATATATTTTTTTAATGATATCAACTCCCGCGTAAAACAATTTTCTTTGAATCCATTTATTAATTTTAGAATATCTTTATTTTCATAATAATTTTCACACAATTTGACACCTTCTTCGAAATAATATATCAGATCAAGATAAAAGTGGCTCCAAGTTGGACTACTGTTCATCGCATACTCGACATTTGAATTAATTTCTAGAATAAACCGACTCTCTATTTCTTTTATGGCTTGAAATAATACTTCTGCTTCCATTACTAACAATGATGAAAATTGATATCTGTCAACTTTTAAATAATATTTGATTTGGGTGGGGGATGTTAAAATTGTTGGAATGTATAAAATTATTTATTTTTTTAATATCTTTCCATTACATTTTTTGGGTAGGGATAGCAACTAAATAAAAGTAATAGAATGTATAAAAATGGTTTATTTTTTAAAACTATATATATTACATTTTACATTTTACATTTTACATTTTACATTTTACATTTTACATTTTACATTTTACATTTTACATTTTACATTTTACATTTTACATTTTACATTTTACATTTTACATTTTACATTTTACATTTTACATTTTACATTTTACATTAGATGAAATTAGGGTAAAACGTGACGAAGACGTCGCTCATCTAACATCGCTTGGTATTGATCTCTAACCGATCGCTCTCTTCGACTTAAAACATCGAGGAGATCGTTGCAGTCAGAGACCATTCCCAAGAAATATTCGAGTCTTTCCTCAACTCTACCACGTGTTACCCTAATTTCATCTAATGCAATGTCGCGGTCAAACACTAATATCGCATTTTCTTCAATTTCTTGTTGTTGGTGCCCATCCAACATCTCAACATCATTGAGTATTAACTCCTCATGAATGGCTTGGTTCTGAGGTTGCTCTTCTCCGGCTTGTTCCACTGGTCTGTCTAGAATTTGATCAATGATTGGGTCATGATCTCCAGCTTCTGGGTGTTGGTTTAGGTTTTCATCTAGAAGTTGTTGGTGGTGGTATTGATCTCCAACTTGTTCCACTGCTCTTCCTAGAAGTTGATCAATGTTTGGATATTCATCTCCAGCTTCTGGGTGTTGGTTTAGGTTTTCATCTAGAAGTTGTTGGTGGTGGTATTGATCTCCAACTTGTTCCTCATGTCTGTCTAGAAGTTGTTCAATGATTGGGTATTCATCTCCAACTTCAGGGTGGTTGTTTAGGTTCTGTTCTAGAAGTTGCTGGATATATTGATCTCCAGCTTCTTCCTCAGGTTCTTCTAAAACTTGATCTCCAGCTTGTGCTAAGTTTCGGTTCAGGTTTTGATCCATAGGTTGGATCTGGTTAGCAGGGGCTGCTGCTTGGATTCCATTATCAAATAACAAATCATTATTAACTTCAACCCTTGCTGGGGCAATCAATACATCATGCAAAATATTAACTCTTCTTTCGAGATCAGCCATTACTCGAATCGATGGTTTGCAATACATTTTTTTTAAATTTTTTACTTGACTGGATACTTTGTTAAGATCAAAAGTGAATGAATATCGTTGCAAACCAACAGGTCTTTATACTAAACAAAATGACATTAAAAATGCAAATTAACCAGTTTGGTCGTTTAGTTGTTTGATTTATTACCCAAATGTTTCTTAAGGTGTAATCCGCCACCAAAAAATTATTTTTCTTGCTGTATAGTCTTAGGGTAGTTATTTTCATAAATATAGAGGTTGTAAAAAATCATTGTTAACATCAATTTTGATTTTTTTTGTGAAAACACTCTGACTTAGGTATTAAATAGAAAGTTTTAGTAAAGAACTACTAATTTATTATAAAATTAAACCAAAATATACAGGGTGTTCCATTTAAAAATCAAAAGTTTGGTTCGTTTCCGGTAAAACCGGAAGTAAATCGAAGTTCCTAATTGCTACAAAATATTCATATTTACTATGTTTAGACGTACACCAAATTTCATGCTTCTACTATAAAGTCGAAAAACTAGACTTATTTTTTGAAACACCCTGTATAATAATTTTTTCTTGTGAAATATACATAGAATGTTAATCTGCAACCAAATATTTAAAAATATGTATAGCTTTTCATTTAAAAATTAAAAGTTTGGTTCGTTTCCGGTAAAACCGGAAGTAAATCGAAGTTCCTAATTGCTACAAAATATTCATATTTACTATGTTTAGACGTACACCAAATTTCATGCTTCTACTATAAAGTCGAAAAACTAGACTTATTTTTTGAAACACCCTGTATAATAATTTTTTCTTGTGAAATATACATAGAATGTTAATCTGCAACCAAATATTTAAAAATATGTATAGCTTTCATTTCATTTCAAAATCAAAATCATTTAAAAATCAAATGTTTGGTTCGTTTCCGGTAAAACCGGAAATAAATCGAAGTTCCTAATCGGCACAAAATATGTATATTTATATCATAGATCAATATATGCAATTGCGTTTTTCCACTGCAAAAACCAGAAATTATTATTTAAAAGTACCTTTAAGAATCACCTGGTATATTATATGTAATACGTAATACGAATACATTATGCTTTGTTGACCTTAAAAAATATTCGGATTTCTCTACCGTTTTAATATCAAGTTAGCTAGCATTAGTTGCGTGTTATTTAGTGAGCTCTGAGTTATTTCAAGAACAATAATGGTATGTACATATTTTTAATTATTTTTTAATTTTGTTTAGATAGAGTGATTAATTTTTTCTATAAAGGGATTGTATTAAAATCATCTAAGTATGGTGTGTATAAATGTTAATAATTGTCTAGTAAATTCAATTTATGTATGCGAGAAAGTGGTATTTAACCTTTATGAAAGAATATGTTTTTCGGATAATATCATTGTCGCGTAATAATTGGGGATTTTTTTTTATTTTTTTATCAACAACAAGAAGGTACAAGGTTATTTTTTTATTAAAATAAATGAGTGTAATTATTTTTTTCTGATTAATTCTTGAATATTACATATAAAAAATGCGCAATTATTTTTTATAAAGGGTTGATTCTTTGCGTCATTTTTTTTTATTCATTTACACTGTTTAATTATTTTTTTATCAGCTACAAGAAGGTACAGGGTTATTTTTTTATTAAAATAAATGAGTGTAATTATTTTTTCTGATTAATTCTTCAATATTACATATAATAAATGTACAATTATTTTTACAGCTGATTGTTTTTATTAGAATAAAAAATGTACAGACAAAAGGTTGATTGATTGGTTCATTTTTTATTAAAATAAAGGCTGTAATTATTTCTTAATAGGTACTATAATGTTCAATTATTTTTTATCGTCTGTTCTAGAAGTTGCTGAATATATTGTTCCACATGTCTGTCTAGAAGTTGATTAAATGTTTGGGTATTCATCTCCGGCTTCAGGGTGGTTTAGGTTCTAGTTGCTGGATATAGTGAAAGAAACAGCTACAAGAAGGTACAGGGTTATTTTTTTTATTAAAATAAATGAGTGTAATTATTGTTTTTCTGATTAATTCTTCAATATTACATATAATAAATGTACAATTATTTTTACAGCTGATTGTTTTTATTAGAATAAAAAATGTACAGACAAAAGGTTGATTGATTGGTTCATTTTTTATTAAAATAAAGGATGTAATTATTTCTTAATAGGTACTATAATGTTCAATTATTTTTTATCGCCTACAAAAATGTATAGAGTGGATTGGTTGCATCATTTTTTATTGAAATACGTGGTGGTAGAGAGTTCAATTATTCTATAAAGGATTGATTACATGTTTTGGATCTTTTTTTTTTATTCGTGTATAATTTTTTTATTGTTTTTATAGTATAATTGGAACATATCATGAAATGACATTATCGACTTTGGGAATGCAGCCATCTCCTGACATTCCAGATTGCATAATCTAACTCTAGGTAAATACAAAAAATGTAATTACTCTTATTAAGTGTTTTTTTACGATAATAAATATGACGTAACGTTAGATAAAAAATCTACCTAATTTATGTATATGAACTTTATAATATGATTGTATGATTTAATTTTTTTGATGAAAATCGCTAATTAAATATTAATATTTTTTGACCTAACATTGACTTTGGTTTCAAAATTTTATTGAACCCAGGATTTTTTCAACTGGTTTCTAAAATGATGTAACTTTTGATAAAAACCACTAATTAAACATTTTTTGACCTGTCATTGACTCTGGATTTTTTTGTAAAAACCAACGACATGACGAACTGTTAATGACCTTATGGAATCTTAATATTTTTGAACTGGCATTGACTCCGGATTTTTTATAATATTAATTTGTCTAGTTTTTTTGTAAAAACCCATCAATATGTTGAACTTGAATTCATCTTAATATTTTTTAATTGGTTTCTAAAACATGATGTAACTTTTTCTATAATAGCCACTTAATATGTTAATGAATAGAATGTAGCTAAACCCAATTTTATTATTCTGATCTTTGATATTAAAATAAAACACATTGGTAATTGAAAAAATATTTATTAGACCACAGTTGATATATTATTACAATAGTGACATTTTTCCTGGGAAGATGCTGGACCGTCAAAATGCGTTAATTGACTTGGTCTATTATAGTGAATGAAGCAGGGGAGTCTTATCTGCAATTGGAAATTTTGTTTATATGATGTGGGTAATTTAGACCAGATTTCTAAAAGTTCATATGGTTTTACGTACTCGATAAGGTAATCTAAAGGAAACATTTTTATTTCTTCACTGGAAAAGCCTTGCAATTCTTTATCACCTTTTAAGTGTGCTAAAATAACAGAATCATTCATTTTGTGTACACATGGTTCCCTGGATGGTAACTCGATATCAACTATTGTATCACCATTTAAAGTACAACGAAACCTATTAGACACTATTGATGGTTTTGCGCAAGTTGGGCACTGCATTTTTCTTGTATGTTTTGAAATCGCAAGCGTTCTTGTTCTCTGAATTTTTTTTTAGCACTTTTTGATAATTTTGGATGGGGTGTCCTAATTATCAAATTTTTTAAAACATATTCTGTCGGGTTATAACTTTCACAAGGTTCCGTATCCCACGATAAATCTATTGGTACTGGTAAAGACATAGTAAACTTTTTGGTTTAAATAAAATTGGAACTTAGCAAATATATTATTTTTAAGAATGAGGGTGTGGGGATAGTGGCGGGGGTGAGAGTGGAGGGATGTATGTAACCATGTATCCATTGTTTGGATATATGGTGTGTATGGTTGGTGGGATACATGTGTGGGAAGGCTGGGGGGATATATCCATTGGATATATCCATGATCTCGTATGCCTATAAATTCCCTACTTAACACCACAACAGTCCAACATGAAAAATATACTTCGATATTACTAAGTAAATAAATATTTATATCTTGAAATTCATGTTTGGGCTAAGTCGTTTTTAAGTACACGGTATAGGTACAATTATACCGCGGGTAATACCTAAAGACGATGTTAAATTCCTAAATTAGTAATCGCGTTATAAATATCAGGATATCGCGAGTAATAATAAAACCTAGTTGTGTGGGTTTTGCTGAGATTTTCCTAAAAATAATATGATACACTATACATACTTAGTTTGTCAACGACAAAAAAAAATGTTCAGGCGACCTTGAATAGAAAACCTAATTCACTTTTAGTTAAATTATATTTAAAGTACAAACAAAACTTAATAATTTTCATCAATTTTAAACGTTCAACATATTGTATGGTTACTGCAAAATATGTTAAGGAAACCTGAAAATGATGAATTATCAGCGGTAAAAAACATCTTAAAGAAAATGTGTTACGTGTAATATGAAATAATGTTTTTCAGTAGATAAATTCTATAAAGTATAAAGGAAAAACATTATCTTTAAAGGCAATGTATTTTAAGTCTTTGACACACATTTTCTAAAAAAAAATAACAGATACCTACTGTAATTTATTTTTTAGTTCAATGCTTTTATTCCTTTTTCTTGATATAATTAATTGACTAATTCGTATTGTATTTATTTAAATGTTGATTACAATAATATTGATGCTGTCTTTGAGGCTAAAGTATTTCAATCATATATATCCTGCTGCACTGGTCACAAAATAGTAATTATTTTCATTGTAGGTGAAGCATTTCTTTCATAAAAGAACTACAACTGGGGTTGAACACAGATAGATCTTAAGTGACAGAAGCGTTTGGACTTGCATTATCTTGATAAGTATCTCCAGTCGTCTTCAGGAGAATACTAAATAAAATAAGTATGGTAACTACAGCTCTATTTATACTAGCTAGGTGTAATGACGCATAGCTGAGATGAGTGATGCTCGTACCTAATGGGTTATGCGCTTAACCCTTACGTGGTCTTATTCTAAGATTATATTTACTGAACAAAGGTTTCCAGACATTTCCTATATCTAATGAAGTCTTACTAAAACAACCTGGGTTTTTGTGTATGGTTTGGCAGCTGCTTCTTTAAACTTCCTCCTGTGTGGTTCTTTTCGCAGAATTTCGGCTTCTGTCCACATGATATGATGTCGGTGCATCCAGGCGTGGTCAGTTGTACCTGATTTTTTGGTCTCACCTTTCAGGGTATTCTTCTTATGTTCTTTGATTGGCCACACTCGCATAAGATTTCTGGTAAACACAGTTTTTCTTGTCTTTTTGACTTGGTTTCGTCTTCGTAAGGTAGCTTCTAAAAGTATCTCTTTAGCTGAATAGTATATTGATATTGTATCGTTGTCCTAGTCTTCTTATTCTTTCAGATACTCCTTTGACATACGGAATGTTGAGTATTGGTGGTATCTATTTTCGTGCGTTTATTCGATTCTTACGATTTTCCAAATTGTTAAGGTCGGTCTTGATGTGGTTAGTTTCTCTTTTGAGAGCTCCATTCGAGTTACAGATGGTAATTGCTCTAATCACAAGGGTTCTAACTATGCTATGTTTTGTGTTGTTTGAGTGATTTGATGTATAATTGGGATATTAATCTGGATGCGTAGGTGTTCTGTATAGTATATCTTATGATGTTGCCATTTTTCTCTACGTTGATGTTCCATTGGGTATATGGTAAGTGTTTTTTTTTTGTTTTTGTTCGCCTTGTGTTATTTTTGAGTTATCTACCTGTTATCACTAGGTAATATTTGTTTTCAGTATGTCTTGTTTTAATAACTAATATACTCCATTAAATCAATAATAAAAGACAGCTATTCAAATTTCGGGTATTCTGTATTTCTAAAAGGTCAAAAACATTTCTAGTAATACACTGGAATATTATAATTTTTTCGAGTTCTACATATTTTGACCATTCCCCCCCTCCAAGACTCGGGACTTGTGATTATATTAGTAATGTTAAAAAGTTGTTCTTTTAAGTTTTAATTAAAAATTTTCGGATATCTTATTAAGTTAAAATACATTTTTAATAATTAGCTAATAGCTATTATTCTCAATCTGTAACAGATACCTAGTTGTAAAGCCCCTAATCCGCACTAAGGACTAAAAGGGATGCTTCGATTGCAGACAATAATTCATTGACTTTAGTCAGCACATGTAATGAAACAATTACTTAATTACTGATTATACTGTTACGGGTAATGCATGCACCTTTATATTACATTATATCAATTTATAGGTATGAAATAAATAATGTATTGTTTATTTTTATAATGAATTTTGAGTGATAATTACAATCATCAGTAAGAATGTTAGCATCTCTTATTGGTATTGTAAATACGGTGTGCAAGAAATAAATGATTTAATGCTATCACAACTCTTTATAAAAATTATAGGCACTTTTTGGTTGGTCGGTTGGTAGGAAGATTCGAATAATATCAGTATACTCTAGCCAAACGGCTCTTTATATTCCTTCTGTTTAACGTCTGGGTAATAAGAGCCAGGCGGGAACTACTGTTTTTTTACTTTGAATCCGACCCACGCTATGATTTATCCGTCAGTCCCCTAAAAATTTGCTCCGCAATGAATCGTATTCAGTAGTCGATCAGTGATAAAATTTTGTTTATGCCCTTATTTTTTAAACTTACAAACTCATTTAGGAATTAAATACGGGTCGCAGCAGCAGCAGCTCTACCACTGAGCTACCACACCATGACTTAAGACAGTTGATAAAACAAAAAGGTTTATATGAATAAGTATACGATTGAGGCAAAAGACTGGTAAATGCAGGGTAGGTATATATTATGTAAGATCAGATCTGTTTCTGGGTCGCTATATAGCTCAATATAGCTATAATACTTATTGAGATATTCTTTAAATTGTAATATTTTTCCCTTGCTAATTTGCCAGTATGTATGCACACTACGTACATAATATGGTGTCCTGATCATTTAAACCAAATAAAAATCAACCCAGGCACCTATAAGGTACCGGTTCCGCTAGCGATATGAGAACGCTATTACCTTAATACTGAAAACAAAGTTTTACTTAATAAGGTAGTGAAGTGTGAGAACACTAGCAGAAAAATAAAATGATTTTCAATGGTATGCAGTTGAACAAATTGTAAATAATAATAATAATAATTTTAAATTAGTATAATTAGGACCACACTGACTGATATTTGGGGGTAGAAATGGTTGGAAAATGGTCAATAAAACAGCTGCAGAAATTCAAAATGTGTATTTAGTATTCAAAAATGTATACAATAATTTTAAGAACAAAGAAGTTCATAACTGTATCGCCCTGAGGATGACCTCATAGAGGTCGAAACGTTATAATAATAATAATAATAATAATAATAATAATAATAATAATAATAATAATAATAATAATAATAATAATAATAATAATAATAATAATAATAATAATAATAATAATAATAATAATAATAATAATAATAATAATAATAATAATAATAATAATAATAATACTAGATTTTAAGCAATAAACTATAAGTGTTCCCTTTTCGTATCTACCCTATATTCTGTTTCGTCTTATATGAAATCAGTTGAAATTACTTTTAGGTTTATACAGCTTTGGTGTAATATAGCTTAAAATACAAGTTACGAAGATAGCTAAATACAAAAAAACAAGTAGAACATAGAAAAAAGTTTATATGGCAATAGGGCAAGATTATCGGGCGCCGCGTCGGGTCTGTGGGAGCGGCGCCTCTCACGCTCCGCCTCCAAACACCGAAACAAATGCGACGAAGAGCGAAGTAACTGTTGCTTTTGCAAAACTGCCCCAGCGGCGGGGGCGCGCGCCCCCCATTCGCTTACGGAAATCTGCACAGGAATGCAATTTCATCAAAGCATACAGCGCTGTTGTATTCTCAGTCCAGATCACAGGGCTCGGCCACACGGAAAACAAAGTTATAAGTCTCGGTTACGGTTTCATTACACTGGTTCAGACGGCACGCGCGAGCCCCATGATTTCGAATTACAATATAATTCCTATTCTATCCTGCGAATCAATCAGAGACCCATTAAAAAAACGTATCAATGGTTAATAAATTTTATTTTGTATAACTTAAATTTTATGTGAAATAGGTAACTATTTATCAGTTACTTATTGGAAAAAGTATTAGGATCAAACTTTTATTAAGTCTAATGCATTCCTTTTAATCTTGGTTAAATGAAATTAGATTAGGTTAAAGTATGTAGCAGATCTTTGGCACCTTCGAAACAGTCATATATAGTCCGATAGAGTTTGATGTGATATTACAAAATTAAATGTTTCGCGAGACTCACCATAAAAAATCCTCTTGGTTAGTTGATGAAATCGTTTAGTCGCAAAGATATCTTGGATAACTCACTGAAAGCAGCTACTACTAATAAAGTTAATAAGTCGACAAAATTAAACGTTCCATTTTTCTTCCGTCTATTCGCCTAGAGTGTTAAACCTTTTTCATCTGAGGTCGGAACATTCAAACAATATTATAATAGTGGTATAATATCTCGTCTAAATTTTCATATTTCCATTGCCCAATCACGTAATTAAATCACACGATATTATTGTTTTTATTTGAAGTCAAAATATCATGTTTAAGTTACTTGTTCTCATGTAGCTAATGTATTTATTGTCTTCAATTCCAATACCATTAGCTTTACCTTCTAATTCTTAAAATCAAATGTATCATCTCCTAACTCTAATTCGTATTTAATTCTGTAAGGCTTAACAGTGTCTTAAGTAAATATAAAAATCAATTTAATTTATTTTATTTCGACGGTACTTATGTTTAATTCAATCATGGAAAGGTAGGCAACACTTCTTCACCTGCGTAGCGGAGATCAAGGACATATTTCTTTTTTGGCTGCCTTCGCGTCGTCGCCTTGCCTCCTATAGTATTTTTCTATGCGTCGTTGCTTTGCTTATTTTGTAAAAATAAGCGAGTTCTATATTAGTGCATTGTGTTATGAAAGATTTACTTGTCTGATTGGGCCTCAATTCTTCAAGCGGTGGAATGTATTCCCTTGGGTAAACAATTCGGTCGCAATGTCCCCACGGAGTTAAACTGGCGTTCCAGTTGTCTTATTTGAAACTTTCCTCGAAAAGTGATTAGGAATACGAGATCGCCATTTTTATGAGAGAAATTGCATATCCCCATGGAAAATTCTACTCCCATGAACCAAGAATTGAGGCCCTGTTGGGGATTTTAAGAACTAAAACTATAAATACACATACACAATATAATAAATATTTGAAAGCATTGTAGCTTGTTTTGCCACAATCATAGCTTGTTATTAAAAACCAATGGTGTTTAAATATAAATGCTTTTCTGCCAAATATATCCTTTCATTGAAAACCAATGGAATTTTCTTATAAACCAATGAGATCTTATACTTAAATAAATGATAATCGTTAATATAAAACAACAATAGGTTAAGCAATAAAATAAATAGAACAGTTATCCATAAATAGGAAATATACAGTCTATTATTGATTTAATGAGTTTCTCTTTAATACCACAATACTGTTTTCTTTGTGTATATTCTTATCATTTATAAATTCTTTGCCAATGTCTTCCGAATATAATTTTCTTTGCGCCTAGTAAATGTTTCCATTTGAATTTCTGTATAGATCGTATTGTATTTAAGTAAGATATACTTAGTTTGACTTTGTGTCGATTATTGTTAATTAACAAAATATAAAATAGTTTTAAAAAATTATTTGAAAAAAGAAAATCCCCTACTAGTATTTCTGTCCTAATGGAAAAAAAGGAAGCTTTTGCATCAGAAGTTTATCAGATAAAAATGAGATCAAGGTTAAAAAAAGATAAGATTTAAAGAATAAGCTGAATTTCTATGGCTATGATTTAATCTGTAAACTTTAATCGATGCTATATTTTATTTTTCAAAATATCGAATGCGATAGGATTGGTTGTTATTAAACCATTTTTAGTTTGTAGACTATTTTAAAATTTGTGATTTTTTTAACGAAAAATGTTAGTTTTGTAAAATATAATACAGAAGCTTCTTAATGTTAGAATATTATTCGTTTAATTAAATTTTACTTCTAGTGTGCTGTAATACTGCAGTCTCATAATTCTTCTTAAGCAAATTATAATATTATTAGGATACTATATTTTCAACCCATAATTTTAAAGTAATGGAAACAAGGAATATTTTAAATTATAAATCCAAACTGTATCTTTTGTAGTCTGTAATATTTCAATTAATTAAATATTTATTTATAATTGATGGTTTAAATGTAAAATCAGTTTTTAATTTTTATTTAATTTTATTATAAATGCAGGGTCATTTATTATATATTTTCTAGTAAAACACTTGTAGCTTTTTAATGTTTCATTTATATTTATTATACAATTATTCTACATATTTTACAACAGTAGTGCAAACATGTAAAGTTTTTAATCTTAGAATTTAACTTTAGTATTGTAAGTACTCTTTATAAATCCTTCAAAAAGCGAAACATATGTAGAGTACTTCTTTAATAAATATAATAAAACAATAAATAGCTACAATTCTTTTACTAGAAAATGTAGGGTAAAAATGTTTCACAAGGAACTAACTGCTGCATCAGAACAGTGTGTGATTTATTTATATTATTTTTGGAATGCTTTTACTATCAATAAGAGGTATATTAAAAAACAAATTAAAATGGTTTAACGAAAACTTTGTATAAAAAAATGCACCATTTGTTGTAGAAACTGAACAATTTCGTTGAAATATTTGATCGTTTTTCAATATAAGATTAATAAAATGCTCCTAAATTACTTTGTTGCGACGACATAGACACAACATAATATACAAAAGGTAAATTAATCGTAAATTCTGATTGCCATGCAATATATTTACATGCGAAATCGTAAAGATCTCACTGTTATATAGAATATATCCATAGCATGTCTTTAACCAGTTGTGTTTAGTCTAAGCCTAATAAAAGATTTAATAATAGGTATGGATAATGTTGAATGATAAAAGAGTTTTGGACTTGCATTGTTTTCATTTGTTTATATCACAACGTTTTAACTGGTAAGTATCCCCTTGTTAATAAGTGATGCTACGTTATAACTTATTTGTTTATAAATCACCCCGTTTGAATTGGTAAGTATCTCCAGTGGTCGTTATTCATATTTGTTAATCAGTGATGCTACGTTATAACTTATTTGTTTATAAATCACATCGTTTCAACTGGTAACTATATCCAGTCGTCTTCATTCATATTTGTTAATAAGTGATGCATGTTATAACTTATTTGTTAATGAATCACCACGTTTCAACTGGTAAGTATATCCAGTCGTCTTCAAGTTAATCTACACCTGAGATACTTACCAGTTGACACGTTGTGATTTTAAACACAAATAAAGACAATGCAAGTCCAAAAATCATCATTTAAAAGACATTATTATCTCAAACCTTCAAACAGGCAAATGGATAATGTTGTTTATAGAGTTACCTGTAGTTGTTAAACAAAAATTAATAGAAATCTGGTTTATTGAGGTTCCTTAATAAAACGATTTTTCTTAAACACTGTTACTTTCTCATAAGTAATTTCAGTTTTAAATCATTTAAAAATTAAGATAGTTTTCTACTAGGCTGGCCTTCACCTCTTGCTAGGTATTATGACTACCTTGACATATATTAATTTCATACTTATCTTAGACTATAAAAAAAGATAATGTTCACCAGTCTCTATGTTCTTGTCTACATTTTCTGTCCAATTTTAAATAAAAAGCTTACAAAACCATCCCGAACGTTTAGGAATGAGTATTTTCTGCTTACGTAAATGTTTTTATTTTTTATTTGGGAAAATGCGGCAATCCTATTGCCGCTCTCTCTGGATGAACTGGCACGCGCTCTGCAGCGACCGTCTCGTCTCAGATTACAATATAAATCCGGCGTTTACCTCAATTTGCGGATGCTTATTTTAAGCTCTTGGTATCATTCGATGTCTTTCCGACAATATAAAGCAGATCGAAGATAACTATTTATTTGGGATTCTCTTTACGCTACTTTGCTGCTCGTTTTATGAATAAAATTTTAACCTGATTTGTAATGTTTGGTTTGCTTTGAACTTTCAGTTATGAAAAAGCTATAAAAATATTTCAGATTAAGTGGTAGTAGTTTGTATTTATTTATAAAAATACATTTTCTAAAAGTTACTTAAGTTTTTTGATTTAGCAGATCAAACATAATTTAATATCGTATTTTTTGATATTTTATTAAAACCTCTGACTCATTGTTTCTGTCATTCCCTAATATTTATTTTCATTCTCCCTATGACCACAATAAATTTAAAAAAAAAGAGATTCATCGGTATATTCAACCAATATCATCTGTCTCCTGAGAACCAGCCAAATGAAATCCGATTAAACACGACAATGGAATTAAATGAAAAATTTTAAAAATTGACATGGTTCTCAGTATGTCTTTCCATTCGGATAATAACAAACTAACGTGTCGTAAATAATTTGACAGGCGAACTGTTATATTCACAACAAAATTACATTTTTATCTGACATGTATAGGAGATGTTATTAGTTATTTTTAAACAAATAAGGTTATAAAAAGAAGTGTTTACATATTTTAAAGTATATTTAAGAAAGGTAAAAGTTACCCAGACCTGAGAGGAAGACACATAAAATAATCAATGTAAATTTTGTTTTCAATAAGTTATATCACTAAATTGTGCAATTTTAAGTTGATTTACTACCATCCTTAAATCTAAGTAGTTATAATTGTATACATGAAAGTATGACTTTAGTTTTAAAGAAAATTAGTAGTTACTTAAATTCTATGTTTGTTATATATAATATAATTCTATTGTACCCCACGAAGACTTTATGTTGAAAATTGCAAATACCCATGATTCTATGTATGCTCCTGGTAAAGATTTTTTTAATATATAGTAAATTTAAAGATAGTTTAATCACATAATAAAAACTATATTTATACAACTTTTTAAAAACCATTTATTATTTGAGAATCGTGACATTATTATGTTATGAAGTGATATTAAGAAAATGTACATTGTAGTTTAATATATTGTGAATACAAAAATAATGCACATTAAGTTGTAAATTAAAAATAACCTACATCAATAATATGATCCCTTAAAACTAAATCTTTGCAAAAGCATTGTACGGGAAAAATAAGGGAATACTTTATTCAACCTATTTTAATTAAAATAGTTATATTTTAGTTTAAACTATTGTAAAAGATTTTTTTAACCCTGGTATTAACAAAAATAACTAAAAATACATGCAAAACGTACTCTGATACGAATTAAGAATGAATGCCCATGAAGCTTATCCTCTTTAACTAATACTCTCCAGGAGTAAAATCGCATGCTCATAGGAAATATGTTATAAGAAACGGACTTACAGCTTACGTTGAAAAGTCCAGTCAACGAAAAGTAACCTTTAAAATATTTTATACTTACCTTTTAGAAAGATAAATTAAGATGAATTTTACAAATTATTTTATTATTTTGAAAGTAAAACCTGTAAAATATTACTCTTACACACATGTTAAAACTTCTGAAATTAATAAAAATATATGTTCATTTAAAACGATATAGATCAAGGATAATGTGGCAAATAGGTTGTTGCGTAAAATACACAACAAGAAAAAGTAAGCAAAGTGATAAAAAAAACTTAGTCAGTGGGTTAGGTTATTTTTGGCATTGGGTATTTATGGCTCGGTATATTAACACTATTTATCAAGCGATGCTGGGATCTTGATCGTTGTTTCAGTTCTATCTCGCGTTCATTACTTATAGTATATTAGGCATCTCAAGAAACCGCAATGTTGCCTAGCTGTATATCCCGCTGTTGCGAGCCCTTGGGTCTAACACTTTACTTATATGTTTCCATTGCATTGGCGTCCAGTACAAGAATAATTAATACATTATTTATACTATAATATTGACACCCACATAACAGAGTTTACGACTTGATTATTCTCTAATCATAATTTAGATAAATTAGCTTCTCTGTATTTAAATTAACTTATGTTAATATACAGGTCGCAATCTTCTGCGAATACAATTTGAAAATGGTGTTATTTAAAAAAAAAAGTAATACTCCCTGATGGCTACTAATTATTTAGGTCCAATATATTATTGATTAATAATAATAACAATACACAGGGATATTTTGGCGAGGACACTATCGGTTTTCTATCGTATAGTAATCCAGGTGGAAACTTGAGTCTACTATCGAATGGCAACAATTAACCGCATGTTCCCAGTTGCTAATTACTTTTTAGTTTTAGTCAACTTATCTAACATGATAATAATACATTTATTATTTCCACTTTAAGAAATACATACATTTTAGCAATATGAAATAGGAAATAATATTTGCAGCATCTCTCGCCAGCATGAGTGCTATTGTGGCAGACGAAACACCGTGTATGTTTGCTTAATGGCACTGGTTTAAAGCAAATGACCAGCATCTCCGACAAAACACTAAGAGATAACATGTTAACCAAGTCTAATTAAACCTAAATATTAACTTATACTCAACACGGTAAGAGAGAGGCAAGGAGCGAACAGGAAAAATAGAATAGAAGAACTTAATAGATGAAAAAAGGAAAAATGAAATGCTATAGGTAGGCACTAGATAGATTTTAGCAAGGCATGAGTAATGGAATAAATCTTAATTTTGAGATCATTTACATTACTGTCTTTTTAAATGTAGTATAGTTATAATTGAATGATTTTTTGAAAAACCTTTATTGTGAGTGGTTTTTAAAAATACCTTTTCTAAAACTTATAAACCAAATTCTAATAAAAATGTTGGCAATAAATTTACTGAAGGTAAACTAACCGCCGCCCATGATTTTTCATCCTATTTCTGCGTCACGCATTAAGCAGTTCATCTTAACTTCGGTTTTGCATTCTAGTTATCCTAAGTATAGCTTGGGCCTTAAATTAAATTCTTAGAAATAGAAAATACATCATTAAAACTGTATCATTAGGTTCAACTGACACAATAAAATAGCAATTAATAATTTTATATGCTTTTAGGTAAAATACAATAAAATTTAATTAAATTATACAGGGGATTTTTAGGTACGTAGAGAAACTTTAAGAGGCAATTCCTTGTATGATTTTAAGAGAAAGAGTTGATATAAATATGTGGCCTAAATGTTTAGATTTTTGAGATACAGGGTGATCATTTTTTTTCTTCATTTTTTTAATATTCCTTTCACAGTTTTAGAGATAGTTAATTTAAATAATGTCTTAACCAGTATATGTATATGAAACAACGTCGGTAATATTTAAAATAATATACAGGGGCCAGTCCAGAGCTTATAAAACTGCATTATTTTATTTTTTGCAAAAACTTTTAGGCCATAAGAGATAGTGAAAAACTTGTGTGACAAGTGACAAGTTGAAAAACAAGATGATAAAAAAGATATTATTCTCAAACTTAGTCAGTGAGGTCGTAATAAAAAAAATGAGGGAGCCTAAAGTGGCCATGACCAGGAAAAATCGAGGACCCTGTAGATTGTTTTCAATATTAATAAAGTTATTCTATAGATACTGATCAAAGTATTATTTGTACTAAATTTAAATGAACTATGTGTAAAACTGTGAAAGAAATATTAAAAGAAAAAATTAATCGTCTCGAAAATAAACATGTTGGCCACATATTAACTAAACAAAATATTATTATCATTGTACAAGTAGATATCTGCAATATATTATGAGATGGAATTAGATATAGAGTTTTTGTTAAAGCTCTAGAATAACGTTCCTAAGAGATCTATTAAAGTTGAACTTCATATATCTCTTTTAATTTATTTTAAACAAATCAACATAAATGTAACAATACTATTTTCATCACAAATACATAATTTATGGCACAATTTTTTATACTTCACTTTCCGAGCGTCGTTGTGATCGAAAAAGTTCCGTAATTTTTATAACATAAGGGAAAAGTTTTAGCAACCCTTTTGAAAAGGAGATCTTTCCGAAGTGAATAAAAAGTGTCATTCAATATCAAAAGGAAACGTATAAAAAATATCAGCAAGATTATGTGCCCCAAGAAAACACAAACAAAAACGAGTGGGACTACGGCTTTAGTTATTTTTCACGCAAAAAGGGGTGTGTAGTATGTAGAAAGACAGGAATGACAGGGTGCCTTGCTCGCAACTAGCCGTGGATTGAATAGTAATGATATTTTTGAACTGAACAAACTACGTTCTATTTCTTTTTCTTTTCCGTATTCTTTGCAGACTAGAAAGGGTAAAATTAATTTTGGAGGGAGCCTCAATTTTGTTAGGCTATACAATACTGCACAATTGATTATTTTTTCCGACCACGGCGACATTGCTCTCATTAACTTAAAAATTAGTACACTATTAAGTATATCTTTAAAATATTAAATGCATTGAAAGTTAAAGGTAAAGCTGAAACATTTGTATTCGAACCATAGGCGTACCCATTTTTACATATCCAAATTAAAAATGCAAAATAATGCCCAAAATTCTTTTGAAAATACCTTATAATGCCGTGCAAACCCCTATTTTGAAAAAAAAGTTCTATATTGAACGTTATCCTCCGCGCGATACTATTTCGTAGGTAAGTTGCATCCTAATTTAATAAAATTAAACTAACACCGCAATGGTAGATAGCTCGCAAGAATTTCGACCGTTCGCAGCAGTTTGGGGGATTCTTATGTTGCTTGTTTTTGCCCGCCCGCTCCAACGCGTTGCTATTTCAACTTTATCGTTGCAGCTTTAGTTTTATAACTAAAAGCTTAATTACTTATGTAGTTCAATTACTCATTACTAGAGTTCGTAAAAACTCTGCCCGACCAAGGGCGCCTGTACCGTCAATAAATAATTGTGTTAAAAATGCGGAAAAATGTACATAATTATTACGATTTGTAAAGGAGATAATATGCATAATAAATACTTTTTCAATTCAATCATTTTATTCTTTAACTTGTCACTTTCTTGAAGTTTTAATGTGACTTAAGGCCTGGAAGTTATTTTGCAAAAAATAAAAGAATGTAGTTTTGTAAGGTCCATGATTACCTTTTACTTAAAACAAATGGATGAATTGAAGTCGCAGGTGGCCGATGGCAGTAACCTTAAGTTAAGTGTACCTCTGTCAAGTTTTTCTTTAAAATACCATAATTTTAATTTTAAGTATGAATTTTAATTATTTCTAAAGGTAATAAAGAACATTATATCATGGACCTTCCTTAATATATTGAAATTACAAAAGGAATTCAATTACATTTTTGGAATTGTAATTATTTGTAGTAATTGAATTCTTTCATAAAGTAATGGATAGTCGTAGTTAATTATTTTATATGATCCACAGATGATAAGAAATAAAAAACACATTTATATTTTATTAACTTCTTAACCAAAGTGTTGTAATTACAATTAGTTTTTAGGAATTAAATTAATAATTTTTAAATGATTAAAAATTCCAATATTTTCTACTAAATTTTCAAAGTAATTATGATTCCATATCTAGCAAAAACGTTATATTAAGTAAAATTTAGTAGTCGGTATTAAATAATTTAACATGTTATAAGTAAAACATTTAATCTTTTTTGACAATATTTGTTTGGTATTTACAATACATAATTCGCTTAGGGAAAAAATTCTTCAGCGTTCTTTTTAATCATGCCATAAATCGCAAAGATTCTTTCCGCGCTTATCCGAGGCATTTTTTCATGTCCAAGAAAAATGATTTGTCTCCAGTGACCAAACATCGTCAGCCTTGTCCGATGAAGTGTAGCAGAAAACAGTCCATTTCTCATAAAACGTATTGGTTTTATTGGCAGAACACTAATTTTTATCCTCTGTTTATAGCCACCGGAAATGAAACCATTTTATTTTAATGAGTATTTTTTATGTCTACTAAATTTTAATATTGGAATTTCAAATAAATAAACATATATTTTAGCCTCAATCGATCACCTAAAAAATAAATTTTAATAAACATAAAAAGTTTAAGAAAGTCAAAAAAAGATCGTAGTATTAGACCTATTGATTTAATAACATTTACTCTATTCTGAATTGCTTAAAATTAATTTAATAACAGTCTAATTACTGGTTACGAAATCGAAAATAGTATTGATTTCAATATAAAAGCACTACATACTTAGACGGGCAAAATATACGACATCAAAGTAAGGAAAGGGACCCCCCCCCCCCCCCTTTAGAAAAATGTCCACTGTAGAAATTTTGTGGCTTTACCACTATTACCATGATAGTACTTTTTAAAAACTTATTAAAATAGTATAAGGTGGTACACAAATAAAATCAAGATACCCAAACAGATAGTTACCCCGTATAATATATTTTATATGACTACAAAAATGCTTTCGAGGTGTACCATCCTCTGGTGAATATCTTATAAGGGAAACATACGTGATTTGCTTGTAATATGTCAGGTTTTGTGTTATGTTATAAAAACCGTTATCTTCCTATAATTAATTCAGATTATGACAGGTATACATACATGATCCACGAAATGTAACACATCATTGTCAATATTTTTTAATATTGTGCATTCAAGCAGAGGGAGAAATATATAATAAAAAGATTGGCCCATAGTCAGTGATAAAATTCATATTAACTATTTCATATTAAAAAGAAAATTGATCAAGCATATACGACTAAACATCCAAAGAATGTTATTAAGTTTGGTAAAAAAATGAATATTTTCCAATAAACTTCTTAATAAGGTTTAACGAAATGTCTGTAAACATCATATTAAAAATAAAGAAATAGCAGTATATTTCTAGTGTAGACTTGTTTTTCAGTTGTATTTTCTTTAGTGTCTGAAATTATTTTGTATTAATATAACTTTAATACAATTTTAATAAAGTTACTTTTATATAATTATAGCGAAGTTTTTATAGAAGTAATAATAATAATATAAATTCAAATATTTTTTTTTAATTGAAATAACTCAGGAAGAAATATTTATGTAAAATTACCATGAACTTTATTGATAATATTATGCCTTTTACACACAAGTAAGCAATTAATGATATGTACCTCTCCTTTGTTAAACTTAAGGGTTCAATTATCTCCTTGTCCTGTTAAAATAATTTACATATTAAAATTATAATTTACTGGGTTTTCCACAATTGGTATTTGTATAATTTGCAACTTATATTAAAAACTTTTGGTTTGTATATTTTATATCTGAAGAGGCCGCTATGAGGGTGAAACATATGTCATGTTGACAATATAAATGTGAAAATCAAAAAACAGTGTGTTTTTTCATAACCAAGATATTTACATATTTTGTTCCTGTTTTTTAATATTACTAAAGTTACAAGTTACGCACTGAAATATTATGTAAGTAGAGTTAAAACTTACTCATACAAAATCTGTATAAATCATAAAATATTAATTTTAATTACTTGTAAGTTAAAATTGTATACAAAGTTAGTCCCCTTCCACTTTAAAAATATTTATTTGACTTACAGGAAACGATTTTAAATTGTACAGGTTTTTCAGTTAAGAAACCAAACCAAATTGAAAAACGAAATAGTTTCAATACAATTTTTATGCTTGTGCTGTCACGGAGGGTTGCTAGGTCTCGGGATGATCGTAAAATATGCAGTATTTCTTATTTATATGATTATGTCTGATAAAGGTCTCTGACAAATTCATTTATATTGGAATTTATACACGTAGGATGATTGCCTAACTATATATTTGAAATCGAATTTATTTGTCTTTTTTTGCAAGTTTTATTTTTTTTAATATGAAACCACCTTACTTTTGAATACAGCGTGATTATAATACTGACTGAGATAACTGTTTTATGTTTTGATTTTAATATTTGTATGGCATTTAGCTAGTACTATAAAGAACGTTTTTCATTGTGTAAAGTTGTGAATAGCTTAAAATGTGTTTTATTGTAAACATATAGTAATAACACTAAGGCTAGATTTTTTTTATATAATTCTCGTCACACCGTAGACCTAATATGCTTTGCTGAGCGAACGTAGATTAAAGTTCGACGGCTAGACGCGGTTTGTTGTCGATGTTTGTGACGCAAAAGGAATATGTGTTGTTTGTCGTTGCCAGCGCACACATAATGGAATTCGTGACTTCCTCCAAACGCATTACTGCTTCTTGAGATAAACAATATTTGTCAGTTTTTGCTTCTGTCAAGAAAACCCCAACTTATAATGAGAATTTCTTAGTCCGTTATTAACTTTTCTTTGGATCTCAGGTGGTATTATAATATACATAGCAGATAAACAGTATGACAGCTCTCCTTAGTTAAAATACATACATGAAAGCTTTTTTAATTATAAAATTATAGTAGTTTGTACAACAAGAGTGGACATCACACGAGAAAGTAAGTGCGATTTGTATAATATGAAGAACTACTACTAAAAATTAAAAAAACATATATTTGAATAATAATATAAAAAGTGCGAAAGATAATAAAAACAATTGAAGAGAAATTAATTTCGTTGCCAAATTTAATGACTTTATAATGCAATATATTTGTCGATCAGTGGCGGCTCGTCAGGTGAAGTAGGTGAAGGGGGGGCTCTTCACCAAAAAAAAATAAATCAGGAGGAAAGTTTTTTGACGATATTAAATATTAATGTACCAATACAGCTACCATTTTAGCCCTTAATAAATAATTATGTTCAAATTAATAATATTAATTTAATCCGAATGTAGCTATGCATAATAGGGCCACGGTTAACTCCGATGGACAATAATTATAAACACTCGTGCCTTTTGGCGCGCCGCAGTCGACCGTGTCCGCTAGCTCAAAGCAAGTGAAGACCCAACGCCCAACATGGCTTTGATATTCACCGTTGCCATGGTTACGTGACGTCAGTCAGACAAATTTGCATTATGGTAAAGGGCAATTTAAAAATAGATCAATCGTATGCACCACTGTTTTAGCTTCACCATTTTTTAAGACCACGAGCCGCCACTGTTGTCAATTTGGGTCATTTCTTATATCGAAAGAAAATTACTTTGAAGACATCAGGTTTATAAATATCTAGTCTCTTTCACATTCGGCATTTTGCATATAGACAGACAACAAGCGATATATTTAATAATGAAACTGAACAATGTCGCTTTCTGAACCATGGTTAATTTGATGTATTGGTGTGTATTCCTAGTTACATACTTTCATAGAATAATAACGCCGAACGATAAGCAAAGTGGCTTTAAAATTCGTTTAAAATATTAAAAACTGCTTTTGTGCATTAGTATTAACTTTTAACATTCGCGATGGTAATTTTTTCAAACTAATAATCACATGCACATAATAGCATAACAGCAAAGCTGTTAACGTGATAAGAGAAGTGGTATTTACCACTTATTTATCTATTTCTGTTGCTTTTAATAAAAGTTTTAAGGTCGATTGAGCTTGGGGAAAGAAAATAGTAGAAAAATCGTGATGGAAAATTATTTACATCACAAAAACACTAACAAAGGCAACTACAAACTTTAATTTTAATCAAGCATTAAGTATAGAAGTTTTATAAAAAATGGTGTATGCATATGATATGGGATACATGTTTTGATTCAAATAATGAATAATAAATTTTCATCTCCTTGTAATATATTATTCTTAACCTCAGTTTTGACTAAGTGTTATAAAACGTCGGATAAAGTTTACGTGTAAATTGTATTGTTGCTTTTTCGAAATTACTCAGCTACCTACAATAATTAATAAAATTAATAATTTATTTTTACGATTTAGCCTGATAGTTGGTGTATTGTAACTATTACTTGCTACGAAAGAATCATAAACTTAAACACACCTGATACACCCTATAAATAAGTAACCGCACTTTATGTAAATTACAATTAATAAATCAATTGTTCTAAAGACATCTCTAAATTTGTTAAACCTCTGCGAGACAAACTGGATTTAAATTGAATCTTCCATAAATACGATTTAAACCAGTTTATTACTGATATATTACTGTCTTTTGATGACTTCATGAGTTTTATGACTAAAAAGAAAAAGTAAAGGACTATAAAATTGTTCGTTAAAATACTATGTTCCTGAGCAATGAACATAGTTCTTGACGACAGGAAAGTTAAATCAGTGACAATCGACATCATTAACAGCTCATAAATTTTGAATTTTTGCTTGCAAACAAGTCAATAAGTAAGGGTTCATCCAACGGTGGACCTATTTAAATAATCTACCTTTTTTAAAATCTAATTTGAAAAAAAACGATACGACAGAAACATCGGTAACGTTCAATAGAAACAATAGTGCTAAAGTTTACCGGAAAAAAATAAACATAAGGCCTTTTTTTAAAAGACAGGGAATAATATATGTCAGCCTGCTTTTGCCCAAGAGATTAAAAAGATAGATACAGGTTGTTTTTTTTTACAACTTTTTTTTTGAGCTAGTAACGTGAAAATTTGCATGCAGAGAGTAACTTAAAAAAAACTGCAGTAGCGTGGAGACTACGCAACTAAACTACTTAAATTCATGTGTCACGGCCGTGCTATAGTTACGTAGTCGCGAGCTAAAGGCCGCACATTGATAAATTTCAGCTTGAAACTTTGCTCCATATTTAATATTTTGCGTCAGTCAAGGGACTGGACTAGCGTGGCGATCAGCATGCCTAGTCGCGGATACTCCGGTTGCCAGGTCTCCCAGTCGCCGCAATGTAGGTAGCGCCATCTGAGTAGCGTCATTTAAATGTACATGCTGGGTAACCTAGTAGCCCAGTCCCCTAGTATCCAAGCTACTACAGTTTCTTTTAAGTTTCCCCCGTGAAAGGCATACCGGTGTTAGTGTATAGTGGTATAAAGGGACTTTCAATTCTGCGCGATACGGAAATGAAATTTTAGAAAACTTTGTAAACACATTAGATGACGAAGAGATCCGACAAGGCTGTTTCTAACAAGACAGTGCACCAATTCACGGAACTTTGATAATCCAAGTTTTTTGGAAGAACCGAATCTTTAATTGCCAGTTAGGTGGCCACCACGGTCGTGAGATCTTACGCCGTGTCAGGGGCACCCAGAGGGGGCAGTCCCCACTAGGTCCTGGACAAGGGTAGCATTTTTTCTGAGAGGTCATCACGTTTGATAGTAGAAGTTTTAGACGCGGCGAAATGTTTTTTTAGAAGTTACTTTTGAACGGAGGAGGAGTTTTAGAAACGCTGGGGACATCCGAAAATTTACCCATTCTCCGTAACAGAGTGCAGCATTGGTTGAGTTCGTCAGGTAAGCCGCGGGAAATTAGCGGAAAAATCCACTGCTCATCATTCCCCCACTCTTCTTTATCAATATTTTTTTAGAAAGTAGTGTTTTGTTCCCTATAATTTCAATTTCATTTACAACTGTTTCCGATTAATGGTTATTGCCAATAAACTGGTAATAAAAGTAATTTCCGTGTGTAGCGAAAAGGGCAATTTTAAGTTAACTGAAATGCTTGCCAAACGGGGATAACCTTTGATTGTTACATAATTCCCAACAGCCTTTTTAGTGGCAACACGTCTGGCAAAGCTCTGTTTAATATCCTCTAACTTATTGTGGTCGCTTATTTCATTTAACCTGTTAAGTTTCTGTTTCTGTTATTGATGCTCCGGTATTGATTTTAGGTTGTCAGACTTCGAAGATATTTCAAATTCTTCGTTTGTTGTTTCGTTTTAACGCTGGCTTTAGTTCATTTTGTGGTTGAACAAAGCAACGACCGAAATGAAATTAGCTGCAAAGTTAAATAGGGGAATGTTTTGATTATTTGTTTCCTAATGGTCTAGGGGCTTAGCTCCATACAATTGGAATTTAATTTTATCGAATTGAAAAAACCTAAACGATTTGTGGTGAAAATTAATTATTTATTAAAAATTGCATTATCTGTCCTCTTTAATAGGTAATGTTAAGTTTCCTGCCAATGTGATTAAGCATTTTAAATGGCTTATCAATTACCTAAGTATATATCTAAAAATGTTGCCTTATATCAATACTTATCCGTGAAGCTTCTTTTGTTGTTTAATACTTACTAATTTTACTAAATTACGTTTGCAAATCTATTAAAATTTAAGTAGATATAAAATACATTTTGAATTAGCATAACGATATCTAGTTGATTGTAACCTATGAAACGTTCCAACGAATTCATATCTCTTAATTAAACAATTACTAGGTATTATTTAATTCGAATGCATCATTTAATGATATGTTTTAATTTTTAAAGCCATTTAAATCTAGGCTTTTCTTAAAATTTAGACCTTTGTTGTCAGAACTCATTAAAGTATATGTACTTATATACTAAAAACAGAGACCTGAAACTAACATTTTTGGAAAGCCTAGAAAGAACAAAGATATTAAAATATGGGAAAACGTTAAAATCTCGAAATGTTTTATTTATTTATTTATTAAGCTACAAGTCGACTGTTGGACGATAATATTATAATTATTAATTATTTGATCGCTGTAGTAACTTTCACAAAATTAAAAATTTTGCAAATAATATAAAATACAAAAACACACAATACATAAAAGCTTAAAATTCCAAATGAGATGCAAAGGAAATTAATACATCTTTTTATCAGAATCTTATCTGAATATCACATTATTATAGTAATCCTGAAGTTGTCAAATGGTGCAAGGTTATCTGGGATAGAGAGGAAAATGTTTCTTTTCCAATCCAATAGAGCTTTAAAAAAATGTTGCTAAAATTCAAAGTTATGGTCATGTCTAGAGATACTATGTGCTGGTGATAACCTTGCATTTTATTAAGAATAAGTTGCCTTAGTTAAAGCATTGTACATTAATAGGGCTTAGTTAACATCACGGCTTTCGTTGAGGAACCAATGTTTG
This sequence comes from Polydrusus cervinus, assembly GCA_935413205.1. Classification (NCBI taxonomy): domain Eukaryota; kingdom Metazoa; phylum Arthropoda; class Insecta; order Coleoptera; family Curculionidae; genus Polydrusus; species Polydrusus cervinus. The sequence continues at coordinate 12,425,995 of OW284520.1, read as the reverse complement.
AAGCGCCTTAGATACTGAAATTTTTTTGTAAAAGTTCAAATGAACCCATCTGATAGTTCCGTGTTGTAGCATTTCTATTGATTAATTAAGTACCCCAGGTACGGACTCCTAATACTACTGCAGTATTCCATCAAGGGCCTTGCCACTGTTCTCTCTAGATTGTTTTCCTGCAGATTTAAGATTTCGCATTATAAAGTTGAGAAAACGAGCTTTTGAAATTCTGTTATTTATGTGATCACCTCAGTGTAATTAAAGATCCAAAGTTACACTAGAAGTCTGTTTCCACAAACGGTAAGTTACCGACAGTTTAACAGTTTTCTAACCAATCCAAACACCCAGAAATCCGCGTCCGAGTCTATTGCGAGGAATTCTGATTATTATCAAGGTAGTTGACCAATTTTGTTGGAGATAGTATCGCGCTATCGAGATCATACGTTATGTCAACTGCCCTTTTGCAGAAAACAACTAACTTACTCTTGCTGACATTTAGGCTCATTTTATTTATTTTCACTCATTTTTCTACTTTCTTTTGATCCCCTCTCCCCACTCTTCTATACTATATGACACAGTCGTATCAGCATCCACTCTGACGTTGTCATCAAAATACTTGGTGATTTGAATACTTTCCTCAAGTCAACGTTATTTTAAGATATTTCAACAAAAAATCTTCTAGCTTGAGCACAAAATATTTTTACTGCATTAAATAAATAATGTAACTAACGATTTGTAGGCCATAAAAATAACAATTTTTCTGTAATGGCCATTTCGCTGCGTATACAAGCATAAAGGAAATTTTATACTTCAGGAGGGCTATAATTGCGAAAACGGGCGCATATTGTATATTCTATATTGTGTTCATCTGCATTTTATATGGTGTTTATAGCCTCAAGTACAATATTGTTTAAAAATGTGATTACACAATATGCATTGTATGTAGGTAGTCTATCCTTGTTTGGTTAATAGATAAAGCATTTTAATTAACACGCATATTGCTTTACCATTCTCAATAAAGCTCTACTGACCAATAAAAAGTTATAATTTCTAATAAAATAGGTGTTTATAGGATTGCCTACTTTAGTGTTTCTTTTCAGAAGTCTGTTCCAGTTTGTTTGGTTTTTGTTTTGAATGTTGGTGTGTGCCTTTTTAAATGTAGACTGTTGACTATCCTCACTGAGTTTACTTAAGTTCGACTTTACTAACCTTTACTTGAGCTCTGAAGAAGGTACAAACCAAACTACCGAAACGTCGGCAAAAAGTTAAATTTTTTTAGTAGGTAATAAAAAGATGCTTTTTCCCATAAAAACGAAAGTCTAAATTTATGACATTCATAACCATAGAATAAATTTGTAATGATGAAGACTGGTTTTCATTTTTCTCTTCATACCAAATAAATGTGCTTAAGTGTTTACCAATTAAATAATTATTAAAATATTATTTCTTTAAAATTGAATTTTTATTTTTAAATTTAAAGTAAATAATCCAAGAAAGCATTAATGTTGTGTTTTAAATACTGACACTTTTATTTGTGCTGTCAATAAAGTAGTTCATACAGAAGGTCCCTCGACATTTAAAGGTTGAATATCATTCGCCGTGGCAATATTATGCCGCAATAACCAAGGGCGCAATAAAATTAAGTTTTTTAATAGGGATACTTTTAAGGGCATCGGGACGTTTTTATATGAATGATAATTATGCCTGTCGTGCTCTTAGTATTAATATTTTAAAAAATTTAATTTATACATAAAATATATTTGGAAAATATTTTTGGGTGTTTTGCCACAAATAAGGAAAATCCATTCTTTTAAATAATAAAAACTACTGCGTTTAAATATACGAAATTGTGCAAAAATCCAGTATAAGTTATTGTCAGTGACTTTTATAATACATATAATATACTATTTGTTTTTGCAAAAATCTAGTCTATCTAAAAAATGTGACTTTAACATTCGAATGAAGACCAATTCGGGTGTCGTTATCAAAAAGAAAAAAACTTAAAAATATATTTCTAACTTGACCAAGAAACTAAAAAGATTTAATGAACAAAAACACCGGAAATAATTTTTTTAAGTAGAAACCAGAACAATATTAAACAAAATGTTCAAATTCCTATAACGGTATACGCAGCTACACATTTTAAAACTCTTGCTTGCTATGGATATCTCAAACAAACTATAAAAAGAAGAGCGCACCTGATTGTCAAGAAACAACCATTATGTTAGTAACTAACGTAATGGGTATTATTTATTCAATAATTAATAATTCCTAACTGTTTTTATTTTAACCAAAACAAATTTTAAGTTTACATTTTCCTGCTATAAAAATACTACATGAATTCCGTCGCATAATGCCTATAAACAAGTAGGTTGAAACCTGAAATAGTGCCACCAATCTGACTAGAACGTGGGTTTCCATGACGCATAATGAAGGTCCTATAATATGGAAAATAATAAATTAATTTATTTAATTACTACGAATATTACAAATACTAAACAAAAATCTTAACAAATACATCGAAGGTCAATACGAGGCTGCATCTAAAGTACCTATCTGTGACGTAATTTGGTTGAAACTCAATTCGAATTTGATGTTCAAAGTCAGTTTTAGATTTTTAAATTACTGATTGTTTTATAGCTCGTGAAATGACATACCTAGACATTTTTTCTTTTAATTTTTAGTCAAATAATGGGCTCCGGGGGGGCTTTCATGGGGGTCCTTCTAACTCAAAAAGTATTAGTAATTTATAGTTGTACCTTGACTGACGGACTAGGCTAGACTATAATGGCGAAGAAATCAGTGTCGACCGGGAGAGGGGAAGCTCACGGCGATGGAGGCCTTTTTTTAACTATTTTTTCATTTCGGCAGTGGCCACCCTAGAATCATCGGATCCGCGTGTGCCCACCCATTGTGCATTTTATGGCGCCGCCGCTGAGCAGGGGGTACGCGCGGGAGCCGCCACTGCTGGCAGGTTACTACCAATATACCCTTATTTGTTATCCATTTCAAAAATTTGAATTTATTTACGGAAATATTATTTTACTTTGTATCGCTGTCTGTGTTTTATAAGGGAGATGACGTGATGAATGACTTAAAATAAAAAATATCATAAAATAAATGCAATTGCTTTAGTTGCTTTTAAGTAAGACGCGATCGGAAATTACCCTAAAGCGATGGTCGATCCTTAAGAGAAAGGCAGATACCGAAAGAAAGCTTTTCTAGACGGGTACGCGGCGTTGAGCTACCAGAACCGCGCTTAACGCCAAATACACACCTGTACAAACCTTGGAATTCCCTCACCTCTGCAGGAATTAAGTAAGACTTTCTTCTAAAACGCGACCGTCACAAATTTAACAGCCATGCCCATGCTGAGACCCATGCAACGTTGTCAGATCTGCTTCGAAAGTGGAAAAGTATTATTGTGCGGTCAAAAGAAAGTTCTAGCCATCTAACACCAAATCTCTTATTAAGCGATTTATTTTGGTGTAGTGTGTATGTGAATTAGCTGCAACTCTTTTATTTCCTCCCTAAAATATTTGTAAGATAATTTTTTTCTTTTCTAAAGCCAAGACTGTCGTTTATAGATTTAATTGTTGCTGTAAAATTAGTTAGATTTTTAAAATTTTTAGATTTTTTTTTTAGATTCCTAATATAATAAATAAAATAAAGGAACCAGAATTTGTTTTAAAACCAATGGCGAATCCAGGGGGGCTTCCTGGCTCAAGCCCCCTCCCTTCAGAATGCTATACAGTAAAATGTTACATATTTACAGATTTTTTCAAACAATTTTTATCTGATTTAATTTTCATAAAAGTATAGCGGGTCTGGAAATAAGATTTCTCTAAGATCCAAAAATACTTCCTTAAAGATTTTTTAATGGCCTCGCTTTTGTTATGTAAAAAAATTGGGACACCAATTAGGAGACGCAGTACTAACCAACTTTTTTTTCAAATTAGAGGATACCACTGGTAGCACCTTTGTGGAAAGTCTATCGAAAAAAAAATGTGTCCATATATGCCCCATGAATCTGTTACCACAGACCAAACCGATGGTAGAACTCTTTCCTTACTCTTTCCAAAACTTCTGGGGTGATTAAACTCTGCCCGAATCCATGCCTTGAACTCTTTTCGATTTGTAAGTCTGGTGGCATATATCTTTCTTTTAAATCTCCTCAAAAATAAAAATCTAAGGGTGTAATATCCGGAGATTTGGGCGGCCACTATAAATCCTCTCAGTCCTATCCACCTATTTGGAAATGTAACATTTAATAAATCTCTTACTTTTCTTGCAAAGTAAGGAGGGGTTCCATCCTGCTGGAAAATATCCTTTAGTCTAGATTGCCATAATTAGGGAATATTTTTTGAAGTTTTGGTATTAAAAACTTTGCAAGAAATGTATGAGAATTATCAAATGTTATACATTTTCTCATATAGGTGGATAGGACTGCAAGGATTTATAGAGTGGCCGCCCAAATCTCCGGATATTACACCCTTAGATTTTTTTTATGATGCGATTTAAAAAGACACATGTCACCAGACCTAGAAATCTGGAAAAGTTGAAGGCAAGGATTCGGGCAGAGACACGTTTAATCACTCGAGAAGTTTTGGAAAGAGTAAGGGAAAAGTTCTATCATCGGTTTGGTCTATGCTAAAGATTCATGGGGCATATTTTCAACAACTGCTATGCTAAAAAAGTGGCATTACAGTCTTAAAGTTATTGTTAATGTAATTGTTCTTTAAATTAGTATTTATTAAATTTCTGACACAAAATACTTTTATATCTTAATATTTCTAACACAAGTTGGCGATGCGCTAAATTGTGACTGTAGCGACAAAGAAGTTATTGCGGGAATTAAGTAAGCACTAAACCGACTCTTGCAGCAGCAGTTTGGTTATGGCGAAGACAACAAACTCGATGTTACTTAAACAGTTGATAGTGTAATAAATTCAATGAAAAATGCCAAGAAAACTTTTAAAATTTTTAATTTTATTTGACAATACGTCTCTTCTATATTTTCCGGGTCAGTTTTTATCCGGCCGAGTGCTTATTGAACTTCAAGATGACACACCTGCATTAGGTGAGCTATAATACACATATTAGATGGATTTGGTCATGTTTATAAATAAATAATTAATAAAATAGTCAGTATAGGTAAATACCCAATTTTATTAGGTCATTTCTCCTTATTTATTGCAAAAGGCTACACGGTTTATTCTGCTACAGTTACAGATATCATTAAGATGTAATACTGTAAAGCACAGGGCCGTTGTAAGGAGTGTGTAAATGGTCGATGCAGTTACACTAAATATAAGAACGAAAAATCCAGAAGGGTCAAACCTGGAGATCTGGCCGGCCATTCAATTAGAACCCGTCGGCCAATCCATCTTTCGGGAAAAACTGTATTGAGGTACTCACGCACAGGACGGGTGTAATGGGCAGGAGCCACATATATTTGGTATAACTACAGTAGCTTTATTATAAAGCAATATTTCCTCATACTTTTGATAATTAGGCAATTAGAATTAAATATAGTGCTTTAAATTTAAAAATATTTAAGTATAATTATTTCTTTTTCAAAATTTATTGATTGTTAATAAAGCTAAACCTATTTAATATTAATGTAGTTGGGTAGATCACACAATAAGAAAAGATGGCGTCATGTAATTATGAAGAAGCGGGCGCTCCTAAAATAAATTATTTTGAGTGACATTGAAACTCGTCAATGCAGTTACGCCGTGCTTATTAACTGTGGCCAAATATTGATGACATTTTACCAACCAACAAAATCCCACTAATCAATTTTTCAGGCGCTAAAATCTTCGTACTGGCTGATACCTGAAACCGGATTCTCGATTCGCTGGCAATAATTATATTTGCCGCTGAATATGAAATAATTTTTTACAAAATTGTTCGTGTGGATTCCGAGAAATTCACGTTTAAAATAGTGTTTAGAGGGATTTTGTTGGTTTGCAAAATGTCACGATTAATATAAAAGTGAAATTCTTCTTCACTTTAGAAATAATCCTTTCAAATCAAATAACTAATCAATATATCTTGTAATCTTGTTGTTTCTTTAGCATTATTCAATTTACAATTTCACTTTGCTTAAAATATTACACGCATCAACGTACTATTTTGGATACCGTAAAACGGTTACAAATTGTTGCAATAAATTTATAAAAGACCGATTATATCGTTGCGTGTAGAATTTTAATGTAATGTCAAGAACAAAAATAATTATTTAGGTATTTCATAAAATAAAAAGAAATTTTCCAAAAAAAAATTATTTCGGTCTAAAAAATATCGGTAATTAAATCATTGTTCCAAATTTTTATCTTTCCAAAAGTCAAATGGAACGCCTATTAAAAACGTAATATTTTTAGTAAATTAAAACATATAAATATTCAACCGGCGAAGCAAAAGGTTTTTATTGGTTACTAAAATGTCCAATCAAACTTTACTTTGTTTTTTTTAACAATGTTCGCCGTGCGAACTGACATTTAGTATTTTGTAAATATATATATAGCAAAATGCCGTTTTTTTATAAAATATGTATCATGCCACATTTACATTATATTTTATGGTTGAATTTTTCTGTCTTAAGCACCCCTACTATATATTTTTTTCGAATAGGAAATATTTTTCCAGCTTCAGATTACTATCTTAAAGTTAATAAAAGTAAAATTAGGACTCATATTTTAACTTTGGGAAAAGCAGTATTTCATCATTTTAAAATCTGGAGATGTTACTTTATTAGGTATAGTTTAATCAGTATCGACGCCAGGGAGAAACTAACCCACCCTGAAATTAAAAGCACTCACCAATGTACCCACTCAAATTGTATTTAAGTGAATAAGTCATGGCTACGGCTAGATAGTATACCCACATTCCTATGCCCACCCCTAAACTATCGGGGCCATTTGTGATCACCCATTAAAATTTTCTGGCGCCGCCAATGATTTTATTTTCAATTTCTGAATCAGTACTTAACTAGTAGGTACTAATTTACCTTAATATATTAAAAACTGGTCTGAAGTGGGTCACCTTTATATGATGCTTTCGTCTTCTTGTAACCTTAGGCAAGATACTTAAGAATTACTAAAGTAAAACCCACATACTACGTACAAAATTGGTTATTTATATTGTATAGTTTCTAAAAAAGTGGTATTGAATGGTTTACACTATAGAAATGAGCCATCAATATATAAATGCCTCTTGTACATTGCTGTAAGTGAGACCATTTAACATTCATTTGCTTCAAAATAGGATATATCTCTCTCTAGTAGATGTATTTTGTTATAGGGTTCTAAAATTTTTATTCAGTGCTTAAAGTATGTACCATCGCGCCGATAAAAAACTGGGACAGGAAATTTTTCTATTTTCTCCTAGACTATTAAGAATAATTTTACATCAAGCCTGGTACCAGTAAAATGTCATGAAAATTTGCATGTCAATAAAGATTGTCACTTTATGATTGACTCGTCAAACATACAATCATATATTATTTGTAAATATGCCACAATTAACCCCCCAGCAAAAGGCAATTATTTATAGTCGGTTGCGAGATAGTGTTGCTATTAGGGATATTGCAGATGAACTGGGAGTAAGCAAGAATACCGTGCTATTGGCAAAACAAAAAATAGCAAGACATGGGACTATTATTAGGAATGCAGGTTCTGGTCCCCCTAAAATTTCTACTGATGATCATGATAGAAGACTGGTTAATTATCTAAGGGATCATCCCTTCGAAACTGCAATCAAGGCAAAAGAAGAGACGAATTTTCCAGGTTCTGCAAATACCGTTAGAGACAGGGTTCGAAATTCCGATATACGAAGCCGTTGTGCTGCCAATAAAAATTTTTTAACGGAAATAAATAAACAGGGCAGGTTAGAATTTGCACATGAATATATTAATCAAATACATTTATGGGAAACAGTTATATTTTCTGACGAGAAAACTTTTCAGTCATGCAATAATGGGAGAATTCGGGTGTATAGGCCTTCCGGCATGCGGTACGATGAGAGATACACCCACAAAACCAACCAAAGTGGGCGTTTCTCCATAAATGTTTGGGGCTGGATTAGCGCTAGAGGACCAGGACTTTGCCAAATCGTCGAAGGAAGACTAACTGCAGCAGTATACGTTAATATACTAAACGAAGTGATGATACCATCGGTAAACGCTGTATACGGTCAAAATTACACATTTCAGCATGATATTGCTCCAATACACACAGCGCGCATTGTACAAAATTTTCTCCAAGAAAATAACATAGCAGTTCTTCCCTGGGCTTCGAAGAGTCCCGATTTGAACCCGATAGAAAACATTTGGGGTGCCATGGTCAAATCTATGTATAAACATGATTTTCAACCTAGAAACAGGGATGAATTACGTCATAGGATAAATCAAGCTTGGGATGAAATAACTGTCGAATTATGTAGAAACTTAGTTTTAAGTATGCCACAAAGGCTCCAAAAAGTAATAAACAGAAATGGTTCTATGACCAAATATTAATTTTGTGTTGTTTTGACAAACTTTGTGTTCGCAATTTTTTTCTTTTTAATAAATGTATTTTATTACCTGTATTAGCTTTATTTATTATTTTGTGGTAATGGTAAATATAATAATTTATAAAATATTTGACTTTAAAAAAATCTAATAAATTTACTTTATCCATATTATATGATGTCTCTCAAATTTAACCACCCCGTATCGAAAAATACAAAACATTCCATTATGTAACCTAGGTTACTTTTTAAATTTTGGATGTTTTTCCTTTTTAGCTCTAGACACCTTTTATAGTCTAGGGGATATGTATTTCTTACATTGTTTTTGTAAATCTCTTGTCCCAGTTTTTTATCGGCACAATAGTACATACTTATGTTTCAAACACAAAGGGAACCCTTTTTATACTTAACGTATGATATCTTAAAATATATCATATAATATAACTATAGAATAATATGTTAGGATGTCATGGGAGAAAAGCTAATAAAATATAAGGCGTGTCCTATCGTGATGGTGGAGAGCTGTGTCAGTTTCAAATTAACACTTTTAATGTTTTTTTCTTACATATTTATAAATCCTTGCGAATACCCAATGAACATTAATATAAAAACTGTGCCAATAACCTTGAAATCGTATTTTTAATGTCAAGTTTTCGAAGAAATTAATTATTTTTAAAAGATTATTTGTTATAGGCAGATACAGATAGTACCTGACAATCATCAAATTCAAATATAATTAGCAGTGAAAGGAATTTCATTTAACACCCAGTATGTGTATGTTGATAATTATAAGTAAAGGCAAACTCAACTAAGAAAGTTGTTTGGATAACTTAAGAACCTTCCATACCAGCGTTAAACACGGCATCGTTTCCTGGCTTGTCTAATTGAAAATTTAATACAAAAATTTTACTAAGAGGTTTACATGAACTTCTAGTTTGGCGGATGATAAATTGAAAATTTATTTTAGTTTCAATTATATAGGTTCAAATTATATCATCCGCCGTAGAGAACAAAAATAGAAATTTTACGGCTATTAATGTGAATTTCTTATTTTCCATTAAAATTACAAACGGTGCCCCGATATTATTTTCCAAATCTCCACTGTGAACGCCTGTAACTATTTTTGAAATATTTTATCTTATCGTTAGTAACGTTTGCGACCTGATATGATTGGTATGGTACCTGGTACCCGTTATGTTACCACATCTCTGGCATTTAACAAGATTAATTTCTTATTAATGACTTCTTTCACATCTGACTGATGTGCCCTAACTGAAAATTTGACAAATCAGGCCTAAAATGATACAAGGTAATATCGGGTTACCAAAACGTGTTAGTGAACTTATGCCTCGTGTTTGACAACACACAATTATTTAGTCAGACATAGATAAGCTTTTGCTGATACACGCCATAGACAATCAATTTGTGTTTCCGCTAGAATTGCCAGCCCTAGGCAGTAATTACAGAAACATAACAATCATAATAAAATCCTTACATTTTAGCGCTTTTGTTAATAGAACTACATGAAAAGCGAAGTGGTACTTAATCATTTGAAGAGGTAATTAATAAAATTAAAACATAAACAAAACTTTACGGTAAAAAATGTAAATTTATCATAAATTTCATTAATGAATTTAATGTATGTAATAAATTTCTTGGAAAATAACACCCCTGTTTAAACTTAATTTAATGCTCTATGACCTTTTTTTTATCCAAATGTAGTTAATTTTTTTACAATTTTTGTTGATCGAATGATTGAATACGGGGTTTAAACAATTTGTGTTTTTTGATTAGCTACATTCTTTCGAAGGTTTGATGTTCTTTGTAATGATTGAAACTAATATGATTAAGGAAGCCTATGCACAATACATTGAAAATATACAAAATAACATAAATAGTGATCCAAGGGCATTCTGGAGATATATTCATCAAAAACAGAACAACTGTTCTATACCTGCTGAGATGTCATTCCGAGGCAGAGACGTGACAAAACCTTATGATATTGTAGAGTCATTTGGTGAATATTTTAAGAGTGTTTACGGAGCTGATGGAAATGACATTGATGCAAATAGTTTTAATATTGGGATAATTACTAACAATGCGATTACATTACCACAGTTCACGGAAGATGATATATTAAAGGTGGCAAAAAGGCTGAAACCAAAAATGTCGAGTGGCCCTGATGGTATTCCAAGTTTTGTAGTTAAGGATATAGTGGTGGCTTTGGCTAGACCATTGTGCATAATTTTCAATCGGTCTTTAAGACGGGGAGTATATCCGGAATGCTGGAAAGTTTCCAAAATATGTCCGATTTATAAAAAAGGAGAAAGAAATGAGATAACAAACTATAGACCAGTATCTTTGATATGTGGGTTTTCTAAGGTATTTGAGATGCTTCTGTATGACTATATTATGTATAGAGTAGAACCAATACTATCATGTCATCAGCATGGGTTCTTGAGGGGTCGGTCAACGAACACCAACCTGGCATGTTTTACTCAGTTTGTATCTGATGTCGTTGATGGTGGTGGCCAGGTTGATGTGGTGTTTACTGACTTCTCAAAGGCATTTGATAAGATCAGTCACAGTATTATATTAGTAAAACTTAAACTATTTGGATTTACCGATAATTTCGTCTCTTTTTTTAAGTCATATATACTAGATCGGACTCAGTATGTCCAGCACAACGGATGTAAATCTCTGCCATTTCAAGCCTCCTCGGGCGTTCCCCAGGGCTCCAATTTAGGACCACTGCTTTTTCTGATTTTTATTAATGATATATCAACAGTTATTGACATCGAGTATGAAATTTTTGCAGATGACTTAAAGATATATAAATCTATTAGGAGCTCTGAGGACTGTCTAAGGTTGCAATACGCTATAAATGCCATTCAGGAATGGTGTGCAAAAAATAAACTGCTACTCAATGCTGCAAAGTGCTCGGTCATGACATTGACTAAGAAACATTTTCCTACTCTGTATGACTACTCAATTGATCAAAGCGAATTGTTACGAGTTGACAGGGTTCGCGACCTAGGTATCATTTTAGACTCCAAGCTAACTTTTAGCAGTCATATAGAAAAAATAGTCTCAGAGGCTACTCGAATGTTGGGATTTATATTAAGAAATTGTAAGTCTTTTACTAATACTGATGTACTCAAGATCTTGTTCTTCACGCTTGTAAGAAGCAAACTGGAGTATGGATCACTAATATGGTCCCCAATTTATGCAAAATATATCATGATGATAGAACGAGTTCAAAGAAAATTTTTAAAGTTTTTATCTTTTAAAGAAGACGGAGAGTATCCACAAAGAGGGATGGATAACGAACTTTTGTTGCAACAATTTGACATTGAAAGTTTGCAGAGCCGCAGAGACATGCAGGCAATAATATTCTTGTTTAAAATAATTACCGGAGCTACAGTCTGTCCATCCCTCTTGGAACAATTAAATTTCCTAATACCCAGAATCACCACCAGAACTGGCACTTGTTTTTACTTACCAGCAGCTAAAACGAATGCAATGCTGATGGCGCCGGTCTATAGAATGTGCTCTAGGTATAATAGGATAGCAAATTATTGTGATCTGGACATGTCTTACAGTAACTTCGTTCGAACCGCCCTTGCACACTTATAAGTGTACTGTATTTTATAGTTGTGTTTTAAAATTAACTATTAATTATATTAAGTCCCTATATAGGTTTATTAAATTTGTAATTATAATTTTGTCGGCCCTATTAATTACTTTCTGTCGGGCCTAAATGTATTAAATAAATAAATAAATAAACTCCTATAATTCTTAATATTGTATTATTATGTTCATTTTTTTAGGATAAAATAATTTTTAATCAGAAGCTGTAGGTACCTACATTTTATAATCAATATTCTTTAAAGAAAATAATTATTTAGGTAGATTGTACATTTAGATATATCTGTAAAAACATTTTAAATAAGTACACATAAAATGAACCATCTACCCACTTCAAAATAAATAATTACACCAATGATCATCCAATGTCTTAAATTTTAAATTATTAGCTCCTACATATTTTAAATAAACCATTACGTAGGGTGTTGTAGTAATGAATTATGTGCGACCCCTTGGCTGTTCCAGAGAAATACTTCTTTTTAATTAACCGTCTAAAAAGTTTGGTATGAATAACCCCTAAAGTCAGGCCCAATGCGCCGCACGCCAATGGGAAAACAATATCGATTCGAATCCTAACATGTTATGTGCATTGTCTAACAACAATCAGAGGCGTTTACTTTTAGTTTTTGCTCATCAGTCATATCATAATTCTGGGAACATTTTCCTGTATTTTTAATGTTGTAATTAGACAACACTTTAGTTTTTCTTTATAGCGCCCTCAAGAAAAAAAATGAGAACCCTATGATTTTAACTATTATGCTAGAGAATTTTGATTTTCTTTTTAATTTGAAAGATTTGATATGAAAGCACAGAATTTTATTGAAAATTTAACTTACTTATTTATATTGTTATAAAACATATGTATGTATATGTTAATATAAGTATAGGTAGTTCTTTTTTATCAGCAAGTAATTATACTTACCTAAAAGTACTTTAATATTATTTTTAACAACACATAGTGACATCTACCTTACCGAGCTCGAAGTGCATTGTAGAAATAATGTTATACAAAGTGGAATATCCCGGATCAATAAATCTGGAACAAATCCTTTATATTTGTCAGATTTTAAATAGGTGGTGTTTTACTAAACTACGAATAGTAACGTTTCAGTGCAGTTATCCAATAAATGTTATGAGACCCTTTGAAACTGATAAGAAAAACAGGAATCTATCTAGATTTAGGGTGTAGAGGGCGGGAGGGCACACTCCCTCTCCTCTTAAAAAAAGTAGAATAAGGAACTTTCTTGTCACAGCTCAGTTCAAAAGTTGTAGTTTTTTATCTATTTACAAAAATTCCTGGATTCGTTCCTGAACATAATACTAATGAACAAACTTTAAAAAAAAAATTTATTAACAATTTTTTTTTTCAGGATTACATTTCCATGTGGTCGGAGAAGGGGTAGTTAGGGTTCGTACACCGCGACAAGAAAGGGTGTATGATAAAGAAAACTATATAGACTTCAGAATGAGACTGTTAGGTGAACCTGGTAAGACTTTTTAAATATAGTATACGGGCATACTATTCTTTCCTTCCAATGTTCTGACTTTTGATCACTTGACGTTATAAATTATATGACTTTTTAGTCTATTTGTATTATTTGTTTATCAAATATTAAATTATTGTTCTAATATCAATTTTTTTACATCTATTTCAGGACAAGGACCTTCTGTTCTATCACCAGGAATTCACAGTTTTCCATTTAAACTCGGACTGCCCTTAGGATTACCTTCGACCTTTTTAGGAAAACATGGTTGGGTGCAATATTATTGTAAAACGGCCCTAAGAGAACCCAATGGCCTTACCCATAAAAACCAACAAGTGTTTATAGTCATGAATCCTATAGATTTAAATTTAGAACCTGCCATTTTAGGGGTAAGAATTTACCCAAAAAATATAGAAGAAAGAATATTCCAGAATTTGATAAAAAGGAAATGACTTCAAAGGGCTTGTAAAAATTAGGAGTAGTTTAAAAAAAAGTTAATTAATTTAAAGGGGAAAAGAAACAGAAATATCATAAGATTTTTTTACAAATTCTGGAACATCATTCTTTATTAAAAATGTTTAAAATGCATGAGATAAAGTTCCTTCTTATGTTGTTATTTTGAGAAAATAGCGCTAAATATAAATAAACATATTTACCGATATGTTATCTTAACATTGATTTTACAACTTTGCATTGTTTATAGTAAACCTAGATATCCGTTGCAAATTTTAAAAATAAACAATATATCTACCACAAGCGTTAGGTACTTATCTATACCTACATAGTATCAATTATCATTAAATAGAAAACGAATGAAATCAATTATTGTTTCCTACTTTTATACTAAGTGCCTGCATCGCTAGAAAAGTTTTGCAATACACAAAATCTAAAAAACGCAAAAAGTTAAATCTATATTAACAATAAGTACTTATCCCTGCAATTCTTAGATAATTATTATTTAAGCTGCAAGTTAAGACTAGTTACTACCTTGTGATCAGTTAAGGATACGGAGCGGCCATATCTCAGAAACTACTGTGCATAGAAATTCAGGAAAAAAAAATTATAACTAAAGTGGCCATGAGAAAATCCTGGAAATTATTTTTAAGTTCCGCATTTTGCCGCAAAAGGGCGTACCTAATTGAAAAGTAAATTTTAAAATTTTACATATCTCCGAAAATTCCACATTAAGGTAACACCATTAAAAAGCTTGGACAATTATGCATCATTTTGGTCTTATGCTCATTGGCGTACCGACTTTAATAAAAGGGGGGGAAGCGGTTGAATGTGCAATCAGTTAATTCGCTGTAACTTATAATAAACGACTTATCCGATTTTAGCAAACTAAAGACTGTTTGGAAAAGAAATGTATGCACTTTCACCAATCGTATTTAGTTGTCCATGATAGTTTTCAAAAAAAAATGCTAGAGGGCGCAATTTGTAATAATAACACATTTTTACTCCGAAAAAATAAGTCAAAACGCAAGAGACCATTTTTATGCAGAATTGACCAGGCTAATCAGTAATATTATTCACATGGAAAAATATCAGTGGCGTCCCACTCGCTTCTTCATTTAAAGTTTTAAAAATTATTCTATTGGCGATAACACTGAAACGAACGGAGATATCGAGCTGCGGTTTTAATATTTTTTCTAGAAAATTTCATCTACTTTTTGATTATGGTATTATAATTATACCGTATGATTTATTTTTTCGGAGTAAAATCAAAAAATGTGTTATTATTACAAATTGCGCCCTCTAGCATTTTTTTTTAGAACTATCATGTTCAACTAAATACGATTGGTGAAAGTGCATACATTTCTTTTCCAAACAGTCTTTAGTTTGCTAAAATCGGATAAGTCGCCTGAATTTGAATGCCCAGTAGTTTCCGAGATATGGCCGCTCGTCACCCTTAATGAATCACCCGGTACAAAAATAAAACAATAAGATAAATAACTTTGAAGAAGAATGGTACCTAATATTTTTAGTTTTGAATTTAAGATAATTCTAATCTCATGCATCTTAAAGAGTCTAGCTGTTGTGATAAAATATATATAAAAGAGTAATGGTTCCTTATTTTGGGTAATGGTAAACTTGCACTTTTATCCTGTTAATTAAATATTACCCTACGCACTTTTCACAGTTCCTTTTATTATGTGTGCTTATATGGGATACAAAGGGCTTGTTGTGTATTTCGATTTTGTTTAAATATTTTGCACTGTGGCTTTCCTGGCTTTTGTATCTTTTTCACAGATATCCTTTCCTGCATGTTCTCTAATCTTTCTTTTCTATTGTCCTCTTTATCTAATTTAGAACATTTCGGGACAGGAAACATTCCGATGTGAAGTAGAACATAAGTTTGGAGTAAGCTGTGTCGGCTCAGGAGCGGTGGTATGCAAAGTTACCTTAGACCGAGGAGGATATGTTCCAGGAGAAAGTATAGGTTAGTATATCGAATTAAACTTTAGATTTCAAGATTACGTATCTAAAAGAAGTGACAAGATATCAAATGACCAAATCATTAAAGCTTTATAAATCAATAAATTATAACTATGTAATTAATTTTAGGTGTATCTGCAAATGTATCGAATAAAAGTCGAGTGACCATAAAAAGTACAAAAGCAGCTTTAACTGAAAGCATAACGTACATGACCAGGGGTAAAATAGTTCAGACTGAAAAAAGAGAGTTAGCTGTGCTTACCAGAGGTAAAATTCGACCAGGAGAAAAAGATGAATGGATCAATGAACAGCTTTACATTCCTCCACTACCGCCTACAAATTTAAGAGGGTGCCATTTAATCAAAATTAATTATGATGTGTTTGTAAGTATCTATTAAGAAAGTATTGTTATAATATAATTTTTATTTAAAAGAGAGCTTTTAGATCCCAGTTCGAGTGATTTAATTGTTACACAGTATGTCCTGTATGTTTTTAAACAATAAAATAAGGGACAAAGTTCAACGCAATAGGGTTTGTTCAAAAGCTTTCAGATTAAAAGAAGATAATAAGTCATTGTCAGTATTTTAGTTACAAAATTATATTTGTATTAACACAAAGTTCCAGTGGCGACTCGTCAGGTGAAGTAGGTGAAGGGGCTCTTCACCAAAAATAAAATAAAACCAGGGGCAAAGTTTTTTGACAATATTAAATATTAATGTACCTACCAATACAGCTACCATTTTAGCCCTTAAAAAATAATTATGTTCGAATTATTAATATTAATTTAATCTGAATGTAGGTATGCATAATAGGGCCACGGTTAACTCCGATGGATAATAATTTTGAAAACTCATGCATTTTGGCGCGCCCCAGTAAACCGTGTTCGTTCCCGCTCAAAGCAAGTGAAGACCCAATGCCCAACATGGCTTTGATATTCACCGTTGCTATGGTTACGTGACGTTAGTCATGCAAACAGCATATAATAAATTACATTATGACGAAGGGCAATTTAAAAATAGATCAGTCGTATGCACCATTGCGCATTGGTTCGCCTAAATTTACTGTGTGAATAAAAAGTTTTATTTTTCAGTTATTTCAGTAGTGTACGTATCTACTTAGTTGTGTGTTTTAAAAATGAACCCAATTAATGACATAGTTTATAATTTGTTGGAAACTCCATTCAGTCGTTGGACAGATGAGGATAAGAGAGACGTTTTGTTACACGGGTTTTTAGTCAATGTTTGTTTAGCTCTTCACCATTTTTACTTTCATCTATTATTTTTCAGTTTATAGTGGAACCAAGTGGATTACAGAAAGAAGTGAAATTACAGCTACCAATAATAATGGCTACATATCCCCTGAGATCAGAAGATGATGTAAACGGTTTTAAATCCGGAACTCATTATCCATCAACATTGCCAATTTTCAGACCTTGGTTAGAAGACAAAACACAAGATTAATAAATAATTTTATTAAAAAATTGATAATAACAGAAAGAATTTGTTTGGGAAAATAAAATTAACATTATTTGACAAGAAAATTACAGCGAGAAGAATGATTCTTGAAAATTGTCTGCACAAAGGTTACTGATTGTTTAATACTTACCAAATAACATTTATAGGAATCAAATATTCTGATCTAGGATAACTGTCGACTTATTAAAGTAATTAGTACCTACAAAACAATCATGTTGTGTGTTCTAGTTTATACGAAAAAGAAGTCATTAGTTGGACTTTTTCCGATTTCCGCAACGTTTTACCTTTTTAGCCTTTAATTCACTATATCGACGACAACGATTTAAAGATAAACCTATCACGAAGAATACTTTATCAAAAATATTAATTTCAGGAAAGCATAGGTACTCGTGGTGTGACTGGGTGGAACAGAATCGCAGTTTGCGCAATGGAGTTGTACTACTATCAAGGTATATTGTTACCATTCATAAAAAAAATCTTATTATTGCCTTTGCCTCCTGAATATCAATGACTGGATTTACCCAAATTCATGCGATCCGTTATTTTTGATTATCTCTATCTATACTTTCATAATTTTTTTTCCATGGCCTCCATAAGCCTGAGAATTATTCTATCACGGTCGACACATATTTTTTTACTAGAAAATAATTACTTATAGATAATAATAATAGTAATAATAATTATGATTGATAATAGTTATTTCGGATAAAAGACACGAGTGGCATTGCGGGTAAAAACAAGAAAATATACAGTGACCGACACGAATTTCCGCTCCATAAGGAATTTTATTCTTGAAGAAGTTTCTACGTCCCCTTAAACTAAAAAAGTGCTCATTAAAATTTAAAAAATTATTTTCATCTCTCTATCTTAGTTTTTTATTCTCTATCCAAAGAAACCAACCTCCGATTTACCATGTTAAACCAAAAACCGGTTTAACATGGGAAACCAGAAGCTGTAACGTTTAGATAGAGCATAAAAAATTAAGATAGGAAGATGAAAATAATTTTTCTTAACCGACTGGAGATACTTACCAGCAGCGGCGGCGCCAGGATTTTTGGGATGGGTGGGCACAAGCTGGCCCGATGATTTTTGAGTGGGCACTACCCAAATCAAAACTGACTTCTAAAAAAAAAAAGGTCGCCGCCTCCCTTCACGCTCTAGTTCTCATCAAATAACATACAACATCATTCTTCTTTTCTAATCCAAGCTTTCAAATTCGACAATTTTGAAGGGGCACCAAGGTGGGCACTGCTGTTTCTAGGGTGGGCCCACCCTGACCCCCCCCCCCCCCCCCCTGGCGATGCCGCTGCTTACCAGTTGAAACGTTGTAAACAACTTTTACAAATGAAATTTATCTCTAAAACGAAAAATAAGAGTATTTTGCTTTTACCAACTTTTAAAATATTGAATCTCCCTCGTATACACCACAGTTTTTTTCAATTTTAATGAGAGTTTTTTAGTTTAAAGGGACGCAGAAACTGTTTCAAAAATAAAATTTTCTGTGAAATGAATAATAAAAAAGTTTCCAATATGGAGCGAGAATTCTGCCGGTCACTATATATACGGGGTGACAATTTGAAAACGAACAGCATTTAATATTGCCTCTACCAATGATCGTATGAAAATTTGGCGAAACACGTCAATTGATATATCGAGGGGGACATTTTTTAAGACATTTGTTGTCGTGTTACTTTCAACCCCCTAACCCCCAGGGCACCTACCCCTAAAATTTTAAATGGCAACCCCTATTTATTTTGTCATTTTTGTGTTTCTTATAAAATTCTACATAAACTGTACCTATCTATTTTTTTTTTCAAAAAATGTAATTATTGCATTTTTTCTATTGGCGATATCGAAGACGAAATGTAGAAATACATTCCAAATTCCTTTATTTATTTGCATTTCGTCTTCGATATCGCCACTAGAAAAAATAAAATAATTACATTTTTTGAAAAAAAAATGATACAGTTTATGTAGAATTTTATAAGGAACACAAAAATGGCAAAATAAATAGGGGTTGCCATTTAAAATTTTAGGGGTAGGTGCCCTGGGGGTTAGGGGGTAGAAAGTAACACGACAACAAATGTCTTAAAAAATGTCCCCCTCGATATATCAATTGACGTGTTTCGCCAAATTTTCATACTATCATTGGTAGAGGCAATATTAAATGCTGCTCGTTTTCAAATTGTCACCCTGTATATTTATATATGTTTGAATATATACTTTACCCAAATTATGTTTTATATTTTATTTCTTCTAGTAAGGAAGTCACGTCCAGTTATATTATTTGAGGAAAAACAATTCTTGGGCAGATTTAACTATATTTTTATTACCTACTAATGTATTTGAATTTTTTGTCGACGTTTAGATAGTGCTAACTAACTTTCAAAAGTTAATTAAAATTACAGTTTGTCCATTTTTTTTGTAGCCCTGAAAAAACAAAACTACCGAAACGTCGGCAAAAATAAAACACATTAAAGTAAAAAAAAGGTAGTCCAATCTGCTCAAGAAATTTTCTTACCCAAAATATTTTATTTCTTAAAAAGTTTACCACTGTTACTAAAATACCTACCTAGTTGTTATGAGCAAGGAAATCTTATCGTAATTAAAGTCATTGTGTAGTTAATGTATTGTAGTATTGTGTAATTGTAGTATTTTTTGCTAATACTAACAGATGCTAATGGTCATAAAATAATTATTAACTTAAACAACATATTAATTTTACTGTGATATATTTTATTTAAAAAAAGGCTATTATTGTTTGTTTAGAAGTCTCAAAAAGGCTATTATTGTTTGTTTAGAAGTCTCATCTGTTGTTTTCATAGTTTTATAACATCTACAAATATTTTAATGTCTGTTTAAAAGTTGATGGAGACAATGATATATTTCTTGAATGATAGAAGAGTTTTGGACTTGCATTGCCTTTATTTGTTTTGTGTACAAATAATTTAATCACAAAATTCTTGATATAGAAAAATGGAGGTAGACAATAAGGGTGATAATAAAAGCCAGATATTGGAAATGATAAATTACTGACAATAATAACATACCATATACTTAGTAGGTATATTTAAGAAAATAATTATTGTTTTAAAAAGGATATTTATATGAATTAGTATATATTTTCGTATTACATATAAAGTTAAACCTCAAGGGCAGAACATTGGTGCTAATCTAACAGTTAAATGATTTATATAATGTACAGTCAACCAGGCAAATAAAAATTTTAAATAAACAATAAGTTTATTTCTATATAACACTATTGGCAAACTCAAATCTGGGGTGCGAAATCTCTAATGCAACCAAGAGAGAAGGCACATATGGGCAAAACCTTCAGTTAAAAAGAGACACCTAACCACTCCTACATTCCTATATGTGTGTGTGGTGTGCATGCATGGTTGAGTCGACGTATCGATTGCTCTCGTGGCTACGTCGACCGCGTGTTCTAAAGAATGGAAGGTGGGAGGTAGGGGATAGCGTGTTCACTGTTAACGAGTAAAACGCTACTAATAATCTCCGTCTGATGCGTTTATCTGGGCACCCTAGATTCAAGTTTGCCGATAGTGTATACATACTCTTCATATAAAATATAATTAAGAATTTCTTGACTAGGCATACCTGCAAGAGGCATAATACAGGGTAGAATTCTTAACTGGAACAAATTCAATATTAGAAAGCCTCTTTATTTGCTGAAAAGATACAGAACTATAGCTGCGTTTATTTTTAGTTTGACATATACTATTTTCGTGTCTTCATGAAATTTCCCACTCTTTTTGGGGTAGAAATCGCCCCCTACTTCTTTTTTCAAAAGTAAAGGTATATTGTGTAAAGGGCATAAAAAAAGGGAATACAAGTCACTATTTACTTTTCGGCAGGGCCTATTTTCCCAATGGGCCCGGGCCTAGGACCCCGCGCTCGGTCTGAGTGACACAATATTTATTCAAATAGTTTAATAAACCAAAATACTTCCTTTGCAATGCTAAGATGATGCTAAACTTTTTTATTATAAAAAAATTTTCTATAAAATGTAAGCCAATCGATCGATAGATTTATTTATTACTGTATGCGAAACAAAATATTCCTGAATTAATTACAAACAATTTAGCTATAATATGTCGTGTCAAATAGCGTGAATAACCCTGTATATACAAATAAACATTATTTTAAATTATATGTTTTTAGAAATATTAATATTATTCTTTTGCGAGAACTAAAAAGGCGTCGTCACCGATATATACTTGCTGGTATTCGTTCAATCACACGCCTCGACGACGG
Organism: Polydrusus cervinus; assembly: GCA_935413205.1. NCBI lineage: Eukaryota > Metazoa > Arthropoda > Insecta > Coleoptera > Curculionidae > Polydrusus > Polydrusus cervinus. The sequence continues at coordinate 12,404,175 of OW284520.1, read as the reverse complement.
TGATGGCTTTTATAGTTTCTGGGAAAATATGATACAGTGAAACCTCTCATAACGAATACCTCTGATAAGCGGACATCTCTATTAAGCGGACATTCTTGCATAGTCCGGAACTATAGGTATATGAAAATCAATCTCTCTTGGGCGGACGCGGACAGACTGTTTTCAGATTCCCGAAATCCTTCACATAAAACCAAAAAATACTTCATTTTAGGCAAAAGTCCTTCACGATCCCAAAATTTACACCAAAACCCATCATATTTAAGGTATTCCTTCAAATCTGGCATTGTTGGGCTGCAGTGTTGTTGGGCTCTGTAGAAAACACTTGATTATAAGAAAACAGCACAATATGATTGGTTCAACCAAAAGTAATGGGCCAATCATATTGCATGGTTCATAACCAAGTGTAACCACAAACTACAATTATCTCTTGTTGGCGCAGTGCAAACCAAAGATGGTACACTTAAATTATTATAGTAATTATAGAACTCCCACTATAAATGATCTAGGTTAAGCATTGCGAGGAATTGTATTTGGTACCCTTATGGTGAACCAATGGCGAAGTCGCCAATTTTTACAATGGAAAACGCTACATACAGCACAGAGTAATTATAGTTCTTTGACAGTGGAGATCGCAGAACAATGACTTAACAGTCGTTCCGTTCTCTGTTGCGTAATTAGATTACGTAGTTCTCATGGAATGAATTAAATATTTTAAAATTTCTTGTTTACATAAGCCCTCAGTTAGCTAATTTGCCTTTTATTGTATGTCAAATTAGTTTTAATATTTAAAACAAACCTATGTATCGGCTGTAAATATTCTTTGCTGTATTGCAGGTGCGCCTATTCGTGAGTGCATCAACCGAACTACTACTGCGGTAACCGAAAATTATTTATTTTGTTTATTTATCCGACTGTTAAAAAACACAATAGAATTTGCATCAGAGAACTTCTCTGATTTGCATGACAAACTGACGTAGTGGTTGCAAAATTGTCAGAAGGACAAACAAGAAAGGTTTTTGTCGAATTTGTTTTTGTTTTGATTTCACTTTTTATATTGTAGAGATTCTGTGAGCTGAATATTTATCCAATAATTAACCATTGATGATATAATTAGTGAGAAAAAATGATTGAAACCATATGGTGACGACACATTAAAAAAAAAAAGCATGAATCAGTATGACGATATTTGTTGGTATCACCCTCAAATAAGTAGAGAAGAGGGTGAAAATATCCTTTTAAATGGTAAGTAAGAAAAACGTGTACACAGGTACTTATTTATGGCCCTTATATTTATTATATTCTATATTGTTTCAAGTTTAGACTTTTAAATTTGTTGCCTTGACCAAACCATTATCCGTACAGCTATGCTGTATGACTAAATTTACATCTACCCGTCAATGATTTTTCTTTCAAATATCAAGTGTTTTGATAATTTATGTATACTTTTTTTTACTTCAATGTGGTACCAGCTCGAGAACCAGGCTTTTGTGTAGTTATAGTATTTTTGTGTATAACCCATTAAATTTAAAGTGAAACTTGATTCAAGGATATACAGTAGACAATGTGGAATAATTATAACACTTAAGTTTCCCAAAGATTCCATTGTTTTCATTTTGGTCTTTAAGTATGTTGTAACAGTCTTCAAGCATACAAAATACCCAAAAAGGTTAAAAATTACCAACTGTCATAACACTCAATTAAAAAAATTAAATTTTTATTTAGAAAATAACAACCTTCAAATGAGAAATAACTTTTTAGATACGATTCTTTGTTGTTTTAGATCCCAGACAGTGCAATGGACTCTTCCTAGTGAGAGGTAGTGTAACATCTCCCAGTGATTATGCTCTCTCTGTTTTATGTAATGGTCAAATACATAATTATCAAATAAGGCGGCATCAGGAAGATGCTTTTTTCTCAATAGGTAAGTTATTTAATAGTCATATTTGGTTGATGGTTTATTTATTTAATATGAATAGAAGGGTGAATCACAGGTGTTATTTTGTGCAGTGATTTTTTTTTGAGAAATACCCACTTTAGTCCATTTAAACACAAGATGCCAACAGCATGATTGCTGAACAGCATATCAAAATATGACTAGAGAGCCTCATACTCGCATGTGGTTTGTCTCTGATTGAGTGATCAATGCATGCATTTTAAACTCAAACTTAAAATTAGCTTTATTGTCATAAAAAAAAATTTCATTGACAAAACATATTACCAAAAAAAAAACTAAGTCAAAATAAAAAAAAAACAGTACCTACTTAACAAACACAAATTGTAAGAATGAATTATTTGTTTACATTAAATAAAGTTAAAACAATAATTATAGTAACAATCTTAGACACTAACATGAAAGAAGACAATTACATTTGTTTACATCTTTGACTTCTCGGTTTCAAGTTATTTGTTGTATTACTAATTATAAGTTTACCTAATAGGTTTTACTAGATAGATTTTTTCGCGGTAAGACTTTTAAACCGATTCGGTACTATTAAAAATAAAATTAAGAAATACATACTAGACACACAGTCTTTATTATAAATATTCTCAGTTATTATACAGGGTGTCCAGTAACTTATGGGCCGTAGAGTAACTGGAGATACTAGACATCAAACTAAGCCGATTAAGTCATATAAGTTTTTTCGGATTGTTACTCGTTCTAGAGATACAGGGTGTTGAAAGTAAAAGTTTATTCTCGAAAATAAGCCATAATTTTGAAAACGGTTTAATGAATCGAATTGAAAGTTGGCAATGTTATGTTTTTATGAGCAAAAAATAAGAATTTGTAGAAATTTTTAAGTTTCAAACTAGAGGGCGCTAGTTGCATACACTGGGCTTCATAAATCTATAATTTTTTTTCTTACCTGTGATATTAGGTGTTTTTCAATTATAGTTTCTTAAAGAAGGGCATTTTCTGAGTCAAAAAGTGTACTTGATTGATTTTAATATCTTTAACGGTTTTCGAGATATTTCCCTTTAAACATCCGAAAGCATAAAAAAACATAGTACATAATTAAATTATTATTTTAATTATCAAAAACAAAACGTATACTAGATACTAGACATCAAACTAAGCCGATTAAGTCATATAAGTTTTTTCGGATTGTTACTTGTTCAAGAGATACAGCGTGTATATAATTTATGTATTATTATTTTAAATATGTACTATGTTTTTTTATGCTTTGGGATGTTTAAAGGGAAATATTTCGAAAACCGTTAAAGATATTAAGATCAATCAAGTACACTTTTGACTTAAAAAAAAAATTATAACTGATCAATGCTAAAGGTTATATTTTCTACTAGCTTATCTATTGCTTTGAACATTAAAGTCTATCTCAATAACTAGAGTGTGATAATTAAAAAGTACCTCGGATTAAACATTATCTCTTATTATTTTTATAAATTTTCTTTTATTCCACGCTTATCTCGTTGCAAATTGTCTTATATCTAATAATTTTAGGATAATAACTCTTTTGTCCCCAAGTGATCTAAGCATAGGTACATTTTTTTTCATTATTGGGTTAACTAATGCTAACTAATACTAATACACACAGAAGATAAAATTAATGTATATTTTTTTTAAATAAAATTTTGTATACTGAGTTAAATTCTATTAAAAAAGTTAACTACCTCATACATTGATTAAACCATCAAGTTTTGCATAATAACCCGAAAACTTATTATATTAATATTTACAATAAAACAATTAAATTAAAATAATTAGCTGTTGTAGGTATAGAGTCAGGAATATTGAAAATATTTTAAAAACTACTCTATATAATTTTTGGAAAATTCACATCCATATACCATTGATTATGGTAGGCCACCGGCCATATCTCGAAATCTACTGGGCATAGAAACCCAGGGAAAAATCCTGGAAATAATTTTTAAATTCCTCATTTTGCCCCAAGAGGCGCAATTGAAAATTAATTTTTTAAATTATAAATTTCTCCAAAAATTCCCGCATTCAGGTTTATCTTTGGTAACATCATTAGAAAGATTGGACAATCCTGCATTATTTTGTTTTAAGTCTCATTGGCGTACCGACCTTGATAAGAGTAGAGGAAGCTATTGAATGTATAATCATTTAAATTACTGTAAGCTCTAAACGATTTATCCGATTTTAGTACACTTTATGGCACAATATGTAATAATAACACTTTTCTTTCATTTTATCCCAAAAACTTAAATCATATGGTATAATTAGGGCATCATAATCGGAAGGTAGATTAAATTTGCAAAAAAAACACCTGAAAACCGCATTTCAATATCTTCGTTTGCTTCAGAGTTCTTTGTAATAATAACTGTTTTTTTGATTTTATCCCGAAAACTTAAATCAGACGGTGTTTAATGTCTTCTTTCGTTTCAGAGTTATTGTTAAAAGAATAAGTTTTACCACTTTAACTGAAGAAGTAATGAAATAATAATAAAAAAATATTCTTAAACTTTATGATTGTGTAAAGGTTTGTTACATATTATTCCATGGCCCAAAAACTATTTTAGAAATACTAATATAATCAAGGAAAACTTCCAATTTACTCATAAATCTAGGTGAACAACGCCTATCAAAATTAAGTTAGTCGACAACTATTTATATACATAATAATAACAGTTAAAAATATTTTTTTGTTGTGGAATGCTTGACCACGGAACTATGAAACAATTACTTCTTTAATTAAAGTGTTAAAAATTATTTTTTTGATAATAAAGCTTAAACGACAGAATATATTGAACTGCGGTCTTTGCAAATTTAATCTTATTTCCGTACCTTAATATTTAAGTTTAAATTGTGCCCTCTTACGGCAAAACGCGGAACTTAAAAATTATTTTCAGGATTTTCTCAGGGCACTTTAATTACGAGTTTCTACACCCAGTAGTAGTTTCCGAGATATAGCCCGTGGCCAACCATAATGAAACACCCTGTATAGTTAAAAATGGCACACCTAGAAACGACCAAACCGTTTCTGTAATTGTAGTCACAAGAACTACTTATTAGTTTAAATAGAACGTTCTGTCGGTGGCGCAACTAAATTCATAACTTTTAATATTTAAATATTTAATTTTTATATTTCAATTTTTTTATGAAATCTTGTACTTTGGCTTAGGATTTAATTTAAGGCATATTTAACTTTTGTACTTTTGGTAGATAATGGTAAACATGTTGACTCTTTTCTTCTTTTATAAAAAAATTTAATTTTTCTAAACGTGAAAAAGTCAAAAAATGTTCTTCGGTCAGCACGCTGAAGAACATTTTTAGTATCTAAAATTATACAAATTTCAATAAATTAAATTTGAGATCATGCAGTTTTTTTCTTAGAAATAAGCTTTCACAGCAGTATCTAATAGTAGAAAATAAAAAGTTTTGCAAACTTTCTTTGTCACGAATTAAAGACAGATCTGAGTTCAGTTTAAAAAAATCTATCAACACGATAAACAGTGTGTCTACTTAAGTTGGCAACTATAAAAAGTTCTGCATGGTCCAAAACCTAAAATGCAACCATCAGATGACGAGGTTTGTCAAAAAATATGAATTTTGCCCAAGAGTAAAATTTTTGACAATATCGAAAACTGTAATTATAAAAAGTTGTTCGGAATGTAAAACTATATTTTAATATGCAATTACATCCTTCTACTTTTTTTTAATAAATAAAAAGGATAAATGTTTGGTATCCGTAATTTGAGACAAATTTGTAAAAATATAAAAAAATTAAGTAGAAGAATGTAATTGCATATTAAAATATAGTTTTACATTCCGAACAACTTTTAATAAGTACAGGTTTCGATATTGTTAAAAATAAAGGTACTTTATTCTTGGGCAAATTTCATATTTTTTGACAAACTTCGTATACGACTGAAAATTTTTAACATCAGATGGTTGCATTTTAGGGTTTGGACCATGCACAACTTTTTATGAAGAATGACTTTTTTCGTAAAGTTAATATTAAAAAAGTTTCCCATTAGTCGCCAACTTAAGTACACACTGTATGTATGTGTTTGTGAACCTCGACAGCCTAAGGTCACGGTACATTTCACAATCGCACTTTATCAATCTTAATCTATTTCAGACGAATGTATAAAATTTCACGGTCTTGAAACCCTAGTTGAATACTACAGATTGAACCCTTTGTCAGAAGAAGGTTTAATTTTAACTGAATATATTAAAGGATCTCTACCCCCTCATGACTCTAGAAGAAAAGGTCATACTAATTTGATACATAGAGCTACGCACGAGGGAGCTTACACAGTAGTATCTGAACTACTTAAAACTGGCTACCATGGTTACCTTGCAAAGAATCAAGACGGACAGACTGTCGCGCATTTAGCTGCCATTGGAGGCCAAAATGATATTTTACGGAGACTAATACATTACAAAGTTAATGTAAATTTACGGGATGCTGTGGGTTTTACACCTTTACATGTAAGTACTTGTAAACTTGACTTCTTGTTCCAGAATGCTTTTGCTGATCATCAATTAGCGGCTAGCGGACTGTGTATCTATCTTTCGCATTAAAATACACACAGAATATTTAAAACAATTATAAAATGTATTCATTTTCAGAGCAGATACTGTAACTAATAACTACACTCACTTATACATATGTATCTTTTTCAGTATGCTTGTCAATATAACTTACCAGCCACTGTAAGATTGCTGGTAGAACAAGGAAAAGCAAATATTCAGGCTCGAAATACGGATAATGGCCAGGTTCCTCTACATGTAGCGGCTAGTGAGGGCCACAAAGAAGTTATAAGAGAGCTGTTAAGCCTAAATGCTCCGGTTAATCCTAGAACAAAAGAAGGTCTTCTTCCTCATGAAATTGCCAGGAAAAATGACCATATTGAATGTGCTGAAATGTTAGGTATGGATTTAAATTTAATTTAAAAAAAGTTTCAACGACCAATATGTATTTTTTAACTTATAAAACTTAACACCGAAATTAACCTATTTTATTTACTAATATTTCTGTGAATTATTGCTATTTTTTAAAATGAATACATTCATAATTATATAAAATATTTAGGTATAATAAAAGCACAACGCATAAATCTTTAAAAACGTAGACTATACTTTTAAGAAAATGTTTTTATTACAGAAAATTACCAGTGTCCCACTCCCAAGGTAAGGGTAGAGGATTTTTATCATGGTACCTTAGAAAGAATAGAAGCTGAACGAATAATAAGGAAGGCTAATCCACAAACCGGTGTTTACTTAGTAAGGTTCAGTGTAAGAAACAATGAGGATGTATTAACGCTATTTAATGAAGATAAAATATATAACTTTATTATTCACAAGAAGGTAAGATTAAAAAACAAAACCAATTTTTTAATATAATAATTTATACCTATAATAAATAACCCGGAGCATATGAGGACACTTTAAAATAATTTAATTTGTATTACCTTCCTAGGACATACAGGGTGACACTTCTCCTGAAGATGAACGTTTATACGTTCGTGACATGTGGAATACAATAAAATAAAGGTTTCTTATTGAATATTTCTTGGGGTCTTACCTTCTTACATATTAGTTTCTACTTTTACTATAGGTAATCTTTTTGTTATTTTTAGAATGGCTACTTGTTTATAGACGACGGGCCGTTATTAAATTCGTTAGAACATTTGGTGGACTACTATACACTTCTTCCTGATGGTTTACCAACAGTATTAACGTATCCAGTAACTCCTTCTCCCAAACCTCATGCACCTCCAGTAAGTTTTTAATTTATTTGTGTCAAGTCAGGGAAGAGGTATTATTGCATTACTGTTTAGTTTCATGGGTTTCTAATATACAGGTGTGGCAGGCTATCCTTTGGGTGGGTGTTTTTCTGTGTAGAAATAAATAAGAGTTGTAAGAAACATTGTATTTTTAACAAAGAATGGTGTGAATATTTTTCCAATTTTCAGTTGCTTCTCTTTATTGAAGGCGTTGTTTAAATTCTACTACAAGTTTTAGTTGATATACTCCTTAAATAAACTTCTATCAAAATAGTTTCCCCGTCTGATGGTTCCAAAGACAGTGTAGTTGCCTAGTGCTCGCCTCCATCTGCAAGAAAACTAATTTCATAATCCGCTTAGTAGGCTTAACATAGCGCAGCCGAAGGTATAAAAATTCGAGCTGTAAAAATACTTCTTTTTACAATTTTTAAATGAAATTAATATGTGTTCATACAAATCATACCTTACTTAAACTAACACCTTAAGGTTTTTTTAAACACTTTAACACACAAATGCAACCCTACTTACCTTATTATTTTTCTTAACAATAAGAACAACACGACACCTGTTATTTCGGGTTCCATTTAAAAATGCCATGGAGTAAATTAGACTGACGCTACCTTTGAAGAAGTTGAATTAGTTTATTAGTGAAAATGTAGATGGGTTTAAAAAGCTTTTCAGCTTATAATTTTACTTATTAGGGGAGAAGAGGGAGACTTTATCACCTGGAAGACTTGTTCACCCAACATATCTTCGAAATAATATACTCTAAAAATATCATATTGGCAACATTGCATTGTCATTATGCGGCCGACTATTAGGTGCCATTCGGTTAGACCGCCGGCTAAAGAAGACATCATTGGACATTTTTTCTAATAATTAAGAAGTGGTTTTCTAAGTTTTTTAAGTTAGTTTTTAATATTTTTCTGCTAAGGTAAGTACTTTCTTTTATTTATCTTATATAGTACATGTAATCATAAAGTTATTTCAGATATTATAAGGTCTTCTTTTTTCCGTATATTTTTTAAATGACACATTTTACAAAATGGCGCCATGGGGAGATTAGATTACTGCTGCTGTGGGAGATTTGATCATGGGATCAAGCCTTCCATATATTCCTAGCTATTGTTGATTTTTCAAAGAATAAATTAAAATCATTATTAGGAAGAAGTATGTAGGAGCTGGCGAGGAATTAATTAATCATCTCAATATCTGCAAAATCATATTTTGATGTACAATTTAAAAAATCCAGATGCCACACGCAAGTATACGAGAAAGGAAGGAGCGAAAAAGAGAAAACCCATAGATAGCCAGAAACTAAAAGCAGCAGTTTTTCATGTCATCAACGACAATTCAGCATTAAAAGGTGCTGCTAGAAGATTTGATGTAAATATTATGACCCTGGAAAGATATGTGCGTGCAGGTAAGTATCTTCAGTTGTCTTCAGGTAAATACTATTTAGTATTTACTACACAACAATACTAAATAGTATTCACCTGAAGACGACTGGAGATACTTACCAGTTGAAACGTTGTGATGTAAAACAAAGACAATGCCAGTCCAAAACTCTTCTATAATTAAAAAAAATGTTTTTGTTTGTTAAATTTAAGGGTAGATTTTTCTTATTGTAAATAAAGCATTAAAATACCTTCCTTATATTGACTAATTATTTATAAACCTAACATCTATTTATTGAATTGCACGGTCAGAACATTTAATCCCCATGGTCACCCAGAAAGGGAGTCAACCAGAATTTGGGGACACTTGATCATGATCCTTCTGCCTAGCTTTATAAATTTTTTAATAACTTCGTCTCCATAAAAAAAAAATAATTAATTAAAAATTCAAGTATATGTAAAATAAAAATATAATTGCCGTATGTTATCAAATAAATGGTTGCTATTAATCAACCACAGAAAACTTTAAAGCAGAAAACAAAATTTGGGTATCAAGTCTCCCTCTTCTCCCCTAATCAAAAATGGTCATTCACTGGAGCCCGATCACTTACTGGTACATTCACTCTATGCGAATACATTATAAATTTTAAAACAGAAAAAAAAATGTGGAAGCTTCTTTTCTTACCAATTACGTTCTTTGTTCGGTTCTTTGGTACTGTAGGCTTTTAAATTGTTTGTCTAGGGTTAATGGGGGTAATAAAGCTAAATACATGTTAATTATTCCGAAACTTTCTTAACGACATTATTTTATTTTAGATATCAACATTAAAAAAAACTAAGAAGTCGGCTCTTAAGCCTAAATTAAAAACTCCAGATGCTGACGGTCCTAGTAACGATATGAGTTCAAATTTATTGCATAGTATTAAATTTACTAGTGATTTAACCTTAGTTAATAACAATAATAACGAGAAACCTTCAAAAAGCATCGAACTTTCTCAAGACAAAATAAAAAGAGGAAATTTAATCGGAGAAGGAGAGTTCGCTGCGGTTTATGAAGGTAATATATATTTATATTGTACTTTGTATATTTAGTGGCAGCCTAGCACAGTGGTGCCGTTTTCTTATGTACAAGCGTATCTTTAAAACTTTTTTAGGAATTTTCGTAAATAAAAACAATGAAGAAATCAAAGTAGCAATAAAAACGCTACGAAGTGAACTGCTAGAAACCATGAGCGAAAATTTTAAAAGGGAAGCCGACGTGATGGTCAACTTAAACCATCACTGCATTGTTAAATCAATTGGAATCTGTCGTGGGCCACCTTTAATGATGGTTCAAGAATTGGTTCCTTTAGGCTCAATCTTGCAATATATCGATACTCATCAAGCTCAAATAAATCCTAATTTTGAATTCATAATATGGGCGGCGCAAATTGCTTGTGGTAAGTTAGCACAATTTATTTCACAGACTTGTGGTTTTATTTATTGCTTCTTTCACTCCAAAATATATATTCTAACATATTTGCATTTAATAATTATGGTAATGGGACCGACCATAAAAATAACTGCCTACTTGACAAGTATAATTGCGGAAAACCGGTGTTCAACGAAGACGTGCTTGTGGTGTTTCGCCAAATTTCTTAGTCTTAGTTACTAAAAAATTAACTAACCCTTAGTGAATGAACTATCCTGTTTTATTTTGAGGGTTAACCCTTTTCTTTATTTCTTTACTAGGAAACGTGAAACCTTACGTTTCATGCGCCTTAACAGTTTATAAAATGGAAAAAAGATCTTACGAATTTGTTTCTAAATTAAATCATGGATTTATATGGCTGAGCGAGACTATAGGTGGACCTGAGTTAGAAATGAGATCAGACCACATAAATCCAAAGTTTCGCTATGATATACCGTATGAAACACCAGAAACTACTCCTGGGGCAATAATCCAAAATCAAAGAGGGTGCCGGAGCGGGAATACACGGAATAAGACCGGAGAGAAATTCGTTTTTCTCTCTGGAAAAGTCTCGCACAGTATTCCAAGCAGAAATCTACCCCATATTGCAATGTGCGTACGAAAACAATAGAAGAGCTTACCTCAATAAACGTATCCATATCAGTCAAGCAGCCCTTAGATCGCTAATGTGCAACAAGGTAACTACAAGACTGGTATGGGAATGTCAAGAGGAATTGGAGGCCCTGGCAAAAGTAAACAAAGTAATACTGCGGTGGGTACCAGGACACGAAGGTATTACAGGAAAAGAAAAGGCTCAGAAAATACATTCATTGTTCCAAAACCGGCACTCTGAGTACCAAGGTGCACAGTACGAGATGCCATAAGGCGATGGATCAGGAGTGAACACAAAATCCACTGGAGCAACAGACAGAGATTACACCACAGCAAACGGTTTATTGAGGATCCAAACCCAAGACTTACGAAACAGTTGCTTCCAATGAACAGGAACCAGCTGAGAACCATTACGGGAATTTTGACAGGACACATGGCTGTCAAGAACCATCTGCACAGAATCCAACTGTACAATGCAGATTATGCAGACAAGACAGGGAAACTGTACAGCACATAGTTTGCCATTGTGAGTCACTCGATCGGAAGAGGCAACAAATACTCGGGCAACCAAAACTGGAACTAGAGGACATCCTTACCCTTTACCCTCTCCCCAGTTGATCTACACAAACTAGTGCAAGGAACTGGGATTATTTTAAGTAGGTATGGAAAAAAAGCTGTGGTGTTATGTCTTTATTGGGTCAACTTGAACGTGTCCCACGGCCTATTTTAATTGGAGAACACTACTCTAACTTATTACTAGGATATGGACGGACAACGCATTTCCATACCTGTATATATAGAGTTCTAACGGCTGTTCGATCTGGAAAAGCGGAAAGTTGCAGATCTCCCAGACCCGGAAACACCTCATCGCTTCTCGTTATCCATAACATCAAGTAATACCGCCGCACTGCATTTCAGGTATTCGGTTTTCGGAGAGGATAGTTTGCCAGTGGTGGGACGTTAGAAATAAAACGATTAAGTCGATGTTAATAAATTGCGCCAGATGCCAATTACTGTGATTGTTAGGACACCTTGTACTGTACATATCATTTTATTAAAAGTACGGTTTCCATTTAAATATGTTGATAATTAATTTCTAATATGGTTTGTTTTAAATTTATCTTTTTACTTGTTTGCCTTTACTGTCTTGCTTTAGCGAATGATTGACGTATTAATTTATATAACGCCCTTTGTATATATTAGAATGAACATGGCAAGTGATCAGTACAACAATAAATTTCTACTATTCATTGTCCTTATTGGTTTTACATCGTTAAGTAATACGTTTTTTGCCGCTCTTAATAGCTCAGTGGTCTGGCGTTCGACCGTGGCGGTCCGAGTTCGATCCTCGGAAAGTAAGCTCGGAACTTGTGGATAAAAGAATGCAGCTAGTTATTCCTAATAATGCAGCTAGTTATTCCTAATAATGCAGCTAGTTATTCCTAATATCTAGACCGAGAGGGGCGTCAGGGACCTCTGGGAAAGTAAAAAGGATAAACTAGTAGCACACGTAGTTCTGTTCCCAAGCTAAGCTAAGACTAGGGGATACAATGGACACATACGATAAACACAGAGTCTACTTGCGTGTCGAGTGATGATAACATACAAAGTACAAGAATTTTAAAAAATTCTACCCACCTAAAACTTCCTTATGCTACAACTAACACATTTAGATATTAACCTTCATATGCCTGATTTGTTACTTAAACGGCGCGTAAGTCTTACTGCCTATCCCGATTAAAAATACCTTATAACCGCTACTCGATATTATTTGTGCTTTTTCATTTTAAGTTAGTGAGCTTTAGACGTTTATTGTTCAAAAAATACTACTGAACATGGCTTGTTATTAATAATTTTGACATCAATTTATTCAATATCATGTTAACGTGTGGTTTGTGTTCATGCTGCTAGATGTCTAGAGGTTTGTAAGTAATATTCATTATTCATAATTGCCATTGGCGTTGTTCAGCTGGAATAATAAAGTTAGTTATGTCAGAGAGACGCTAATGTTAAAGAGAGAAGGTTGTTTATGTAGTGGTAATAGAAAGTGTAATTACTACCTACTTCAAAATTTGTTTGTATGATTTTGAGAATTAAAAGTAATTAAAACAACTACATATTATAATCTTAAAACTCGTCAATTTTGTCGACACTTGACTATATTTTTATCCAGCTGAATAGCATCCAATTCATTTTTTCTACACCTTGCATGTCCATTTTTATAAACGATGGTTTATTATTTAATTAAGAACATTTTATATTATAACTGGAAGAATAAAGCACTTTCCAATGAACTGAACGGTACTGCGAGTATATAAAAGTATGTACTCAGTGGCGTATTTACAAATTTCGTCGGGGGGTGAGGGGGGGAGGCAACTATTATCTAAATTTATAAATTAACTTATTTATTTTAACCCATGTTCACATTTTTGGTAGTATTATCTGTCTGGACTCACATCATTCTCTCTGTCTGCCCCCCCCCCCCTAAAATGCGCCACTGGATGTACTACAAGATATTTTTCATATGGACAAATTTTACGAGCTGGTTCCTAAACAAAAAGATAACTTCACTGCTTATATTTTGTTTCAATATCTTTATTTTAAAGAATTGTTTCACTAATTCCGCCTTAAAGTTTGTCTTATACTTAACTACCTCGCCCTGCTGATTCTTCGTTGCAGGTGTAGAAAAAAATGTATATACGGAGAAGCCCACGTAAGATGATCCTATCGATACTCTATCTCCATGAGAGACCTATAAAAGTGTTAAGTGACATGAACTAAATAAGTAAGGCGTTAGTTTACAATTATTAAGATTCATGACTTATAAGTTACCATTTAACATGAAACTTTATTGATAGTTATTTTTGACAACTGGAAGTCATGTTTAATTACAATAAAGGAATAGTCACTGTGTATTGAGGATCATCGTTCGTGGGTCACCTTACACAACAAGTATTGAAAGTTCTTTGTCAAACATAAGACCGCTTATATATTATTTATTTTGATGGTATAACGTAAGATCTGGTTCTTACTCAAACTTTAGTTTAAATCTGTATTATAAGAGAAGGTCTTTAACGTTTTTATTTTATTTTGACAAGGAAATACTTTCAAAATTTGTACACACAAGCAATGTAAAAAGTACGTGATTTAAAAAAAAACATCGTTTAAGGAATGAAGTACCTAGAAGACCATCGACTTGTCCACAGAGACTTAGCTGCCAGAAATGTTTTACTAGCTACAAAAGTTCAAGCAAAAATAAGTGATTTCGGCTTATCTAGGGCATTGGGAACTGATAACGAATATTATCGGTAAGTGGATAATATACAGAAGTGTGCAGCTTACTTTGAACAAAGAGCTGAGGCATGTAAGCAAAATTATTTTCAGTTTATTCTCAAGGTTGTTTTTTGAGTAGTTTAGAATTCCTCATTGACGTTCTTATGTTATCAAACTGTGGTGAGTTTATCTAGACTCACCGAATATTTGTAGTTTATTACATAAACAACTTTTTGTAACACATAAATTTTGTAGAGCTTTACAGGGTGGCAAATGGCCGCTAAAATGGTATGCACCAGAATCTTATAATTATGGCCAGTTTGATCACAAAAGCGACGTTTGGAGCTTTGGAGTTACTATCTGGGAAATATACTCCTTTGGAGACGCTCCATATGGTGATATGAAGGGTGCAGAGGTAATGATTCATATACTATACTCTTAAGTCCAGAATTTCTGCCAGTGACTCAACTAGTACCGGAGACTTACAATTAAATAACACAATAAACAGTGGTGGCTCGCGGTCTTAAAAAATGGCGAAGAGCTAGGTATAGTGCGGGTACTTGAACAAACATTGACTAAAAACCCGTGTAACAAAACGTCTCTCTTATCCTCATCTGTCCAACAACTGAATGGAGTTTCTAACAAATTCCAAACTATGTCATTAATTGGATTCATTTTTAAAATACAAAACTAAGTAGGTATGTACATACACTATTGAATTAATAATAATAATTGTTTTTATTGTTGAAAAATTAGTGAAATACAATAAATTATTGCAATTATAATCAGATAACTGAAAAATAAAAACAAAACTTTTTAATCATACAGTAAATCACGTAAAAACGATATCTATAACCGTAAGTTTCGCGAGCCTCAAAATAAGTACCTGAAGGTTAGACGAACCAATATTAAAAGAATGGTGCATACGACTGATCTATTTTTAAATTGACCTTCATCATCATAATGCAAACTTTTACATGCTGTCTGCGTGACTGATGTCACGTAACCATAGCAACGGTGAATATCAAAGCCATGTTGGGCGTTGGGTCTTTACTTGCTAACGGACACGGTCGGCTGGGGCGCGCCAAAGTGCACAAGTCTTTATAATTATTCTTCGTTGGGGTTAACCGTGGCCCTATTATGCGTAGCTACATTCGGATTAAATTAATATTATTAATTCGATCATAATTATTTTTTAAGGGCTAAAATGGTAGCTGTATTGGTAAATTAATATTTAATATTGTTAAAAAAAATTCCTCCTGGTATTATTATTATTTTTTGGTGAAGAGCCCCTTCACCTGACGAGCCACCACTGACAATAAAGTGTATTATTATTTTTGCATTACAATTCATAAACTTTGCCGCTCTACTTTATAGTGGACCGACTGGCGCCAAACAACAATCCACTTATTAAAGTAGACTTTTTAAAACGCTTGTCAGTGTCTCTAATATTTCATTTTATAGCCTGCGCGGATTTTTTTTACCAAACGTGTATAAATATCTCATTTTTTATTTTAGGCCATTCGATTAATTGATAACGGTGATAGACTTGAAAAACCAGAAGCATGTCCTGACAATATTTACGAAATGATGTTAAAATGTTGGAAACTAGAAAGAGAAGATCGGCCAACTTTCAGAGAACTAGTAGATTTTTTTAATTCTGAATCTAAATACACTAATGTTAAGGAATTATTACCTGAAGCTGACTTAGCCTAAGAAACTTGTGTTGTGCCAATTTTGTGTCATTGCTGTCCTTTTTTTTATAATTTGATATACTTAGAGTGTATAGAATTCCATTTTAGCCGTACCTGCTATTACAAAGCTAGTACAATGTTCGCGGAAATTTTGCAACATTAGGAAACTTTTTGTGCATTTGTTTTTTAAAAAATTGCTTAACCCAGAAACAAAGAAGCTTAAAATTATTGACTTGTGATGAGCGTTGCACTTGTCAAAAATCGTCTAAAAGTTTCAAACTGGCAAAAGTGTCATTTTTTTTGGAAAAAAAAGTTATTGGAAAATAATGTTTCTTTCAAAAAGATTTTTTTTTTAGAAATTTAAACTTATTTTTTTAGTTTTTTGTGTTAGTTTATTTAAAATAGCTATTTTGAATCGGAATAACGACGTTTTAAAATTTAGTTATTGAATAAACCGATTTTCTAACAAATAAATGTTTTTTTTTTATTTGATGCGCTTCTGGACTATTTTGAATTTGTGGGGGGCAACTTTTTGATTTTTGTACAAAGGCTTTGTTCTAGAGAAAAAAGTATAATATTTATTTAAACTTGACTGTGAAACAATATTTGGTAATGGACTTAGAAAACTATTTAAAACTTTTTCGTATCTCTAAAAAAACTTACACTTTTGCCAATTCTTATTCATATTTAAATGACATTTTAATTGTACGTCACAAGTCAAAAAACTTTTTGTTCTGGTTCATGCAGAACCTATAGTCGACAACCAAAAAAAAAGTTTCCCAAACTTTTCCGCGGACTCTGTATATTATTTTTTACAACATATTATTTTATTGTTATTATTAGTCTTAATACAACAAAAGTAGCAGGTAATAACGATAAATAATAATCTAAATCTGCTGTTGTTAGCTGGATTCGGTTTATTAGTTTTTATTTATGCTTACCTAAGAAAACCTTAGCGCAGCTAGGTTGTACAACATGGTATTTTACAAACAAGTATTGAGGAGCATACTTAACCACTGCAAGGGGAAGGAAGGAACGTTGGATTATTCAGGCTTATGCATTAACCATCGAATCCAGCTATATTTGGTAATAATAGTAACCAAAATATAAAACGAATTTCTCCTTTAGAGTATATTACCATAGTTCACAATGGTATACTGGATTATTGTTTTTTTTTTAATTTTTAGTTACTTTTGTTGTTTATAGTGCCGTTATTATGACACTCTTTAAAATATATTTACACTGCTGAAATATCTTATTGTATGGGATTTTAACGTGCTTTGGTACACAGTTTGGGTAATTCTCTTCCACGCCATACATATACAGGGTGTCTCGACGCAGGATTCCAAAACATCTAAACTACTCAATTTTTTAATATTTTTCAAAATCAGAGTTATGAGAAGGCATTAAATCTACCAGCGCGTCCAAATAGTCAGTCATACTTTCTTTAAAATCAAACAACATCTATATTATTTTTAATTCCTTTTAACATTCTACGTATATTTTTAAAATAATTACATGTCTAACTTCAATTTTCAGACTTTGCCAGGCTGCAACATTGAAACGGTCCGTCTTGGAAAGAAATGGTTTTCACCTCCCTATCTTAGTTTTTGATTCTGTAACTAAAAGTTTAAACTTGCAGTTTAACATGTTGAAACGTAAAATAATTTTTAACAAAACAGCAGTTTTAACTTTTACTTAGAGAATAAAAAACTAAGATAGATACGTGGAAACCTTCTCTAAGATGAATGAAGGGCACTATAGGAAAAAAAATATATGAAACACTAGACTTATTTTAACATACCGAGAGTTTGACACATACTCACCGGGCACCCTGTATATTAAATCCTGTTCTTAAGAATTGGACTATCAATCATCATCAGCATGAACCTGATAATCATATTTGCAACATGTTAACCAAGTTCTCCATTCTTTTTTTTTTCAATGGTCGTATAGTCCCGTTTAGGCAAAACGATTTTATTTATTACAACTGTGCGCTAAAACATGTTAACTTGCCTTGAAATTTACTAGTCAGAGTTTTATTAATTATCGTTTTTATTTTAAGTACTTTTTATTACAACCGTTAGAAGCAAGTGATGTAAGAAATTTAGAGCAAAAAGCTGCCGTGTAAATTCTAACCTGACAGTTCTACAATGGGAGTTGCAAAATTACGAATATATACATACATATATATTTATTCAGTGTCCGCGGACAAGCACCATCGGTTCGTCAGAAACAACATTTTTAGTTTTTTGGATTTTTTTTTCAATTCCTTGATTTATTAAATCAATTTTGCTTATACTGCAACTACAATTTCGAATATCAGATTTGCGATAACTATACGGGGTTGGACAGAAAAAACATTTTTAAATTTTTTATAATTTATGATTGAATAAATTAAAGAAATATGATATTTATTAATAAAAATACTTCAAAAGTAGACAAAGAAAAATATTGTTCTTACAAAAAAAATCGTTATTCGGCCAGATATAAAATCATATTGTAAGTAAGAAGGCAACAATAGCTCTGTTTGTTTTTACGTAAATTTATTTTAAACTAAATCCAAAAAACTAAAAAATGTTTTTTCTAACGAGTCCTGTATAGTAAATCCGATATTCGAAATTGTAGTTTCAGCACAAGCAGACTTTTTATAAAGAATGACTTTTTCTTCTATACCTATTAATAAAAAAGTTTTTCCTCTTCCAAACTTTATCCGTGGACACATTGTATTAGGTCAGTAAACTTATAAGCGTTCCAGACTTCGAATTTCTTTATTTTTAAAGTCTTTGTAGAGAATTCAGCACCTCCCCAGAGCACAGAAATTAATTTATGTGTCCTAATTCAAAATTTAATTTTTGTCCTTACGATTTGTCAATCTTTTGAGATAAGAAACGCTTTTATTTCCAACCTTTTAGTTTATTGAAGGAATTAAAATTTCTTTTAAGGGGTTTAGAAAAAAAGCTCTTTTATCTTTAAGGATTAACAATAAGTAGCTACCGAAATTGATGGTATGTATTTATTTAGGTATACATTTTTTACTATTTTCTACATTTATTTATGAAAAATCCGAAATATTCCGCTTTATTTTAAAGTTTTGTATCTGTAAGTAAGAAGAAAACAATTTAAAGAAGTTTAATTTTATAACGTTCCTTTCCTAGAGAATTTTTTATGATACCCTAGTGAAATAATCGCAATACGTGTTGTGACTTCTCAATCTATACAGAGTGTTCTGGAACTGAGGCATTACATTTGAACACGTAAATCCTGGTATGAAAATACCATGCGGAAAAATATCTTATTATTTGGGTATGTAATTCTAATATAATTTTTACAAGTCATTTTATTACATATAATTTATTATTATTGCTTTTTTGACACAAATAAATATCTTTATTATTATATTATTAATAAGCGAGAAAAATCACGAATATAAAAAAAAAATCCCAATTAAAAAAGGCCAAGCTAGTCGGGGTCTAATTTAATATTTTGTGTCATTAGTCACCTGCCAAAGTAACCTACTTTTTCACTCCAAATTCCATTTTTTCTCGATTATCTTTCAATATTTTTTAATAAATTTTAGTATCGTATCTATTTTAGAATATTTATTACAATGGCAATTTTGGTTGCGAAATATAGGCGATTATTTGTAAATATATTCCAAAATCTGCCCCAGTAACCCCGTTTTACGGTACCATCTGACAATCGATATTGTTTTCCGTTTCGTTCAAGAAAGATATACTTTTCCCATGGGCGGCTGCAAATTCATTCTTTTTTAGGGTCCTTATCTAACTTTTAAGATAGTCGATTTTAAAAAAAAATGTAAAGTGTTTTTCGAGAACTTATTTAAATAATGCACCAATTTCATAACACCCTGTATATGCAATTTAAAGAATTGGGCTTTTATAAGGTGACCCGTCTACTTTATTTTGTGCAATATTGATATAATAATTTTTTTATACATATACCTAATTAATTTTGCCATAAACCTTATAAGAAATAAATTATTTATATATAATAGATAGTGTTTGTTTTATTCGATAGATTTGTAACATGCGACACATAAAGATGATTTTAAATATTTATTTGGACCTGAAAGGATCAAATATAAAAACCAGACACACCAAACGTTGATGAGGCGTGCTAAGCATGGATACCGGAGAGAAGAGGACCAGTAGGTAACATGTCGGAGCCGAAAGTTCTGTGAATCTGAGCATCGATTGACAAAGCTGTAGAACATCCAACAATAATAGAACTGGAGGAAGATAGAAGGATTATGTACAATACGTACGAAGTATAGCTCTATCAGATACTGTGAAGAGCTGTTGTAAACCAATCCTAGGATTGTAGTTTTGATCATCGATTTGGAACAAGGACTAATTAGACTAGTAGGATAATAGGTCGCCGTCGAAACACTAGGCTAATTTCTACAGTACAAATATAGCACCAGAATTGTCTTGCCTAAACTGCACTGGCGGGACGGCAGGGCAAGGAGGAGTAATGTGGGGTATACAAGATTGTAGATGTATGTAGTAGTACCTGGACCAGCAGCGCTACCGCAAATACATTATTTTAGTAATAGATTGGAAGAAGAGTTCGTCCATTTTTTCTCAAAGAGAGACCTGATAAATGATTTTTTTGTAAGTGTATATTTTCTTACAAAACACACTGAGGAAGGATCACTATGACTGCGGCGATCGCTCAGCAGTGAATCACTGGCATTCGCCCGTGGAGTTTCGAGTTCTATCCTCTGAGTGGGCATACGCACAATAAAAAAGTATGGCCTAATTTCAGTAGAATGCAGGGAGTAATATAAAATGTATCATCTCCCAACCCACCCCATTCATGCCGGTAACCAGGCTGGATAAGATAGGATATCCCGTGGACGCAAGAAACTGAGGGTTGATAGCCCTTGGGGGGAAGTATCGCATGACTGAGGATCGTAGTTCGGAATTCACGTTAAGCTCTAGGTTTCCTCGGGAATGGCCTGGCAGCGAACGAATAGGTAAAAAGCCTAGTTCGAAAAAAGGGCAAGAAATGACGAGAATCGATATGTTTTAAATTACCTGACTAAGCTAGATTTGTTTTATTTGTACCTATGGCAAATAAAAACGATTTATTATTACTAACAAAACTTCATAGTATAATTTGGTTGAACATTTTACAAACAAACAAAAAAAAATTTGCTTCGCGACTCTTGTTAGTTGACAGTCAGTTACTGGAACCCTTAGGCCCGGCTGGCACGCCAGGTTAAATCGTTGGATTTTAGTAATAAGAAATGACCTTATTCTTGATTCCACGTAAGGCTGTAGATGCTTATAAAGTAAGTAGTGGCATTATAAAGTTAAAGCGACAACAAGAGGCCATTGTAAAAGAATATACAAAAATCTATTACATGTCAAATTCCAATGTTACCAATTATAAATTAGTACAATTCTGTAACAGAAACCATGGTATTTCGAAACATGACCATTTGTTTTTAATTAGGTACACGTAAGGAAAATACAAATGTTGACCAGTGTTTGTTTAAAATAATTTTATCTAGTAAAATATTCCTGGTCATCAAAAATGTATGCATTACTCCACGGATATCTGTGCTTCTATTATAGCTACGAAGCTACGACGTACTTGCTATCTAGGAAAGAATGCTTAGATTTTTGGATAAATTAGGAATAACGTAAGATTAAAAATGTATTATAGATAGATCAATATTTCTAGATTCGCGATATCTATATACTGGGTGGTACATCGTGGTTGAAAACAGGAAATCCCATGCAAGTTTTAGATTGTCCAAATATTTGCTCCCCTGTTGACTTTAGAGCGAAGTTGTAGGAAAACTTTTTTAGGGTCTCTGTTTAATGAGTGCACATAAGGAGTTTGAACAATTTTGGACAACCCGATCATAACTTATTTGAATAGGATTGCACTTGGTTGTTCATTGGAATTCAACAAGTGATGCTGCGAACACCAGCATTGATTGGCCTTTTTAACCTGTGATTTGTCATTGTCTTGCCAATGGTAGGCTTCTTAAAAATCTTTAATATTTTACACTGTATCTTTTAAAAGAAAAAGAAATTCTTTACTTAATGTAAAACCTATTAAATAGTATTAAAATCATCAAGAATTGCTTAAAGGGGAAGAAAATAAGAGTTCTAGTGCTGATATTTTTATTTTCTTCGACGTGAAGTAAAATATTAAGATCTCTTCTCTTCTTCGGCTCTCTGATGATTCTGTGCTGTGCATTTGCAGTTGTTTTTACAGTGCGTTTCGCCTCAAACTTAGTAATAACTTTTTATTTGCCGACTTGGTAGGAATAGGCCTATCAGGGAAATAAACGGAAACGTATCAGATACAATACATAAAGCCTTTCCCCGCATAGTACCATTTTATTATAGTGACTTTCTTCTATTGTGTAACTCCTAATAATTCTAGGTAAAAAATTATTACTAGTAAAAATCTAGTTTTTTCAAATTACATTTGACAATGACAAATCACAGGTTGATAAGTACAATCAATGCTCCGCAGCATCACCTGTTGATTTCCAATAGAAAACCAACCGCTATTCTGTTCAAATAAGTTAGGATCGGGTTGTCTAAAATTGTTCAAACTCCGCATGTGCACTCACCACACAGATACCCTAAAAAAGTGTCCCTACAACCCCAATCTAAAGTCAACAGGGGAGCAAATACTTAGACAGTCGAAAACTTGCATGGGATCTTCTATGCTTCCAACCACGATGCAGCATGATAGCATAGTGATGTAAAATTAGTTAAGACACCTCACCCTAAGTTATACCTGAAACAGAGAATTAACAAAATAAAGTAATCGAACCTAGATTCTGTTTTGAATAAGTAGAATTATCATCTTATTTACATACAAAATTGTAAATTGTCTATCCAATAGTTTTGGAGCTTTTATAGCGTTAAAAAGTATGAAAAACATGTTCAAAACTAAAATAGTGTGAAAAACATGTTCAAAACTGTAAACGTTGAACTTAAAATAAGTAATATAATCTTGATTGATGCATTTTAGGTACATGTAATGTGTACGTATACGAACTTTAAGTAGGTATATATGTATGTACTTATACTGCATCAATACGAAGATATCTCAAAAGCGCTCATCATGGCTAAAATGTAACAAAGTTCAAGTTCAACAAATCCAAAATTAATTCATTTCTATACAAACGACCCCGATCATTTTTTTTGCACGCTGTGTAAATTGAAATGTACCAATCTAAAAAGCATGGTTTACAACATTAAAGCTTGAACTTTGAGCCTACTTTTTAAAATGCCACAAATTTGATGAATTGACACCTATGATATATTATGATATTACTGAATTAAAATATTAGTAAATAATTATTTTTTAATATGTACTTACTTAAGCAATGTTATAATTATTATTCTTGTAGTAAAAAATAATGGCGTAATTTTAATAATATAGTTTATAGTTTTTTGAGAAAATGTTTCGCGTCAAATATTTTTGAAAGTACTTAATATATCAGTACCGACACATAACACAAAATTCGTAATTTCTTTCTCTGAAACAACATCCACAAAATTAAAGCTACATTTTCTATTTTTATTTCTGTATGGTCTGTAGCTATTTTTCCATCTCTAATACCAGTTACCGAATGTTATAATTAAGTTTAAGTTTGGTATAGTATGCAGATGGATAAAAATATGGATATGAATAATATAAAAATTAAATGAAATGGAGCTAATGGTAAAACAATGGGGGGAATGCAATACAACATCCTACAAAATCACGGCAGTGGCTCAGAGGCGAGTTACTGGCATTCGACCGTGGCGATCCGGGTTCGATTCCCGGAGTGGGCACGTACAATAAAAAAAAGTATGGCCGAAATTTAGTGGATTTAAGAATGCATCAGGGAAGAGTGTAAAATGTATCATCTCCCAACCCACCCCATTCACGCCGGTAACCAGGCCGGATGAGATCGGACATCTCGTGGGGTGCGAAAGAAGATACACACTCCCCAATCGGTAGGTCATGCAATGGCAAGACACCAAGGGTTGATAGCCCTTGGGGGGTGTCGCATGACCGAAGATCGTGGTTCGGAACCCACGTTAAGCTGTAGGTCCCCTCGGGAATGGCCCTGGCAGCGAACGAAGAGGAAAAAGCCTAATTCGAAAGAATGGCAAAAAATGACAATGACAACATCCTACAAAAATAATATAAGATTTATCTTTACCTATTTGTTAGAAACACACAAGATTTTAATAATATTTTTTTTGAGATATTGGGATTTTGCGTACAATTGGTAGGTATATAGGTAATAAAAATGTCCACTTTTTTTTTAAAAATTTTAAACTCAAAAGTTGAAGTTTCAGTACCTTATCTAAAAAAAGTATAAAACATTAAAAAATTATGCGTATCATATGTCCCATAAATGTCGATCTCCATGTTAAATAATGATTGTGAATTTATTTTGAACCATTAGAGCATACATTTTTATTAGAAATTCTGCCAAAAGTTACATATTTTCGGAAGGATTTGAGGTAGAAATATTAAGTCCGAGAATCCTGTTAGTGGTTAATGGTTAACCAAATAAACCTTCACGTTTACATATGGTCTTTAGTCATTGTAAATAATACAAAGACCAAACCTTAATGAAATGCCGTTCTTTTCTCTAGGCTAGATTTGTTCTTACTGGTACAACCAGTGGCGTTTTAAGGAGGTCTGAACCCCATCCGTCGAAAGGCTTTTTTGTAGATATTAAATTTGAGTAAATCCTATTTGTAAATCCAAGCCTTTTAAACAAAAAATAACACTTGAAAATGTATTAGGTAATTAATTTATTTAAGTTTTTTTAATTTTTTCTTTTTTTAGAAGAAATATAATATCAAGAAAAAAAAACATTGAACTAACCAAATTTACTTAAAATATGGGTTAATTAGAAGGGGTAGGGTTAATAATTTAATTTACAAAATTAGTTTTGGGCGTGGCCTCCAAATTTTATGCCTTTCTGCTTTCCATTTACCTAGTTGTTAAACCCCGCTAAATACGGCACTGAGTATAACACAGTCAAAGTTTACTTTTTGTATAAAATATAAACAATCTTGTTTTACATTGTCAGTTGGTGGCACAATTTAAAAATTGGTCCGCAAATTAGGCATACCTACTCTACATGGCCCTTTTATTTGTAGAATTTTAGGTAACTTCAGTACTTTCATGCTGTAGGTACCTATACCTACTGTATAATTTATTTTCACTGTAAATTTGATTAAATATTTAATGCAAATATTTTTAAATCATTACACGTTTAAAATTGTTTTTAATTTCTAGTTTACAGTTTGCTATTTAATTAAACTAGAACGCCAAATACAAACACACAAAAACGCGACGGTTGCAGATTTTTTAGGTACTATAAATTCTTAGAATTTTGCAATAAATATTCAGTACACTACAACTTGTCACAGCCATAAGTAGACAAGATGTCAGTTTTTACGATCCTGTTTTTTGCTGTACTCTTTACTAGTTCGGTACTTGGAACCGCTCCTTATTCAGCTCCAGCACCATACGCTTCTGCACCAGCATACGATGCCAAGCCTTATGCACCAGCATACGATGCCAAGCCTTATACACCAGCATACCATGCCGAGCCTTACGCACCCGCTCATAGTTACGGCTCTTACAGAAGTACTGAAAACAAAGAAGAATCTATGATGAGAAAAGCCGGATATGGTGCCTATGGAGCACCAAGTTACGGAGGACCAACTTATGGAGCTGGTTACGGAGGTCCAGCTGCACACTATGGGGGTGGCGCTGCAGATCACTATGGGGGTGCCTCTTCAGCTTATGAATCGCATGCAATTTCTTATCAACCCGCTCATTCCAAGAAACACCACAGTGGCCTAGTAATTACGTGTCAACCTAACTTGGCTGGATACGCTCATGGAACCGACGGTGCATATGGAGGACATGGAGCAGCTGCTGCCTATGGAGGACACGGGGCATCTGCCTACAGGTCTGCCAGTGGTTATTCTAGACCCTACGCACATCTGTCTTACGAATCAACATACGATGCCCCGGCTACAATCTACACTTACAAATCTCCATCCTACTCTGCACCTGCCAAAACTTATCATGCTTACTCTGCCGGCCATTCAAAAGGCTATAATAGTGGACCATCGTACTCATCATCAAGTTACAGCGCTTCAGCCTATAAGCCAACCTACAGTCCTGCAGCCTATAGTCCACCAACTTACAGTAGTCCAGCCTACTCTGCTCCATCAGCGTATGCTCCACCAGCGTACCAAGCACCCAGTTACTCGGCACCTTCTTACAGTGTCCCTAATTATGCTCCAGCTGCTCCTTCGTATTCAGCCCCAAGCTATAGTGCACCAGCACCAAGCTATAGTGCACCAACCCCAAGTTACAGTGGACCAGCACCAAGCTATAGTGCACCAGTACCAAGCTACAGTGCACCAGTACCAAGCTACAGCGGACCAGCACCAAGCTATAGCGCACCAAGCTACAATGTACCAAGCTATAGCGCACCAGCACCAAGCTACGGTGCTTCAGCTTACGGTGGTTCACCTTACTCTACTCCTGTATCCTATCAAGTTCCTGCCTACAGAGCTGCCGATGAAGAAGTTACGTTGAACAAATTGGTAGATGAAAAACTAAATATGAATGTACCACTCGTTAACAAGAATGTAGAAGTTGCCAAAAAAGGTATATCTGACAGCATAGCCGAAGTTTCTGCTCCAGTAGAGGAAGCTTTAAAATGGGATAACAAGAAACCAGCCCAGTTAAATGTATAATCTATATTTTCATCTGTAAATATTTTATTTTTATATTGTTTAATAAAAAATATGATTTTAAAAACATGTTTTTTTTGCTGACGAATCAAAAACTTAACTATTTCAATATTTAAAATAGGCACAAAGCGGTATCCTTTCAACGGTTTAAAATATATTCATGACATTTTGGTGAGGTAATAGGGAGACATATTTCACATATGTTATCTTTAATTACTCCATTTTAAGGGGTGATTAACTTTGGAAATATAAAGATGGTGATGAAAATTTAAATCTAAGTAAAAAACTATGTATCATACTCCAGGTACAAAATTACTGTCAGTGATTCATCTCGTTTAAATAGAGTGCAGCGGGTTGTACGAAGTAGGAAACAATTCTAATAGACCAGAATATTTATTGTTATGTATTTTTTTTCTCCGACTTCATACAACCCTCTGCTCTCGATTATCGAACCATCACTATAAATTTAAAAGAATCCTTTTGGTCGTAATAATTTTTTTAGTCTAACCTCATTCCTTTTTGTTACTTTCTGTATAAAAAATTATAAGTAAACGAGGTTATTATATAGGAATGTGATTATGCCTAATTCTGAAATAAGTTACCCCATCAAAATTTTCCTGAACAATAATGTGGGTGGTATAACTTTATCATGCTAATAGTATTTGCTTTTTTAATCGTGGATAAGCTAAATTTGTTGCTTATGGCAAAAAAAAATAATAAATTTGAAGTAGAGCAAAATTATTTGTAAGTATGAATAATCGGGACTTCCGAAGTGGACGAATAAAAAAGTGGATTTTTTAAAGTTCCCTTTATTGCGTTTTATTTATCAAATTAGCCTTTTATCAGATGGCACCCCTGCATTTGTTATAAACAAGTTCTTTTTTCTTCTCTGTAAAATTCGCTCTTTATTTTTCAGATAAAATAAAAAACTACAAGTTATCTAATGGAGAATTTTGGAAAGTTTTTATATAATGTATGTATCTAGAAGATTGAGATAACAGAACGCCCATAGAACAAATGAGTCACATAATAAAGGTAAACATGCATTTATATAACTTAAAAACTATTTTTTCTACTTCTATATTAGTAAACATTGTTTTACGTACAGTTCATTCACTCTACAAGTAAAATCCATTCTTACTTACAATTAGATTTCCAATAAATACTGATGCGTAATGGGTAATGGGGAATATATTATGAATTAATTATTAATACATATTATTTATTAAATACAACATAACTAGGTACATTAATATTAAATAAATTTAGCTTGTTGTTAGCTTTTGTCTGCGCACCTTATAAGCTGTACGGATCTGAGGGTAATTTGTCGATGGGAACAACCTATATAAATTAAATTAGACCAAAAACATTGCGTTCTCTTGGCCCGAATCCTGACCATGTTTATTAATGGATTTTTAAATTTGAACTATACAGATATTGGAGTGTTGGAAAGTTATTTTCATTAAAACAAAATTATTTTTAATATTTTTTACAATACAAAGAATTTTAGTAATTATTTTTAGGGTTTGAATTGGATTATATACCGGGTGGTGCGTCCGAACAGGTCACATGGAGTTTCCCATGTAAATCTAGTGCTGGTCAAATATTCGCTCCCGTATTTATTTTAACACAAAGGTATATTTAAACTTTTTAAATACAATAAGGAAAAGTCCTGTCCAATTTAAAGCGTATTTTCCTAGTAATTTCAGAGTTATTTAACAAAATGTATTTTTGAAATGATAAACTATGAAATACGGACCTGACACATTTCTGTCAGTACGTATACACCAGCAAGTAAATGATTAGAAGTTTGTTTAAATCATTTTATGTCAATGTTAAGGTTAGGTCCAGGTTTTGCATAAAATTACCTATTCAATAACTGTATTAATAAACTTACAGTTAAAATAATAACACACAGAGTAAAGAATTTTTTTATTTTACACTAAACAATAAATAACCAAACACGTATTGATAAATTTGTTACAATATTTAAACAATATTACTTAACATTTGTTTTGACTTTGCTGGTCATTGCTAACTACAAAAATAAAAACTATAGTTTTTTTACGAAAATTTAAATAAAAATCGAAATATTGGCAAAACTAGTAAGTTTAGGTATAGGTATGACTTAACAAGAATAAAATATTCACTTACAATATTTATCAGACGAGCCTAATAAATATAGGGTGTTTCATTTGAAAAAACAAAGTTATTGTATTTTAAAATTTTGTATATTTGGATGTCAACAGAAAACACCCTGTACAAAATTTTGGGTACTTACCTAAAGATTCAAGACAGTTTTTCTATCCCTAAACTTAAGAGCTCACAAGAAATTTTCGATACTCCTATTGAGAAATAGAGGTAATTTTTTATTGTCATGTTTTTTCCAAAATTTTAAGAATTTGAAATTTTGTTTGGCAACGTTGCAAAAAATTAAAAAACTAAATATGGCGTCATATGGATAAGGAAACCAAAAATGCTAAAATATATAGGGTGTTCCATTTAAAAAAAAGTATCTTTTTATTGTCCTACTTTTCTGGATCATCCTGTATGTTGAAAAATAATTTTAAAACATATTTTTTTATACCTCAAACCTTTTAAAAATTTTTTTTTTTTTGATATCTTTAATAGTAGAGACGGTATATTACTTTGTCAAACAAATGGGCCACCCTATAGATTCTACCTTTCCAATGGTGAAAAACATTTAGTAATTTATTTAGTTTTTTTTGTAGTTCGGGCCAACAAGGGGCACAATTTAATAAAATTAAAACTACAAAAATTAGCGGTTTTGTCGTGGCGAATATATGCTTATAAACAAGCAATTTGTTTATTTCATAATAAATAATTTATTCTGAATATGGTTTGTTGACAGTTTTGATCTCAATGGGAAAAATTTTGTTTCTTAACTTTTATTTTTACCATAGCCTGAATGAATAGAGTGGGTGTAATATTGATGCCCATAAATGTTTACAAATTTTCTATGTTTACTGCATCGACCAATTGTTATTCTCCTAGAATTAGCCTAATTATGTTTATTATAATAAACTTTCCCAGTCAACAATTTTATGGTTTTTACAAAAATATATTGTTGCATAAATTAAGTAAGATTTTATGGACTACAGAGATCCCAAAAACAGTACAACAAAAGATGTAATTGAAGGTAAGAAATAAGAAAACAAAGTCTTCCTCCACTATTTATAGAAATATTTGTCTTTTTAGAAATGAACGCGGTAGCGGTCGAGCTCAAAAAATTTTTTTTTCTAAAAAGTCTTTTTAAAATGAATACATTTTTTAAAATGAATACATTTTTTAAAATTTACTATTTCTACTACTTTTACTTGTAAACCAACATGAGGTTTACATCTAGTTAAGATTACATTTTAATAAATTTTTATAAGTCATCTTCCTCACACTTACATCCACTTCTCCATATTTTCTCAAATGACGAACCAACAATTTTCTTTTGCTTAAATGATTATTCCCATTCACTTCAGTTTCATCGTTCGACAGTTCTTTCACACAAAGATGACAAGCTTTTCATTCTACCTTTAAATTTTTCACAGTGCCTTAAGCCTCAAACCCACATATTTTTCTTTCTCACAATGCAACGTGTGTACCTGTTTTCTCACCGTTCCACTCATTTTTACATCGAACCTGCAATTGTGTTGCTCAGTTAGGGTGATATCTACTGGTGTTTCTTTTTTTATTCATTCTCCTGAAGATGAATCCTTCTGCGTTCGAAACATGTAGAGAAGTTGCTTAAAATAATTCTATAATATAACAGTGAAGGAAGACTGTGTTCTTATTTCTTACCTTCTAAATTTCCACTCCATTTTAAGTATGGACTATTTCTTCAAAAAGAGAAGAAGTAATGTTTTTAAAACATAATAATTGGGTACTTATTTGTATGTCCACAATGTTATTGAGTCACACCTACAGTAACCGGCAGAATTCTGGCTCCATATAAAAACCTTTTTATTTTTGATAAAAGCTTCTTCTACTATGAGACTCGTTGAAACTGATAAGAAAAACAGGAATCTATCTCTAGATAGAGTATATTTTTATCTTGAACCAACCATTTAGTTATATTAAACTAGACAATGGGCTTTTTCACTTAATTTTGCCTTTATCGTATAGAGCACGAAAAATTAAAATTTTTACAGTTTCAGTTTTTGTGTTTTTCAATTATTTAATGCGAAAATAATTCTCTCTCTAATAAAAACACGCGGAAGAACGTACCGACGTCACAACAAAACCGACTAATGGGCAACCCGACACAGCCTTTATTCGACACGCTCCGACCTGATTAATTTCTCAAGACTGGTATTTTGTTTCTGATCTGTTCTTTTATATTTGAGTTACGGGCAAATGAAAGAATTGCGTGGTTAATAGGATATGACGTACATCAGCTCTTTTCATCTTATATTTTTAAACTTCCTGCTTTCGCGCCGTATTTTTAATTGTTTCTAGAAAAGGTTTGTGATACTTTAGGAAGAATTTTATTATTGAGATATATTTTCAATAGGTTTTAGTTCAGGATAAAAAAAACGTTAGTTAGATTATTTTAACAAAATAGCTTTGCATTTGTTTACTTAGAAACCAACTAATCCCCCAGCTGCCCACTCTCCCCTACTACTCCTTTAATTTACGTAATTACTTAGTAGAGGAAAGACTTGTGTTCCTACTAAGAGAAGTTTTGAAGGCAAAAAAATCATGGAACTAATTTGACAATCCACTGCATTTTTTCACAAATTTAATTTGAACTTTTACCTTGCTTTGCATTTTTGTGTTTATACAGAAGGTTTTGCAGTAATTAAGGATAAGTAGGTTTAAATAAAGATTATTTTTATTTATGGTAGTCAATTAATAAATGATTAAGATATTAAAACCCAGGACATATTTTTAGAAATGATTTTTTGCGGTTATATTAATTTTATTTTTATAATTCTTGCACCTTACATGTCATTTTCGTTTTTATTTATTTATAAAAATACCTATGTCAAATAGTTGTACCTTTTATATTGAAATACATATATGTATACAGGGTGTCAATTTAAAAACGTACCAACGTTCATTTATGGGCTCATGCCCTTCTACAAAATAAGGAAATCTGCAAAAACCCGTGTGAACTTCATTAACAAGGGGGACATATTTCAAGCTGGGTTTCAATGAAAATATATCAACCCTCCACAAACGGAGCTTAAACGGAAAGGGGGTTGAGTGATACCTGAAAGGTCGTTTAAAATTAAGTAGACGTATTTTTGTAGATTAGAAGAGTTATAGTTTTTTTAATTACCGTTTTTGTCAAAAAAACTACGTTATCATATATATATAGGTAAGTCTTTGCAAAAAAAAGCACTTTTTTTCCAAAGAAAAAAACAGGTTTCACGTTCTTTTTCCTCTGAAAATCAAACGATATGTTTTTTTTTCGAGGGCATGTCCGTGCGCCGGATGCACTTAGGTCAGGTTTGGCCCATTGTGCTCACCCTTTTTGGTTGTTACACCCACCCCTTGATCCCAGTTCCTTGCACTAGTTTGTGTAGGTCAACTGGGGAGAGGGTAAGAATGTCCTCTGGTTCCAGTTTTGGTTGCCCGAGTATTTGTTGCCTCTTCCGATCTAATGACTCGCAATGGCAAACTATTAACAGTTTCCCTGTCTTGTCCGCATAATATGCAGTCAAGGTCTTCATTGTACAGTTGCATTCTGTGCAGATGGTTCTTGACAGCCATGTGTCCTGTCAGAATTCCTGTTATGGTTCTCAGCTGGTTCCTGTTCATTTGAAGCAACTATTTCGTATGTCTTGGGTCTGGTTCCCCAATGAAGCTTTTGCTGTGGTGTAATCCCTGTCTGTTACACTAGTGGATTTTGTGTTCACTCCTGATCCATCGCCTTATGGCATCTCCTACTGAAAAACGATGTTACATAAATTTTAAAACCTACAAGACATTTGAGTGGTTAGGAAAACTCCTTTCATAAATGACTAAAAATAGGAAAATTCCATTCCAGCCAAATACAATAATTTTAACTTTATAAAAAGGCGGACAAATGCTCGGCTTAGCATAGCGATTACCTACCTACAATTTTAATTTAAAGAAATTTTGATTTAATATTTAATGATATGATGAATTAATAATAAAAGCAATTTTATCCATATCTCTTTTTCTGCTTTTATTGCTTTATAATTGCAAACTTTAGATAGATTCCATTCCATTCCATAGTATTTTTGGATAAAACTGATAAGTAACGTAATATTGATCAAAAACCGAAATGGCGAATGCGTCGTTAGTACGTAGATACCTGCATTTCACAGTATTTTTAAAATAGTACTGATAGAGATGAGATGCAAATAATTTTTAAAAATGTACGCTCTTACGTTTCTTATTTATACTGATGAGGGGGACCTTAAACTTTCTCAAAGCCTCCAAGCCGCAATCATTTAATCTAAGTTGTAATTTTAGTACACGTCAAATAGTCAACTAATAGCTTTATAATTTGCTTATATTGTATAATAATTATAATGAATTAGTGTTGATAACAAGACGGAATCACTTTTGCCGTAATAATTATTATACCGGGTGTTGCATCGTCGAGCAGGACATAGGAAATCCCATGTAATTTTAAATGGGGTCAATTATTGGCTTCCCTAATTATTTTAGAGAAAAATTCTATTTAGGTTTATTAAAGAGCACTAAAACCCACATTCAAAAGAGTAACTTTAGATATTTTTGATGAGCCCGTTTACGGGTTATCGCCGATTTCTTTTTAACTATTTCTCCTTTTTATGGCCCCGTATTTGCGGGCACCAGTCAAGGTAAAAGATGACTGTCAAATAAAGTTGTCATTTTGAAATGTGTGCTTTATTGTTATAAAAACTCGTACATCGAAAATATTAGCCATGAAATTACGCTTCTCAAGAAAAAATATTGATGATTAAATGGTATTATCAAGGAAATAGTTATCAAAATGTGTCAGACATGTTTGCTGCTCTGTATTTGAATAGACCGATACCTGCAAAATCTACAGTCGAAAGGACTATCAAGAAATTTGAGGCAAAAGGCACTGTAATAAATAACTGCAGATGTAAAAAAAGGCAGGAAGAAAAAAGAGATGCAAGAAATGATAGGGACTTGCAAAGGCAGGAACAAAGAAGAGATGCAAGAAATGATAGGGACTCGCAAGTTTTATTGTGCGTGGAAGAAAATGATGGGAAGATCAGCTCTCCGGGAATATTTAAACCGTGATTTTAACGGAAATGTTATTGGCTTAAATCATACAGTAAATTGGCCAGCCAGGTCTCCTGATTTATCGCCAAATGATTTCTTTCTCTGGGGCCATTTAAAAAACAGGATATACAAAGATAAAAAAAATACCCAAATCTAGACCAGTTAAAAAATGCTATTTCTGCCGAATGCAATAGAATTTCAGTTTACCAACTAGCGAATGTAAGAAGAGAATTTTATGATCGCCTCGGTTATTGTCTAGCAGTCAATGGAGGAATATTTGAACATCTTCTTAAATCCTAAAGTTCTAACAATTTAATAGTACCTATACCTATTAATTAGTAAAATATTGAAACATGTAAAATGTCATAATTAACCTTGTTATTGGATACTTTGTTTTAGTTTTATTCAGATTAATTTGTACTCATAAATACACCTTTAATATTTTCGATGTACGAGTTTTTATAACAATAAAGCACACATTTCAAAATGACAACTTTATTTGACAGTCATCTTTTACCTTGACTGGTGCCCGCAAATACGGGGCCATAAAAAGGAGAAATAGTTAAAAAGAAATCGGCGATAACCCGTAAACGGGCTCATCAAAAATATCTAAAGTTATTTTTTGAATGTGGGTTTTAGTGCTCTTTAATAAACCTAAATAGAATTTTTCTCTAAAATAATTAGGGAAGCCAATAATTGATCCCATTTAAAATTACATGGGATTTCCTATGTCCCGCTCGACGATGCAACACCCGGTATAGAGAAGTCAGGCTAAGCATAGGACCAAACATCCTCTCGGCAGTTTCGCTAACTTTTGACTAGGTGACTGGTGACTTTGTTTAGAGAAACAGGATGTTTAAATAAAAAATAAAGTATTGGGAGACCTACCTTCGTACTGCACAAAAAGAGTGGGGCAAATTGTTTTACCTGTGATTATGTGAATTCCCCATCCCCACAAATTACTGAAATGTGACCTGCATATGGACGCTTATCGGCTAAGCTCATTCCAAGAATTGTTATCATAACCGGCAGTCAATTAACATTAAAATGAATAACGTCTTTGAAAAAACCCTTTTTTATTAATGGTTTTAGCTCGTGATTAGGTAAATTATGCACACTTTTATCGTCTAAGCTTAGTCCAAGAATTGTTATCATTACTCGACCAGCCACAGTTATCAGTGGTTTATGCGTATTTGGCATTATAACGAAAACTTCTTTGAAAAAAACTTTTTTTTTTATTGACAAGTCATGGTTTTACCTCTGTAATGATGTAAATTCTCCACTCTCCTGTGTAAAAAAATAGTACAATTTAATAAGTATATTTTAAATATGGAGAAAAATATCAGGGACCCCCTGCGGGGGCGACTTGTAGCTTAGTATTGAGGGGACATAGGACAAAATGTTATTGGAATTTCTGGCCTTATTTTGATTTAATCGATTCCTAATTTTTGATAAATACCGTTCAGGAGATTCTTTTAATAATGCTTGACTCTTATTTTCAGGAATATGTCCAAACTTTTAAAAACAAGGTACACCCATACATTAAACCTGTAGGAAAAGGACTGTAGAAACATATACAAAAGAAAGGACACCCAATATGCAAATAATGGTTGGAATGCAGAAAGCTGCAGTGCAGAGTTAAAATGGATTCATTATATGTATATCAACATTCTTGAGATAATGATGGGATAAAAAAACAATTATGTAGCAGAGGAAAATAAAAACAGTAGGCCTACCTAGTCATGATAAAGAAATGATGATTCAATTAGGATATATGTACGTATTAGAAGTATTATTTATATATTATATATAAGATATTATCTTAAAATTTCCTAGCCTTTTAACACTTGATTTGTAATACTGATAATTACAGATTAGTCAGAAATGTTTTACTACGAAAATAAACATGCCACACATCGTATGATTTTTTAAACTTTAGTTGAAACAAGTAGTAAATATTGATTGTTATTAGATAGTTTGCGAAATATCTGTACTTATTATTGTATACAATCTAAACAGGCGAAAATTGGGTTACTAAATTGTATTTTGAAATTGAGTCATCGCGTGATTTTAACAGGCAATCTCCACAGCAGCGTGGGATAGTAAGACTGCTTTCATTGACCACAATGTGCAAATTCAAACGGGCCAATAAGAAATGAGAACAAAGCTAGGCCAATGACGGAGCGTTATTATGGGGTGATTGTAAATTTTGAAATAATCGACCTGTTTTAGAATTGATGTATTAAGCCACTTCCATGTGACTTAGGGTTATTTTTATATGTAAACAATAAACACTAAACTAAATTAAGGAAAAGTTAGTGTTATAGTGTTGATTAGTTAACGTCGACTCAGGTAAAATCATTGTGAAGGTTTCACGGACCCCACCCTAGGTGTACCTTGCCGAGTTTTCATTCGCCAGACAGCGTCAGACGATGTGTCGTCAGCAAATAGAAAGAGTGCGATTATTCGTTTCATTATTCATTTATATATTATTTTAGCGTGAGCATTTGGCGGTGCATTAACAACATACCTCGGCCTATCGGTTTCAAGTACAATACGACAACAATAATTAAAAATTTTTAACTTAATCAAAACAATTAATTAGCATCTCGTATTAACATTCATAGCGTCTCGTGCGCGAAACCGCTCCTAACCTCTTCGAATGGTTTTTATAATTAGTGAAAACGCTACAACAATGAATCCTACCTACCAAGAAAAAATATCACAAAGTTTGGAAAATAGCAGGTAGGAAAAAAATTTGGAAAGCCATAAATCACATATATTGGTGAAATTTTTTTTTTTACTATTTCTCAGATTATTGCCAAGGTGAAAGCTACCGTGTACATTTTTATACTGGCTTAATTTTGTTATGCAATTTATAAGTGTGTCATGTATATAAACAAAGCTTGAATGCACCTTGAACAAAAAATGTGAATTTGTTATAAGTTGATGTTTATGTGCCCCATTTAAACTTATCAAGTTCACATTCCACAACATAACATAACCTATAACTCGAAATATTTCTACGAAACAGGAAGGATGGTTTCATAACATTTCTACCCAAACAAATAACATTTAGGAAAGCCCAGTTCTACCTGAATGATGATAAGGGACACTAACACAATAATGAATATTAGTATTTAACTAAACCTGCAAGTTAGCTATTTTAAAAATATATAGGTACATTATTTGTATTCACTAAAGGATTTTAAATTTAGACCGTCCACATTTTGAGATCGTGTCTTTTCGTGTCTTCACTGTGGCGTTATTTTGGTGTTATATGACGCTTTTGTGTTATTAATTTGTTTTTTTTTGCATCTAAGTTTTGTGATAACTAATTTTACCAAGATGTTGCGAATAAAGTTCTAGTTCTATTATAGAATACAATATGTAGGTGCTAAAATACTTTCTTTATAAATTTAAAGAATAACCAAAAAAATTTACATTTCAAACGCGTGTCATTTAAAACCCATCATCACCATCTATTTAGGGCGGTTTTAAATTTAGAACAATGTTGCCAGTTTTTTTTACAGAATCCCTTAGGATAGCGGTTCAAACCCTTCATAATCCTTCAGTACCTTCCGCAAAACTTGTCCTCGCTGATCAAAAGTGTCTTCTTAAAAATGTCCCTCTACATCCCTAAGTAAATGGCGACTTTTAAATTATAATATTCGCCTTATTCATGGCATTATAATAGAATAGAGAAAACCTTAATATTAGCTATATTTCTGAGTAAAACTCTTCATGTTTCCAAAAATAATCCGAAACCCCTTCAAAACTGGCAACGCTGTTTTAGAACCCTTTAGTGAATACGGTTTGGTAGTATTCTAGTAGGTAATGAATTATTACAAAAATAAAATTTGGGGTGGCTCTAGTAATCTATGTTTTTCTGCATCGAAATTTTTGAAATACTTCCACTAATGGGGTTTATAAATATGTATTTATTTCAAAATTAATACAGTCAAAAAATAACGGCTCTTTTTACTCTCGTCGAGTTATTGATAATAATGTAATTTCAAAGCAAATAGGTACGTACGTCAATTTGGTTTGGGTTATTTCAGGTTTTTCCTCTTCGTTATAAAAGACCACTTTCATAAAGTTAAATATAATAATAATAAATTGTTATAGTAATAATTATTGATTTATTTTACTCAATTCCTTGTCCATGGCTTTTTATAAGATGTCAGGCCATTTCGAAAACACATGTTTCTCAATTATTGGATAAAATATATATTTAGTATGATTAGTTATAGCTGAAAAAGATTCCTAAATACAAGTAAATGATGTTTGTGGGCTTCATTTTCATAACAAAAAAAAAATTCCACACCCCTTAAAGGGGTGAAACGTAACCCAACTTACCATTTACGGTAGTTTTTGCGAAAGCGCTTTTAAATTAAAAAAAAATGACTGTGCTATTATTTTTAATTTATTTTTATTTTTATTGACCCATATAGGACTGGAACAAATTCGCTGGAATGTTAGAAAAAAATATTTGTGAAAAATGAAAAAACACGTCCAGTAAAATGTTTTGCATTTTTCACAAATATTAAAAGTGTTTTAAGGCGCTTTCCAAAAAGGTAGTGCCACAAAAGTGATATCTTCCCATTTAAAACAGCATTGTTCGTTTGGCATTAGTGTTTTCAGAAAACATCAACGTCAAATCTATGTTGAGGGACCAATGCTAAACAATCTTACCTGGAAAGTTGATGAGCTATTTCTAAATTCTAAATAATACAATAAAAATAAATTAGTTTCTATTTTTAGTGGGATTAACCTTTGTAATATGTACGGTCATGTATTATTTTTAAAATGATAACCATGCCATTAATCATCTTAACAATCATTTCCCATTCAAACATACTAACAACGTAGAGTGTCGTAGAATATGAGTAAATTAGTATATTCGTTAACATTTTAAAAATAGTTTATTAAAAAAATTTGTAACTTGCACTTTTAAAGTTTACTGGTAAAACAATTAATTTGAAATAGTAGTAAATACACTGTAGGTACAGGATTTAAAACAAGTTGTGACTGTTAGACTGTTTTCTTTAAAGTTACTTTTACAGGCAAAAGTGTGATTCGGTTGATTATACAGAAAAATATCCTTTATTTTAGAATTTCTATTTGCAATTACCAAAATAATCTATTTCGTTTGGTTTCCAAGACATTCTTATTAAAATAATGTTTTTATCATGTCCTGTTTCTGAGATAAATGTCCTTTAAATTTATTACCAAGAACTTAAACCTTAAGTTAATTATGAAGTTTAAATGATTAAACCTGTTCTTGATAACTTGGGTTGATTGTTATTTTATTAAAGTCTTAAGAACTTCACAATGAATATTGCTTACATCGTTCCAATGTACAATTTTACTATTATTCCTATTATATGTTCATTTCTTATCCTTTCTTATCTATGTTATTTCAGAAAATCTTAATTTGAAATTTTTACACTTTGGTCATTCTTTAGTAATCTGGCTGGTAGATTTTTTTTTATAGCCAATTTCTAGCTTATAAAATAGCGTTTTAAATAAGTAGGTACTTAAATTGATTTCTATAAATTTAATTCTTCTTAGTAATATATTGTGTTGTGAATAGTGGAATTAATAAAGTACATAATAAAAAACATCATTATGTGATACAAAAAAGATAATTTTTTTCCATCTAATATAATTAAATTATCACTTGGATTGTCATTAAGAAATGGGAATTAACTAGTAAAAAACCGCTATTAGGTTAATTTAAAAATCACTTATTATATCAGGACATCCGGATTTAAGGAATATTTGGATTTAATTACTCACTCATTGGTAGCGTGACCAAAACCAAACAAAAATTTTAAATATATTTTTCTAAATGATTTTTTTAATTTAGATATTAGCTGGGTTTTTTAGAAGTCACTTTTGATCGGGTAGAAGATTGAGGGAAGGAAGAGACGTTCTTCTTTAGAAGTCACTTGTGATCGGGGAGAAAAGTGGGGAAAGGGAGAGACGCTCTTTTTAGGGGAAAAAACCACGGTTTTACTGTTTATTATGTTAAACCGAAAGTTGTGACGTTTAGATAATGAATAAAAAAATAGGCAGCTAAAAACCATTTTAACCGTTCCAACGTTACAGCCTGTCAAAGTCAGAAAGCGCCATATCTTAAACGTCACTATTTAAAAAACAATTGAATGTAGACATGACATTTTATACAAAATAGTCGTAGAATTTTGTAAGCAATTAGAAAGTAATAATATAGGGTGTTCCATTAAAAAAAAGTATGTTTTATATGCCCTGACTATTTTGGATGCCCTGTATACTTTAAAATTATTTCAGATTGTAGAAATAATGCCTAACTCTGTTTTTTAATATTTTTAAAAATTTAGTAGTTTAGATGCTATGAAATCCTACGTTGACAAGCCACGCTGCAAACAATATAATTAATTTAGGTTCATTGATTTTATGACTCTATTGATAGGTAACTATTTGTTCACGAGACCTGACCAATGACTTTTCTAAATTAGTCCTCTTTGGTTAAATCTTAGATTATGATTTTATACAAGGACACTGCTTTAAAACAATGTTGGAGCGTGTTTTTTGCCTGATTATTATCAATGTTGTTATTTAAGCAGTACCAGTATAAAAATATGCTATCTAATTTCTTCCAATGTTATTTTTCTGTCGCAGTCCAGTTTTTATTTATTTAAATATTAATGTCACGCGTTAAAAAATATAAATAAATACTATATGTATGTATGTAGTACCTCGTCCAAAGATCATAATCCTTGAAAAAATACTATTTTTTAAGTTCCAAATTATCTTAAGATCTAATTCAAGGTATTCCAAGAAGAAAAAAATGAAAAACGGAATGATACAATTAATAGACAAAATCAAACGATGCAGTCGTAATATTGTAAAGGCTGGTACTAAATATCAACAACTATATTATGTTTTTCAAATCTGACTAGTTGTGGGTTGCTATTGAAAAAAATTTAAAATGGCGTCTTATCTTTTATTTTTTGACATGTGACATATTTGACAATAGCATAATTAGTTTTCTCAAAGAAAAATTAGGTTTCTAATCTCAAAACTTCTATTAATTGGATGAGGTCAAAATCACTAACTTCGTAGCCTTGTAGTATCTCTGGAACGGCTGAAAATAAATGTTATTTTAATATATTTTTAATGTTGGGGTTACTCTAAAGAAGGGTTGCTATTTAAAAAAATGCAATATAGCATATAATTACACATATATTTTTTTGATATAAAATTTGGCTTCTTCATGAAAAACTATTAGGGAATAATTGTTTTTTTTATTGCTTATACTTAAATCAAGTGTCTTGGAGAGAATAGACAGCTTCTTCGAAGATAAACAACATAAAGTATAGCAGGCCACGTTTTGATGACCAGGCCCGCACTTAGATTTTTTACTTCTCTATCTCGCCTATTTTTAAGTTTAAAAAAAAAATATTTGAAAATTATGTTCATTTTAATGCCTTCCATATTACAGCTAAAAAAAAGAATCAACTTAGAAATCACCCTGTATAAACCCCTAAATATTATTAAAATAGAAATAGATTTTATATAACTAATTATTTCCTATATTCATTTCACTTTTTAATCACATTATCTTGGGTTAGAGATTATTAAATTTATTTTTAGTTGATGCTTAAATGTTTAATATACTATAACACTTTATCAATTGACGAGACCGTGAGATGGTCGAAATTCGTCTAATTGTAAAATATAGTGTAAAGTCCATTAAACGTTGTCCTTCTCACCGCACCGGTATCAGCATCTCGCAATGAGTACATAACATTTAAATGATTTTAAGATGTATTATTTATTTTTAATATCTGCGACTTTATAATGTTTGAAGGTTTAGATATATTTGATTAACACTTTGACTTTTGATC
The DNA here is from genome assembly GCA_935413205.1 of Polydrusus cervinus. NCBI lineage: Eukaryota > Metazoa > Arthropoda > Insecta > Coleoptera > Curculionidae > Polydrusus > Polydrusus cervinus. The sequence continues at coordinate 12,362,130 of OW284520.1, read as the reverse complement.
GATGATTAAACAACCGAATTATTAGACAGTTGCCAGTACCTACGGCTATTACCTACTTTACTTATTTAGAAAGACACTTATTAAATACTAAAGATATAAATGCCGATAGCTTGTGTAATTTTGATTATGATTACACCTAATTAATTTTTTTTTAGGTAAGTATTGATACTTGAATGTATAAATATCACTTATGAACCGATTCGCTTTCTACCATACAAAGTTTCAAATAATTTGTAGCGAGAGTTTACTGAATGGTGTCCTAAAGATTAATGCACTAATAATTCATGTCACTAAACATCCATGCACTGTTCTTTGCATTTACAAACCTTAGATATCCTGGATTAAATGACTTAGTTGTCCCACGAGCCACAGCTGTCATTTACAGTGTTTACACTATTTTATTTTGACATTGCTATTTATTTCTGAACTTTCACATCTAAGGATATTCCCAGGTATTTGGCATTGGTTCCATATTCTTCTGTTAATGGAGTTTATTTGAATATACTTGTGTTGAGCTTAATCTTCCAATGTGGGGTCCATGGTAGCTTGTTGGATAAAGTATCACCTACCATTTGATATCCTATTCCTAATAAAACCATAATAACCGCAGTTTAATTCCAAAGTTGAACTCTTAAACTCAAGTTGAGCCAATAAAGTTTACTCTATGATGTGAGCTATTTAATAAAAAAAATTTGAGGGATATTGCACATTTTCTAAAGTTATTATGGGGTGTCTTATTTAATAGACCTAAGCTTATACTGCCTATAAAAATGCTTGAGAGAAAAGGAGAGCAATCTTAATTTCGCCATTTATTATAATTCTTTCAAATAAAATTTTAAAGACGTTAAAGTTGGATTAGGGACGTAGGATCAAAGTTGATAAGTCACCTACAACTTTCTAGGTTATAATTTAATGAGTTCTAAAGTGTTTTTGTATTTTCCCGGAAACGTTAGTAAAAACAATCGAACTTTGGACTCAGTACTTAAACAAAATCTAAGCGTAGATATTATTGTCTGACACACGGTTTCGAAACCACCTAAAGAATACAGAAAAAGTTTGCGATATTGTCGGTTGCCTCACTCCAAATCCACAAAAATATATGTTACTTTAATTTTACGCCTAATTTTTTTATACAGGGTGGCTCACGAAAGTGTGATGGACTGGATCTTGTATTTTTTCAAATGGAACACCCTGTATATTATTTCATTTTTAAATTGTACTTCTATACTTATTTTATATAGCACACAGCACACTACATGTGTAAATTCAATTGTTTTTGAGATATTTACATTTAAAAAATGACTTTAACCCACTTTGACAGGCTGCAGCGTCCAAGTAGTGCATCTTAGGAAAAACTGTTCTTGCATTCCCATTTTAAGTTTTTAATTTTCTTCCCCAACTCTCTGTTTATCGGTTAAACCTGTGAAACCGGCTTTGGTCAATGTATTAACTCTCTCATTGCTATTTTTTTGTTTTAAAAGGTCTTTATTATTGTCTCTATGTTTTTTTCATGTCAATAGTTATTTTGAGATGGGTAGGAAGGTTAATAACTTGAATGACGTCAAAGGTTGAAGTTAAGTTGATAATCTCAATGTTAAGTTTATTGGGTGTATCAGGTGTACCAGTTAAAGTTAAGGGATGTAGAGAATTGACAGTTTTTAATCTCTCTATATTATTTTTATATTCTTCTCCGCTGGATATAAGAATAGTAATTTCATCATCAAAAAATGAATTGTTTTTTTTCTCAATGACTGTTTTAATAAAATACTGATGACAAGTTACAGGTTAGGCTATTAACAATTTTTATTTACTCTTTTTTGTTTTTGAAGGTTAATGAGGATTTTATAAAACTATCATTTTTTCTAGCGGTACTATTGCCTTTTTTATAATACCCACCCTTACTGTGACATTTTAAATTATCTCTAAGATACGTAAATTTTTCTTTAGGATATGTACATACAGGGTGTCCCATAACTTATGGGCCGTAGAGTAACTGGAGATACTAGACATCAAACTAAGCCGATTAAGTCATATAAGTTTTTTCGGATTGTTACTCGTTCTAGAGATACAGGGTTGAAAGTAAAAGTTTATTCTTGAAAATAAGCCATAATTTTAAAACGGTTTAATGAATCGAATTGAAAGTTGGCAGTATTATGTTTTTATGAGCAAGAAATAAGAATTTGTAGAAATTTCAAACTAGAGGGCGATAGTTGCATACACTGGGCTTTATAAATTCATGATTTTTTTTCTTAACTGTGATATTTGGTGTTTTTCAATTATAATTTCTTAAAGAAGGGCATTTTCTGAGTCAAAAAGGTGTACTTGATTGATCTTAATATCTTTAACAGTTTTCGAGATATTTCTCTTTAAACATCCCAAAGCATAAAAAGACATAGTACATAATTAAATTATTATTTTTATTATCAAAAAAAAACTCATATGACGTAATCGGCTTAGTTTGATGTCTAGTATCTCCAGTTACTCTACGGCCCATAAGTTATGGGACCCCCTGTATATAAAGCTCAGTGGTTAGTACATGAACCACCCCTTTACAGCCCTGTTAAGAATAAGGATTTTTTTAAATTATTTTCTTTGAAGCCTAAGATTAAAACCTATATTGTACAACCAAAGCTTTAAACAAAAAACAAATTAAAAAGCCTAAAAATGTCAAAAGACCAATAATATATGCAATGTATGGATTAGTCTACCAACTAAATAATTACTTTTGGGTTTTACTAGTTACGAATCAAAAAATTTAATAAATTAATAACGATAAAAGAGTAAAAGACATTAAAAAAATGATTTTGAAACATTTGCTCTTTAGCCTATCCTATATACATGATGAATTCTTTAATCAAGATACTGTAATACATAATATTTAATTCACAGCTTATTCTAGTACAGACACATTATTTAAATTTATAATTAGGTATACATACGTAACAAGAATAAATTATCAAATAAGTGAGTCGCAGCAGCAAAGGATCATTCATAATTAATTTCTTATTAGTCAAGATATGATAATGCATTAAAGAAACTTAATGATGTAACGATTCAACTTGTTTACATTTTTTAACACAACCAGAATGATCTGCTTAATCTTAAAAAGAAGTTTTAAAAATTATAGTAATACTGACTCAACAATTCACAGGCCTGCATTTTTTAACACTTTGAACGTTGATTTAAAAATTTTAACTGTTTTCTGGTAATTGGGTAGCACTGATTTTAAATCTGCTTTTAGTTTTTTTGTATCACGTAAGGTTATTTATCAAACCAGCAAAATCAATAAATTAAGAAAAACACGATTTATTTAATTTATAAGCTAGTTTTATAACATATTAAAGAGAAAAATACAAAAACATACAAAATATAGACATTGAAACTATTTGGAATAGTTGTTTATTCTTTACGCTTCTTAAAATCCCGTTTTCTTTTTTCAGAAAAGCTTCTTTTTGTTGTTTTTCTGTCATATTCAGCTAAAGGAAGATCTCTCCTCAATGTCCAACAGTAATCGGACATCATTTTTGTGTCCCAGCGCCCCTGGTATTTTTTTCCATCTCTTTAATATCATGATGAAATCTTTCACCTTGCTCTTCACTCACGTCCCCAAGATTCTCCGGGAAATAGTCCAAATGGGAATGTAAAAAATGAATTTTTATGCTCATATTGCAACCAATAATCCTGAATTTTTCCAGCATATTTTCAACGATCTCAACATATTTTGTGTCTTTATAATTCCCTAGAAATGTATGTACAACTTCTTGCATTCCATGCATGTTTTTCCTTATCGCCCATTACATTTTTAAATTCTCTATCTTTCATCAAGCTCCTAATCTGCGGCTCTACAAAGATTCCCTTCTTTTGCCTCTGACAGAGACGTAAATGTGTTATACAAATATTTAAAACAATTTCCTTCTTTGTTTAATGCTTTAACAAATTGTTTCATAAGTCCAAGTTTTATGTGAAGTGGTGGAAGTAAAACTTTTTTAGGGCCAATAAGACTTTCGCGAATTACATTTTGGTTCCAGGTGTTAAAGTCTCTCTTTGTGGCCAGTCTCTTTTTATCCAATGCTGTTCTCGGTTCCTGCTATCCCACTCGCACAGGAAACATGGAAATTTAGTAAATCCAGACTGCTGACCCAAGAGAGGGCCTAAAATTTTACGATAGTATTCTTAAAAGTAATTCCTCTAAATTTTCATAGTTTTCCTTTAAATGTACTGAATGGCCGACAGGAACAGAAGCAAAAACATTGCCATTATGTAAAAAAACAGTTTTAAGGCTCCTGGCTTTACGGAATTTAAAGCACTAAATTTATTTTAAAATGAATTACGTCTATTATAAGATTTTTTAATATTTTTTTTTTGGGTGATGGAGCCCAATGGTATTTTAATTAGTTATTTCTATATAAAAACTGAGCTTAACAAACAAAAATTACGTCATCACAAATTTCATGCAGGCCTGTGATAAGATTCGAAGTGAAAATAGCGATAGAGCTAAAAATAAAAAAATATTTTGATTTTCCAATAATTGTAGTAAAATTCGTATTGTTTATTATTAGTACGATTGTGAATGTATGATTTATTGGTTCATTGACAATCAAAACGTAGTCTTCCTAATCGCCATCGCCACCTTTCTTTATATGAACCATAAGAGCGTTTTCACACGGCACCATATATCGCGCGCGATAAATGGTCGCAATATTGCTTTACACCAAATGATGTGTTCTCTAATATCGCATGTGTGTGAAAATGGCTCATTACAAAACACGTAATTTGGTGTAAAAGCAATATTGCGACCATTTATCGCGCGCGATATATGGTGCCGTGTGAAAACGCTCTTAGGCAGGTCTATTTTCAATTGGATGGCCAGTTATAGCTACAGAAAGAGTGCAATACATTTGTATTGCACAAGCTACTTAGCTTATACCTATCACAGTGTTAAGTGAATTTGATTTTAAAACTCTCATATTATTTTATTGTGTTAAGTAAGACCCAATAATATAGTGGAATAATATTTACGCTAAAACTTAGGGTCAACAACCGTCCTTACTGTAATCTGCTCCGTTATGCTTTTGTTATTTTGACACAAGACATATAGGTACCAACTAAACTGTGGTTATTTAAAATAAGTATCTATACTTACCTACATTAGTAAATAACTTAAGTTTCCTTTACCCTACTTGTCCTCGATTCTTCCGGATATTTGAATTTCAAGAATCCTTACTATTAAAGCGTGTTTTAATATTGTTTACTGAAAACATATGCCTATAGAACCAATGTGTCGTTTTTAAATTGTCATTATGCTCTGCCTTGGCATTTACTAAATTCGAATGATTTCTAATAGTTTTAAGGTTAACTATTTTAATTCATTTTATTTTGGCAATATTATATAGAGACTATAAAACAAAACACGTAACAGATGAACCTCTTAATTTTATTAAACATTGAGGTCGTTTTAACAGGGTGCCTAGGAGCCGGGAAATCCGGGAAAAACGGGAATTTACAAAGCCGGAAAAAACCGGGGATTCGACGGGAAAATCAAGTTTAAGCCGGGAATTTTGAATGAGCAGATAATTTCGAACTTAAACATTTGAAATAGGTACCTATTTATTCCTATAAACTGCATTCAAAAAAATACAAGAATGGTTTATATTGCAACCTCAAAAAGGTCCAAGAGATTGATCTAGGATATGGGACTAGAGCGGCTATCAATAAATGCGTCGGAGTTAAAGATAGAGAAATGATGATCTTTCTCCAGGATTGTCGAAACTGCGTGATGTATACAGTTTCCAAACTTTTGGAAATATATCCGTTAGCATATAAATTAACTGAAGCTTCCTTTTAACCCCAATAAAACTGGCAAAGATCCAAAAAAATCCTAGCAACTGATGTCCAAAGCATTTGAAATTTTGTTAAATTCAAACAGATGCAAGGCGACTAAATTGGAAGAAGCAGATAGAGCATTTAGAGACATTCTTACTGATCAGACTATGATAAATAAATGAAAAATTATTCCAGGTGTAACAGAGTAGATGACTTTTGGATGGAAACCATCATAAATTACAGTTTAAAAAACGTGGTGCAACTTCTTCTAACAATTTCGCATGGGAATGCCACAGCAGAAGGGATTTTCTGTTAATTAGGAGATTTTGGTGGAAAATTTAAAAGAAAAGTCACTTATAGGCCAAAGATTAATGTACGATTCACTACAAAAAATTGGAGGAGTTCAAACTACGGACATTACAAAATCCATGATACTTTCCATGAGAAATGCCTATTCAAGGTACAACACAGCACAAAAAGATAAAAAGGCAAAGGAGGTTGACAGCGACTTGAAAAAAGCAGAAAAAATAAAGCTTCAAAAGCAAGCAGAAGAACAAGAAACTAAAAAGAAAAAATTATCGAACAATCACAAAAAGATTTGGCAGCTATAGAACAAGAAATCGTAAAATTAAAAAAGTAACTATATAATTTGGTTGTGTTTAGGCCATGTGTTTTTCGAATAAATGTTTTAAAATTTAACAACGAAAGTGTAGTTAATTTAGGAAAACCCAGCCGGGAAATTTTCAAAAACCGACCGGGAAAAACCGGGAATTAGTCGGGAATTTTGTTTTCGATATTTGCTAGACACCCTGTTTAAATTTTGACTTACTAATGGGAAAAAGTAAGATCTTTATAAAACCCGTCTTAGTCACGGTTATCCATAAGTCAATTCCAATCAATCACGACGCAATGGGAATTCTAATCATGCTTGTTTCAAATATCGTGCTAATTTGGTCAAGAGGGGTGTCCTTGAAATGGTTAACAACCAATAAAATTGATCCTGTATAAACACTTTACACTTTTTTAAGGGTCCATTAGCAGAACTTTTTAGGAAAAGACTTTTTTTCCATAGAACAGATAATAAAAAATGTTCGCATTTGTGTAGAACTTTATTGGACACGTTGTATATTAAATTAAACCAAAAACATTGCGTTCTCTTGGCCCGAATCCTGACCATGGATTTTTGGATTTTTAAAAACTTTCTATGGGAATTATTTTTAATACAATAAACTTAAGTAATTATTATTAGGGTTTTTATTGTCTTATATCAGGGGGGGGGGGGGGGGGGGGCACCCTACAAACATGGGTGCCCACCCAAAATTGAGGAAATCGGTTTTGTAATGGAATTTCCGCGGGGGAAGGGGTATGACATTTTTGAGGAGAAAGGATTGGTATTATAGAATATAATATGAGATGCGTCAGTTTGGAGAAGAGGGGAGTTTTTGTTTACCCCGCTTATGGCGTTATAGAGCGTGGGGAAGGCGGCAACTTTTTTTTTTAAATAAGCGTGTCTCTTCCTGTGTGTTTTGTGAATAGGTATAAATTCGTTTTAATAAAATAGGATCAAGCTGCGCGCTGCTAGCTGGAATCGTAACAATTAACGCCTCCATATTTATTGTTTCCCGAAACCCGACAGCGCGAAGTCTAGCAAAAGGCCAAAAACACTAATTATAAATTAAAAGTCCACCTGATTGAACCAATGTTGCCAAAAACGAGGTCAATTATTATTACTTAAAATATTATAAGCTTTCTGATTATTAAATATTATGAACCCATCAGCAAAAATTATGTTAATTGTCAACAATTATCCCTTTAAAAATATCCTAACTAAACTACTTAGTAATAAAACTTATAGAGGCGTATTACATATTTTATATTGAGAAAGAGAAGTATTTTCCAAACTACGGTAATAGTTCAAGATTGACACCAATGCACTTATCAAACGCGTGCTTTCTTGGCACGGGCTGATAGATGAAGAAAGGTCGAAGGTTGCGACGGGTTTATTTGTTACATCTCTTTCTATCCTACTACCTACCGGCTCTCTCGCTTGCTTCCACTCGTACAAAAGCAGTGCTTTTGCATAAGACGCTAATGTACAGCGAGATCTTTGCTTTTAGAACGGTCTTACGGAATGCTTTTACAGGGATCTAGAAGATACTCGGCCGCTGCTGGATTTCAAAAAACTCTGATATCAAAAATTACTTTTTTAATTTACTATGTATACCTACCTACTTACTTAAGTATTAATTTACAATAAATAGTTAAGTAGAAAAATGATAGTGATATAACGATATTGATCGTTAATTAGACCTTAAATCACTGTTAACAAATGTTGAACTTCGGACTTTTATTGTTATTTGGGATTTTTCAACATTAAAATTTGATGTCCTCAAGTTAGTTTGTAAAAGCTATAAGCTGCCGGACATAATAATTTAATTAATTTGGAGGTCAAAAAAGGAAATCGCTTCTGCCTTGCGGCTGTAAAGGTGTAGGCTGAGTATTACTATTCATAACATACACAGTGATTAAAAAAGAAATATTGAGCAAATTGACATTGACCACAAACACTGTCTTCAGGAATTTAGGGGCTAACTAAGCTGCGCAACAGAGATTGGGTAAAAGTCTTAATCAAGGATAATAATTTTGTAGCAGTGATCGAAGTCTGTTTGCGTGTGTAGTCGAATTGATCAGGGTTCGCCAGTGCTATAGATTCTGATGTAATATCTGTAGACAATTTCTATAAATCTTAAATTTGTGCGTTTAAACGTAGTTTTTTTTTAATGGAAAGTGAGTTTTCGGTTATTTTTTATTTTCATTGATTTGGACCTTATTTATGCTGCCCAAGGTAATTTTTGTTCTGGTCTTAAAATTTTTAAAAAAGTAGATCTAGTAGGTATAGTAAATAAAAGTAGATCTAGTATAGTATAAGTATAACCCAACTAGTACAATGATGTTGCGCGATCTATGTCGATATTATTTTTGTTTATCACCACTATAAAGTTCTCATCAAAGTCGAAAACGTATTTAATTCATACAGAAGAGGCACAACTCGAATTTTAAATATCATTTTATACAATAAGTTTACCTTCTGTTTTTTTTATCGTATAGCTAATGTTTGATACTTGCAGGGCTCTAAAATAGAGTGTCAATTTTTTGAGAGACTCCATACTCTAGATAGTATTGGTTACTCCTGTTTAATTATTTAGTGTATATAAAAGTATATTTACGAATCTAATAGCCAGGAGTTCACATTCAAGTAGTTTATATTTAAAAAGATTAAGAAACCACCGTGAGTGAAAATAATTTTGTCATTTCTTGCCCTTTTTTCGAATTAGACTTCTTACCTCTTCGTTCGCTGCCAGGGCCATTCCCGAGGGGACCTACAGCTTAACGTGGATTTCGAACACGACCCTCAATCATGCAAGACACCCCCCCCTCCAAGGGCTATCAACCCTTGGTTTCTTGCCATTGCATAACCTACCGATTGGAGAGTGTGTACCTTCTTTTGTACCCTACGAGATGTACGATCTCATCTGGCCTGGTTACCGGCGTGAATTTCGTACATACTCTTTTTATTATGCCCACTCCGGGGATCGAACCCGGACCGCAACGGTCGAATGCCAGTACCTCACCTCTGAGCCACTGAAATTATTATACATTATTATCTATTGTCATTTTAAAATAATGTATATTCTGTTTTTACCTATTGTTCCCCTTAGCATTTGTTAGTATCAGTTAACACTATTGTGTTTGCTGTACTTCTAGTTTTAATAAATAATCTGTGACCTGTGATCTTGCTTTAATTAAATTTGTATTTTATGTTAACTAAACTATACGATTGCATAATATGTTAAAAGACCCCTAAAATCAATATACATATATGTGCCTAACCTAATAAAAAAAATTAATAAAACTTACTAGAGATAGAGGTATATTTTTCCTGATTTTCTGTATTATTTTAACTATGAGATATTACTTATGCATTTTGTATCATATTTTCATGTGCTGTCCAATGATCCATTATAATATGAGTCGATTAAAGTTTTATTACGTTCTCGTAGTTTTTAAAGCTTTAAGAAATACTTATTTATCGTTTACTTGAGTTCAACAGCTGTTTTATATCAGACTTTCAAAGATTGATATAATTTTATTAAAGTCAATACCTACAGAATATTCAAACTTTTAAAAAAATCTACGGAAGAGAGGGGAACGTTGGGAATAGACAGTTTTCTAAACCAAAAACGCAATTTTATCAACAAGTCTCAAATATTTTAAATTTTTCTCTCTAACTTAGCTTACGCGCAATTTATTTATAAAACCTGCTTCAGCTGTTAAAAATAGAACAGATTAAATGGTATTCTGTTTAAGGACATACAAAGGTACCCCAAAAATGTTCGTAGAACGCATATTCAAACAGCAAATGTGATGCCCGTAGACACTGTATTTAACCATGTTAAATAAAAATTTAAATTATTAAAAATAGTCACGTTACTTTCACGTTATTATAATGTGTTAAAAATATCTAATCTTCAGGAATCATTTCTTTGTTAAATTTGTCAATAAATCATTTAATTAATTTTTCACTAAGCACGTTCCCATCGGTTTATAGACTAATGTTTATTACTGACAATGGCTAGGAAAGGCTTGTTAGAAAGGTCACTTTGGTATTTTTACAGTAAGCCTTAGTCACCTTAGATGTGTTTCATATTAAAAATAAAAATATATATCAGTCTTCACCTAAAGACGACTACGATAATTACCAGTTAAAACGTGATTTAAAAACAAATAAAGGAAATGGAAGTCCAAAACTCGTTTATCTCCAGTATAGTCCCAATGATTCCCTCTCTCCCACGAGTTAAAATAATTTCTCAAAAACAACGAGCACGATTTTTAAATTAAACCATTAACTACAGTTACGAAACATTAATAGAATCTAAATATTTTTACTCTTTGCTTGACTAATACTTTTTACTCCGACTTTGTAACCATATCCAAAGTTTCTCAGTAGCGGATCCAGGATTTTGTTGAGGGGGGGGCGGCAATTTAAAAAAAATACTTCTAAAAAAAAAGAGCGTATCCCGACTCTAAAAATATTCCTACTCTCAAATGTGATTTCTCAAAAAACTTCTGACCCTTCACACGCCCTACAATTTTCAATGCTCAAGGTAAAAACACCCATTTTGTGAGGCTCAGGGGGGGGCGAAACTGCCTTCGCCCCCCCCCTGGATCCGCCACTGAAGTTTCTGCTTCTGCGTGAAGTCCCTTTATTCTCACCTTCAGCCGCCGCGGCGCTGTGCCGATACCTCTTCGAAGAATAACATTTGTACAGGATTTGCTTCTGGAAGTAGGAAGTTACGTATAGAACTTCTAGGATTTTTGAGTGTCCTATTTTAAGATGATTTAAATGAGCATTTATTGTCGTACCGATGTCATATACGGTGCCATATATTTGGATCCTCTTTTTGAGCTCCAATGTATTTGTTATCAAATAAATTGATTCAGCCGATACTAGGTAGAAATCTATAACTATAATATTATGGGATACAGTAAAAGAAAGTTGAACTTGTAAATCTCCACTGTAACTTTTCAAATAACTTTTGAAATATCTTTTAGCGAGGTTTTGTTGTTTGCAAAATCTCACAACTATCTAGTTTGCTTCAAAACTCATGCACCACACTTTACGCTATTTAATTTTTTCACAGTGTATACTTCAATCAAACTTTTAGAAACGAAACCTACATTCGTATATATCATATTGTTTTCTCTTTTAACAAGTACCGTTTTCATCTAGTAAAAGAGAAATATAACCTTTTGAATAGTTACTTTTTGTGACGTTTATTATTACTAGGTGTTCTACTAAACTGCTGGACAATTGCTTTCGAGCAAGAAAAATTTCGCCTAAATTTAACAGTTAATATTTTCTGAACCATATATGATATCGCCCTACAGTTTTGAATGGCTGATAGAACCATCCCTTGGGAAACAATTGTCAATGTTGGATTTTCTTTAACTGTCAGAAAATTTTATATACAGGGTGTTAAAGAAGACGATGATTTTTGCTCCAATTTTAATGGCGTGTAACTTTCACAATAATATTTTTAAATTTTATCACTCTACGTCAATTGACTCGCTGGTTCATAGCAAAGAAAATAATTTGTCAAATCAATGCTATATTTTAAGAAATACTGATTTTTTTGGTAAACCTTGTTTATTTCAAGTTATTGGTACCTACCTAGATCTCACTGTGCGTTGTATCGTGCAAACTTTGCGAGTGATTCTTATACCTTATGAAAAGCTTATCTATGTTCAGTAACAATAGTTGTATCTAAATGTTATGATGTACAGTGGCGTACTTATAAACACCTATATGTCTATAGTTTATCGTCTTCTTTAACACCGTGTATATAAAATTTCCTGTCAGTTAAAGAAAATCCAACATTAACAATTGTTTCTCAAGGGATGAATCTATCAACCATTAAAAACCGTAGGTCGATATCATATTTGGTTCAAAAAATATTAACTGTTAAATTTAGGCGAAATTTTTCTTGGTCGAAAGCAATTGTTCAGCAGTTTATTTGATTTTTTTTTATAAATTTTATTTAAGTTATTTAAAATCGCAAAGTTATAAAATCTGTCACAAAATATCTATTTAATGACCTCTAATCATTGATTTTTTATCTTACTGTATCCCTAAACAATAATGAGAAAAATGGGAAATGTACGGCTTCACACATAAAAAAATGGTTTTGAGGGTGCGCATTATAATATATTTATTTTAAGATTTAAAACGATGGACAGGACCAGACTTATCTATTTGCCTAGTTTCTGTTAATTGTAATAAAAATAAAAATTTTCAATATTCTTTCCTCAATTGTCAAAAAACGCTTTAGGTGCATTATCACCTTAAAAATAAATTTTTTTCGCCGATGTTCAGTATTAGATAAAAATTATGATTAGACTAGCTGAGCATTATCTGATAATATGATATGGTTAAGTGAACATGACATCGATTGGTTAACCATGTATTAACAAGGTATACAGGGTGATTCCTAAGTTGATACTTCTGTTTTAGCTGTGTATAGAAGGCATTAAAATAAACAACATTTTCAAATATCTTTTTTCAAAAAACTTAAAATTAGGCGAGATACAGAAGTAAAAAATCTAAGTGCGGGCCTGGTCATCAAAACAAAGCCTAATATATTATTTATTCCAGTTTAAAATTCAACCCTGTATATACAACAAGGCCTGTACATGAGAGTTATAAATTACACGACACGTAAAAGGCACTATATCAACCACAATAGTTTCTAAGGACACCTAAATTATCCTAAATAGTTTTTTTCCAATAAAAACAACAGAACGCTTAAAAATTCCACAAATTTACACGAAAATAATTAGAAATATTGAACGACTTGGTTACAAAAGAGCCCAGGGCACAGAGGATGATAGGTCAGGGCTGTTGATATACCCAGGGGCTCCTTTGTGAACCCGGTCCTGCTCACACCGCGCGCGTCATGACATCCACAGAAAAGAAAATGGTCAAAATTGTTGGTTTATACTACATATTGCGCGTGCTCCCCCGATAATGGATACCCAGAAATCCGAATTATCGAAAGGTAGGTTTGAATCCTTACCGCGAAAAAAGCTATTATATCGAATTCAAAAAATCAAGCGTTCAAATTGGAGCAATAAAAAAAATTAAATTAAAGTGCAGTGGCAATAAAATTGATTAAAAATTATATTGTCTTTGTGTAGGATAGTTATAAAATCATGATTTAACGAGCTGGATAAATTTTGTAATAATAAAAGCGATAATAAAAGATATAAACTGTACAATATCCTTCTTATCACTAGTGGACTTTTCCCCGCATTAATAGTGTAATGGGAATTGTTTAAAAGTGGCAAAGTTTTTTTTATAAATTTCCACATAAAGTAATAATTGGTTTTAAAATGTTCTGATATCAATAAAAAAAATTTAAAACATATTTATTTATTTATTCATTGTCATATACATTTACAAAGTAAATAGTGACATTGTCAAAGTTTATTATTACAATACAAAGTTATTGGCGGCTAATCAGGTGAATTAAGTGATCACCAGAGTATCCCGACAAATATAAAAATCTAATTTGCCTAAATGATTGATTGGCAACTAACACAATTTTTTAAGATTGACCCAATCGTTGTCCTGTGTGTCCTACCACTGGCGCGCTAACGTATCCGCCAGCGGAATACCCGATACGCAGCTCGGCCCGACGGTATTGCTTGATGTTATGGTAACATGAACTGACGGTTGCCATGACAACGTCCGTGTATTGCTCCGTTTGAATACCCCTGGTGAGGTGTTTCGCCTTGTTGATAACTACCCCACCGTTTCTGATCTAAAGCGCAAAAAGTTTATGAACGCTATCGTTCAGAGGCTGCCGGATCGTATCCCCCCCCCACACCCCCCCGCCCCCAAGCTCACGAGTTCGGGTCTAAAAGTCTAATTGCAACCCAATTTTTCGTCCCATGCTTGAACTCTTAATCTAAATCTTTCAACAATTATAAAAAAATATGTAAATCGACACAGCACAAAATCAATATTTTTGCCTTTTGGTGCATGCATATCTATTACCCAATTTTAATGAGTTTATAAGGAATGAATTTTTGCCCCTTAGAGCAGAAGTCCTGTTATGTATAAAGATTAAGGTTTCGGACGCATATCGTCTTAGCTATTGGTTTGTGATGCAAATACATATAAAGGAAACAAGTAAAAAGAATAATATTTCATAGTATTTTCCTAATATATACTTTTCTATCCCTTTTTTTTTAGAGCTATGTATTTTAAAACAACAAGAATATAACCACATGCAAACAAATATGTTTACACCAAAAACAAATTGCAACCATAAGTAGGTAGCTTTTATTGACTTTTAAAAATTTTAATTGGAAAAATAAAAAAATATTTTTTTTATTGAAGAGGTGTGATAATTCACAATAAAAACATTGTGTGTCAAGAAACGAGAATTCTTTATTATGAATCCAAAACCTAATCTTTATACAAAACGGCTCTCAGATTCGTAATCTGCGCTCCAAAACCAAAACTATAGATAATTTTTAAAAAAATCATTAATTTTGAGGTGGTGACCGTATAAAAGATATTTACTTTATTTTTAAACATGAAAAACCGAGCCCGAAAAACCCCGGATAGCATCATTCACGTCTTATGTGAAAATTTTGGATTGAAACACATTCATATTTTTCACAAATGTAAAAAATGTTTTAAATTCTTAAAATTACAGAGTCAGCTAGGAATATCAAGAAAAAACTGATAAAAACATTTTTAAAACCAAATTTAATCCAATTTAATTAAAGGGGGTGGATGTAATAATTTAATTTTTGAAATTTGATAGTAGTAGTTTGGGTGTAGCCCGAAGATTTTTCGCTATAGGCAGGAGCAATGTCAATTTAGGGATAATGCTGGAAACCAAATTATTGTGTAAACAAGTATTTCCATGGAAAATACCTGAAACGAAATTTGGGATAATTATTAATATTACATAAACAATTCTTGTCAATAATTTGAATTGACGCACTTTCCATACCAAAATACAAATAATTTTTATTAATTATGCATCTTAAGTTTTTGTTTTTAATAGCTTTGTTGATATGGAATTTTTTTTATTTATTTATAGAGAACTAATATTACAAATTTAAAAGTCGTTTTTTGAACTTCCGTTTAACCTATTATAAAATAATAATTTATGGGTTTTTGTTTTCCACTGTAAAAAAGCATACTCAAGTATGTACGTACATTGATTAACCTAAATTAAAATGCTGTGGACGTAAATATTTAATAAATCAGACATATGACATTCCTGCATACTTTAAAAGGAAATTAATTTAAAATAAAATCGACTAAAAAATCCTATATTTTACAATAAGGTATTGTCTGATAATTTGATACTGAATGCCATTAAAAAATTATTTAAGGAATTTTTTTCCTATCAAGAAAAGTACTAGCACTAAATTATTATTTCGAAATACTTGCTTAATTACTTTTACTCGTGCCTTTTCCCTAGTAACTAATTTAAAAAACACACTAGACTGTAATATTCAATATTAGCCGGTCTACTTTTTAAACCACTTCACTTAAATGATTCCAACCGTGCTAAAATTTCCCATGTTAAATTGCTGGCTTTCTTGAAGTGAATAGCAAAAAAACTAAACAAATTATTGAATGGTGTTTCACTAATGGAAAGGTTTATCTATGTGGATGCGAGAAAAGCTCATTGTATTGTAAAAAAATTTCAGAATTATTTTTTTTTAATAAAAATAACTCAAAATTTAAATTTTTTTTTAAAATTCATTAGTAAACATGAACAGGATTTGCTTTAAGAAAACGAAATATATATTGTTTAATATGGATAATTTTTCGGTCTGTGTAATAATTTTTGTACCTATTATAAAATTATTTTGTAATTTTTAAAATTTATATAATCTTTAATTTATGTAATGTAATGTTCATTTAAACTACTAATTTTATTAGTGGTGCCTTAGACCCGACGGCGGTCATAGTATCTAGAATGTAAAAAGTAAAAGTAGATCAGGCCTGAGACTTAATAAGTTTTTAGGATAATAAGTTCCAAATAATATTTGTTAAATTTATTGAAATTGTGATTAGACTCGTTAAGAAACGTTGTTATCTTTGCCGATAATTCGGGACTCTAAACATAATTTGAGTGCAATTTGATTCCAAAAGGTTGTAAGGAAACATTAGTAAAACCTCTAAATATATTATTTAATATAGCTAAAACATAAAATATTTCCAAGTCAAATTAATTTAAATGTGCAATACCCCATTATTTTCAATCATATCGGAACTTGTTAAATTTATTTTTCAATACCTCCGAGACTAGGCATTATTAGGGGACATTTGTTTTCCAATACAAAAATGAACACAAAAATGTTCTTAAATTTGTTCCCTCATATCTTAAAAAAAGTTTGAGGTAATATAAAGTTACTATACAGGGTGTATATGTTGATACTTCTTTTTTAGCTGTGTATAGAAGGCATTAATATAAACAACATTTTCAAATACCTTTTCTCGAAAAACTCAAAAATAAGGTAGGTACTTACATTCATTTATTACACTATGGATCAAATACGGTTCTGCCCAACTTGCCCGTTGAATAATATTAAGAAAACTTCTGGGTATAGGATAAGCCCGCAAGGGAAAGCGTTCTGCGTATAATCTCGAAGCAGCAGCTGCACTTTGAGGACACTCGCCGTAAATTAGCACTATACCTACCAGTTCATTGTTTTCAAATTTTACCGTTTTCACGTGTCACCAATTTAAAATTAACTTGCTTCAGAAAAACACACCGCAGCGTATCGCCAAATAACTCACCACCGACCCGTAAATTGCATGACTAATAAGATAAACACCATAAAGTATAGCAGGCTACGTTTTAATGACCAGGCCCGCACTTAGATTTTTTACTTCTGTATCTTGCCTATTTTTAAGTTTAAAAAAAAGGTATTTGAAAATGTTTATTTTAATGCCTTCTATACACAGCTAAAAAAGAAGTATCAACTTAGGAATCACCCTGTATATTTTCGGAATCAGGAATGAAAAAATATACAAGATGTTTCATCGAAAATACAACAACTCTACGCCACAGTTCCTTTCTAAGCTAAGCCGTTTTTAAAATGTCAATTTTAGGCTCTACTGTAAAACATAAACAAAATGGTTATATTGATTTTTTTTAAATACAGGGAAACTCATACAAGTTTCAGAAACAGTCGCACCGTTTCCTATAAAACGATAGTTTGTTATTTAAAAAATTGAAAGGCTTTTAATAAAAATAACTTCAATCTACAATTTAAACAAAAATATGTTATTCATTGGCCACTCGAAAGTCTTTTGACCCTATTACATATGTTAAATTTGCAAAATTAATTTCATGTTTTTTTAATCAAAAGTTAACACAATAGCTAGGCATAATTAGGGACAAAAGGTTATATACATACATCATATTTTGTTTAAAATTCGACAAGCAATACATTTATTAAGAAATGCTTTAGGAAAGGCCAGTATAAAGAAACTAAAAAATTTTAGCGGAAAGACTTAAATAGACACTTCAAACAAATCCGGTGAAAGCTTAATATCGGCTTGTTATTCACAATTATGTTTACTAGCAGTGGTGAACACATCACTTTAAAATTTTATTGTTTTGGCAATTATTTTCTTTGGTATAATTTTTTTTAAATTGGCCTTTATACTTTTTTTACTAATGAAATACATGGTCAAGGATACTAAATTTATTGACGATATTAAATAAAAACAGCTCCCCCTCACCCTACGGCCATAATGTATAATAATACCAAAGATAATATACAGTGTGTCCGCGGATAGGGTCCCCAAGGGGGAAAAATCTTTATTATTCATTTTACTACCAAAAGTCATTCTTTATAAAAAGTTCTGCTTGTTGAGAAAATGAATTCACGATAAAAAAATGTCAGATGAGATGTACAGGGTGTTAATAAATTAGGAAACTATGAAAATGCTTCAAGAGAGTAGTACCATTATTTATAATTGTTTACAAAAATGTTATAAAACAAAGTTATTTATAAAAACTAACGCAAAGTTTAAATACAAATTTTGAAATAAAAATTCGAATTTTTAAAATAAAATATTAATAATAATTGTTTTCATTTAATTAGTTGCATTTTACAAAAAATCAATATTTTGTATACGTTCATGTTTATGTCCGAATTTTATTTACATCTGTCAGTATTTTATTTCCGTAAAGGCATTTTCGAAAATGTTAACCAAAGAAGAACGTATTTATTTAATACAATGTTACTGTATTGGAAATGTGTCTTATCAACACGCTATAGATATTAATATTTAATTTTAAAAATTCGAATTTTTATTTCAAAATTTGTATTTAGACTTTTATTAGTTTATAAACAACTTTGTTTTATACAATTTTTGTAAAAAATAATAAATAATAGTACTTCTCTCTTGAAGCATTTCCATATTTTCCTAATTTATTAACATCCTGTACATCTGATCTGACATTTGGTTTTATCGTGAATTCATTTTCTCAACAAGCAGAACTTTTTATAAAGAATGACTTTTGGTCGTAAAATGAATAATAAAAATTTGTTCCCCCTTGGGGACCCCATCCGCGGACACACTGTATACATAACACGTATCATTAGACCACACAACCACTCTTGCCAGAGACTGTCATCATGTGCGCATTTGCCTAATTAACAGCATACGTCTTAAAGTTAATTTTGGCCGTTTTTAAAAATTTGAATTTTAATTATGAAATACCAATAACCTATCTATACCTTAAATATTTATAATTATTATTAGTTTGACCATGACAGCGTAAAAATCGGATTTCAAACGCGTTACTTTTGCGTTTTGCAATCAATAGAATGACGAAAAAAACAATACTTTTTAAAAGTAGCATCTTACTTGCAAATTTGGTAATATAATAAGACTAGTTAATGAAATGTTTATACTTTTGAATATGGGATCACAATGGGTTTTGTAATTTTTACTTTTAAGTGGATCCAAGAGCTCTAAAATTTATCGGGTTAAATTGTGGTTCTTGTTGGCCCCAATTACAAAAAAAAATTATTGAGCTTAAAGAAATAGTCCATACTTAAAGTGGAGTGGAAATTCAGAAGGAATGAAATAAGAATACAAAGTCTTCCTCTACTTTTATATTAATTAAATATTTTTGATTTAAAAAATGTCTTTACATGTTTCGAATGCAGAAGCATTCATCATCAGGAGAATAAATGAAAAAAGAAGAAATTACGGAGCAATAAAATTGTAGGTTAGATAAAATGCGGTTCAATGAGTAGAACGGTGAGAAAATCATTACACACGTTACATTGTGAAAAGAAAAAATGTGCGGGTTTGAGGCTTAGCGCACTATAAGAGTTTAAATGTAGAATGAAAGATTTGAACTGCATTCGAAACATGTAAAGACATTTTTTTAATCAAAAATGCATTTACAAACACATCACAGATTAACCAGTGGCGGCTCGCGGTCTTAAAAAATGGTGAAGAGCTAGGTATAGTGCGGGAAACAAACATTGACTAAAAACCCGTGTAACAAAACGTCTCTCTTATCCTCATCTGTCCAACTACTGAATGAAGTTTCCAACAAATTACAAACTATGTCATTAATTGGGTTCATTTTTAAAACACACAACTAAGTAGGTACGTACACTACTGAATTAACTAAAAAATAAAAACAAAACTTTTCAATCACACAGTAAATCACGTAAAAACGATATCTATAACCGTAAGTTTCGCGAAGCCTCAAAATAAATACATTAAAGTTAAGCGAACCAATGCTAAAACAATGGTGCATACGACTGAACTATTTTTAAATAGCCATTCATCATTCATAACCAAATTGTTACATGCTGTTTTCGTGGCTGACGTCACGTAACCATAGCAACGGTGAATATCAAAGCGATGTTGGACGTTGGGTCTTCACTTGCTTTGAGCTAACGGACACGGTCGCCTGGGGCGTCAAAATGCACGAGTGTTTATAATTATTGTCCATTGGAGTTAACCGTGGCCATATTACGCATAGCTACATTCGGATTAAATTAATATTATTAATTCGAACATAATTATTTTTTAAGGGCTAAAATGGTAGCTGTATTGATACATTAATATTTAATATTGTTGAAAAACTTTCCTCCTGGTTTTATTTTTATTTTTTGGTGAAGAGCCCCTTCACCTACTTCACCTGACGAGCCGCCACTGAGATTAACTAGGGGTCCCTTCTGAGCATATAATTAAATTATCTAACCAAACGGAGGATAAAAATGAAAAAGCAGTTTTTCAATTATTCAGTTTATTTCTTTTAACACCCTGTATGTACCTGCTTATTAGAGAATCAAAAATAGTGCAAGGTCTTTTACCATATGACAAAGGTTATGTCATGGTATTATTTAAAACAACAACGAAAAAGATTTATTGTTGTAATACCTAACATAAAACAACTAGGAAAAATGTACATAAAAACAAATAATTTTAATTGTTGTTATTGTACAATAATGGCATAATTTTAGTTAATAATCTAATTTTATAGGCAATTGCAATAAACTAGGACTGTCTGGTGACGTACTTTGATCCGATTATGTGAACTAAATAAATTTTTTACAGGCGACATTGTAAAGTATGTTAAAACCAATGTCAGAGTATATAAAAAAAACTTTTTAAATTGGCGATAATGATAAAATGACATGCTTTAAGGATTAGGTATATACGTAGTCATCATCCGCCTTTTTTTATCTAATACAATTAAAAGAAGTGATCATCAAGTTAACAAAAATTTCAATGACTTTGCATCTTTTTTTAAATAACAGCACAGTAGTTATGTTTAAGAACTCGAACATCCGAAATTATCTGATTATATAGTTCGGAACGTTTCAATTTTTTTATAAAAAAAGTGCATAAAAAAATAAGTTTTACAACTCATTTCTTAAGTTTATAAAAGAGCGTACACGTGAATGACTATTTTATAATCAATCAACACTATAAGCAAAAAATAAATAATTTAATATTGTATATAATAAATACTGATTCTAATTACCAAGAGTTACAAGTCGACTTTTACAACAATTAAAGGTGTTTCAAAGCAATTGGTTTATATTAGGCATGTAAGCACCAAGACAATTTTTTTTAATTCAGTAAATAAAACGGGACATCGTTTCTTTTCTGTAAAACTATTGTAATTAGTATTTTCTTTATTTTGCACTATTAAAAGTTACGATTTTTAATTAGTCCTTAACTATATGCATTTTTGTTTGTTTAACATTTTTCTAAATTTCTTGCATTTCTTGATTTCCTAAACATATGCGTCATACCAAATTAGATCATTTTTATATAACTTTAGTGAAATAAAAGCAAATAATATTTTAATGCAGAGCTGATCGTTGTCTTAACATTATTATATCACTTTAGTTGCCAAATTTAACAATTTTAATGGATATTATTAAATAGAACAGCGATTACGCCATCGTCACGTAGCACTCATAAAAGAAATATTGAATTAATTTAAAAAATCATGTAATTTAATTCGCTTTGCACATGACCGCACTAAACTGCACTTTCCTGTACAAAATCCTAAGCTCTTCAGTTAAACGTGTGACAAGGGGTAGAAAAACTAGAATTTATTTACATCATTTTTTTTAATTGACTTATTCAAGTTCCAATGTTCTAATGCAATTCCACCATCCAGTGTTAAAAAATAAATAGATAGTGAACTCTGCATCACCGAAGTAAGAATCATTATTTTGTATAGGTAATGCTGTTTTACCTGTACTATAAATTCTGTGAAATATTTCGAGATTATAAAGGAATGTATTAAAATCAGGTTTTATCTAAAACTAATTAGCCAAGACGAAATATGTGTAATCGACAACACCAAAATATTACATATTATATGTAGATATTTATATACGCATACAATTGCATTCAAAAATGCGAATTTTACCGTTACAAGAATTTTAATACCTATATAGAGGGTGGCGCATCGAAAATGAAACAGACATTTACCGGCAGCTCAGTTCTTTTTTGGAAAAACGCTCAGCGCTGTCGATTTTGTCTTCGAGGGCGACACGAAAGTGGCAAAGAATCACGTTAACACGTGCAGCCCCCTGGGCAGGGGTGGCACCACCCCTAAAATCTTAAATTGAAAGGGGGTCGAGTGATACCTTATTTTAAGGTCTTTCAATGTACCTTATTTTAAAGGTCTTTCAATTCCCTTTATAATGATGTAAAATTCATGTACTTTAGTTCAGTAGTAAAGGAAATTGAAAGACCTTTGAAATAAGGTATCACTCGACCCCCTTTGTATTTGCCCAGGAGAAACACGTGTCAGCGTGATTTTTTGCCAATATTGTGTCCCCCTCGAAAACAAAATCGACGGGTCTGAGCGTTTTTCCAAAAAAGAACTGAGCTGCCAGTAAATGTTTCGTTTTCGATGCGCCACCCTGTATATGTAGTTCACCAATGCTGGCATATTTAAAGAATACATTACATTTACGTTTCTACGGAAATAATGCGGATTTGTAACGTGCTTTGCTTCTTTACTTTTTGATTAAAACCAAGTTCTCCTCCCTTCCTATCTCCTCAAGCATTGTAGCTCTAAAACCGTGATTTCCCATTGTGTTTTGTAAACCAATTTTAACAATTTTTTTTTAGAGAAAATCAAAATGCCTCCCACACATGATGCTTTTACATTTACATAAAATAGTATTCTCTTAATCACTTTCGTTTGCCACAAGAAACCTGTTAATAAATTTTTTGCAATAATTGTAAATTAAAATACTTAGTCATAGTTTTTTTAGTAATAAACTAAACACTCCCCCCCCCCCCTCTTCTCCCCCTGAAATACACTTTTTTGGAAGCGTTACCCTCCTCATAACAAAAATCCGCTTATAGTTTTATGCTATCAATGTGCCTTTTACATTAAAAATATATATCAGAACATTTTTAGTAAATAAATAATGTGACCGATTATGAAGTTAACAGTATCATGTCATAATCATTACTTTAAACATTTAAAATGGTAGGAATTTCTAAATAAAAAATAATGACGTTTCTTCAAGCAGTGCGTCAAACAATATGTTGTTGTGTTTATCTTTTTAAATTATAGAAAACAATGTTTTTATAAAAATCACAACGTCCCACCATAAAAAAAAGTTCCATCGCTACGTTAATGTGGTTTGTATTCAAATGTCCCCCCCACTTAAATTTTGTATAGAGTTGTATGTATGTTATTTATTGGATAGTAATGTCCAAAACGATTTAGTACTCATTTACCAACACATTAGAGTCGATCGTACTGTGTGTGTGCTATTATCGTTCAAAGTTTATTGACTATACTTTTTAAGTTCATACCAAAATGTTGATTATGTGTGCTCATGCCGAAAAGCCGTCTAACGGGTTAGTTTATACCTTAATAATTAATTAAGTGATAAAAGTGTTCATTTTTGGATTATGAATGGAAAACTTCCACCCATTAAAATATTTCAATTTTAAATTTTGAATAGATGTGAAGAAAATCCCTCGAGAATAGGAGGAAATTTTTAAGATTATCCGAATTCTTCTCTTAGTTTACCAGCTTCATGCGAAATAATAATATTTTTTATAATTATTATTTTAAAATTGGACCAAGCACATTGCGTTCTCTTAGCCCGAATCCTGGCCATGTTTATTAATAGATTTTTAAATTTAGACTCTGGAAAGTTTCCCACACCCACACAGATATACCACCTTTCCATTAAAGAAAAACAACTCAATAACTTACTTAGTTTTTTTTATTATAATTATTTAGGTAAAGCTGCAGTAGCGACGTCAGGGGGGAGGGGGCACCGGCCCACCCTGAAACTATTAATGCTAACCCAGTTGTGTTTAGGGGTTGAATTTACTTATTATGTCCAGGGCTTGGATACTTTTTTTTAGAAGACACTTTTTTTAAAGTCATTTTTGATCGGGGATCAAGCTGATTCTGTGCAATTGCACCCCCTCAGTCTATGCCTTAAAATTCCAAACACGTATTTTCTTTCAGTTTACTTCTGATTTAATAACTAACATCCCTGCAACTGATATTGATACTTTAAATCACAAAACTGAAAATGATTTAAAAGTTGGAGACAATGATGTTTTTTGACTGACAAAAGGGTCTTTATTTGTTTTATATCACAACGTTTCAACTGGTAAGTATCGCCAGTCGTCTTCAGGTGAATACTGTATTGTACTGTATTGTAATCAATATTCACCTGAAGACGACTGGATATAGTTGCCAGTTGAAACGTTGTGATATAAAACAAATAAACAAGTCCAAAACTCTTCTATCATGATTTAAAAGTTTTACAAATACAGAAAAATGCACAGTACACGGACAATGAGCTAAACTTAAATGGAATCTTATATATTTACGTATTATTTTAAATTGTGATATATAAATGAAGAAAAATATATAGTAGAAGAAAAATATTTAGTGATTCCATATAGATTTAGGTGTATGTGCTGTACCACCCTAATAAAAAATGATTACTTTTGTTTTAAAAATGTTTTCTGCGTTTCAACAAATACTTGATTAAAAAATATATTTCCCAATCAATAAAACTGATATTCGAATTGCAAAGGAATTTTTTCTTTATTTTCTATGTATATATATCATCGCGCATTATAGTATCTGTTCCTGATCTAATGATCAAAGTTGAATACTCCTTTAAAAAAGAGCAAAAAATCAGATAAGTGACGGAAAAACCCAAAGAAGGCAGGTCATTTAATATACATAAATATTTTAGAACACATCCTGTGTTGTTTATCAAACTCCAAAGCATCAATAACCTTACCCACTAAAAAAAGTCTCGCAATTGCGTCAATCAACTGTACCCCCACCTTAAACTTAATCTAATAAAATTAAAAATATTAATTCAAGTTGTCATTCGTGAAAAAAATATTACACAGTCAAGTCTGCCGTGAATTAAATTGTAGCCTTTATCACTGCGAGGTTGTGTATCTATTATATTATTTAGTTTGTTTATTGATTCATGAATATGTGGATAATCTCAAGTCATGCCGACAAACTGTCAGACAGGTAGTTTTTGAATTATTTTATGTTATGTTTATTATTATGATTATAGATTACACCGGCTTATACAATTTTTGTGTTTAAGAATGAATGCATAGTCCTGTTTTCATTGCTTTATTTGAAAGTTAAAGAAGGTGTAATTGAATTTAAACGGATCACCAATTATCAATTCATTGAATTACATAAATTATAAAATTAAAATTTCTTATAATTAATTATAAAAGTATTTTAACGTTTTAAACAAATCAAAAAACTAAATAAAATTAATCAAAACATTAAGTTGCATTAGTCTTATTGAGGAAAATTTCAAACAATTTATCTCCAGATGGGGAAGCCTTCAATTTTAAAATTTAAAAATGTATAAACTCGATCGATAAAATAATTCTTAATTTTTAAGTGGATCTCGAAACTTTAAAGTTCAAAATATTGCCTCATATTTATTATAACCGTTTATGATAGATTTTAAGAAATATAGTAATAATACTTTAAAAAAACAACGCTTACTACTAACTGTAGTAGTAAATTATCTACGAATTTGTGTTGGTTTTATGTTGTAAACTAGATAATGAACCTAAAAGAACCCATAACTTTTGAATAGTAATTATTGGGATACCAGATTACCTTTTTTATGTTATTAATAATTGGTTCAGAGCATCGGGTACGTTTCACATGCCTTTTGTGATGTCATTATTAATATTGAAAAAAATATAATAGATATTTATCCAGAAAATATGTTTTATTTTTTTAACATTATAAATAACTTAGAAAATTTATTTGAAAAAGCCGGAAATTATTATAAATTAAAAAAATAAGCCAAATATTTACAGTACAACGCTTGACATTTTTAAAGAAGCATTGTAAGTTTAATTAAAAATTGAATTAAAAAAATCTAAGTTTCAATAGTTTTTTCTGAAACCGTAATTAACACTTTAAACTTTAATGTTCTTCTTTTTTTCTAAATTATTATAGCAATTGTCTGAGCCACATTTTGTGTACAAACAATAACCCTTTAGCCCGTTTTAGTGAATATTTACAACAGGCCTAAAAATGTTCATATATATTTAAAAAAAAATAAAATAAAAAAAACTAAATACCCTTCTTAAACTTGTTTTTTTACTATCAATTTTGTACGTTTTTCTAAGTCGTATTAGTTACATCAAAATATACACAATCAGTAATGTTATTGCTCATTACGTAGTTATAACTATAGCTACTAACGTAGTAATGATTATGTATGTAGTAATGAACGGCAATACTTGTTAATACTATTATATGTATATTAGTAATGATTTTAATACTGGTTAAAATAAACATAAAAAATCAGCTATCATGAATTTGAATTGTCCCCTGTGTTTCTTGTTAAAAAATGTTTCATATTTAATTATTATATATATTTGTGCCAATAGTAAACTGACATTTAAATAATATAATTTCTAAAACGTACTGGACAGGTTTAGCTTTTGATTGTCGGTTTTTACAAAATTTAATAATCATTGTTTATAATTATAATATATTTTTCCAGATATTAGCATTCTTGGTTTTTGATTTATAACAAAACAAATTTAAATTATATAATGATTAACTCAAAAGTGATTAACTGAAATGTAAAATGCAAATAACTAACAAGAAGTGTGATTAAATAAATTATGCATTATCCTTGAACTTGATATAGAGAGAATTCAATCCTTCTAACTTAAAATAATTATTAATTAATATTTTCTTTGGTTTTTCGATCAACTATAACTTTCACCTTGTTCATCCCAAAAGGGGTTTCCTTATTAACCCTTATACAGGGTGACCCATAA
This sequence comes from Polydrusus cervinus, assembly GCA_935413205.1. Classification (NCBI taxonomy): domain Eukaryota; kingdom Metazoa; phylum Arthropoda; class Insecta; order Coleoptera; family Curculionidae; genus Polydrusus; species Polydrusus cervinus. Next base: position 12,334,865 of record OW284520.1, on the reverse strand, counting down.
CTTATGTGCCGTAGAGTAACTGGAGATACTAGACATCAAACTAAGCCGATTATATCATATATGATTTTTAACTAGTAAAACCCAAAAGTAATTATTTAGTTGGTAGACTAATCCATACATTGCATATAATATTGGTCTTTTAACATTTTTAGGCTTTTTAAATTTTTTTTGTTTAAAGCTTTGGTTGTACAATATAGGTTTTAATCTAGGCTTCAAAGAAAATAATTTTAAAAAATCCTTATTTTTAACAGGGCTGTAAAGGGGTGGTTCATGTACTAACCACTGAGCTTTATAGACAGGGTGTCCCATATCTTATGGGCCGTAGAGTAACTGGAGATACTAGACATCAAACTAAGCCGATTAAGTCATATACGTTTTTTTTTGATAATTAAAATATTAATTTAATTATGTACTATGTTTTTTTATGCTTTGGGATGTTTAAAGGGAAATATCTCTAAAACCGTTAAAGATATTAAGATCAATCAAGTATACCTTTTTTTGACTCAGAAAATGCCCTTCTTTAAGAAACTATAATTGAAAAACACCTAATATCACAGGTAAGAAAAAAAATCATAGATTTAAGAAGCCCAGTGTATGCAACTAGCGCCCTCTAGTTTGAAACTTAAAAATTTCTACAAATTCTTATTTTTTGCTCATAAAAACACAATATTGCCAACTTTCAATTCGATTCATTAAACCGTTTTAAAATTATGGCTTATTTTCGAGAATAAACTTTTACTTTCAACGCCCTGTATCTCTAAAACGAGTAACAATCCGAAAAAACTTATATGACATAATCGGCTTAGTTTGATGTCTAGTATCTCCAGTTAAGCCTATAAGTTATTTATGGGACACCCCGTATACATAGATACATACATTAATTTTTAAATTGTATTTCCTGGGTACATTATTTTAAGAAACTCCCCTTTCTTTTCATAAGTTTATAGCGAGTAGCCCATTTTTTACTTAAATAATTATAAATACTTATTAATATCCTGTCACTTTAGACTGATATTTTCTCCGACGAATTTTACTTATCAAATGTAAACGTTTATTGTCTCTTATAAATATAAAACATGTTTTGCTTGTGCAAAAGTGGTTTTAGATGATAATAATAAAATAATTGTGTAAGGTAAGAACACACTTCAATTTGTGTCACTACATATGCGTGTGACTCTTATAGATCCAATACCAAAATACACAATTACTTTTACTAGAATTGTTCTATCATAAACCGATTGATCTACTCGTATGATTAAAAATAACTGAACTAAAACTAGTCACAAAATAAGTAGCTTTTAAGCACTATTATTATTTTATTTCATCCAATTAGTACTGTACAATGGGTAAAAATCAATGGCAATGATTTTTTTTAATATGTAAAAATAATGTAATGGAAGGTAATTGATGTTTAAACACTTTTTCTATCATTAGTAGCAATAATTATGCAACATAAATTATAATTAGGATTGTTTTATTTGTTTCTTGTCGAATTCTTCGTTCGCTGTAAGGGGTATTCCCGAGGAGACCTACAGCTTAACGTGGGTTTCGAACCACGATCCTCAGTTACGCGACACTCCCCCTCTCCCCCCCACACGGGCTAACCCTCGGTTTCTTGCGTCATTGCATGACCTACCAATTGAGGAGTGTATACCTTCTTCCCCACCCCACGAGATATCCGGCCTGGTTACCGGCGTGAATGGGGTGGGTTGAAAGATGATACATTTTACACTCTTCCCTGCATTCTTAAACTTGCTAAATTTCGAACATTTTTTGTATACTTAGGCCTATATAAGGCCCATTGTATCCCCTATCTTCTGGGTAATGTCAGCCAGACGGGACCTACAGCTTAACGTGGAATCCAAACCACGTGTATGCACTAGTTATCATTTTTTTACCCCCCCCCCCCCCATCCTTGGGTTGGTCTACTTTCGCCCCATTCCTTCTCTCTTCAACCCCCGCACTGTATTATTCGACCTCCCTATAAAGCTTACCTGACTTTTTTATATTATTTATTTTATTTATACTTAACCCCGATTGTTCAATGATTAAACAGTATATAATTTGATCCTCATAAATTATAATATTATCTATGTACATACATATGTATGGATGCTAATGTTGCTCGGTAAGGAAAAACATGTTAATTAGAATACACGTTAAAAAGTAGGTAATTGGTTTATTTTGCAAAAAAAGTTAAAAATGTAAATTAAACCTAGTGGCAATATATAATCATTACCTACTTTACCACAACGCATTATATTGGTAATTTTGATTTACAACTAGCATTTAGTTATTATTAAGAAATTATTGCAAAAACCGTGACGTTCTGATGGCAACGCTGTGTTTTGATTTTTTTAGTTCCATACTTGTTTCTACCAATACGGTGTATTTTTTAAAAAGGTCAGCTTCAAAGTCTAGTCTTTTAGTCAGCCCAGATGTACATGTCCCAAAACAACTACTCCTCTGACAGTATACTACTCGGGACATTGAATTGTTTATCGACAATATAAACTTTTTATTTTTATATGAATGAAGAAAAATTTGCCAACGTTTGGAATTGACTAACATATGTCCTTACCTCTTAACCAAACCATTTTATTATAATTTTCGACTTTTACCAACAACTGAGCAGTACGAACAGTGTTCAAGTTTTTTATCAATGTTTTCAAAAAAAAATTGACATTTTCTATAGAATAAACTTTATTAATTATTGTTATAATTTTATTCAAAACCGCTCAGGTTAGCCAGTTTAAAAAAACTGATTATATACAGGATCTGCTCATAACTATTAATAAATAATTTTTGGACCTAATGACAACCTACTAATGTTTTATTAATTACTCGTTGATGTAACATTTAACGTAATATTTAATTAAAAGTAAATATTTAGAAATTGGAAGGAAATTTACTTATTTATACATATTTTTAATGGTTACCAGTTTAACGAAGATATAAATATTTTACGGTACAACGGAAAAGTGTATATACAGTTTTTGGAATAACATATTAATTATATAACAAAATCATTTAAACTGGTAATAACTAAATATATACCACTCGAAATGTAACATTGATTCACAGCAAAAAGAAAATTCTATTACGATTTAAAAAGTTGTTTTTTTTGAAAAAATATTTTTCATTTTAAAGTATGTACTTACATAAATTAATTTTAACTTTCAATGCAATACATAAATGTCGTGCAGCGCGAAAAATTTTTTGCAAATACGAAAAAAAAATTACCAATTTGATGTTATGTTATAACAATGAAGCTTTTGCATATTTTTTACCAACTTTAAGTGGAGGGAGCCTCGTGTGCTCGCCACTGCCAAAGACTGTATAAGCGATGCCGAATAAAACAAAAAAGTATAAATGCCCTTTTACATTCGATGCAAGTTCAAGTGGTCGTTTTCATCAGCTGTGTCAAATGTTATTTTTAACCATTTGATGCAAGTTTTGCTTTTGAAAACGACCACTTCCATCTAATCTAAAAAGGACTTACAAAAATATTTATAAAGACAAAATACAGAATGCGCCACTAGACAGATCTACTTTTTAAATTGACTTTTGTTGTATTAAATAGGTGCACCCTGGATTTTATGGCTTTGATTCCTGAATTAAAAAGAGAATACTTCAATTTGTGAACCCAAACAAACGACCTATTGTTGCTAAATAGAAAATTATTAGAATCATTTGAATATTATCATTTAAGTGGCCAGTTATTTTTAAGAGAGCATTAAGTGTGTTCGTATTCCATTGTGTCGTGTTCTTTATCGGTTTTATTACAATAAAATTGGAGCTGACCACGCCACTTTAAACCTAGTTGACCCTGAAATTTAATGTTTGAATAAGTTCATCCTTATCTTTATATTTTAGTTGAAAACATCGATTTTTATGGCAAATTACATGTATAAAATAAAAATTGCTTCCTTTACTCTATAATACGATTTTAATAAAATATAATTCAATATTAACTTAACGTCGTTCGGGTCAGCTTTGTGCTAGTTACCTACAAAGCCCATATTTTATGACTACTACTGATACACATAACCATAATCACATTTTTTAAATACCCTTTTTTTTACAGAAACTGCTTACGTCGTATTGCAAGAAACGATGATACCGAGAGTTCGCCGCACAGCATCATGAATGTCATTGAAAAATTTGTCAAAACCGTCAATGCCATGGACGAAACCATTTTGGTACCTTGTCGGTTGATGGACTTGAAAGTTGGTGATGACCAAGACCCTACTGAAAAGCATAACCATAAGACCAAAAGTAAGCAGTCTGTGCAGCAAACGTTCGACTCGACCGATTTGTTTCAAATATATACTATGCTCAGAAATGTTAAGGATGGACTCTTATGGGGAGGTCAGATCCAACAGACTCAAGACATTCAGGAAACTACCTTAGGTAACTAACTAACAATGTATTTTAGATTGTTTCAAAAATGTAAGCAGAATAAAAACCTTCATAAAGTTTCTGGAACAGTTTGTTTTAAAATGTTGTTATTAACATTTAAAATGAAATACAATATCTTAAAATCAAGACTACAAAATTTTCTTAATTCTGTCTAAAACTCGTACGTAATTATAACAAGTATTTTAACTTCTGTGGTGACTTTAAAGTAAAAAAAAGTTTTAATTTCTATACTTATCTAAAATACACATATTTGAAAAATAAAACGTGGCGGTCATTATCACAAATTATTTATCGAGAAATATTGCGACACATTTTTTTCTTTATTTTAATGGAGTAGCGCATATACACGCGTCACTCAGCTTTGCCAAAATTTGTGGAAATAGTTTAATCGTAAATTTCATATCAATTATATTTCAAAAAAACTACTTAAAAACAACTTATAGTCCAAAAACGTAGTAAAATAATGTCAAGACATAAACATTTTATTTACCAAATATGCTGTTGCTACCTTTGTTGCGTGCTAGATTCTTATCACTCTGTCTATCACAACTTTTATTTCAATAAATACATGAGTATCAAACATCACAAAAACTATGCTTGTTCTAAATTTTATAAATGTACGTAAAAGGCAGTTTTATTCGTATAAAATTATACTATACCAAAAAAATATAATAAAAGAAATATATGGCCCTTCTATTTAGAGACCAAAATGTCCTTGGTTTCTTTCTTTACAAAAACTATAATTAAAAATTAATTTTCTTATGCAAGACGACGATATGTTTCCATGAAAATGGCTAACGCAGAAAATTGTTCCAAAAGGGAAAACATATAATTTGTGTAAAACCTTTTTTACCATCATCACAACAATTAAACGTTTTTTATTTGCATGTAATTGTGTTGTTTGCACATTTATCAGTTGTCTACAAAACTAAGTGCAATATTATTATTTTAAAAACTGATATTTAGCAACAATTACGCAAATTCTCCATTTCCTCAACAATGTGAACAACCTTATAGGTTATCATTATTTTGGTTTTAGGGTCATTTGGTAATGGCTAGACCGTTTTAAATAGTAAAAGTGATTCAACTAACCTTTAATCTTGATTAAACATAATATGGCAGACGGTTGTTTATTTATATTTACAAATAGTATCTTGTTTAAGTGGCTTTTATCAGTAGTGCAATAACAAAAAGACCGTTTAACTGGTGTAAACTAAAACATGAGTCAGGTTAAATTCCGAAGATTTGGAATTTGTTACGTTTGCATTATACTTATTTACTTTTTATTAAGGTCTAATTTCTTTAAATTCGTTAGTACGTTTTCAACAATTTTAATAAAAATGTGTGGTAGGTACTGGATTAGACTATGGGGTGGAAAGCCAATGCAAAGTTCAGATATAATATGTATAGTCTTTACCCTGTGATAATATAGCGTCTTTGGCCCAGCCATATTTTATATTGAGTTCTCTAAGTTTACCTGTGGAAAAAAACGAACTAGAAATTGTTAGTGATGATAAGACTGATAAGTATTCTTGAAATGTTACACAACAGAATTTTTTCTGAGTACCTTTAAGTTATTAAATCTTTACTGATTACTGAAATTACTTTGAAATGATTGTTATAGTAATTTATTTTAACACTTCCATTTAATTTATTTCTGTCAGCATATTATGGAATATTTATTAGAACTAATTCAAGTAGGTAGTTTAATTGTGAAACTACAATAATCGCAGTTTAAAAGTAGCAAAGCATAATTATTTAATTAGTACGAATAAGCAAATTAGTATTAGTTGTGCTGGATAACAAAATGACATTTTCTCTTTATATAAATTATATCGTGGGTAAAGCAAATAGAACACTAGGTTTTATACTAAGACAGTGCAAACAATTTGTTTCTTTAACTGCTCTAAATACGTTATATTGCGCATACGTACTGAGTAAGCTGAATTATGCATCAGTGGTCTGGAACCCACAATACAATATCTATAAAAGTAGATTGGAAATTGTACAGAATAACTTCTTAAGATTCCTTAATTTTAAAGAAACTGGCATCTACAGCAACACTATTAGCACATCTTATTTACGTACCCATTTTAATTTTTTTTCGTTAGAAGCGCGCCGAGAACAAACAGATATTATCTATCTTTATAAAATTATAAATAATTTACCTGACTCGGCTAGTACTTTGTCCAAAATTCATCTCAATATACAACCTTAAGAAATAATAACTTATTTTTTGTCCCTTTCTCTAGGACCAATCTTGGTAGAAACGCACCTATCAATAGGATACTGTCATTATATAATTTGAGATATATGCTAATATTGATTTATTTGGTAATTTTATAGGGGTCTTTCGAAATAGTGTTAGGGAGCGTTATTTAATTCAATAATTACCTGTTCTTTTTTTCTCAATGTATTCATAATTTATAACTAGGCTGATAAGTACTATACATCTGTACACTACTTAATGTATCCATGGATATCACTTTGGACTTCCAAGTCTGTAGATATCCCGTGTATGTTAATAAATAAATAAATCTAAATATTATTATTTAACAATGGAAGTTATAGTTGGCTGACTCTGTCTACTTTAAAAAAATGCTTCTATTTAATTTGTTATTAATTTGCCAATACTTTCACAACAAATTATAGGTACTGGATATTAGTTCTTAGTTTTTTACTTCTATCAATATCAACTGTAACCAGAAATTTAATAAATTATAAATAGTAATTATGTTGAATCGAATTAGACCAAATTCTCTTTTGCTCTATTTCAACATAAACTTTGGAAAAGTTATACAACATTTTCGATGGAACCTAATAGGTAGTTAAATTAAAAAATTATTTAAAACAAGTTTATCAATAGTCACACAGTCTGGTCTGGTAAAATAAACTAGCTCCAACTTTTCCAGAAAGTAGTAATATGTTTTTAATGTATTAGAAATTATCTCTATTTTTCGTACAACTTCTACTGTGTACAAGGTTTTCAAGTATAATAATATAAGTTTAAGGCACTTGAAAACTTGCTAAGAATTGCTTAACTTATTTTTTGCAATATATAGGTACGTAACATGTGATGTGCACTAAATTTCATAAAAATTCAGGAGACCAGTTATTTTAGTCACCTTGCTAGATAGTACACGATTCTAGTTTTAATTTGCAAAAATCATAGGATTTTTATCTGAAGAAACATTCCTAAAATTCACTAAATGACATATACATGGGTGAATATCATGAAACATTAAAAAACTGACCTTAAAAATCTTAAAATATAAGTTTCAAGTAAATCCCAGTGGTTCATAAAAATCTAACCAGTCCCTTTTTTTTTCAGTTACGCCACTGCCAATAAAGGGCCACATTCGCAGACCGTCTTCTGTAAGTGTTGCCTCAACGAACTCCAGCACTTCTGCCCTGAGTGATTCTGATTCAGAAGCCGGAAGTAGTAATGAGAATGATTCCGGCATTGAGGAAGTGGTGCCAGAGGAATGCTGTACCGAACGAATAGCTCACGACTTTCAAAGGCACTTATTGGGCCTTACGAGCTCACTGAGACAGATGACTGAAGCAGCACAGTACCTGAGTTGGCGCTACCAACATGATATTGGAGGGCCAGTTTAAAATTTGTTATGGTTTTTAGGTGTTTTAGGTCAATAACTACCAGAACCTATGAAAAGTACATAAATGGAAAAAAGTTGTTAAATAATTATGTTTTAGTAATTGTTAAGTTTGAGATCTTATATTGGTAGGTCTTTCCATTGGGAGTTCGAATTTAAAATAAATTGATATTACGCTTTTTTCCATATATGCACTTGTACCCGTGGGTGTGTGCATGGAGTGAATGACTGAGTTACTGTGGTAAATTTGCAACGTGATATCGTTTAGGTTATCTATTTTTGCTCATTATTTTTCTTTATTATATATTTTTATTTATTTTAGTGAGAGTTGTAGATAGCAGATAATGTATTCTTTATTTATAAATAAAATATTCTGTTAAAATAACTTTTTTGTTGTGGTGTAATTTTTTCATCTTCGTTCGCTGCCAGGGCCATTTCTGAGGGGACATACAGCTTAATGTGGTTTCCGAACTACGATCCTCAATCATGCGATACCTCCCGAGGGCTATCAATCCTTGGTTTCTTGCCATTGCATGACCTACCGATTGGGGAGTGTGTACCTTCTTCCGCACCCCACGAGATGTCCGATCTCATCCGGCGTAAATGGGGTGGGTAAGCGCCTCAACCAATGGCAACTCGCGGCTTTACGAAGACTTATAGGTAAAATATGAGAATATAATTTATCCTGCGCATTCACCATTTTATTTTAATTATATATGAACACAAAGGAAGAATTCGACATTCTGTTTTCTGCTATTTCCTAATCTAAAACAGCTTTTTCCAGTTCCTTTATACAATTTTTTTCCTCGAAGGAATACCTACGTGGAAAATACTTCAATATAATATGCCTATCAGGCTCATCGTCTAATAACTCTTGTACAATTACTGGTTTGAAGGGAGAAACTTTTTTTTTAATTTAAATACGATAGTTTGGTGTGTATTGTAGTCACGCTCAAGTTGTGTGCTTGAGCTATGAGAATCTTTCTGTAATGATCGATAATAATGTTTATTTTTCTCCTCGGGTATACCAGGACCAACACTCTTAACACTATCTTTAACAGTAGGTACTGGAAGTTCTCCTTGAGCCAGCTCATCCAAAATTGACATGGATAATCCAAGTCAACATACCAACTTGATAGTATCATCAAATCCAGCCTAGTGTCGTACTAGGTAGTATTTTACTCTTATAATATTTTTAAAAAATCCTGTTAGTATTATAGGAGGGGGTACTTTATTTTTATTATTTTTTATATGGAATACAAAAAAAATAACAATACCAATTACTTGTTGAAAATGTTATTAAAATAATTTAAGTAGGGATAAGAACGTTAAGAAAAACAACCTACTTTTTGAACTTGTCAAAAATAAAAATTCTTGCATTTTTTTTTTGTAAAACGGGTTTCTGTCATCGTTCTCAATCGAAAAGAAATATACTAAGTATATACATATTTCAAAGAATACCAATAATATTCTCAAAACCCCCAACTAAAATATTATTTGGCTAGTAATAACCAAAAAGTAGCATATTGTATTAACATAAATTTTCTTTTGCATCTCCTGAAAAGTTTTCGTATTTTGAGTTGCTACAGTTTTGAACGGGATGTGCGACTTTATAAATATGAATTTCGATTGGAAGGCAGGCATGAATAACTTTCATTGTAGGTATCGGGATAACAGAAACGCACAAAGGTAAATATTTGCTCCTAATAAATTTTGGTAGGAGTAAAATGTTCACCTCGTCTTACTTCTGCGATCCTAATAGGGTACCAAGAAATTTTCCTGACTTGGCGTTTATCACATACCATTTGTAGGTGTTTGTTTTAAATCTCGAAATGAATTTCGTTTGGGAGACAGGCATGAGCTCTCATTGTATCGAGATAAGAGAAACGCAATAAGGTAAATATTTGGTTCTATTACATTTTGGCCAGAGTAACATTTTCACCTCGTCACACTTCTGCGATCCTAATACTAAGAAATGTTCCTGACTTTTGGCGTTTATACTAATTTTATACTGAACGTTATTATTATATGGAAAAATAGGAGATTCAGTTTTATTTCCAACATATACCTAGTACTATGGTTTTTGCCTTAGACCTGGACAAAAATATTGTAAAACAGAAAAAAATTAATGCTCTAATTTCAAATTTTTGTTACTGTTTATAAGGTCTGATGCAGAGAACTGTGGTTGTAGTTCTCTGGTCTGATGATACTAGTTCTAGGCGAAACATATACCTAGGTACGTATGTAGCAAAATATAAACAGAAGAGAGAGAAATATTTGAGGTAGAGACTTTGGATCTTTTTTCTTACAAAGTATCAGGCTTATTTAAGTAAAAATGGACGGATTCTTCAAACCAGATTTTTTTTAATTTGGCGTGTTCAGAACCGTAATGATATAAAAACATAATTTGAAAAATGTGTGATTAAATGACAACACGTTAAAATTTCGAAAACTTTTAAATTGTATTAAATTTCTAAAGCTTAGAAGTCCCTAAAACTATTTAAAATTCCAGGTCCGTATTTAAAAAAAATTGACTTGAGGTTGGTATCTAAAGAACGAAACATCGAATTTAAAAACAAATAACGTCATCTTATAAAACAAAGAAAACGGCTATGAAAAATTGTTTTTCCCACGTTAAAAATGAAGGCGCAAAAAATTAAAACCCAAAACTAAAAATTTTTTCCTGATATCTCCGAAAGTATTCGGAATATTTACAATTTTCTTTTACCAAATTATTAAGCCCCAAAATACTTAACTTTGGCTCAATTTCACCAACTTCGTATCTCTTACCGTTTTCGAGATCCCCTTGTACGCACACGAATTTGTAGCACCCTGTATATGTACATCGATCATCGCCAACCCTTTTTTTTTAAATACAGACCTAGATTTAGGTACGCTTTACTTCAAATACAATGATATTTCGGAATAAACTATTACATGATCAGGTAAATTTAGGATCAATCAAGAATCGTTCGGAAAAAAGGTGTACAACCCAAAAATGCATTTTTACATTTTTAAGTAGTAGGATTAAAACATAACTATGAGTATAGGTGGTAGATATGTTTTTTTAAGTTGGAAGGTATCGGGATAGCAGAAATGCAATATGGTAAATATTTGCTTCTATTATATTTTGGCACGAGTAAAATTTTCACCTCTTCTTACTTCTGCGATCCTAATAGTACCAAGAAATTCTTGACAAAAAATTATAATTAATATTACAGACTTCTATTCTTTTGTTTCAAGGTTACGTTGATAGATGGGGATGACATCGTATAAATTAAATGGCGAATGCGCGAGACTAATGCGATTTTCGTGACATCAATAAAATTCTATGGAAAGCTTACAATAATTGCCCTTTTAGATTACAGGTTTCTATTATTATTCCTTAGTTGTTTTAAGGCTGTACCGCTAGATGGTAATGACATTGTATCAATGAAATGGTGTATGCGCAAGTTTACTGCTTGTTTTAAATTTCAATACGAATTTCGTTTGGGAGGCAGGCATCTCATTGTAGGTATCAGGATAACAGGAACGCAATAAGGTAAATATTTGCTACTATTACATTTTGGCAGGAGTAAAATTTTCTCCTCGTCACACTTCTGCGATCCTAATACTAAGAAATTTTCCTGACTTGCGTTTATAAACTCATTTCATACTAATGCCAGGTTTATTATCAATTTTTAAATGTTTGGATTAGGTTATCAATGTAAAGGCAAACCGCCTCGACAGATTTAACAAATTAGCACTCTAAACTAACTATTTTTAATTAGTAAAGAAAAAAAATTAGAAATTTTAAGCATGGAACTTAAGGTTGCACAATCAGTTGCAATTACTTTTCAATGTGATTTACTTGAAGAACGATGGTCATTTCGCCAATGTAATTATAGTTGGCCGATACATAGTTTAAATAATACTTTTAAGAAAATATTTTACGGAAGTTGACAAAATTTGAAATCACCCGAGGGATGAACTAAACTTGCAACAACGTTTCACCCTAAAACATTTAAAAGTGACAAATAAATTATTAACCTACCTACCATTAGTGACTAATCCAAACCTATCGCCCAATATAATGATAGACCTTTGCAAATTTGAACTACCATAGAATCGTCAGTTATAGATAGATTATCCTCTGCTGCAGAGCTGCGCAAAAAAAGTGCCTTATACAAGCCCTTTGAAATTCCAAGTGCTTGCAATTACCGAGGAAATTAATTTTGACTGCTTGCAGGCACTTTAAATGGCTTGAAATGCAAAATTCAATTACCAAACACCTTCTATAAAGGGCTTGAATTACCGAGCACTCCCTTTTAAAAGTGCTCAAAGCACTGTTGTGCTTAAAGCACTTTCGAGGAAGTTACTGTCCAGCTCTGCTATCGCTAACTATGCAGATAAGTCCAATGCAGCTACTTAATTTTAAAAGCGATGAGAGTTATTTGTTCTTTACAGAATTAGAACAGAAAGTACTACACTACCTATAAGTACTACAGAATGTTAATAATTGAAAACGGCAGTCCTCTTTAGGTAAAGCCAACTTTTCAGTTACCTTATTCGTTAAAAAAGATCTGCATTGCTAATTTTCAACTTATTTTTCTTTGAAAACTAATGAGAAATTACTGTTAGTTTTAACAATGTAGAGTATTTCCTATTTGCATTGAACTTACCTGTCTATTAACGATATACAATGATTCTTGACTCTTTTAAAAGCGATTTTTATTTGAAGAGAATGAAATAAAAGTTATAAAATAAAATACTGTTTTGTTCTCGTTTCACATATAGATTATTTATAGGGACAGGACAGATTGCAAACAAGTTTAATCATAAAATATTATGAAAAGGGAAATGCTAAGTTTTTTAAACAACCTTACTTACGGGTTTCTCTCATCGTTCTCACTCGAAAAGAAATGTACTTTATAAATAAGAATTTCGATTGGAAGGCAGGCATGAATAACTTTCATTGTAGGTATCGGGATAACAGAAACGCAAAAAGGTAAATATTTGCTCCTATTAAATTTTCGCAGGAGTAAAATGTTCACCTCGTCTTACTTCTGCGATCCTAAGAGGGTACCAAGAAATTTTCCTGACTTGACGTTTATCACATAACATTTGTAGGTGTTAGTAGCGTTTATAAACTAATTTTATACTGAACGTATTATATGGAAAAATAGGAGACTTCAGATAATTATAATTAAATATATAATTATAAGAGTAAAGTACTACCTAGTATGATACTAGACTAGATTTGATGATACAATCAAGTAGGTATGTTGACTCGGATTATCCATACCAATCTTAGATGAACTGGCTCAATCCGTCTAACGTATATGGCACGATTTTTTAAGAAAATTATAACAGCAAAGTACTACCTAGTATGATACTAGGCTGGATTTAATGATACTATCAAATAGGTATATTGACTCGAAATATCCATACAAATTTTGGATAAGCTGGCTCAATTCGTCTAACGTGTGGCACGATTTAAACATGGTCCGCAAATTAGACATACCCGAAAAAAATAATTTTACAGTGTAAGGTTTTCGGTCATTTTAAAAAATAACACTCCACTCCATAGAAATTCTTGAGAAAATGTAACTTTCACAGAACCTTGTATTAGGATAGCAAAAGTTTAAAGTATCTACCAATATAAATCAATTAGTCTAATTTATAGATTGTAATGAAATTCCTTACTCTTTAATAATTAAAAAACTACATCTTATATAGCCCGTCCGTCAATAAACGACTGCAGATTTTTTGTATTAGGATAGCAAAAGTTTAAAGAGGTGAAAATATAAATTAAATTTGAATGTGATGCGCATTCGTAATTCTCCTGGCATGCAAGCATTCTTTAGATAGCGCAGGCGAGTATCGCTATTGTCTCAGCAATAAAAGAAATTTAGATTATGAAAAAATTCCCTATTTTCTTGTCAACCAATAAAAAAATTAATTTTAAAATTTATGACGTGATTAATAACAAATCTGTCCCGTTCTTTATAATTTTATCAGTGAACAATGTGACTACCGTCAGTTCCTGGTGTCAGGAAAACAGAGGTTTGAAGAGGTGAAAACAAATATATAAGTGATATTTAAGTATAATGCTATAAGTAGATCGTATGCGTCTGCAAAGCATTCTTGAGATAACAGGACAATCTAGGTATTCGAGGATGTTTAGGTCCCCTTAGTTTTTGGCCAATCGATTTAAGATAACGAAGATTAGTCCAACCTGTGCATTTTATGCATTGCAAATAAAAAAATTAGGAGAGCATAAATGCCAGTAGATATTCAACTGCCGAAACAGGAAGTAAAATTAAAACTTGAGCAATTTTTATGGGAATAATTAAAACATTTTTATTACCATTTAAAAATAAAACAAATTGTTAAACTCGATAAGCCACAAGCAATTTTTAAAGTCAGGATACTGACGGCCGTTCCCTAATATTAGGATAGCAAATGTTTACAGAGGTGAAAATATATAAATGATATTATGTGAATCCGCATGTGCGAGGCGCAAGAAGTATGTTATTATGATATGGCATTCTTTAGATAACACGACAATGTTGTAAAGTTGTAATAAAAATAACTAGTTGAGATTATGATAAAATTTCTTACTTTAGTCAGTCAGTAGAGAAACGAATTTTTGCAGTAAGATTTGTTTTCAAAACATGATATTAGGATAGCAAAAGTGTAAAGAGGTTAAATAAGGTATTTTATGTTGTGAGGCGTACACAAAATGGTTGCACTAGTAGTTACTATGGCATGAATACATTCTTTAGATAATGGAAGTCTCTATATAAAACTAATTTAGATTATAATAAAATTCCTTTTTTTTTTTGATCAGCCGATAAGTCTTTAAATTTTTTGACCATATCTTAAATACATATTATATTATCGTCCATAATAATAAATTCTTGATAATCAGGAGAAATGTTACTACTGCTGTTAATATAGGAATATTTTTATGATACGCTGCATTCTTTAGATGTCAGTGTCGTAAAACGTCTGCAATCAAATTAAGTTAGATTATAATAAAATTCCCTACTTTTTAGTCAGCCAATAGAAACATGATTTTTACAGTTAATTTATCAAACAAAATTTATCAACCGTTCGTCGTAATATTTCTTGATAAAATGGTGAAAATAAGAGGTGAAATATATAAATTATATTTAGGTGTGATCTGATGAGTTTTGTTAAAATAGTAGTTATTATTATGCATGGTATATAGACATTGACATTCTTTAGATAACAGAGGCCTCTGCAATAAAACTAATTTAGATTATAATGAAATTCCTTAGTCCACCATATTTCGTAACAAAATATAACTATCCAGACTCCATTATTAGAACAGCAGAAGTTTAACGAGGGCAATACATATAAATTATATATTTTTATGTGTTATGCGCATGCGATGGTTATATGACTTGACTTAAAAATAGTTATGGTATGCGAGCATTCTTTAAATAACTGGATAACGTGGTGGAACAGCAGCAATAAAAACTAATTAAGAATATGATTAAATTCCTTACTTTTTAAGCAATCCGTCACCGTTCTCTTTAAAGCTTTCATAGCCAAGTCACCCTTCCCCCGCGGAAATTCCATTATAAAACCGAATCCATCATTTTTGGGCGAGCACTTATGTTTCATGCCCCCCCCCCCCCCCCCCCCCTACATATATATAAATGTCAAAAGATATTTAACTAGTTTTATATATAAGTAGTTTTAACACGGCAGTGGCTCAGAGGTGAGTTACTGACATTCGACCGTGGCGGTCCGAGTTCGATCCTCGGAGTGGGCATACCAACAATAAAAAAAAGTATGTCCAAAATTTACCAGAATTAGAAGGCAAGAAACCGAGGGTTAGTCCTTGGCCAGTAAGCGAATTCATAATCCGCTCATCCAATTTTTCTTCAATAATATTAAAGTAGGTATACTAGACAGCTGAAATTATCCTCAAATAACACTAGGTAATATTTATATAATAGGAAATATTTATTTTATTAAAAAAGTATAAATATGAAAGTCAGTCGAATGTAATAATTCATTAATATAAATAATAAACAAATCTAAATGACACTATAGTTTTGTAAATAGTTATACATATACAAGAAACCATTAAAGCCTTAAAGAAAAAAAAATCACAAACAAAAATACTCGCAAAAATACGACTTTAAACATACTCGTGTTTAATTAATATCCAAAAAGTACCTATAGGTAGTATAAAATCTGAGGTTAAGAACACAACACTTTACTAAAACATTAATCAAAAAATATACATTTTGTAGATTAAAATTTAAATAGTTAATAACAACGCATAGACAAAAACGTAATATTTAAAATGCATTGAAACGTATAAAAAATTATATATGAAAAATGTTGTAGGGTGAGTATGTGATGGCCTTTTGGTCCAAATTAAACTTAAATCTAACATACAGCGCAATAACAAAAAGAAAGTCGACCTCTGAAAATACACAAAAATTGCACTAATAATGAATTAAACAGAATAAGCAATGTCAAAGACAGCGCCAAATTAGTAAAATATACAGAGTGATTCACGACTAGCGTTCATTAGAACTTTTGGGAAAACTAGATATATTTTTCGATTGCGCTCTTTAATTAAAATATTGACGTTTTTCTATCACTTCCGGTTATATTGGAAAGAAGTAGAGCTATCAACTTTATTATTTTAAACGGGATTATTATTTTTTATTGCATTTTTCGAATTCTCTCAATATTTTAAACGTATTTTGCATAATACAGGTGAAACGTCTAAACTGGATAGTTTTTGAGATAATAGCATTTGAAAAATGACGTTTTTGGTACTTTGCCAAGCTTTATCTTAACAGTATGTCTTAGAGAAAACGGCTTACACATTCCTTCTTGGTTATAACTTCTAGTTTAAAAAAGGTAACCAAAAGTGAATTTTTATATAGAAAATAAAAATGTGAAAGCCGTTGTTTTCAAGTTTTGAACTTGCATTGTCTTTATTTGTTTTGAATAACTACGTTGCAACTGGTAAGCATATCCGGTCGTCTTCAGACAGGGACGGACTGGAATCATTTGGCCCCGGTGGCTACATGGCCTCTATGAGAGGCATCTCTCGTATAAAGAAGCTCCGCTCCTGCTTATGTTATTATTATGCATAGGTGCAGAATAATGTTCATTTTTGTACATCTGTTTCTTAAAGTTTTAACATTTTTTGGAAAAAAAAATTGTTGTTTAAATGTTTGGACTAATTGGCTCTCAAAGGCCTTGCTCCAGTCCGCCACTGTCTTTAGATGAATACTGTATTCACCTGAAGAAACTTAGTCATTCAAAACAAATAAAGACGGTGCATGTCCAAAACTATATTGTCGTTCAAGAAACGTCATTGTCTGCAACTTTTAAACAGAAATATACAGTGTTGGGAAAACTTTTAAAAATAATCATAATGTACAGGGTGATTCTTAAGTTGATACTTATTTTTTAGCTGTGCATAAAAGGCATTAAAATAAACAACATTTTCAAATACCTTTTTTCATAAAAATTTAAAAATAGGCAAGATACAGAAGTAAAAAAACTAAGTGCGGGCCTGGCCTGGGCTACAAAACATAGCCTGCTGTACTTTATTAATCTCTTATTAGTCATGCAGTATACGGGTCGGTACGAGTTATTTGGCAATACGCTGCAGTGTTTTTCTGAAGCAAGTTCATTTTACATTGGTGACACGTGAAAATGGTAAAATTTGAAAACAATGAATTAAGTAGATATGGTGCTAATTTACGGTAAGTGTCGTCAAAGTGCGGCTGCTGCTTGGAGATTATACGCAGAACGCTTTCCCTTGCGGGCTTATCCTACACCCAGAAGTTTTCATAATTTTATTCAACGGGCAAGTTAGGCAGAACCGTATTTGATCCATAGTGCAATAAATGAATGTAAGTATTATTTTTGAATTTAAAAAAAAGGTATTTGAAAATGTTGTTTATTATAATGACTTCTATACACAGCTAAAAAAGAAGTATTAACTTAGGAATTACCCTGTATATTTAAAATAACAAAGT
Organism: Polydrusus cervinus; assembly: GCA_935413205.1. Lineage (NCBI taxonomy): Eukaryota > Metazoa > Arthropoda > Insecta > Coleoptera > Curculionidae > Polydrusus > Polydrusus cervinus. The sequence goes on along the minus strand of OW284520.1, from coordinate 12,316,801 downwards.
TGTTAGTCTGAAGTTTTGGACTTGCATTGCGTTTATTTGTTTTAAATCATGTTTCAACTGGTAAGTATCTCGTTAGTATAGTGTTCACCTAAAGACGACTGGAGATGCTTACCAGTTAAAACGTAGTGATTCAAAACAAATAAAGACAATGCAAGTCCAAAACTCTACTGTCGTTCAACAAAGAAGTAGTTGCCATTAACGCATTTCAAAAAAAAATCTGTTAAGAAAGAAGCAGAGGTGTCTTTCTTTTTAATATTTAGGTACTGTATAAAGCGCTATTAAGGTGCCTATATACCTATAAAAATTTTTTAAACAATTCAAGATAAAACACCATATTAAGTGTTTCCTCCTAATTAACTGGGATGTAAATCCGCTTAAAAGAAATAAATAGTACTTGAATTAGTCAAATTCACATTACATGAGACACTTTTATAATGTGGATCAGACCTATTTTTTCTACGTAAAAATCTACATAATATACAAAAAAAATATATTTCACAGCCTGTTGCTAAAATATAAATATACGAGGTACTTTTAAACCTGAAATTTGTTTAGTTATACAAGACGTTTAGCAACATTTAATATTCTAACTACTGAATGGTAACAACAAATTAAGCTCTATCTGGAATAAGCGAATAGCAGTTAAAAATGTTATTCCAGGCAGGATTGTTTTATAACAACGTCTAACTCAATAAATCAGGTCTAGTAACTAAACCAAGTGTTCCTACAGTACCTGGAGCAACGCCTGTGTTCACTGGTAAATGACTTTATATCAAAACTTGTTGCAGAGATTTGTAGGAAAAAAATGTTCAGGACTGGGAACACATAATTATAATATCTTCGGTTGCCTATAATATGTATTGCCTACATTGTAGAAATAATTATTTAATTTGTGCGTATTAATTACTTAGAGATTTAGCCTATGAATACAAAAAAAAATATTAAAATGTGTAACACTTACGTTAACAAGGGAGTTTCTTTAGAAATTCAATATAGAAAATCCATGGTAAATACTTTTCATCAACATTCATTTACTGTGATTTTTGGCACCCTTCATAACTATTTAAAAAGTCCAATTTTTAGCCTAAAGAATTTAAAAAAAGTACGAAACCATAACTAGGGAACATATTATAGTACCTAGTTTTAAAATGTTCCCTGGTTTAATAAAATCATACTTAGAGAACAAACGCCTAGTAAAAATAATATAAAAACATTGATGTGGAAATATTTTCCAACAACACTGAAATAATAAGTCTTATATAAATAAACAAATTAATATTTCTTTTTTAAAAAGTAACAATACTTTATATGTTTAAATATATAAATTGAAATTAACTATTACTTTTAGCACTCATGAGACTATTAACAAATTATAATACTGAGAAGAGTTAGCTTTAGCTGCTTTACAGTCAGCCGTACAAATCCAGCTACAGCCTTTACAACAAAAATATCCCTGTAAACCAAGAGACGGGAACAGCGCGGTCACCTTGCGTAGGTACTGCCAAAAGATCGATAATTCTAATGGCCATTGATTGATCTAATTCAGCATGGCATTTTTTATTTTTATTCAAAAGAACAGCAGCAAAAGGCAAGTTGGCAGATTGATTATAGACACTATGGCTATTATTAAAACAACATATGAGCAACGTTTTGTTTTCATATTGTAGAATCTAAAGTCCTGAAATCCCATGAACTATAACCATTTGCTGGTGAGCCACTGGTTTTAGCTGTCTTACCGGTGACCATTCACAGGTCTCAAACAATGATGCCCTGACCGAATATACTTTTATACCCACCCACGTCTCAGAAAACAAAAGAGTAACTTTTATGGCACTACCAAGCGTTCAAAATGATGGTTATAAGCTTTTAAGCGAACGAGTGATGTCAGGCGGCTGAGTGGACATCACAGAAAAAAAGGTGACGGTCTGAATCGTGGAGTACACAATTCTACCCATGTAAACAAACTAAATATAGTGAAGGGGTAATATACAGGGTGTTCCTTAATGACGTGCTAATATTTTAGGGTGTGATTCCTCAAGTCATTTTATGAAGAAAAGTTCATGTCCTAAACGGCTTAAATTTTTTGCTACAGGGTGTTGAATTTTTATTTTTTAATGCGTTTTTTGCAATATCTCAGAAAGTACTTTGGACAATATTTTCAATTTTAACATGTGATGAGGAATCACACCCTAAAATATTAGCACGTCATTAAGGAACATCCTCTATAAATACCACACGCGTAAGGTGCTATATTAACATCGTCTATTTTAGTTGCATTTCTTATTGGAAACAAACCTTTAGTGAACGCTTGTAGAGATTTGTACGACAGCGGTGTATCAATACTCCCAGTCAGTCGAGAGTGACAATCCAGGTTGTGTACGTCCGAATAAAAATAGATTTATTTTATTTTAATTATAGGGATGCGAATGATAGCTAGTGAAAGCGGTTATAATTTTTTTTCATCATTCACCCCTAAGCGTCACATACATACTACTCAATAAAGACGCTTTCTTACTTAACTAACTCAGAATATTGAGTGTGTTGGTGTTGGAGGTGTCCCAACAATATGACAAAGTAAAATAACTCCCTTTAAGGTCAGATAAATATATTATACACAAGGAATAACTGGGTGCATTTTTGTAAATTATTCTTAATTATAAAATGACAAAGTTATATTTGTTCAAAAGCAACAACCTATACGTTTTGGTACTTATTATGAACTAAACCAAGTAAGTATATATCCAAACATTTTAAAATGAACCTTCTTACTCTTACCACTTAAAAAAAACAAATTTTACGATTCTTTTTTATTTCTTACTCAAAAATACGAAGCCCAATTCTTGAACTGGTTCTACGGTTTAAATAATTAAACCAGAAGTTAATAAGTCACTTTCTATCTGCCAGATGTAATTCATCACAATCGGAAATATATGCAATATACATACAGGGTGGAATTTTTAACTGGAATAAATTTAGTATTAGAAAGCCTTTATTTTCGGAGAAAATACGAAAATACGGGTGCCTTTATTTTTAGTTTGGTACACTTTTTTCGTCCCGTCATGGAATTTACCCCTCTTTTGGGGGGTAGAAACCGCCCCCAACTTTTTTTCTCAAATGTAAAGGTGCGACAGCTCGTTGGAAAGGGCATAAAAAAAGGAATACGACCCACTATTTGCATTTTGGTAATGTAGAAAGCCAGAAAAAAATAAGAACTGGCTATTTTAGCTACAATTCATACTTCAATTTTGGTAGCGCAGGCTGGCTAAAAAAAAAGGTCGAATTGAATTAAAATTCGCCAAATAACCCCGGAAATGGTACATAATGTCAAGAATGAATTTTACTTTAGATTAGGGTTTTTTTCAAGAAGAAAATGGGCAAAATTTCCAACAATTTTTACAATAAAAAAATGCGTCTAGATTACCGAAATGCAAAAGTAAATAGTGGGTCGTTTTCCTTTTTTTATGCCCTTTCCAACGAGCTATCGCAATACATACCTTTACATTTGAGAAAAAAAGTTGGGGGCTGTTTGTACCCCTAAGAGGGATAAATTTCATGACGGAACGAAAAAAGTGTACAAAACTAAAAATAACGGCACCCGTATTTCCGTATTTTCTCCGCAAATAAAGAGGCTTTCTAATATTGAATTTATTCCAGGTAAAAATTCCACCCTGTATAACCACGAGGTAAGCCCTCAGAGAAATTATCAAACTAAACGCTACTTTTAACGCACACCCAAATAAAACAAGTGGCCGGCTTGTTAACAGGTCACTTGTTTTATTCATTTAAGAATGTGTATTATTAAAAAGGTAAAAGTTACCTTTGATTTCACCAGTTAGGGACGTTAGGTTAAGTTCGCTAGAAAAAAATAAAGTTTTATAGAATCCTAATTAACCTTCAACGATAAAAATAAGTAAAAAATAATGTTTAACAACATATTTCTAAGAACCTGTTATTATTATTTTATAATTTAGAGCAGTTAATTTTTCTGATTATGAAATAAGCATAAAAAAATATAACTGTATTATGGATATTTTTGGAAAATTTTTATGTTCAAAATAATTATAAAATGCATAGGTACCTTACTTTAGGGTCATACCTACTTATGTAATTTTTCTACATAATTTCTTTATTATACTTTAGGTATTTTATTTGTCAAACTATTGGGATGCCTGTAAGTAAATTAAAACCAATCTAAATTGACTTCAGCTGAAATTAATAAATATTTTTAAAACTCCCCAACTGATTTTTTTTAGATTATATTCCACAACTTCAATAACCCAAAAAATAAAAGCATAACCCGGTTAAAGGCGTGCAAAAAATGTATACTAAAAATATTCATTTAACCTATGCAAAAAAAAACATTTAATAACATCAGCCCATTTCTTTTCAATATTATCTGACACTTTTCAAGAAGCCTATTTAAATTCTGAAATAGTATACCAGCAATCAGCGACAGTTTATTTAATAAGTATAGCTAGAAAATAACAAATCTGCCAGTGGAATCAAATTTACCTCTTGAAAAGGTTATACTGATATAACTAGAATGGTGCGAAAAGTAACATATTAAGATACCTGCCTTCTTGATACTGTAACAACTTTTACATTACCTATCCTTCGCGTTGCATCTTGATATGCTGCCAAAGAATCAATAGTAGTATAGTCTATCTCATCAAATGCTAAAATTTTATCTCCTGGATATAGTTTTTGAAATACGAGTCCTTGAGTGTTCACCTCTTCAATGAATATTCCCTAAAATACGACGTGGGGAATAGAATGTATCATCTAGTTTATGAAGTTAGGATAATTAGGTGACTGCTCCACTTAAGCTAAAGGGTAGCTAAGAAAATTTAGCTTACCTTTTTTTAGAAAAGAAAATATAGAAATATAAAGAAAATGTTATACTTACGTCATTTTTGGCAACAATCTGAAAGTCTCCTGGTTCATAAAATTTTGGCATCTGAATTTCCATAACTTTACATATTGCGTGACGTCCAAATGGCCACTGAACTTTTCTAGGTTGAGAATTATCTACCTCTTCTGTGCTTGTTGAGATCGATTTCATTATTACCTTTCTGTAAAACAAAGAAAATATTATTCAGATGAGCCCCTATTCTGTTAAATTACGAGGGGAAAACTAACTGTAAAGTGTAAACTTGTTAGATTATAGATTGATCTAACCTTCCTCTACTAAGTTAATAGTAGTTACAAGGCTAATTTTGAGACACTCTGTATTAAATGTTTCTTGATGGGACCACCGCCGTCTACGATCTACACGTGAAGACAAAATTGTATTTCTTTTCCTACTCAACATCCTAGATTAGATTGCCATGGATGGGAATATTCACATTGAATTTTATTAATCCTTTATTTCACTTTTTACTTGTATCTTGTATAACAAAGAAAAAACAGAGGTGCAAACTAGGAAAAGGGGTGGGTCAACTAGGGAAAAGTGCACACCTGTGCACCATTAAATTTAAGTATATCTACTAGAGCTAAAACGTAAAATGTGTCATATTTAATCGTTTATACAATTGCTATTAGTTTCCATCATTTCAAAAGTTATCTGCATTCGGCCAATCATATTTTCGGGAATGTATACCGTAAGTACCACAGCTCTTACGAGCGTAGTTCATCCATAGCACTCCGACCAAACTCACGGTTAATAACCGTCGACAAAACTACCATTCTCTGTGTAAACTAGGTTATGAAAAAGTCACCATAACAGATGTCAGATATTTGAATAATTTATTTGTGTTGTCATTATTTTTTATAAATTATTATATGTAAAAATGGCTCATAGATCTTCGCCTAAAAGAAAATTACACCTAGACGAGGTTCCAGACAACCAGCTATTTAAGTTTCGAGACAGAATGGATATTTTACTGGAAAATGAGTATGTATTTTGTACATATTTTTTCTTGCTTTATTATGTACTATTTTGTATTAGATATTCCTTAGGCTAGTCTGCAGTTAGCTTGATAAACCTTTATGAAAAACTTCATTGCTATATAGCTTTCAGACGACTCTGCTTACCACCCCAAGACAAAGATTATACCATTGTTTAATTATCCAAAAATATCTGAGTTTAAAAATATTTTATTTTCCAGGACTTTAAGGAAACAATCTCCTCACTCCACTCAAGAAATTATAAGACGACACAGCAAAATTATGAAGGAAATAAGACAGCGCGTGAAAACAATGAAAAAAATGAGAAAGGAGTATGTTATCGAGTGGATTAAGAACACAAACATCGATGAGATGGATCCTGTGGGATGGCAAGAATAAGGAGATGACATTAAAAATGAAAAAGCTCGAATAAATAAATTATGCCAAATTTTTGTTATTATAAACGTGAATAAATATACATATTTTGAGTAACTATTCTTCTTAGAGTGAGCGTGAATCAGTTCTAAAGGATGAGCGAGAGGATGAATAAATGAAAAAGTTTCTGTTATTTAAAAACAAATAAAGACAATGCAAATAGGTGCAAAGTCTAGAAGGTAAAAGTACTCAAGGCTGTAGACCCCGCAGTAACGCCTACTAAGTTAGGTACTTAACTATTTTACATACTTATATTATAGAAAGCACTCAAACTATTCTCCTATTTTTCAAAACAACAATTAGACTAAAAGGTACCTTTGTAGTACCTCTTCGATACATTTTGTAATTTTCTTATCGTTAGAAAAGTTTTCACATCAGCTATTACACGAAAAGATGCCTTCGTAGTATCTCTTAAGATGCTATTTGCTACTTTCTTATCGTTAAAAAAGACTTAAAAACAGCAGTTAGACTAAAAATTGCCTTCGTAGTATGTCTTCGATACTATTTGCTAATTTCTTATATTTATCCATGGTAATAATTCAATTACAATGTACTTACTAAAATATACTATAGAAACGAGCAATAAGATAACTAATCCTAACCTAATGATATACAGGGTGTTATGGAATTGACGCATTGGTTTCTCTAAAGTACATATATGACAAATATAACTTTTATACTTTTATTTGGATTTGAAAAGTCCCTTCTATCTATTTCCATCAATCAAACCATAAATTAGCATCGCTCGGTATGTCTATTAAACGTTAGTTGACTATCAAAGTTCACTTCAAGGTCTTGCACCTCAACAACTCTAGTCAGCACCTGTCCATTTATTGCTTAGTAATATTTAATTGGATTCTTCTAACGCGAGTTGGTGATAACAGCACATGATATTAAAGTGTAATTTATTTTTATCGGCCATTCCATTTTATTTAGAACCAGCTGTCGTCGAATATAGTCTCTCATAATACTTTCTGAATGATATGGTAGTACAGTACCTGTGATAATACTGCATAAATTTCCTACATGCGCCCATGGCTCAATGAAATGCAGTCAAAACTAGGCCTTGTACTTTTATACTATATTTAGGAGTCTATAAATTTAATGCAGCCTCTTAAACAAAAATAAAACCGAACTTATTGTGCTTCTGAATATAGGTAAGCATACTAGATTATAAAAATATCATAGACATATCAATCAAAGGGCAGTAGTATTTTTGTTCTATTTTTTTTAATTTAGTTTCAAATGGCTAGCAAGGGTCCAGGTGCCAAGAAAAAAATTACTAAGCCAGACCTTATTTCTGATGGATATCTATTTCATCTACTTGAGAGCATGGAGGCCCTGCTTAATAACAAGTAAGTACCTAGACCTGTGACAATACTGCATAAAATACCTAAATTGAATGCAGTCCAAACAACAAGGATTTTTAGGTTTACAAATTATACTTTTATACTGTACCTTGTACTATAGTTAAGAGTCTATATATTTAATGCAGCCTCCTAAACATACAACCTAAAGTTTTGCCCTTCTGAACGAGGTCTAAGTAAGGATAGGTTATAAAAAAGTCATAGTGACATCAGTGTCATACTTTTGAAGTCGATCAAAGAGCAATAATATTTGTGTGTCTATATTTTTCAAAATTATAAGCTTAAAATGGCTAGTAACCGTTCAGGGGCTGAGAAAAAAATTGGTAAGCTACAGCTTATTTCCGATGGTCGCCTATTCAAACTACTTGAGAGAGTGGAGGATGTGTTAAATAATAAGTAAGTAACTTAGACATAACTGGCCTCGTAACATACTTATCTCTTTTGAATCAAGTTTTTCTTTATGACTAAAGGTGGTAGCAGTAGCTCGAAGACACTGTGATGGTTTTCTTGGTCCATGTAGACAAGAAAGCTTTCAAAGGACGTCATCAAGCGACTTTGCTTACCACCCTAAAATTAACTAAATAAATAATAATTTCCTACATTATTATCTAAAAACTCTTATATAGCTTAAGAACATTTTATTTTTCAGGAATGTAGTAAAACGTTCCCCGCGCCGTGCAGAAAGATTAAGAGCCCTTTATGACAAAATGAAACCGGAGGCTGAAAAACGGATGCAAATACTAGAAGAAACAAAGAAGACCTTTATAGTCGAATGGTTGAATAATATAGATATAAGTCAAATAGAACCACTAAAACCAGAGCCACTACAACTAGAACCTCAAAAAAAATGTTGAACGACCCAAAGTTCCTGTGTGTCCATTTTAAAACTAAATTGTAGTGTAAAAATAATACAAATTTTTTGTTAAATGTATAACTACCAATAAAAATTCAGATACCACCTACACTGTCGTGTTTCTTCTTTGAAACCAACATCTTGGGTATTTTGAGACTGGTGTACTATTGTGAATGTGAGAATAACTTTGAAAGGATGAGTAAATTAATGGAAGAGTATTTGATTTGCATAAATGTAAGTGTCTAATAAAGCCCATAAAGGTATTTTAAACTCACTTTACTATTTAACATCCCTCAAGGCTATAGGAAGAGTTCCAAAATACTATATTACGTTTAAAATGTATATAGGAATTATATAACAAAGCAAATACAATATTTGTATGTTAGGGGGTAGCGGATAATAGGTGTATTTTCACTAATATTCGACACTACTGACACTAGGCACTCACTATTTTCTTAGCGTAAGCAAGGTCTTCAAAAAATATAATTTTGCGAGTTTTAAAACTTTTGGTAAGTACTTTTTGCTGTATGAATCACGTTTTAAATTAGTTTTGGCTTTTACTGGCATGTTTTTAGTCTTTAAGGCTGTCCAGCTTCTCATCTCAAACACATTCTACCCCACCATCACAGCCCCCTGTCAAGGGGGTTGTGGGTTGTGGAATCGTGCTTCTGAACGAAAGATATATAACCGCGTTCGGTAATTGCATCTCGACGTCGAGCGATTTTTAGTCACGGCATGTCATCAATGTCCATCAGATCGGGTTAGATTACCGACACGGATACCGAACGCGGTGTGTCAGATGTCATATTTTTAGTAACTTAAACTCAAAGCAGTATTATCCAAATATTTCTTGCTTGAAAATAATTAACTTAAGCTTAAAATGACTACCAAACTTCCAGAGACTGACTCTTCAAGCTACGTGACGAGACAGAGGATGAATTAGACAAGGAGTAAGTAATATGACTTTTATTGTTCCAATTCTTTTCTGCATCCGGGTTTCCTTTGTAAATGCGTATAAAGGTATCTTAGTTATTGCTTACATATCCAAAAAGATTACCACATCCCAATGTATATGTTATTTTCCAGGAGCCTGATGATAAAATATCCAAAACATGCAGAAGATCTTGAGGATCGCCTTCAAAAAATAAGAGAGGAAATAACCAGACGCAAAATAAATACCAGCAACACAAGAAGGGACTGTGTTATTAATTGGTTAAAAGATATAGAGGCCATGAAGCTTGGAAGACGAAGGACTTCTTATTGCAATGCAACTAAGAAAAATGCTGCTGAATCCAAAACTCGGTTTAATTACTTAAGAAATAATTTTAAATTACTTGTAGAAGTAGGTATGTTTTTCTATTTTACAGAAGCTTGTTAATAAACCCAATAAATTTTTTTAAAATATTTTTTATTTTGTAAAGAGTTAACTGTGTTCTAGTGGTAAAATCAATGTGCCCGAGTGTGCACCGTGTGTCCTCTGTAAGCTTACATGCTATTAAATAGAGCAAAGGAGAAAATTAAAGTCTGGGATAAGTTGCTAACCTGAACTGGTCGAATGCGGTGACCAATACAGGACATGGTTTTTAATGATCGCCTGTGTGAAGACCACCATGGTTGCCTGGCTCATTACCCTCGAAGAGGGTAGTGCCTGGCTCCGTTTAAGACCATGTCCCATGTTGGTCGCCACGATCTGGCCGGGCGGCCTTGGCTAGTGCGCTGTCGCTCTTGTTTATATAGGTTATGAAAAATGTCATCAAAACAGATGTCAAATTTTTGAATATCTATCAAAGTTCAACGTTTTTTCTCTTATTTTTTCTTGCAAATTCCAAAATACCCAGTGAAAAATGGATTCTCAAACGGCAGCTGGAGCAACAATTACTTTAAAAGATCTTTCAGACGCACGCCTGTTATTAGTACTGGAGGAAATCGAGTCTGAATTGGGAAATAAGTAAGTAACTCAAACATAACTTATCTTGTTAGTTCTTGTCTTAGATAAATTCATTTAAATTTGTTTAAAATTACTTTTGTACATGCTAATTTACTACTTATATATCCGAAATACGTGCCAAATTTAACTAAGAATATTTTTCTTTCCAGGACTCTGATGCAATGTTACCCTGAGCGAGCTGAAGAACTGACGAACCGTGCCAAAAAAGTAAGGCAAGAAATGACTAGACGAGTTAAAAAACTACAAGAAACAAGGCGAGACTTTGTTATTCACTGGCTGAAACAGATCGATATAGAGAACATCGAGCCACTGGAGTTGGAATAAGAAATGTTGCAGTCTAAATTTTTGTGATATCTTTATTATTTTGTAAAATTATTTTAGTATGTTTAACCAGAAAAACACTGTGCCTTTATATTTACAAATGTGTAATATAACCCCAAATAACACAACATTCCTATACAAATAAATATTTTTAAAACTAACATGGTTTATTGCATGATGTGGGCAAAATTTATGTTTTGTAAAGGCAAAATGAGTGCAACAAAGAATGGATATACTTCAATGTATTGTAAGTAATAGAATAAATGTATACTTTTTTTTATGTGGTATAGAACACTGCATTTTATCAAGTGAATATGAATTTGAGAGTTAAAAAGTTGTAGATAGTTACTTGTCCTCGATAGACTCAAAAACCTGAAAAATTGGTCTCGAAGTCTACCTAGAGCCTCGTAACAAATCCTCTAGGAATCTGGTACACAGTCTCCTGTAAGAATATATACTGTTATCCAAGACATAAACACATCCTAAGTAAATGGAGAGCTCCAACATCAAGGTTACAACAACCACATACTGCTTCTGGGATAATATATGTTATCGAGCTCAAAGCAACTACGAAGCATTTACTATGACTCTAAAGTACATCTCTTGTTTTACTATGGTGGTTATTGGATAATATAGGTACCCTAAGATTTCATTATTACAAAGTAGACAGCATACTGAACATCCCTGATTTTTCTATGTCACGGTAGGCTAATAAAAATCACCATGGTACAAAAAATGTCACAAATAAATAATCATTTACTTCAAAGTGTCATCTTTCTACTGCCACAGTTTTCTTACAATAAACGCAATAAAGAATACTATGTACCCACTACAGTCTGGTGACATAAATTTAAAAAATCTATCCGATGAAGGCTTAACCAATTTACTCGAAAGAACTGAGCATGAACTGCGCAATGAGTAAGTAATTTAAACTTTGCTTTCCCTCTTACATATAAGGAGTGTGTTTCATGTACCATACTTATTTATAGATATAGAATGAAGTTATATCCCAACCGGGCTCAGCTTTTAAATGATCGCCACCAGAATATAGTAAAAGAAATGCACAAGCGCAAAATTGGTCCCTGTTTGCCAGAGCCGGATACCGTCCATGATATCAAAGCAGCTAAAAAAGATTTTATGAGACGTTGGCTAAGCAAAATCAATTACATGGATATGGATAGATTGGACGATCCCAAGCAATGATTAAAATTCCAATATTTCTTTCTGTGTTAATTAATTGATATGTTTTAGTTGAATGTTAACTACTTGTTAGATATTTATGTACTCTACAAATTCTGATGAGTAAATAAATAAAATATATGTTAAAAAAGAGCACATGTGAATCTATTTTGCCCAGACTATAGAGTTAGTGAGTGAGAGATGACTGATTTTTTTAGAAAAATTCATGAATAATAAAATATGTACCTACACACACTACCTAACATAAAGGTACTGTGCTCCATAGAATAAGGGTATCTTGTACCAACTTTCTTTCATAAGAAATCAGTAGATAATTTTACCCATCTTTTAAACATGTAACTTTGCTGTCAACGCGTTAAACTAAGTTATATAGTATTTTTCTCTAATCTGATACTTCAGTTCGAAAGTCATATTCAATAGGGAAATATTTCTGATAGGAACAGAAGTTTAAAAAGAATAGAAAGTTAAAACAGACATTTGTTAAGACTCCTGTGGAACCTAGCTCAAACAAGCCCTGGTAACAACTTTTCCAGTTCATGTTTCTTTTAAACTCATGTCGAATTTTTATCTACAAAATATTGAATATGTTTTTTCAAATGCCTTAAGATCATTTCTTTCAACTTTTTCACAATTCATGCCAAAATCTTATCGTATGACAACAGCTAGTAACATACAACAATTAAACTATGATTACGAGTAATTTTTTTACTACAATTACAATTTTATAGGATATAATACTGGTAATTGTATTCTCAGTTTTATTAGAAATCGGTTTTTCAGTCTAGTCAGAGAAAACTTGTCAACTTACACCAGTACACTCTTACAGCCATACTAATTTGTGTCATTCTTTTCCCATTTCCAGTATGTTCGAAGAAATTTGTAAGTTGCATCTTGAAATCTTGTAGTTTAGTGATATGACGTCCAGAGCTTATTATTTTTTAAACCTTTCTGCATTGAGGTAACTTTCCTGATTTCTGGAAAGTCGGTTATTTGACACCTATTCACAAAGCTGGAGACCAGGCAGATATATAAGTACAACATACCTGTGTGAATTCCCCAAACTTTTGAAAATCTCATCATCAATTCTTGCTACATCCATTATAGGTAAACAATTTGTTGTTAAAAGTGGCAAGTCCACTGAGCTAAATCTCATTACTAACATAGATTATGTATTGGGTATCTTGGATGGTGGTGGGAGGATCCACTCAATCTATACCAACTTTTCCAAGACGTCGAGTCAACCTTCATGCTCTTCTGCTTAATAACCTGGAGTTAGCTTTGATAGCTACCTTACAAACCGGTTTTAAATTGTAAAGATTGACAACTTTAAGTCAGAAAATTAATACTCCATCAGAGGTACCCCAGGGACTTGGGGCTCCTTATTATTATCACCGAGGTATTATCAATAAAATTATATTTTATGTTTATTTTTGTGTACTGTATTTATTAGGGTCTGCCTTTTTTACTTGGAAATATTTTTTATCTTTGTTCTGCTCTTTACTGCTATATGTTTTATATTGATTTGAATTTTATAAACGACCTAATCACTTTCTTGAATAATTCACAATTTGTATGCTGCTAGAAAACGAAATATAGTCGAGTCGTTTACGGATGTAGACTTCAGTAAGGAATATTTAAAGGAAATTTTGTTATAAAAGCTTTTGGACATTATGCCCATTTAAATTCAATAATCAAAACAAATCAATATATTTTTACAAATTTAATGGAATAATGTTATTTTTTATTAAACAATATACCCATAACGAAGAAGTATAGCCTAATGGGATTTCTGTCACTCTTAGTACCACCTTTTAAAAATGTAGAATTAAAACTAAAAAAAATATTTCATCTGCCAAGTTCATCTGAGTACTGTTTGTTCAAATTCCAGTCTCGGAATCGTTTTTTTTATTTATTTATTTATAAATAACCTCAAGAGAGTAACAAATAGTACTGGCACAGAGGCCTACAGATATTTCAGTATTTTAACAAAGATTAATTTAGTTGAGGTTTTAGGTTACACAATATTCTAATTTCTTGAACTAAAGATTTTTTTTAGAGTGAATGTATTTGATTAGTTTTTGGGCTTAAGAAAAGTCTTTAAACTATGGCAGAATTTTGATAGCCTCTCATTGGTTACAGTCTTTGGAAAAGTATTGTAGGTTTGAATGCTTCTATGAGTACTCTAAAATTTCGACTGCTTCAAGTACCGACACAGCCAACAAACTGTTGGGTTGCGACTTAAGCTTTGTTCCTACAGCAATCATGGACCACTTTGCGCGCTGCGCTGATTTTTTTAAAACAGAACAGAATAATTATTGAGATATTAGCATATGAAAATGACACTTTGAGACCGTACTGTATCTTGGAGAAAAACTGCTTTCACGTTCCTATCTTACAATTTCATTTCCCACTTAAAACATTACCTTAACACCGGAAATAGCTCTACTATTTCCGATGTAACCGGAAGTGATAAGAACCGCGAATATTTTAGGTAAAGAGCGCGAATCAAAAATATAAACTCGCAAATTTTCAAGAAAATATTTTCAGTGGTTTTCGCAAGAGTTCGCACCTTGCATAGAGTTCACAGATGCTAATGAAATTAGCAGTTTAACTATTTAATTTATTTTCACTATAATAGTTATATTGAATTCATAGTTTATTTATATTTTTAACAATAAATATTTTAATAAGTTGTTCAGGTTCGTCTTGATTACGTTCAAAATGGAGGACTTTGGACGCCGTTAGTGCCTGTAAAGAAAAAATATAAAACATAAATAAAAGCCTTCTTTTATACTCTTTATTTCCAGGCTTGATCTAAAAAGACCAAATAGCTTGTGACAATAATTTGGCAATTTCATTTTTTAATGTTATACAAGAGCAACTTTCTTTCCTCCACTATACCAAAACACGTTCAAAATAAATCAAAAAATACCATGTACAAATACTTCCACCATACACACTGGCATTACAAAGACCCTCCAACAATAAAAAAAGGCAATATAATGAGATAAATTTGCCCATGACACAGCTCTCTTAGCACACGGAAACTCTATACAAAATGCAGTAAAGAAACTTCAACACCTCCTAAACTCAATTGTCTTCTGGATGCATGAATGGCGTATTCTACTTAACCCATCAAAATCACAATTTTTGATCTTTCACCACAAAATCAAAGAAGAGGATCCCTATACTAGTTTATACAACAACATACGTAATTAAACCAATGAACCACTGCAAATATCTTGGAATGACAATCGACAGTAAATTAAACTTTAAATTACACACAAACAAAAAGCGATTACCCGTGAAAAACATTTCAGGTCATTAACATATAAAAACTTAGGCATTACAGTACAAACCGCAACTAACATTTACTCAATAATATGTCGCCTGTTGCTGGAGTAGGGACACATATTATGCAGTAACGCTAGAAAACTAACATTGCAGCCACTGGAAGTAGGTGAAAGAAGATGTTCACAAAAATCCGTCACCCCCATAATCCCTCAAACATTCTGCTCTACCAAAAAACAAAAATAGTTCCAATCGACCAACCCTCCACAAGCTGAACTTGAAGTTCTCGAAACAACATCACAACAGAGAAATATTGCAAAGACTCATAATACCTCCCAGTGAAAACAACCAAAACCAAAACGAAAATATCCTGCTATGAGTCTATTTGAAATAATCCACGTTTTACAAACCCAATAGGATCTCTTGTGCTTTTTGGGTGTTTTAGTTAATGTTTAGTATAATTTTTATTTTTTTTTGTGCTTATTTAGGTGCAATCATTACCTAATATTTAAGTTTGTTTTTTCTTTTTTTTTGTATATCTACTGGAGTTTGAAAAGATTTCTTTTTTGTAGGTACCATCGCGCCGATAAAAAACTGGGACAGGAAATTTTTCTATTTTCTCCTAGACTATTAAGAATAATTTTACATCAAGCCTGGTACCAGTAAAATGTCATGAAAATTTGCATGTCAATAAAGATTGTCACTTTATGATTGACTCGTCAAACATACAATCATATATTATTTGTAAATATGCCACAATTAACCCCCCAGCAAAAGGCAATTATTTATAGTCGGTTGCGAGATAGTGTTGCTATTAGGGATATTGCAGATGAACTGGGAGTAAGCAAGAATACCGTGCTATTGGCAAAACAAAAAATAGCAAGACATGGGACTATTATTAGGAATGCAGGTTCTGGTCCCCCTAAAATTTCTACTGATGATCATGATAGAAGACTGGTTAATTATCTAAGGGATCATCCCTTCGAAACTGCAATCAAGGCAAAAGAAGAGACGAATTTTCCAGGTTCTGCAAATACCGCTAGAGACAGGGTTCGAAATTCCGATATACGAAGCCGTTGTGCTGCCAATAAAATTTTTTTAACGGAAATAAATAAACAGGGCAGGTTAGAATTTGCACATGAATATATTAATCAAATAAATTTATGGGAAACAGTTATATTTTCTGACGAGAAAACTTTTCAGTCATGCAATAATGGGAGAATTCGGGTGTATAGGCCTTCCGGCATGCGGTATGATGAGAGATACACCCACAAAACCAACCAAAGTGGGCGTTTCTCCATAAATGTTTGGGGCTGGATTAGCGCTAGAGGACCAGGACTTTGCCAAATCGTCGAAGGAAGACTAACTGCAGCAGTATACGTTAATATACTAAACGAAGTAATGATACCATCGGTAAACGCTGTATACGGTCAAAATTACACATTTCAGCATGATAATGCTCCAATACACACAGCGCGCATTGTACACAATTTTCTCCAAGAAAATAACATAGCAGTTCTTCCCTGGGCTTCGAAGAGTCCCGATTTGAACCCGATAGAAAACATTTGGGGTGCCATGGTCAAATCTATGTATAAACATGATTTTCAACCTAGAAACAGGGATGAACTACGTCATAGGATAAATCAAGCTTGGGATGAAATAACTGTCGAATTATGTAGAAACTTAGTTTTAAGTATGCCACAAAGGCTCCAAAAAGTAATAAACAGAAATGGTTCTATGACCAAATATTAATTTTGTGTTGTTTTGACAAACTTTGTGTTCGCAATTTTTTTCTTTTTATTAAATGTATTTGCTTTATTTATTATTTTGTGGTAATGGTAAATATAATAATTTATAAAATATTTGACTTTAAAAAAATCTAATAAATTTACTTTATCCATATTATATGATGTCTCTCAAATTTAACCACCCCGTATCGAAAAATACAAAACATTCCATTATGTAACCTAGGTTACTTTTTAAATTTTGGATGTTTTTCCTTTTTTTTAGCTCTAGACACCTTTTATAGTCTAGGGGATATGTATTTCTTACATTGTTTTTGTAAATCTCTTGTCCCAGTTTTTTATCGGCACAATAGTACATATCATTTTAAGCAGCATACATAATTGTAATCCTACTGGGCGGGAAGACCTCGGTCGTTAGCCCTTTGGCAAATGTCAATAAACTGTAATAAATAATTGTAAAAACACAGAATTTCTTACTAGTCAGGTGGTAGCCAACATTTAAGAAAGCATGAAAAAGAAATTTTCAAACCACCTGAAAGTGTCTTATACTATGAGGTTATATTTCATCTAACACAGTTAGATAATGAAATATAAATCAGATTGCATAGTTCTAACAAGAAATGAAAACTTTGCATTGGTAGGATGTCACCACCTGCAAACTGGTTTTAAACTCTTTTGTTCTCGTCAGTACATACATAATAAAATTCTTCTTAGAGTCACGAATATTTTCTAGATATAATTAAAAAGACGCAGCCAAAGCTGGAAGCTTGTAAACAAGATTAAAAGAGATGCACTTCATGCTATTAACAGCGCAATTATTTTATTTCCCGGACATGCGACCGATTATATTACTATCTTTGTTTCGAAAACTTAAATAGAAAAGAACAGCTTAGAAATCAGACTCGATGGAACTCAGGTAGGAACGCGTCGGGTAAAAAGGGGTCAGCGCTGCCGATGGCTTGACATTGTTGTAAAGTGGGTAAGAGGTTACGCGTGTTTTTATCAGAGAGCGTATTCTAGCGTTTAATTATGTTCTCACTGAATAATTCCAGAATTTAAAAACTGTTTTTAAATTCAAAACAGAAAATGTTATTTTTTATTACTTTATGCAAGAGTTAAAATAAAAAATTAGTGAAAAGGTCCATTGACAGTAAATTAAACGTTACATACCAACAGAACAAAACAGAAAGCTGCAGAGGCATACTATTACATTTTAGGTCATTATTATATAAATTCACATTATGTAATAATCTTCGGCAGGAAGACCCCGGTCGTCAGCCATTTGGAAAATGTCAATAATCTGTGATAAACGGTTAAAAACGTTTAAATAAACAACTGTTATAGTTGTCGGAGTATCTTCTCGCTATAGGAAATATAAAAAATTTACCCATATTACAAGTTTATATATAATGAGTAACACTTACCTATCTCCAGCAAGAAACACACTATGATTATTGCTTTCCATTAGCTGATGCCTGTTAGCCATCTTGGGAGTTGGCATGTGTATATTGGCTGGCTGTTGCTGGCTAAACTGTTTCGGTTGATCGTGCGGACTGGGTGGACCATGAGCAAAAAGATGCGCATTCTTCGAATATGCTGCTGCTATGTGATATGGTGGTGGCTGTTTAGGTGGTGTCCTACTTTGTTCGTTCTTTTCCAGTAGGTTATCCAATATTTCAGCTGGTTCACTCTCATGTCCATTTAGGCTCGTTTGAGATGTGTTGAGATCACCTGATATGTGGGTTACTTTGGCTTCTTTTATTTCTGATACGTTTAAAACTTGGTTCACTGTAAAGTAAAACGGAGTTTTAAAAAAACATAAATTTAGTTCGATAAGTACCTATACAGTTTTTTCTTATTTTAAATTGGAACCTCTGTATATTATTATGTCATTCGATGCAGAATTAAAAATGAAACATTTGTTCTAATTACAACCCTATCGGAATTTCTATTGCATCAAGACTTATTTGCAGAAAACTTATTTTATCAACTAAACTGCTGGACAATTGCTTTCAAGCCAGAAAAATTCCTACTAAATTTAACAGTTAATATTTTCTGAACCAGATATGATATCGACCTACGGTTTTGAATAATTGATAGACTCATCCCTTGGGAAACAATTGACAATGTTGGATTTTCTTTAACTGTCAGAAAATTTTATATACAGGGTGTTAAAGAAGACGATGATTTTTGCTCCAATTTTAATAGTGTGTAACTTTCACAATAATATTTTTAAATGTTATCACTCTACGTCAACTGAATCACTGGTTCATAGCAAAGAAAGTAGTTTGTTAAATTATTGATATCTGCTATATTTTAAGAAATACCGATTTTTTTGGAAAACCTTGCTTTATTTCAACTTATTGGTAGCTAGATCTCACTGTGCGTTGTATCGTGCAAACTTTGTGAGTGATTATTATACCTTATGAAAAGCTTGATTATGTTCAGTAACAATAGCTGTACCTAAATGTTATGATGTACAGTGGCGTACTTATAAACACCTATATGTCTATGGTTTATAAGTATAGTGCTAGAAAGTTAGAAATTAATAAATACATTTTTTCCAAAATTTAAATTAAAAAAATTATCTTTGTTAAAATTTTGTAAACACACTGTATAATATACCTGTAGTGCAATATGAAAAACTAAAAAATAAGAAAAAATTCATCTAATCTAGGGGCGAATACTTTCCAATATAAAACAATCATGAAAAATTGTGAGATACTCATAAACCATAGACATATAGGTGTTTATAAGTACGCCACTGTACATCATAACATTTAGGTACAACTATTGTTACTGAACATAATAGTCACTCGCAAAGTTTGCACGATACAACGCACAGTGAGATCTAGCTACCAATAAGTTTAAATGAAGCAAGGTTTTCCAAAAAAATCGGTATTTCTTAAAATATAGCAGATATCGAAAATTTGACAAATTACTTTCTTTGCTATGAACCACTGATTCAATTGACGTAGAGTGATAACATTTAAAAATATTATTGTGAAAGTTACACATCATTAAAATTGGAGCAAAAATCATCGTCTTCTTTAACACCCTGTATATAAAATTTTCTGACAGTTAAAGCAAATTCAACATTGACAATTGTTTCCCAAGGGATAAACCTATCTGGTTCAGAAAATATTAACTGTTAAATTTAAGCGAAATTTTTCTTGCTCGAAAGCAATTGTACAGCAGTTTATTTCAACAGTCATTATTATAAATAAATATCAAATGTGACTTTGCAAAACAATTTATTGGTATTAAAGTTTATTAAAGTGACAAAAGCCCATTTTGACTTTAGTTATTATATAGTTTCAAATATTGTTAGATTGTTATTAATTATTTAAGCTATATTATTTTTTGTGATGGAATACAACCAAGAGCTCGTAGATATGATTTTTATATTAGGAGCATGCGAAAAGAATTCCTTTTTGTCACAATAGTAAACGTTAATTATTGCAATAAATTGTTTTTCAAAGCCACCTTTGATATTTATTCATAATAATGAGTTGGAATAGTTGATAAAATGAATTTTCTGCAAATAAGTCTAGAGAAATTGCGATAGGGTTGTAATTAGGACAAATATTTAAGAGGCATTTAAATAAGTAAGAATATTTATGGCATGTAATCTAAAAAAATAGTTCCTAATGACGTCACACTTTTTTGAAACACCCTGTATAAACAAAATTATTTTCCTGAAATGCGCCCCAGGATACAGGTAAAGTCTGCAAAATATCGAAATCTTAAACTTAATTAATAAGTGGGTTATAGAAGATAAGAGGTGAGGTGCAGGACCCTGTATATGTATTAAGATTGTAATAGCTATGTTAATTATTTTTAAAGGTAGGTCCTGATACCAGTAAAGCCAATTTCACTGTTTTTGGTTGGGTCATAAGTAAATAAGATCTAAATAAATTAAAAAACATATTTTTAATAAAATAACAATATGTCCTTATTGTAATTTTAAGCAAAAAAATACAATTGGCGGAGTTGAAGCTTAGCTTCCTATCTCAATCATCAAACATCTAATTGAAGTTCCAAAAGTAAATTATAATAGAGCATTATAAATTTCCCAAAGAAAGATTTAAAAACTTTTCGATATTTCCTATAATATTATTATAAAAAAAGTTGGCAATTCAACCGATTGTATCTTAAAAACGTGTGGAGATATCAAGTATCAAAAAGCAGGTCTTTTAAAATATATTACTTTTAAGATACCTATCTGCCACTAATTGTCATTTTTATGACGTCGCGACGCCTGGGCAATCACTGGCATCGGTCTGTATAGAATTTATTATTTCCCTTACACCACGATGCAAAAATTAGTATTTTTATCAGCTTTTATTTCATAAAGTCTAGCGAATAAAAAAGTATGGTATAAAAAACAAATCATGAAGAACATTTACCTGGAATATGAGTATTTCTAAGTATCTCCTTCAACCTCTTAAGTTCTTTATGGTGGGGTGTCGGTGTGCGACTCAAAGACAAATTAGTACTTTCGGACACGTCATGATCACTCCTTTCGGTACTAAAACTAATATGGCTAGTGTGGTTTCCTAAATGTGGTAGGGACACAGAGATTTCTCTCAGTGGTGCTTGAGGGAAGACTACAGACGTCAACACTACCTGTCCATCAGGCAATTGCTCATTTTGTAGATGTATTAAGGGCTGGGTTTGGTTAGGCGTAAGCCATAAAGCTTTTAAACTGGTAAGCTTGGATATAGTGATGGGTAAGTAGGACAGTCGATTACCAATAAGCCCTAGAGTGGTTAGGTGCTGTAAGTGGCCTACCTCTTCGGGAAGTTTTTCTAAGTAGTTGTTGTGTATATTAAGGATTGACAAATCACAACAACTGCCAATTTCTAAAATTAAAAGTAAATCTGAACCAAAAAAAAAGTGGTAGCTGTATTTATAGTAACAGGCAGAAAATAGGTAAGACCAACATGAAAAACATTAAATGATAGAGGAGTTTTGGACTTGCATTGTCTTTATTTGTTTTAAATCACAAAGTTTTAACTGGTAAGTATCTCCAGTCGTCTTCAGGTAAATACTTTTTAATATTCATAGGAATTAATTCCAAAATATTTTATTTCGCATTAATCGAAAGAAAATGTCTTTTCGGCTAATTTTTCTAAATTTTTAGTATTTTCTAAATTTTGACGTCTTAATTAAAAGTATCCATGGCCGTAATCCAATTCTATGAATAGTTTTTGAGTTATGGCTTTTTAAAGTTGGCAACTTCTTACTTTGAAATTTTATGCATTATCTGGAGTTTTCACTTGTTTCTTAATAACTATCAACTTTTTTATTTTTTTTTATTGATGGAAAAGTTGGCCTTAAGTTTTCTTTCACTTATATAGAAATAAAATATGTACAGGATGTTGAATAACTTATAGGCGGATTAAATAAATATGTTTACTGATTTTTTGAATTTTGAAAACAAACGGCTAGATTTTGTTCATATTTTAATATCTTGTAGCACCAAGCTGTGAATAAAAAAAATGGGTATAGGTTGACGTAGAATATATGCCAATCTTTCACAATAATTATTCTTTAACACATTCTTATCTTAGATATACAGGGTGAACCAGTTACAATGATTTGCACAAGTGAAAACGTTGCATAAGCTTTGTGCGGGGTCCTTTGACCTTTTTGCGTTTTCTGCATATATTACATTATACATTATT
This sequence comes from Polydrusus cervinus, assembly GCA_935413205.1. Taxonomy (NCBI): domain Eukaryota; kingdom Metazoa; phylum Arthropoda; class Insecta; order Coleoptera; family Curculionidae; genus Polydrusus; species Polydrusus cervinus. The sequence continues at coordinate 12,294,065 of OW284520.1, read as the reverse complement.
TTAGGAGGAAAAGTTTTAATGAACCATGTTCTTTAACGGCTTCGTTTCGGAAATACAGGGTGTCCAAAATAAAAATTAATAATGTTTAAATAATGAATAAACTAAACTGCTGGACAAGCAAGAAAAATGTCGCCTAAATTTAACAGTTAATATTTTCTGAACCAGATATGATATCGACCTACAGTTTTGAATGGTTGATACATTCATCCCTTGGGAAACAATTGTCAATGTTAGATTTTCTTTAACGGTCAGAAAATTTTATATACAGGGTGTTAAAGAAGACGATGATTTTTGCTCCAATTTTAATGGCGTGTAACTTTCACAATAATATTTTTTATTTTTATCACTCTACGTCAATTGAATCACTGGTTCATAGCAAAGAAAGTAATTTGTCGAATTTTTGATATCTGCTATATTTTAAGAAATACCAATTTTTTTGGAAAACCTTGCTTTATTTCGACTTATTGGTAGCTAGATCTCACTGTGCGTTGTATCGTGCAAACTTTGCGGGTGATTCTTCTACCTTATGAAGAGCTGGATTATGTTCAGTAACAATAGTTGTACCTAAATGTTATGATGTACAGTGGCGTACTTATAAACACCTATATGTCTATGGTTTATGAGTATAGTGTTAGAAAGTTAGAAATTAATAAATACATTTTTTCCCAAAAATTAAATTAAAAAAATTATCTTTGTTAAACTTTTGTAAACACACTGTATAATATACCTGTAGTGCGATATGAAAAACTAAAAAATAAGAAAAAATTGACTTAATCTAGGGGCGAGTACTTTCCAATATAAAACAATCGTGAAAAATTGTGAGATACTCATAAACCATAGACATATATGTAGGTGTTTATAAGTACGCCACTGTACATGATAACATTTAGGTACAACTATTGTTACTGAACATAATCAAGCTTTTCATAAGGTATAATAATCACTCGCAAAGTTTGCACGATACAACGCACAATGAGATCTAGCTACCAATAAGTTAAAATAAAGCAAGGTTTTCCAAATAAATCGGTATTTCTTAAAATATAGCAGATATCAAAAATTTGACCAATTACTTTCTTTGCTATGAACCAGTGATGCAATTGGCGTAGAGTAATAAAATTTAAAAATATTATTGTGAAAGTTACGCGCCATTAAAATTGGAGCAGAAATGATCGTCTTCTTTAACACCCTGTATATAAAATTTTCTGACAGTTAAAGAAAATCCAATATTGACAATTTTTTCTCAAGGGATGAATCTATCAACCAGTCAAAACTGTAGGTCGATATCATATCTGGTTCAGAAAATATTAACTGTTAAATTTAGACGAAATTTTTCTTGCTTGAAAGAAATTGTCCAGCAGTTTAGTACAGCTTTTTAGTTAAAATTTGGTTGTTTAAATAAGCACGTCAAAATGACTAATTTGAAAGTACAATGAACTCTGATAGATAACCAGTGGCGTCAAGGCAAAATTATTCCTTGATATTTTTCATGAAAATTATGTTACGCCACTGATTAAAAAAAATTATTAATCCTTACTTGAATTGTAAAAAAACGATCCCCCGTATTTTCGTGATACCAGGGAAGGTTTAGGAGTAAATAATTTGCCCAGGCTTAATTATCAAATGATCCATAATACATAAAAGAGGGTAAAACTATGACAAAATAGCAAAAAAATCTATACCAACAAGAAGCAATTATTTACATCAATAAAAGTCAAATTATGATTCCAGACCTCACTTGTAAAAATGCTACATAATTATTTCTAATAATTTTGATCCTTGTTTAAAAAAAATCATTTAGGTACTCCTAAACCATGCCTGTATCAAAAAATACAAGATAGCGCTTTTATTACAATTAAGGTAAGAATGCATAAAAAAATTAGTGGCATAACATAATTTTCATAAAAAATATCAGAGAATAATTTTGTATAGACGCCACTGGTTATCTCTGAGAGTGCATTGTACTTTCAAATTAGGCATATTTACCTTCTCAATTAATTCACCAAATATTACCTAAAAATCTCTACGGGTTTATTAATTATTCAAAAAGTACATTTTTTTTTAAATTTTGGACACTGTATTTTCCAAACCAACCCGTTAAAGAACATTCATTTAAACCAAACGTAAGGGTGTAGCTGAAATAAAGGACATGCATTACACAAGACTTATGTCAAATTCTCACATTCATAGACTAAACATTAAAAAAAAATTACACCAATTAAAAGGCCAGTGAGTCGATAATAAAGAAAACATTGCCTTTGTGCTTGCCATGTAGGGTTTCCGTAGTATGTGTGATATGTTGCTGTTGTTTTTAAAACTAAACATCTTGGCTACCACAATTTAATTTTCGAGGCTTGAGAAAGATGAAAATCATCATCGAAACGTCGCCTAAGAAATAAATAGGGGTTCTCAGTACGCATGTCCTTTATTCCCGATACACCCACACGTTTGATCAACTTATCAAGGACACTAGTTACTGATTCATCAAAACTTTTCCTCTTAAAATGTCAGCAACCATACCCGAAAGTTTGTCAAAGTAATTTTAATTCACCCTGTATAACAACAGTTGTTGGATGTTATTGCATGTTGCATACTTATTTGAATACCTTGGGGATGTATGATTTCCAGTAGAATCTATGCTTACCTGGTGGTAAACTCTGCAATTTATTGTCTGACAATATTAAAGTGGCCAACTTTCTTAAATGACCTATCCCACTGGGAACCTTCGTTAACGAGTTGTTTTGTACATTTAATTCTTCCAAATTAACTAATTTACAAATCGTACTGGGCAATTCTTCTAAATAGTTCGATTCTAACTTCAGTACTTGAAGATTTCTTAGGTTTCCTATTGCCTTTGGTAATGACGAAAGGTTATTAAAACTTAAAATTAAATTAGTTATTTTAGTCCAGTGACCAATCTCTTTTGGCACAGATTCTAGGTTATTATATGATGCGTCGAAATCGTTTATTTTCTTTAGGTGAGTAATAGACACTGATAATTCAGATATATTGTTTCCGTTTATCCATAATTCTGTTAAGTTTCCATGAGATTCACAAACTTCGGTCTAAAAAAATTACAAAAATACTCACTACGAAAGAAAAATTGACTAAACAATATACCAGGTATCCGATAGTGCTACAAATTAAAATAACTCCTTTGCGCGTAATTCCAGACAAAAAAATACATGGAACCTAAAGGTGCTCAATACAGGGTATCAAAAATTCAGATCTACAACCAATTTGTGGGATTTTTAATAAAATAAAACAAAATAAAATAATAATGTGTATAAACCGTCTTTTTTCCGATTTCTATCATTTATTATTATGTTCTTTATTCAAATCTCCTGATATTAGCCAATGAAAACCCTAAAAATAATTACTTATGTTCATTGTATTGAAAAAAATATTGAAAACAACTTTCTGATCCTTCAATATCTGTAGAGTCCAACTTTTGTTAGATACTATTAATATTTTTACAATTATGTATATAATCGAAAATAACTATTGGTGCTATCCAGTGGCGGCTCATCAGGTGAAGGGGCTCCTTACCAAAAAAAAAATTAAACCAGGAGGAAATTTTTCGACAATATTAAATATTGATGTACCAATACAGCTATCATTTTAGCCCTTAAAAAATAATTATGTTTGAATTTATAATATTAATTTAATCCGAATGTAGTTATGCATAATAGGGCCACGGTTAACTCCGATGGACAATAATTATAAATACTCGTGCATTTTGGCGCGCCGCAGTCGACCGTGTCCGTTAGCTCAAAGCAAGTAAAGACCCAACGCCCAACATGGCTTTGATTATTCACCGTTGCTATGGTTACGTGACGTTAGTCACGCAAACAGAATGTAACAATTTGCATTATGATGAAGGGAAATTTAAAAATAGGTCAGTCGTATGCAACATTGTTTTAGCATTGGTTCGCCTAACCTTAAAGTATTTATTTTGAGGCTTCGCGAATCTTACGATTATAGTTATCGTATTTACGTGATTTACTGTGTGATTAAAAAGTATTGTTTTTATTTTTCAGTTAATTCAGTAGTGTTTTAGTTGTGTGTTTTAAAAATGAACCCAATTAATGACATAGTTTGTCATTTGTTGGAAACTCCATTCAGTCGTTGGACAGATGAGGATAAGAGAGACGTTTTATTACACGGGTTTTTAGTCAATATTTAAGTACCCGCACTATACCTAGCTCTTCATCATCTTTTTAGACCGCGAGCCGCCACTGGTGCTATCCAATCCTGTGCACACTAAAAAAAAGTAATTCTATGCCTTTTTACCAATAAAACTGCAAAGAGCTGCGGAAAAAGTAATTTGAGTTTTTATATCACAGGTAATTTTTTCGCATAATAAATAAATTCATATTTAGGACTTACCAAACTAGACAAATTGTTGTCGCTAACATCAAGCCGTTGCAAATTTGTCAGACGCCGAATTGATTTAGGTAATTCACTTAGATTATTATCCCTTAATTCTAATATTCGTAAATTAGAGAGCCTGCCAATATTGGCTGGTACAAAGTCAATTCCTGTGTCATTCAGACAAAGCTGCTGTAAGTTTATCAGACTCATTATACTCTCTGGTACTTTTCCAAGGTCATTCATGCTGAGATCTAACATTGTCAATTTGTTCAGTTTATCTAGGTTTGGATGTACCCCATCTAAAACTGTTTTTTTATTTTATTTTATATGTAAGGAAATTTGTAAACTTATTCTTCATATGCTGTTTTTTGAGATATATACGACCCCATATTGGAATTTTGTAAATAGCAACCCTCTTTTTGTATTATGCTTATCGACCCGTTTTCAAAAACATATATAAATGTCAATTTTAATTTCCTGCTGTTTTGGAGATACAGAGCCATAAATTTACTGAATGTAATTTTTTGTGGCATATACAGGGTGTTCCTTAATGACGTGCTAATATTTTAGGGTGTGATTCCTCAAGTCATTTTTTGAAGAAAAGTTCATATAAACATGTCCTAAACGGCTTAAATTTTTTGCTACAGGGTGTTGTGTTGAATTATTTTAGTTAAGAACGTGTGCCTGAGGAGAAAAACGCAAGAGACCATTTTTATGCAGAATTCACCAGGCTTATCAGAAATAATATCCAAATGGAAAAATGTCAGTGGCGTACCACTTTTTTTCTAAAAAATATCAGAGGAAATGTTTGCAGGGACGCCACTAGTGGGACAAAAAAATAACTTTTATAACTAAAACATGTGGTTTTATGTCCTATTAACATATGCCAAAATCGAAAATATTATCTAAAGTACTGTCGAAGCTTTTACAAAAAACGCATTAAAAAAAAATAATTCAACACCTTGTAAATTTAAGCCGTTTAGGACATATGTTTATATGGATTTTTCTTCATAAAATAATGACTTTAGGATCACACTCTAAAATATCAGCACATCATTAAGGACATCCTGTATGTATCTAAGTGTCTTACTCCTTTAAAAAGTAGAAATATTATTTATGTTTCAAACCCGTTTTTTGGCTCTATATTAAAAAATTGCAAAAATTGAGAGGAACAACGCCGACTTGATTTTTTTAAATAGCAATCCTCTATTTTTATTATGCCAATAAATTCCAGTTATCCGCCCTATTTCAAAAATATATAATTGTAAATATTTATTTCCTACCGTCTTGAAGATAATACACTTAATGCTTGTGAACGTACTTTTTTGTTAAAAGTATCTCACCCCTGTTAAAAATGGAAATATTCATATTTAAAAAAATAATAATTTTATTTAAAAGGGAATATTAAAACTATGGCTTATCTAAATGTGCTTTCATTCCAGATGTGAAAATCTGGTAGAAACGACAGACATCTTAAATTTTCTTAATGGCAACTCTCTATTTTTTTTTGCCAATAAATTGTAAAAAAATAAATTGAGGCTTACTATTATTAAATGTAATTATAGCGTTTCTGTTAATTTTTTACATTGGGAGTTTTAAAAACCAAATTTTTTTTTTTTGAAGGGATGACACAACAAAAAATTACTTTTAGTAAATTTAAGTCACTGTATCTCCGAAAATGTAGGAAAAAATATTGACAATTTATAATATTGTTGAAATTTGACCACTAAATACAATAATTATAAAAGTAGGGATGGATATGTTATTTAAAAAAATAAAAAATACGTCGTTTCTGTAAAATTTTGATATTATATAGCTTTATTTTTTTAATTATTTATATTAAAATAAACATAAAATAAAAAAGCTTAATATTTCATAATTTAATAGTGTGATAAGTTTTAACCTATAAGCATTAAACCCTTATTTGGTTAGTATCTGCCATAAATATATTAATTTAAGAAAAACAAGATCATTGACATGCAGTAGTCCAGTTGGATCTTTAGGTATGTGTTAAATGACGCCCACATTGAAAAGAACGGGATCAACAACTCTTGGTATAGAACCCAGAACTTGCACTTGACCGGTTTTTCATACATTTTCATGTGCTTTAAATTTAAATTATTCACAAAATTCTACCCCTAATTAAGGGGTCTGTCATTCTTGTAGCTTATTTTTTAGTTGAGATATATTTGATTCAAATTTCTTTGAATTTTGATCTTTTTCACAGTTTATTTTGAAAAATACCAAAAATGGTAAGATCACATCAGAATGAGAAATAAGATAAAACCCCCAATCGTTGAAAACCCAAACAATGGTTGACAGCTTGGATCAAAATCTCTTTTAATAAGGTTTAAATTTGTTCCCGCAAAAAAATAGGTAACAAAACATATGGATCGTGATATCTACTATTATTACCTCCAGACTTCTAGAAATTAAAAATAATATTTTACTGTCCAGCAGCTGTGTATCATTATTTTCTTGAATTTCTTACTTAAACTGTTAAGAAGGTAAGTTTTTTTAACTCAATATAAATAGTGTGTTATATATTATAGATATATTTATTTGGTACCTAACTATTTACAACATGTAGGGGATCTATCTAATCTTATCTATGTGGCCAAAACTTGTCTATGGACAGTTTTATAAGGGATGTCAACTATTGGTCCAAAATATTCATTTATATCCAATGCTTGACACAATATGTCAACCATTGGTCCAAGTGACGTTAAAAATTATTTGTTGTTTTCTGTGTTGCGGCGTTATCCCCGTCGTCTCACGATTGTGTAGATATGAGTTAAAAGTCGATAAAAACTTTCAGACCAATAGATGACACCCTGTCAACTATTAAATTTCATAGTGTCAACTATTGGGTTATTTTTCATATTCCAAATTTAATAACGCCGTGTCATTAGGAAAAGCGCTATAAACTAGATTTTTACAATATTCGAAAGATTAGGTATATGCAATCAGCGATTGAAGAAATACATAGAGAAAAGAAAAAAAATTAATGAAAAAAGGCAAGCTGAAAAAATGGAAAATAAAAAAAATAGAAGATGCAGTCAAGGAAAAAAGAAGATTCGGAAACTACGAATTCGTAGATAGAGATAGCTGGGATGATATTGAAAAAAATATTTATTTAAAAATGAAAGACATAATCCTTGTTCATAATAAAGAGGATACTAGCAAAATATTAAAGGTGATTTTACTGTTGTGCAAAGGCAAAAACAGAGAGCACATATATGTTTCTGCTCTGCAAAATAAACTTTTTAAAAAAGAAATAGAACTTGTAGGCATAAAAACAATTCCAACATTAGGTATATGAATTCAGCAAATTTGTAAAAAATGAAAATTATGTCTACATCATACAAATTATCAAAATACTGAAATTTCTCAAATTGTAAGTGGTGGGTAATCATTTTAAATATGAGTTTAATAATCATGGTGCCACAGCCAGATAACTGAATACTTGTTACTAATGCTAATAATGATTATTAAAGATCTTAATATTAATCTAATGTGTTTTTAGGATAACATCGCCCATGTCAACTTTTGGGAAAATACCTGTCAACCATTGAGTTTCAAACTTTTCTAAATAAAATCGTTAAAAAAAATATGTATTTATGATGCTGGAATTTTTTCTACAAAACCTTTAAATAGCTAAAGTATCATAAGATAATAAAATGTGAAAGAAAAATGCAAACTCTCAAAAATAGCCTACTTCCCTAAACTGCCAGTATCTTATTACCACAAAATTGTATAAATTAAAGAGAAATTAAACAAGCTAGATGCCCAAATATACAATTCTTATCCTTAATGTGTCAAGCATTGGGGGTTTTACCTTGGTACAAATTCGGAAGTACCTTGCCATTACATCTTTAAATCACCTTATAAGATGTCTATTTTGTGAGTATATAAATACAATGTAATAATAGGAAGATTATAAATGTGTATGAATAAATTAATTGACAATAATCTAAAACTGTATGTTAATTTAGAGCGTGGAAAAATGTTAGAAACTAAACAATTTAATACAATACCTATATAAAAGAAATTAGTTTCCCACATAAATAGATTTATTAATAAATAAATAAATTTGCAATTATTAGATCAGAATTTAATAGTGCGAAAATATTGATTTTCTTCATGGGCAGTCAATACCAGTTTAGTAAATTCCCTTTTTAGTCAAAGGTAAAGGGATTTAAGAAAAAGCTATTCTAGGCCAAACTAGGTAGGTATGTTTGTCAAGTAGGAATATTTCCTTAACTATAAAAGTTAGATAGTGAAATTTAGCCAAATAAAGATGTTGTGAAAAGAAAGATATAAACATAAAATGCAAAAAAAATTAATTTTGGTTTTTTTGGGGCTAATAAAAATTTTTAAATGGCAAATAGGTTGTCAAGTAAAAGAGATTTTCAAATAGTCTTTATGTGTTTTTTCTTTTAATTTTAAAATGTCCCTTCATGGAGACTTTAAAGGGGGTGCCTATAACTTAAAAAATATTATTTATATTTGAAAATAATCTCATCTTAGCTTTACTGCTTTTTAAACCCACCAATAAAAATTCCATAGTTTGACAAAAAATAGCACCTTCTTAATACCGTAAAATTATAACTTTTAAATTTCTATCTAATCAAGTGGCTTGTTAAATGAAAGGGCTCATCAAATGGTATACACATTACTATTATTTATTTAATTTAGCCTCTTTATACCTCCAAGGAGAAAGATAGATAAAGAATCTGAAAAATGTGTTCTTACAGTCCTTTATGGACTCCCTAACAATAAATCCTGTTTTTTTTTTAAATTTAAGTATCTTTGGGGATAAACAACCCTTTAAAGCATCAATAAAAGAGTTTGTCACTATTTTTTAAAATTATTTTTGACCTCAAAATGGAGCCTCCAGGGAGTAAAAGAAAATAAAACCACTCTATCTAAAAAACATTGTAAAAATCCCAAAGAATTTACTGGTATAAGGGTACAGAATCCTTATGTCATACAACAAGTATATTATAATATAGTTATTCTCATAAACTTACCATTTTTACTAAATATCAAAACTTGTAAATTGGATAACTTTGAAATAAGAGGAGGTATGGCTCGGATTTCATTATCACTGGCATTGAGATATCGTAGGTCTATACACTGAAACAACTGGGGCGATAAATCCTTAAGCTAAAACAAAATTTAAAAATGTAATGAAAAATAACTAAATTGTCAAATTGGGTAAAATTTTGTCTTAACCATAAAATACTTTGTGCAAACTGGTCTTACATTAGTAGAGATTACAATTAAACATTGATGTTAAGTGGAAATTATCAGCTATCGACAAAATTTGGTTTTACTATTTCTTGAATGTTATTTTGCATTAAGAATTTAGTGGCAAAATTAGAACATTAAACTACAATGTACCCTACCCTCCCTAGCCAGAATATTCATTGTCTATATTATTATTAATATATACAATAATTGTGCCCTAATAAATACATTAATTAACCTTAATGACTATAAAATAGTAATGATTTTAGTGATGACTATGACACTATTCATCATGTATTATGTATGTAATACATAAGTATTTTTTGTGCTTAGTATATTCACCTTGTTCCCTTCTAAATGTAAAACTTCTAAGGTGGGTGAATTAGCGTAAACTTCATTTGGCACTTCAGAGATTCCACAGCGGGAGAAATCTAATTCCGTTATTTTCTCTTCTTTTGATTTGCATTCACAACAACTTAACCAACCCATATTATTTCAATCGTTTAGTAAAACAAACACAATTCATTTTTAAAATCTAACTATTTCACACATGGCGTTTTACAAACTACATTTTAATGTAAAAATCATATATTAAACTAATGAGCGAGAATTGAATTACTTTAGTTTTTTTTGTCACACACTCTCAGCATCTTTTTTCTAAATTTTTCCTTCTGCCCTTTCCCTTTCGTACCCCACTTCCTTTCATCTTCCATGTGTAGTTACAAATATTCCTTTTTCTTAATATTTTCTGAAGTTAGTAAGAGATAAAAATACATTCAGTGCGCACTAATTCTACCAATGGCAAATGCTTTGTGTCAACTGACAGAAGGCGAGACTAATTTAGATTAAATGTTATAGATGTCGCTAGATTCGGTTAGCTATAAAGGTAGAAACAGTATCGTTCATGCACACGCGGTTTGGACGAATCTGAACAAGATGACTTAATGAATAACTAACGATAAAGCATAAATTAAGCCATGGTGGGAAACATTTTAATCACTCGTTTCACCTTCAACTAATACCCCAAACAGTATATCTAAAAAACCATAATCAAAACAACTAGTATAGTAAAGACTTAAAAATATGTTATGTGACCTCTATACCCATACATTTTTTCAGATTTTTTTCAATACTTTATAACAGGGGTCTCCAAATTGTCCAGCCTTAGGGCCATGCTGATAATTCCAGTAAGTTCCAAGGACCAACATTGTTTTAATTTTCCTGCCATTATCTATAATTTCTAGACTAATTGCAGAGTACGCGTCCTTAGCGAGCATGCGCTTGCTAAATTCAGTAAAATCTCTAGATCAATCAGTTGTGTTTTTTTTCGAGGGCCCGTCCATATGCCGGTTGCACTTAGGCCAGGTTTGGCCCATTGTGCTCACCCTGTTTGATTCTTCCTTCATACCCACTCGGTGATCCCAGTCCCTTGCACTAGTTTGTGTAGGTCAACTGGGGAGAGGGTCGGGATGTCCTCTGGATCAAGTTTTGGTTGCCCGAGTATTCATTGCCTCTTCCGATCTAGTGACTCGCAATGGCAAACTATGTGCTGTATTGTTTCCTTAGCTTGTCCTCACAATCTGCAGTTAAGGTCTCCGTTGTACATGCATTCTGTACGGATTTCTACGTTTTGTAAAGGGGATTATAATAGTCTTGTTTGTTTAGACTGATGTTAACTCCTTCCTGTTTTACCCACCTTTCCACGATTTTGAGCGCTTTTTGCAGATTTTTTTCAATACTTTATAACAGGGGTCTCCAAACTGTCCATTCTATCTCTTCCTATTATATCGTGTTAAATTTGGGAAGAAACCCCACCCCCCCCCCCCCCCCCCCCCCTTCCTGTGGACTACCACCTGTTACCTGCGTCGCCATTTCACCCAGCAATTCTGCGTATACAATTTTGCCAAGTTTTATCCAGTTCAACATCCCTGGTTGCTTTGGTGATTGATGCGAAAGATCTGTTATATGAAATGCACCGTCTCTATGTCTAAGAATGCTCCAACTAGCACTTCTCTATTTTCTAGAGCTTTCTTCACCTTTTTTACTAGCCGGTGGAGTGCTGATTCTGCTGATCTTTCTGTTCTGTAAGCATGTTTGTCTTGATGAAATGTTGCACGTTCCAAGACATCGTCCGTAATATGTCTGATTAAGTTTTTCAAACGTTTTTAATATAAACATCAGGCTGAATGGCCAAAATGCCTTTGTGGCCGAATAGTCTGGTCGTCCAACTTTTGGTATAAAAACCGCCTTTGTCAGTCTCCATGCTTTCGGAATTGGAATATGTCATATGTCCTGTGGCCAAGCTGGTTCTTAGTGGAAAGCAAAGCTTTTCTATTAGTTTCCTTCGTCACCCTACTATTGTGTTGTACTGTATTGATATGACCGCGACACTTGACGACATCTGGTGGTTACACGCGGAAATAGGAAGTGTACCCTATATCCATCGCTAACAGATAGCGCTCACATCGCCATTAGCTGTCGCAGGCCAAATTGATGGCACTCAAGGTTCTATATGTAGATCTAAGAACCTTGGATGGCACTGGTCATTAGCCAGTGTTGCCAAAGTACAACAGTTCTGTTACGTTTTTAAAGAATATGTTACGCTGTTACGCCTTTAAGCAATCTGTTACGTTTTCTTGAGCTGTGATTTTTTTGGGTAGGGGGTTCGCCCTTTGCAATAGTAAATTAGCAATCTGTTATAAAATGTTTTGGGGGAAGGAGCGTTTAAATATAAGTCATTTTGGATCGGAGAGAAGCTTATTTGGCAGCGGCAACGTTTTTTTTTAGAAGCGACATTTGACGGGAGGAAGAGAGTTTTTTCCTAAGAGGAACTTTTTATGGCAACAACAATTTTATTCGATTAAAAGACGTTTATTATTATCATTATTATTTTTATTCGCATTATTCTAGAATCTCGAAGGATGTCACTAAATCTGCGGATCGGATATTTTGCGGGTGGCGAACGGAAGAAGTATTCCGCTGCCGTTGGCGCAGTTACATTTAAAAATATATTGCTTATTTAGCAGTGCGTGGCTTATGAGGGGTATTTAAGAAGTAATAGTTATTTAATTAGGAATAAATACGAAATAAACGAGGTTTAGCCCATTGGATAGATTTTATACTTAATAAATATTAAAGTATATGAGAAGAGAATTGCCGAGGATGGTCATCGATCAAATGACCTTATGGAGTACTGCGAAATCAAGGCAAGAACTTTAAAAACCAGTTTTTAATTATCCATGATATGGGACGTCCTTAACATTTTTTCCAGTAAATGAAAAATAAGTTGGTTATAAAAATGTTTCTCCAAAAAGTATCGGGAAAAATCACATTCTTCCAACTTCATTTAAAAGGGAGATCGAAATAAACATCGAAGGTTGGACACTCAGTACTTACATTTTTACTTAACTCGCACCTTTTCATTAAAGTTTTTCATTCTCTAAACAAGAATACCAAATATTGGGTTAACTCTTAAACCCGTACACACCGCGTAAGCAGCGGCGGATTTAATGAGGGGCTGTAGCCCAGGGCGGCAAATATTAGGGGACGGCATTTAAATTAAAACAAACCAAACACGCAGACCGCAGACCTTCCTAAAAAAACCGACACGAAACAGAAAAGGCAACAACACGATGTGAAGCATCTAGTTACCTCCTCAAGGTTCAAAGAATAGAAACAGCTATTTTGTCAATTTTGTGGGGATATTTACTTAATAGATTTAATATATCAAGTAAAAAAATTCAATCATCTGAAACCAACTTGTCAACAATAGCACTAGTATATGGATCTCTTTCACAGTATACAGGGTCCTGCACCTCACCTCCCGTCTTCTATAGCTTATTAATTAAGTTAGGATTTTGATACTTTGCAAACTTTACCTGTATCCTACGGCGCATTTCAGGAAAATATTTTTGTATATACAGGGTGTTCCAAAAACGTGTGACATCATAAGGATATATTTTTTTAGATTACATGCTATATATATTCTTACTTACTTGGATGCCTCTTATAGTTGACTACATACCCCCAAAATTTTAATGAAATCGGTTTAGTATTAGACAAAAAAAAATAAAAACTAAAAAAATCAGTTTTGCACCACTGGTTTAAAAAATTAATAAAAAATAAAAATAATGCCTCGTTAATAAAATTTTACAAAGGTACTTAATAAATAAGGTCGAACAGTCTCGTTAACCAAGTTTGATTAATACGAATTGTACAGGGTGTCCAAAGTTTAGTGTCAAACTTTGCAAACTTTAAATCAATTTATTTTTCTTATTTCAAATTGTAACCCGTGTATATTATTATGTCATTCGATGCAGATTTAAAAATTAAACATTTGTTCTAATTACAACCTTATCGCAATTTCTAACGCATCAAAATTTATTTGCAGAAAACTCATTTTATCAACTATTCCACCAGTCATTATCATAAATAAATATCGAAGGTGGCTTTGAAAAACAATTTATTTGTATTAACGTTTACTAAAGTGACAAAAAATAATTCTTTTCGCATGCTCCTAATATGAAAATCATATATACGCGCTCTTCTTGGTTGTATTTCATCACAAAAAATAATATAGCTTAAATAATTAATAATAATCTAACAATATTAGAAACTAAAGTCAAAATGGGCTTTTGTCGTTTTAATCAATTTTTATACTATTAAATTGTTTTGCAAAGCCATCTTCGATATTTATTTATAATAATGACTGGTGGAATAGTTGATAAAATGAGTTTTTTGCAAATAAGTCTTGATACGTCAGAAATAACCATAGGGTTGTAATTAGAACAAATGTTTGATTTTTAATTCTGCATCGAATGACAATAATATACAGGGGTCACAATTTGAAATAAGAAAAATAAATTGACTTAAAGTTTGCAAAGTTTGACACTAAACTTTGGACACCCTGTACAATTCTTATTAATAAAACTTGATTAACGAGGGATTATTTTGATTTTTTATTAATTTAGAAAACCAGTGGTGCAAAACTAATATTTATTAGTTTTTATTTTTTTTTCGCCTATAATACTGAACCGATTTCATTAAAATTTTAGGGATATGAAGGCAACTATAAGATGCATCCAAATATGTCAAAATATGTATGGCATGTAATCTAAAAAAATATATCCTAATGACGTCACACTTTATTGGAACACTCTGTATGAACAAAAATATTTTCCTGAAATGCGCCCTAGGATACAGGTAAAGTTTGCAAAGTATCAAAATCCTAACTTAATTAATAAGTGAGCTATAGAAGACGGGAGGTGAGGCGCAGGACCCTGTATATACGTGGTATAAGAGATTTTGAAGTTTACGAAAATGGAGCTCTAGCATAATCGGAAGTGTCTATAAGTATGAAAACGAAGCAAGAAGGAAGATAAGAAAACTCTGTTCTGATAAAACTAGGCAGGGAGAAATAAAACTGATGGGACGAGAGAATTTTAGAATTAACACATAATATGTAATACTAGACACATTAACCAACGAAATGGAAAAAAGAAAACATGTTTATAATGAGCTTAACTCAATGTTTGGATTTTTTATTTTCAGTGGAAAAGAACCTGTTTTATCGACCCTTACGGATCAATGCAAAAGGCCGTGTTTTTTGTATAACAAAGATCTTTGTCCTCCAGAAGATTATGTTACATAATGTTCTCATTATCAAAAAATATTTTTACTATGTATGAATTATTGCATAGTAATGGGCTTTGGCTCTAAAACTTTTTTTAACGATTCCTGCATCAAATTGCACGGCAGAGCGATCAGTTTCAGGGGGGGGGGGGGCAGGCATTTAAACCGCGCCGAAGGCTTTTAAAAAAAGCGCCATGCCCTCTTTTGAATTATGGTGCTCGGTTTTCAAGTGGGAAAAATAAAAAACACAACACAAAATCCTCAAGAAAAGCAAAACGACAAACCCGGTAATAATTGAGGTGCTTTATAAGTATGGTTTCGGGCTACGTGCCTGGAGATAATAAATGAATTCTTCGAGTCCAGTACTAGAAGAAAGATATTTTAATTGCCATAATATCATAATCAATAAGTTGTAAGTTCGTTAATATAATATAATTATAATTTTGTAAAATGAATAAGTGTTTTATTTATTTAAATATAAGTGAATTACGTTTTGGTTACAAAATTATTAGTACTTTAATCTCTTTATTTAAAATAAAACAAATTAATAGTAGCTCTAAAAATTAATATTTTTCTGCTAACGATAAGAGACAGGTAGTAAGTAGGGGTAAGAATTGCCAAACAGGGGCGGCAGATTCTTGTAAGCCCCTGAGCGGCAAAAGCCTGAATACGTCGCTGCGCGTAAGTAACGGCAAATAAGAAATATATTTGTATCAACATCAATTTTATTGACTGAAAAAGGTTTTTTTACAAAATGCGTAAAGAATATAGCGAAGGAAAAAAATTATCACATCATTAAAAAATAGTATTAATATTAGATATAATTTAACACCAAAACCAGATTAAGCTTGGTAGGTAACAAAAACGAAAAATCCAAATGAAAGTTAACCTCTTAAAATCCGTAGAGCTTATTGCTGTCATATGTAAAATTTTTATACCTACCACCTTAATCCTAATTTTGTAGTACCACCTCCTTGAAAAGTATAAATTTACGAAAATTTTAAGTCCGTTTTTTTCTTTAAAACAATATCAGCAACATTGAAGTGAGCAACTTTCTTTTCTTTGGGGGGAACTGATTGCTGGCAAAACCTCTTGAAAGCTTCTAATTCTAATTCTTCATCATCCATGTCATCTTCTAATACATCTCTTGGTTTAAAAACACTGTCTAAAAAAGGATAGAGTACTTATGATCCAGACAAGCGCATACCTATTAGAAGGCTGCAATAAAAAAAATTGATCTAAATAAATGTTTCTATCAGTATGTAGTCTTTGACATAATTTTTTTTTTGTATTTTCATCATTTTTGAATATAAATAATTATTTATTCAGTCCATAAATTATTAAACATCTTGTACATATTTTATTCTTTATAAGTAAAAGAAACTTTAGGCCTAATTTTCCTCCAATAACGAAACATAAAAAAATTGATAGTTTTAAAAAACAAGTAAAAACTCAGAACAGACAATGCAGAAAATCTTAAAGTAAGAAGTTGCCAACTTTAAAAGGCCATAACTCAAAAATTAGTCATATGATTGGATTACGGACACTTTTAATCAGGATTGAGCTTTGTTTGGAGTATTTTACCATATTCTTACCATAGGATTGAGTCATACCTGTCAGGAAGACAACAGAGTAGTAGTAGGTAAGGGTAACAATAAAGTTTTGTCACAGTCAAAGAATGTTTTAATAGGAATACCTCAGAGAAGTGTCGTTGGTCCAATTTTGTTTATTTTATTTAATATAACCGAATTATGTTCTCTTAATGATACACGCAGAATTACAAACTATGCCGATGATACTAATGTTTTAAACGGCAGTAGAGTTTTGGACTTGCATTGTCTTTATTTATTTTTAATCACTACGTTTTAACTGGTAATCATCTCCAGTCGTCTTCAGGTGAATAATTCACTTAAAGTTAGATAACTTAAAACACCTAAAAAAACTTTTTAATTTACTGGTGGAAATAGAGCCCTACAATGTGGATTAATACTAAATTTTTCTAAAATAAAGATATCTTGGCCATGAATTATTTCTTATTTAGTCTAGGTTGTAGGATAGAAAATTTATTTTACTAAGCCTGTAGACATACTTTTTGAAATCTTTTTTGGTTTAGATTTTTGGATTAGTTAAGTGATTTGTATGACAAACGTTAAGAGAATATTATGAAGGGGTTAAAGCAAAGCAAAATATAACTTGAAAATCTAAATAAACTCTAGGGTATTTTACTAACTGTCACGCGTATAACTTACAAATGGCTTAGCAAAATTTGACATAATCTTATTTCAAAATTATTAAAATCGCATAACTGTGTGTTAAAATAAATTGCCACGTTTTGTTACACGGGTTTTAAGTTAATGTTTGTAGTACTATATATACTCGCACTATACCTAGCTCTTCACAATTTTTTAAGATCGCGACCCGCCACTGGCGTTAGATGTAATTCTTTTTGACTACACCTGTATTTTAGGAGAGATTGAAAAAAAATACTACAAACGACATTTTGCTCCTGAAAAAAATAAGTTAATGAACGTTAAATAACAGCTCAACACACAAAGTATCTTAAAACAAATCAATTAAAGTTATAAAATTATTTTAAAAAATCATTGAAATAAGAGACAAAGTTTGACATTTCTTTATTTCAAACATCAATAAAAACTTACCATATAACCAATCTTCATCTTTGTCAAATTCTAAATCAAATTCACCCCCATTAGAAGGAATAATAGAAACTTGAGCATCTTGGCAGGAATTATCAATTTCCATATCATCATTTTTATAATTCTTTTTGTCAATTTTAGTTATTTCAATGCCAGGCAAACCTGATAGTATTTCTTGGGCATCTAGAGTTGAAACGTTCGTTTTTTCTTCACTTTCGGATTTATCAATCCCATTTACACTTGGTTCTGGAGTGTAGTGGTTTGGATTACAAAAGTTTGTCATGTCAGACAACATATTTGGAATCAACGGCATTCCAACAGGCATGGCGCTTGGAGGTTGTCCCATTCCATTCTCCATAGACTGCTGTAACCTAGAACTTCTTATGGTAACCATACCATTCTCGCTGGTAAATATAGCAGCCGGCGCAGATTCATCTATTGTAACAGGTGCTTTAGTTAGGTTTTGAGTTTGGAACTGCTGAAACATGGGGTTTCTCAGAGTAACCATTTTCGGTTTATCTGTCGTGTTACCGTTAGTCTGACTCTCTGTAGGCTTCTTGTTTTTCTTTTTCTTCTTCTTGTTTGTCTTTACAAGTTTAGGCCCTTCAATTACTGTTTTCTGGATTAACTTCTCAGTATCCACAACTATCACACCTGATTTGCCCATTACTGAAGCTCCTTTATTAGAGTCGGAACCGAAGTAAGTCTTATTGGTTACTGGTCCTTCGACTTTGGTGATTGTTATACCTATAAAAAAATAATTTAAGAACCATTTCAAAATACATTGGATGATTCTTAAGTTTATACTTTTTTTTAACTGGGTATAGAGATTATAAAAAACAAATAAAACTTCTAAATATTCCAAAAATAAGCGAGATTGTATAAGCTCTCAGAAATCCTAATCCGGTCCTATGCATCGCTAAAGTCTATTTTAGGTTTATTTCTTTTCTAATGGATCACGCAGTGTACCGGTCAGTTAGTTGTCAACTATTAGCGTGGTGTTAAGTTATGGAAGTTTTTTTTTAACTTTAAATTGTTAAAACGTGAAAATGGAACATTGTAATAAACTAGTGGATAAATTGCTTATTTACGGGCAGTGTTGACAAAGTGCGGCTGCTAAATTGGCGTTATGATTACGCATAGTCATAGTATAGTGGTTAGGTCGTGCAGAACGCTGTGTTGAAGAGATATTTAAATTAGATTGAACACTTTTTGTAAAAAAGGTTTTTTTTTATTTCGAGTACATTTAAAGTAATTTGAAAGATGTTCTATACAGAGTGGCGGCTCGTCAGGTGAAGGGGCTCTTCACCAAAAAAAAAATAAAACCAGGAGAAAAGTTTTTCGACAATATTAAATAGTAATGTACCAATACAGCTAACATTTTAGCTCTTAAAAAATAATTATGTTCGAATTAATAATATTAATTTAATCCGAATGTAGCTATGCATAATAGGGCCACGGTTAACTCCGATGGACAATAATTATAAACACTCGTGCATTTTGGCTCCCCTCAGCCGACCGTGTCCGTTAACTCAAAGCAAGTGAAGACCCAACGTCCAATATGGCTTTGATATTCACCGTCGCTATGCTTACGTGACGTCAGTCACGCAAACAGCATGTAACAATTTGCATTATGATGAGGGGCTATTTAAAAATAGATCAGTCGTATGCACCATTGTTTTATCATTGGTTGGCCTAACCTTAAGGTATTTATTTTGAGGTTTCGCGAAACTTACGGTTATAGATATCGTTTCTACGTGATTATTAGTTGTGTGTTTCAAAAATAAAACCAATTAATGACATGTTTGTAATTTGTTGGAAACTCCATTCAGTCGTTGGACAGACGAGGATAATAGTTTTGCTACACGGGTTTTTAGTCCATGTTTGTTTAAGTACCCGCACTATACCTAGCTCATCACCATTTTTTAAGACCGCGAGCCGCCACTGCATACACAGTTAAAAAGAAGTATCAACTTAGGAATTACCCCGTATAAGATGCCTGGCGGCGTGAGTTTGATTTATTAATAACCAGAAATTTAATATAAAATATTAAAAATTATTTTAAAGAACCGGAGACCTATAACAAAATATATGAATATGGAAGCTAAAAAAAAGTATCCTATTTATTAGTGGTTAATGTTCTACTTCTACGAGTTTACCAAATGTGTTTCTCACCTGGTGGCAACCTAAGATTTCCTAAAGATTTAATTTCTTCCTCAGTAGGTTCGCGCTCTCTTTTGACTACTTTCGGCCGTTTAGTCGGCTTCTCAGCAATGAAGTCAACGGTATTCGAACCTAGTGGCATCGGTTCTTTATCCACAGCAAAGGTAACTTTCACATCCTTTGCTAATAACTTGGGCTGCTGTAAGGTCTGTTTAGAGTCCTTAGATTGAACCTGAAGCTTTCCTGGAGTTTTCTTCTTTTTGCCACCTAAAAAGTCACGTATCTAATTTAGATCGAAAAAACCAACGAAAACAATTAGCCTACCTTTGTTTTCAGGTATACTTTTGTTATTTGAAAGAACTTGATTAGATTTATTTTTCTCCTCAATCTTTGGTTCTTCTACTAGAGTGGTTAACAGCTTATCTTGATCAGGTGTACACCCTTTTAGAGTAATGGTTACTGATGGGATGCCATTTTCGCCACCGGGTACTCGCTTTATCGTAACCATAGCAGGTATGGTCTCTTCTATAGTATTCTTTTGGATATCAGCTGCTTGTCGTTTTTCCGCTTGCCGTTGCTTTTTAAGCTTCTTTTTGTATTTAGCTTCTTCGAGTTTTTTATTTTCCTCTTTTCTTTCCAGCGCTTTCTTTCGTTCCTTTTCCTGGCGAGCTTTCTGTTCAATTTTTCTTTTAGCTTCTAGTTCTGCTTCTATTCTATCTTGCTCCTAAAAAGTAAACATTTTTAGGATAACACATACACTTACGAGAGGTCCGGAGTAAGTTACCCGTTTTACCTCTGGATTTTTCAAGTTTTTAGCTGTTTAATAATTTAAATACAAGGTGTCCGGTAATTACAAACTCTCAGAATAGTTAAAATAAGTCTAGCAATAATATTTCACTTCAAAAAAGGACTCGCATCTATATCCCAACCTAATGCAGGTACACTGCGCATGTCAGGCGGATAGCGCGATGGCGGTACATTTAAAATATAGGTAGAAATGGATTTAATTATTTTTTTACGTCACGGTGTTGTCATAGTCGAGGTATTAGGTTTTCTTACAAGAACAGTTTGTTAATTTGTGGCCTTGTGGGGCATAATTAAAATGGAGTGGCAGGTTATTAATCAGTAAGTTTTGTTATGGCTGCGGTTGTCACAAAATATTAAATATTTTGTGGCGACTGTCAAGCACCTGTAAGTAAAAACCTAACCATCATTTTTTAAATTGTAGAACAGTTTATGTGTGCACAGACTGTGGGATGAAATGTAGTACAAAAACAAATATTAATGTTCACATGAAAAGAAAACACAAAGTATTCAAACGATAACCTTTAAAGACCATTACACGCCATGCATTTCTGGTATTAATGCACTAAAAACAACAATAAGCCCTATGATTTCTTCTAACTATGACCCTCATAACAAAAAGTCGGAATTAAAAAATCGTAGACTGTCAACACCGGTAACCACATCTTTGAATTCCTTGAAACGTAAAAGAAAAAAAAAAGTGCTTGATTTAAAAATATAAATAGAATACCGTAATATTAAAAATTTAATTAATTAATCGCTATATCAATTATATTTTACATGTAATAATTGAACTTATATCTACCTATGTAAATTTCAAATATCCCGCCATCACGCTATCTGCCTGACATGCGCAGCGTGCCTGCATTAGGTTGGGATATAGACGGGAGTAAAAAAGGTACCCTTTATTTGCTCAAACCTTTTATTTAAAAAAAAAAAAAATTGAAGGGTACATTTTTTGAAGTACATATGTTAATATATCCAAAAATTATATTTTTAATTTGTTACCATGAGACCTGTAAAAAATTTTGAGTTGCATCCATTAGAGTGAGTCCGTTTTTGGCCTTCCTGAGACATTAAATGTTCCTATGTAGCACCTATTTTGGGATACTAATAAAAAGGTTAGTCTATTGGTCCCTCTTTGTGGCCCCAATTGTCGCTCAAGGGGGCCTCATAATTATATGAATACTAGACTTATTTTCACGTTCCCAATACGCTCTCAAGAGTTCGTCCCGTTCTTACCGGACACTCTGTATATTTACGATAATATAATTTTCCTCTGATTCATCAAGGAATACTATGTTAAGAGAGAAAACAATGTCATTGCTCAACTAGCCTTCAAATCAGTTATTTATTTTCTCAATTATGATTATGCAATGACGTTTTGTGTCCTAGTTTAACATTATCCTTATTTATATACAGGGTGTGTCATAATTGAATGCTAATCCGAAAAGGCTGGGACGATTTTAAGAAAAAAAATTTATATGAACATAGATCTGCAACCGTTTTATTTCAGAGATACAGGGTGTTAAAATTTAAAAAAAAATCAATTTTATCCCAATATCTCTAAAACAGTTTTTTTTTCAATTTTGATACATGCAAAGTACGCATAAAATATTATGTTACATAACAAGTGATGAAAAGTGATACTTTTTAAACGAGGAGATATTAAACACGAGGCGTCAGCCGAGTGCGAAAATTCTCCGAGTTTTAGAATAATCACTTTCACACTAGTAATGTACACTATTTTTCCTACGATCATAAAGAATTATTAAAAAAGCTTTTGATTTGTGAAAAAAATATTTCAACACTAGTGTTGAAAATAAAAATATCAAAACTATTGTTGAAAATAAAAATATCAAAACTAGTGTTGAAATTAGCATACTTGGGATTATGTTCCACTTAATATCTGGTTTCATAGTTTGTCAATAGGCTTTTCCTTTATTTGTAGTTTCTTTTTCAATTTTTCATATTTTATATATCATAGGAAGAACTTATCCTGGATTGGCTTCTAGATTAACCAGAATGAAAAATTTTAAATTTAATCAAGGAAAAATGCATTAAACATAAATCCACCCAACAAGGAAGATTTCAATTCAAAATAATTCTATAAATTATTTAATTTTTTTATAAAAAAAGTCAAATACTCCTGATGGGATTTGAACCTGTGACCTTTCAATCTGTAGACTAGAGCTCTATTCTCTACGCTGTCGATACCAATAAAGATTTGTTGTTTAATACATGACACTTTCTTCAGCGCGATTGGTTTTTTCTGGTAATAGATTTTCCAGTATATTATTCACATTTTTTATGATTTCAGATGGCGTATTTTCACACTATAATTCTGAATCACTCGACAAATACATGATAAATAAGTTAAACACATTACAATTACTGATTTGTAAAAATTGTTATTTTTAATAAATAGGGGTGGTCTGTAAAATTGGCACCATATGTTTAAATTAAATAGTGTTGAAAATCACACGCGTGTGATATTCGGCTCTTTCGAGCCAAGTTAACCGTGCTTTTTTCTCATTTTCATAGGTGGTCGTAGGAAAATATATTTTTCTCAGAATAAACGTTTTTTAAATTTTCATCAGTTATTAGCTTGTAAAAATAAAAAATGTATTTTTATGCGTATTTATTAGGTACTTTATTTTATTTTTTAAATCGAAAACCATCCACCGGACAAAAAAGGGGAAAGAGACCATTTTAATGAGAAGATATATCCTATATAAAAATAATACTTATTTAAAAAAAAGTATCATTTTTTTGGTTAAAAGTATTTTAGGAAATGTTAACAGGGACGCCACTGATGAAATTTAAAAAAAACCTTTTTCCTGGAAAAGATGTATTTTTATGCGTACTTGACATGTACCAAAATTAAAGAAAAAACAGAGAGCGGTTTTAGAAATATTGGGGGAAAAATGTTTTTTTTTTAAATTTCAACACCACACCCTATATTTTAGAAGTAAAGAGGTTGAGGTATGTTAATATAAGGAATTTTGCTTAAAATCGTCCAAGCATTATCGCCCTTTCGGATTACCATTCAATTATGAAACACCCCGTATTGAGGAATTTATTGTGAATAAAAAGTTTATTTCCCAGAAAAAAAAGTTTCGCCAAAAAACCTAAAAATCGAGAGGTAAAAAAGTAACTTACGCCGCAACATTCTTAACTGAAATATATGGAATACCCTTCTTTCTTTTTGTCGAGCCTTTTTGGCCGCCTTCTTTTGAGCCAATTCAGCCTTATTTCTAGCAGTGTTTCCTTCTATATAATTGACTAAACCTCGTATGTCTGGCATTTCTCTTGTCGTTATTGAATACTCAGAAGAGTCTGAAGGAGTCGAAGGTATGTTTGATGGCGACGACGGTAAAGGGACCTTAAAACAGATTAATAAAGCTTTCGTTTGTGGGATTCGAATATTGAACCTCTAGAATTATCCTAGTAGTCAAAATACACGACTGAGCACCATAGAATGATATAACTTAATATCAAAGCTGTCTGGTCAATTGTCGTTAGAGTCAAGACAAATAATACTACCAAAAATCTGAATAGGGCTAAAAAAAATTTTAAATAAATAAATTAATTTATGAAGTTGACTAAGTTTTTGTAGAAATTTAGGCGTGGTCCTACCTTGATACTAAAAATAATACTTGAAAAGTGTCACCTTTTCATTTATTTTTATTCTACAGGGTGATTCCTAAGTTGATACTTCTTTTTTAGCTGTGTATACAAGGCATTAAAATAAACAACTTTTTCAAATACCTTTTTCTAAAAAACTCCAAAATAGGCGAGATAGAGAAGTAAAAAATTTAAGCGCGGGCCTGGTCATCAAAACATAGCCCGCTATAGTTTCTGTTGTTTTTCTTATCTCTTATTAGTATTAGCATCTGCGGTGTGTTTTTCTGAAGCGCGTTAATTTTAAATTGATGATAGTTACGTGAAAATGATAAAATTTTAAAACAATGAACTAATAGATATGGTGCTAATTTACTGTGAGTGCCGTAAAAGTGCGGATGTTTCTTTGAGATTATACGCCAAACGCTTTCCCTTGCGGGCTCACCCTAAACCCAGAAGTTTTCTTAATGTTATTCAACGGGCAAGTTAGGCAGAACCGTATTTGATAGTGTAATAAATGAATGTAAGTACCTTATTTTTAAGTTTTTTGAAAAAAGGTATTTGAAAATGTTGTTTATTTTAATACCTTCTATACGCAGCTATAAAAGAAGTATTAACTTAGGTATCACTCTGTATATTTAAAGTTGTTTTTAAAAAAAGGGTAAAATCTACCTGGGATCCACAGCACAGGTTTAAAATTCACAATTCAGTAGCAGCGTCGCCTTCTAGCGTTTTAATAAGATACTGTATCCCCTCTAAAAATTTGCATGAATCATCTGTATTATATTATCTGTAGTGCTATTAACAAAAGCGAAAACACCATTTTGGGCTTATTTTTCCATAATACATTTCATAAATCAAAGGTTATGGAAAATTTTTCGACAGAATATAAATATGTTTGCAATTGGTTTATATACAATTCTAGAGGTTACATTTTTTGTTTCTACATTTGAAAATGTCTACTTACTCTGCTTTCCACTTTATTTGCTTTAACTTTATTACTATCAGCACCTAAGAACCCTGGTTTACATTCATTTTCTCTTCTCCTTTCTCTCCTTCGGTACAATCTAACTCTTAACTTATCTCTAGGTTCAACGCCCTTTTGAGCGGTACCGAAAACTTCACAATAGGTACAATCACATCTTTTCGGTTCGAGATCATCATAATGAGCAGAACAAACTGCAAAACGAAAACGTTTTAATCTTATGGAAGTGGTCAATTTTCTCTGAGTAGGGTTGTTGAGATTAGAGTATACAGGGTGACAAAAGTATGGAATATTGCCAATATTTCAAAAACCACGCAACGTTAATTTTGGCAAAATTCTTCAAAACATTACATCTCAATGTTGAATTTACCGAATAGGGCGTAAAAATTTATTATTTGCATTTTTTATTTGACAAATCGCATTTGCTATAAATAATAATTATATTTTATTCTAGATATTCCACAAAAGGATAGCTTGCTTGCCGTAAACGGAAATTCTGGCCTTCAGAGCGAACCTCGACGGACCCAGATCGATTTGAACGGGAAATACTCTCTTACGATTCCAAACAAGGAACAATGTGTGAGAAAGTAGGTAATATTCCATGAGAATGCCCTAAAGATAGTATATGCTACACCGATGAGTCCCGCATAGCAGGAATATAATCTTCAGGAGCTAGAACATACAGAGAAAATACAGACACCCGAGAGAGCTGTCCATTAGAACGTATGTATGGCATAGGCCAGGGATTTTAAAGAGTTAGCCTTAAAAACCATCAGTAGACCAAGAGTTACATCCAACCAAGTCTGCGAATGCTCTGGAGTATTCAAGAACAAAAAAAGTAAACCTAGGCTGGGTCCCTAGACATTAGGTAGTCCCAAGGCAAATAAACGGCAAATAAAGTTGCAGGTTCTGCATTGAAAAAGTGTGCTGAACGCCGCGGAGCCACTCCATGCAGTAATAGCAAATAGCTCAGGAGTGCAGAAAAGCAAAGAACTTCATAACCTGATCCAATAAAACTGGGTTAGAATTAAATAGAAGTAGATGTGTCTTGAGGAATTCATTCTGCGCTGGATGTCTAGAGGAAAAGGAGACTTTACTAGATTTTAGGGGTATCTGCGAAGCCCAGGGAAGACTCAGGCAACATTATGTACTAGGATCTACGATCCTCCAAAAGAAAGAAATCACAGCCCTCGCCTGGAGGGATCCTTGCCTTTATAAGAAAGTTGGGACTTTTTAGCGAGGTTTCAAGGTGGCGGTTAGTGGTTGGGAGAAAACTCTGGGGTAGTCAAAAAGGATCGCTGTTGCTCTGCTTCATCACACATCATACCGCACTATACATAATTCGGATAATTTAAAAATGATAATAAACTTTTAAAATGTACTATTCTTTCAGTGGCGGCTCGTTAGGTGAAGGGGCTCTTCACCAAAAAAAAAAAAAACCAGGAGGAACGTTTTTCGATAATATTAAATATTAATGAACCAATACAGCTACCATTTTAGCCCTTAAAAAATTATTATGTTTTAAATAATAATATGAATTTAATCCCAATGTAGCTATGCATAATAGGGCCACGGTTTACTCGGATGGACAATAACTATAAACACTCGTGCATTTTGGCGCGCCCCAACCGACCGTGTCCGTTAGCTCAAAGCAAGTGAAGACCCAACGGTCAACATGGCTTTGATATTCACCGTGCTACAGCATGAAACAATAATTTGCATTATGATGAAGGGCAATTTAAAAATACGTAGATCAGTCTTATGCACCATTGTTTTAGCATTGGTTCGCCTAACCTTAAGGTATTTATTTTGAAGCTTCGCCAAATTTACGGTTATAGATATCGTACCTACTTAGTATTGTGTTTTAAAAATGAACCCAATTAATGACATAGTTTGTAATTTGTTGGAAACTCCATTCAGTCGTTGGGCACATGAGGATAAGAGAGACGTTTTGTTACACGGATTTTTAGTCAATGTTTGTTTAAGTACCCGCACTATACCTAGCTCTTCACCATTTTTTAAGACCGCGAGCTCTGTATTCTTTTAAAATTAAAACTGTGAAATAAACTAATAATAAATAACTGTAAGAAACACTTACTTGGAGAAGTTCCATCTGTCCCAGGACACTTAATAACTCTATTATTTGTATAAGGCCTGCAAAAAATATGTGTCTATTAGTTTTGATATTACAGAGGCTACTGATTATAACCGACTTACTTGTGACCGTTTCTATGGATTTCTCGTAACTTTAATTCCGTCTCGTCTAGCTGCTCAGCAGTAATAATTGGTGTAGGTGGTCTTTCATTTTCTTCTCTAAAATCACCATATGTATAAAATATCATAGGTCAAGTGAATTATAATGGAGCAATAAAAATTTCCCTATTAAAGTTTTATTTATTTTTCGATATTTCCCTACATAGAAAAAAAAAAGTTGACCAATTGGATTTATCTCAAAAACGAGTGGACATCAAATTTGAGCAAAATAAATTTTTTTAAGTATTTAACAGACTTTTAAAAAATAATAATTTAGCATCGATTACCATTTTTACGGCGTCGCGGCGCCTGGACAATCACTGGCATCGGTCTAATATTGACACAAATTTATAGAGACCGTCTACATCTATACAATTCGTTTTAAATAATATACAGGGTGCTACAAAATCGTGTGCGTATAAAGGGATCTTGAAATCGGTAAGAGATACGAAAATTGTGGCAAAGTTGCGTATTTTGAGGCTTAATAATTAGGTGAAAGAAAATTGTAAATATTCCGAATACTTTCGGAGATATCCGCGGAAACCGAAATTATTAGTTTTGGTTTTTAATTTTTTTGCGCCTTCATTTTTGACTTGAGAAAAAAACAAGAAACACTTTTTCATAGCCTCGTTCTATGTTCCACAAAATGGCGTTATTAGTTTTCAAATTCGACGTTTCGGCGACCTAATATTAATTTTTTTAAATACGGACCTAAAATTTTAAATACAGTTTTATGGACTTCAACGCTTTAGAAATTTAATACAATTAAAAGGTTTTTGAAATTTTAACGTTTTTCTTTTTTTCCCAAGTCAAAAATGAAAGAGTAAAAAATTAAAAACTAAAACTAAAAATTTCGTTTTTTTTTCGGATATCTTCGAAGGTATTCGGAATATTTCACCAAATTATTTAGCCTCAATATAACCATCTTCGTATCTCTTACCGTTTTCGTACGCACATGAATTTGTAACACCCTGTATAATAATACTTATAAGTTAATTACCCTGTATACTATACATAAAGTTATAAAAAATTAGGATGATTATACAGACCAGTAGTAAGCTTTTGATTGTATTACAAACGGAAATTAAAAAAAAATGTTTTTAGCCCTGCCAAAAAATGTTATTCTAAATAAAAGTAGGTTTATAGTTTAAAAAATAGATAAAATTCATAGAAAAATCAATAATACAACGTAAAAACAGAAAGATACATTTGTATAGGCATGTTTATTGTCTTACCTTAGTCCATTTACAAATCCATTTGCTAATAGTTCTTCCCTGAGACTAAGCGTCCGTCCGTTTTTATTCTTGTCTCCATCTTTCTTGTCCTTTTTCTGTAAATACTTATCAAATGCCGATTTCGTTGCATTAATGTCAGGTTTTCTAAGTTTGTTTAAATGTATATTATTTAATTGTTCGTTACTACCCGTGCCATTTTCGCAGATTTTTAACTTTTCATTCAACATGTCGCTTAAATTAACGGTATTATTTCCTAACTTAACGAAGTCCATTTTTTCAGATATAATTCGAGCGAGACTTGTAGTTCTGGGATCTTTTTTCTGAGGGTTTAAGTCCTCAACATGACCTGAAATATTATTTATTCACTTAATTATAGAATGTATAGTGACATCAGTGGCGTGCATACAATATAGGCAAAAAAGCATTGCCTACCCAGGGAACAATAAAACAAACTCCAACCAAAATTATTTCTTTATGATTAAATTTTTATCCGTGAATATCCGGCAATACCGCGGCAGTGGCTCATTGGTTGAGTTACTGGCATTCGACCGTGGCGACCCGGGTTCGATGCCCGGCGTGGGCATATGTACAATAAAAAATGTATCCGGCAATATTTCTGTGTATGTAGAGGAACAGGACCGAAAAGTTAATCGTATAATATTGAAGATCATTTCTACGAACGCATTCGTTGCCAATTAATCGTAAATTCGATCGCTGTATAAGCATCCCGTATAACAGTTTGAAAAGCAGAGATTTTACATTAATATTAACCGCTTATGGGAAAGCAAAATCACTGCTTTTATACGAGTGGAAGCGAGCGAAAGAGCCGGTAGGCAGTAAGCTAGAAAGAGATGAAATACACGTGACTCGTAATCTGAGCCTCCGTCAGCTATCCGCCCGCGCTTGTAAAATGCATTGATGCCAATTTTCCAATTTTGTCGTAGTTTCAAAAAATACTATTTCCTACCGACTACAATAAGAAATCAATCACGTATTCCCGAATATATTTTTAAGATTGGAACAAAAAATCTAATGCAATATGCCTATTATAAATTAGCTCTAATATTTATTATTATTAACGAAAAATTTTGTTTGGAAATTACCACCTTCACTTAATAGGCAAGCTTCCGCCCGTCTAATTTAATTTAATTATTTTAATTAAGAACGGTGTGCCTGAGGAGAAAAACGCAAGAGACCATTTTTATGCAGAATTGACCAGGCTAATCCGAAATAATATCCACATGAAAAAATATCATTGGCGTCCCACTTTTTTTTAAAGATATATAACCGCTTCTTCATTTAAAGTCTTAAAAATTATTCTATTGGCGATAAAACTGAAACGAACGGAGATATCGAGCTGCGGTTTTAATATTTTTTTCTAGCAAATTTCATCTACTTTTCGATTATGGTATCATAATTATACCGTATTATTTATTTTTTCGGAATAAAATCAAAAAATGTGTTATTACGAATTGCGCCCTCTAGCATTTTTTTTGAGAACTATTATGAACAACTAAATACGATTGGTGAAAGTGCATACATCCCTCTTCCAAGCAGTCTTTAGTTTGCTAAAATCCGATAAGTCGTTTATAAGTTACAGCGATTTAAATGATCACACTTTCAACAGCTTCCTCCCCTTTTATTAAAGTCGGTACGCCAATGAGCATTAGACCAAAATGATGCATAATTGTCCAAGCTTTTTAATGGTGTTACCAAAGATATACCTTAATGTGGAATTTTCGGAGATATGTAAAATTTTAAAATTTACTTGTCAATTACGCCCCCTTGCGGCAAAATGTGGAACTTTAAAATTATTTCCAGGATTTTCTCATGGCCACTTTAGTTATAATTTTTTTTCCCCGAGTTTCTATGCCCAGTAGTTTCCGAGATACGGCCGGTGGCCATCCATAATGGGACACCCGGTATATATAAATTTAAACGCAGTTTTTTGAAGATATTGGTATAATAAAATTTTGAAAAATATATTATTCATAACAATATTAAGTAAAACATTTGCAATTTTTTTTTTAAGTCATCTGTTTCCAATATCCATGCTTTTATTTCGACTTAATATATTATAATATTACGGAAATTTACAAAACTTGCTTACTGTTTATATGTCGGTGAAACTGGTCCAATTTTAAAATACATTTACATCTTCTACAATAACTTGTTCTTTCTTGAGTTGCAATGACAGAAAAATCATCGTTGGTATCTAAAAATCCTTTATATTTAGTAAGTAAGCATTCTTCACAAATACACTGTCCATTTTTATTTAGTCCTGGACCTTCAGGAAAAAATTGTTTATCCTTAAGTAAGTCAAATAAATTGTGGTCCATCCTGCTGAGATCAATAAATTTTTTCCTAAAAAAAAAGGAAAAATGTGCTGTATCATCTATTTATATACTTTTATTTCGAAAAAGCTGTCCATTTTCTCCAAGAGACCTGATTTAAGTATAAATAATAAATCCCACAAAGTTACTTAGTATACTACCATAAAAATATGAATATTTAAAAAATTGTTTTTTTTATCAAATGACAAAATATTATTATTAAATTATAAAATATTTTTTTGGTAGAATTTTTATATTGGATCTTGTACAAGACGCGTTTTAGGTATAACAGAGCTCTGTTTGATATTATTGTAAATATGGAATCCTACAGTGTAAATGAATGTATGTTGTAAATGTGTATTTAAACTCTGTTGTAAATTATTGTGAATTTGACGCCAAACCAACCAATTTTGTAACAATATCTTATCAATGTTTTTTTATTAAAAAAAATACTCTTAAGGACCTATCTAGGTCTTTATCCTAGCTCTTCTAAGAAAAATTAGTAAACTGTCATATCTGTAAAACTACTCAACTAAAAAGGCACTTAAAGTCAATTGACTTACACTTCCTTACTTCTTTCAACCCAAAAGGTTGCAGACAATACTTTTTTATGGGTTGCCATTACTTTTTTCTCCTTCCCCGCTTCTGGGGAATGTTCAGCTAATTTTCCTTCTTGACTAAAACGAAACAAGGTTAAAAAAAATTAAAAATTTGCGTTGATCAATATGGGAACCATACACGTAAGTATTACTGAAACTATAGCTGATGGTAATACATAATTACTACAGTAATCCCATATGTTAGTACCTACGTTACAATAATAAGGTAATTATTTTGTTTGTATGGACAGTAATACTTATAGCGTAAAGGGCTCAATACGCGGAGATAATTAATTTTTATTTGAGTCATTGTCAGAAAAAATACATACCTACATCTTATTTCCAGTTGTAATAATAATTAATTATAATATACAGCTAATAGATCAGTTAAGGGTACGGAGTGGCCATATCTCGGAAACTACTGGGCATAGAAATTCTGGAAAAAAAATGATAACTAAAGTAGCCATGAGAAAATCCAGGAAATAATTTCCGCATTTTGACGCAAGAGGGCGCAATTGAAAAGTACATTTTAAAATCTTACATATCTCCGAAAATTCCACATTAAGGTATATCTTTGATAACACCATTAAAAAGCTTGGACAATTATGCATCATTTTGGTCTTATATGCTCATTGGCGTACCGACTTTAATAAGAGGGGGGAAGCTGTTGAAAGTGTAATTATTTAAATCGCTGTAACTTATAAACGACGTATCCGATTTTAGCAAACTAAAAACTGTTTGGAAAAGAAATGTATGCGCTTTCACCAATCGTATTTAGTTGTCCATAATAGTTCTCAAGAAAAATGCTAAAGGGCGCAATTTATAATAATAACACATTTTTTGATTTTACTCCGAAAAATAAATCATATGGTATAATTATGATACCATAATCGAAAAGTAGATGAAATTTGCTAGAAAAAATATTTAAACCGCAGCTCGATATCTTTGTTCGTTTCAGCATTATCGCCAATAGAATAATTTTTAAAACTTTAAATGAAGAAGCCGTTATTTATTTTTTAGAAAAAAGTGGGTCGCCACTGATATTTTTCCATGTGGATATTATTTCGGATTAGCCTGGTCAATTCTGCATAAAAATCGTCTCTTAATTAAAATAATTAAATGAAATTAAAGTTTTAAAAATTATTCTATTGGCGATAACGCTGAAACGAACAAAGATATCGAGCTGCGGTTTAAATATTTTTTCTAGCAAATTTTGTCTACTTTTCGATTACCTATGGTACCTACCTATCATAATTATACCGTATGATTTATTTTTTCGGAGTAAAATCAAAAAATGTGTTATTATTACAAATTGCGCCCTCTAGCATTTTTTTTGAGAACTATTATGGACAACTAAATACGATTGGTGAAAGCGCATACATTTCTCTTCCAAACAGTTTTTAGTTTGCTAAAATCGGATAAGTCGTTTATAAGTTACAGCGATTTAAATAATTACACTTTCAACAGCTTCCCCCCCTCTTATTAAAGTCGGTACGCTAATGAGCATAAGACCAAAATGATGCATAATTGTCCAAGCTTTTTAATGGTGTAAC
Source organism: Polydrusus cervinus (assembly GCA_935413205.1). NCBI lineage: Eukaryota > Metazoa > Arthropoda > Insecta > Coleoptera > Curculionidae > Polydrusus > Polydrusus cervinus. The sequence continues at coordinate 12,260,604 of OW284520.1, read as the reverse complement.
CAAAGATATACCTTAATGTGAAATTTTCGGAGATATGTAAAATTTTTAATTTACTTTTCAATTACTCCCTCTTGCTGCAAAAGACGGAACTTAAAAATTATTTCCAGGATTTTCTCATGACTACTTTAGTTATCATTTTTTTCCCCGAATTTCTATGCCCAGTAGTTTCCGAGATACGGCCGGTGGCCATCCATAATGGGACACCCGGTATACAGGGTGTTCCTTAATGGCATGCTAATAATTCAGGGTGTGATTCCTCAAGTTATTTTATGAATAAAAGTTCCCATAAACATTTGTCCACAAGGGCTTAAATTTTTTGCTACAGGGTGTTTAATTATTTCATTTTTATGCGTTATTTTGTAATATCTCCGAAAGTACTTTAGATGTTATTTTCAATTTTGGTATGTGTTAATACAATATAAAACGACATATTTTAGTAAGAAAAGTTATTCTATTGCTTCACCAGTGGCGTCCCTGCACACGTGTCCTGTGATATTTTTACAAAAAAATTATACGCCATTGACGTTATTCCATGCGGATATTTTTTCTGATTAGCCTGACCAATTAAGTATACATAAACACAGTCGCTTGCGTTTTTCTCGTCAGACGCACCGTTCTTGATTAAAATCATTAAAGTACAATTAAAACTCAGTATGGTTAGAAGGTAGCAGCACTGGTAGACGTCGCCACCCTTTTTTTCTATTTTATTACAGCTAAATCAAGCAATTACTGTAATTTAATGTTTTTAATCAAGATCCGTGCGTCCAACGAGAAAAACGCAAGAGGCCGTTTTTATGTTGGTCATGCTAATCAGAAAAATATCCGCATGGAAAAGAAGTCAGCGGCGTATCATTTTTTTGTCAAAAATATTAGAGGACACGTGTGCAGGGACGCCACTGGTAAAGCAATACAATAACTTTTCTTACTAAAGTATGTCGTTTAATATAGTGTTAACACATACCTACCAAAATTGAAAATAACATCTTTCGGAGATATTACAAAATAACGCATAAAAATTAAATAACTAAACACCCTGTAGTAAGAAATTTAAGCCTTGTGGACAAATGTTTATATGAACTTTTATTAATAAAATTACTTGAGGAATCACACCCTAAAATATTAGCACGTCATTAAGGAACACCCTGTATACATAATAATTTAATAAAATTAATTTTATAACCGATTGTAACACTATTACAGTTGTAGCTCATGACCTGTTTGAGACAGTGGTATCAACAATAAAAATGTAAGAACATAAGAATTGCGCCTTAATATCATTATTATCATGGCGTTCTCGAAGTTTAAAGAGTAGAAAAGGGACAAGCGTTATCCTTGTCTTCACGTTCATCAAGAAGGCCATGCTTCAAGAGTTTCTTGTGTCGTGTGACGAAATAATTTAAAAAGAGTACATTCAAGGTTAACCAAGGGTATAACCGGTCGATCGCTTTAAATCGCTCATGATAAGAGTGGTAAGATATTTATCACCTGAAATAATATATTTGTTTGTTGGGATTCGCTGGGAAAATAAAATGTAGGTTTTTATTGACAATGATCCATTAATACAAACTTATTTATAATGAGAAATAAAAGTATGATTTTTTTTTTATGAAATACATACTTTACCAAAGATATCCTAGTCTGTTCCTTGGCCCATAACTTTTTTAAGTCACATAGCAAAGTAAACATTTGCTGGGAATCTCCAGGGCTATTTTTTGTCTACAACGCATCAGTTAAATTAGGTAAAGTAGTCGTAGAAAATAACAAAATGAAACTTACCCTAACACATTCGTTTATCCTACTCTTAACTCTATCACTCTCATAGAAAAATCTTATAAAAATAAATGTATTGAAATCAATCCAACACACACGATAATTCTTATAAATAACATCTTTTTCAAAGTCTGAAAATACTGGAACTAAGCTTTTGGCAGCAGTCAACATTGCTTCATAGTAACAAAAAAATTCTAAAATTTAACACAAAATAATAGTCAGAAAATAGTTCATAGTTCATGTATAGTAAATTTTGTAGTAATAAATGAATTGCCAGTAAAAAAAATCTGTAAAAGATCTGGATAAATGAATGTCTGTAATGTCGGACTCAGTGATGGTTCCAAGGGAAGCATAAGCCCCCCCCCCCCTTCCACAACATAGGAGGATCATATTGCAGTTTTATTTAACATTTTTTATGACCTAAATAAATAAACAAATTATAGGGACAACCTGTATAAGGAACATGGAATTACACCCTTGGTAGTGTGTAGAGTAAACTAAAATACAAGTAGCTTTCAGTTCATTCATAAAATTTTGGATTTTTAGTCAATTTAAAATAAGTAACAAATTTCTTGGAAAGAATGTATTTTAAATTATTATTGTTTCATGGTACTGCTTATAGCTAGAAGTTGACAGTCTTTTAATAGAAAGTTTATCTATTCAGTTATAGTGTAATTTAAATGTCTATTTGGCCATTATATAAAGGTAAGTAATAAACACTACTCATAATCATTTCTATTAATGCTAATTGTACTAATAATATATTTTTACTGGCTACTGTATTATTAATATAACTACTTACTCATAAGGGCGTGTTCTTCATCGTTTTGGCTATAATGCCACTGGGCAAAAATGCAATACTCCCTTAACAAAGTAAAAATTCTAAGCCAAACTTGACTTTCATCTTCTTTTCTCAAACTAAAACACAAAGCTAAAATATTGATACTTGCATGGCAATGGGGTATGTAAGTGTCACCATTTCAGAAATAAGTGATAAATAAGAATAATTCGAGAAATAATTTATATAAAAAAAAATTACCAGTCAACTAGTTCTTTCATCTCACAAATAAAAAACGCCGATAAAGTTTCTGGCATAGGATTAGGGTTTGAACAGGCAAAATTTCTGTAAGCATAAAATAAATAATGTTGCAAATCAATCCAAATAAAATGCTTGGAGGGAGCCTGGTCTTGAACTTTCTTGACAAAATCAAGCAGCATTTTTTGCTCAATTTTGGTAAATTTGCTGTCCTTTCTCTGCCATGTGCCAGAATTTTCAACTCTTTGGCCCTTTAAAGTTTTCTGAGGATTCTAAAAAAATTTTTTTACATTAACATACCATTTGAAAAGCTCACATCAGTATGTGTTGTGATACATTGAATGTTCACTATTACATTTGGTAGAAGATATTATTACCATGTAGTTACAAGATGATGATTGTGTTATCAAATAATCTAATCTCTAATCTAATTAAGCACAAATAATGTAGGTACCTAACTAAATTCAAACTTGTTATCTATGATTTTTAATGTAAGTACTGCCAAAAAGCCTACTTTATGTCAACATTTTTCACAAAGCAAGCATTTCTACTCAATAATTACATTCCTGTCAATTGTTTTCTTTATCTAAATCTAAATCATTAAAATTAGTTAATCTAGAATACTTAACTCAACTGAAAGAGTATGGAACGATAATTTGAATGTTCGTAATGTTTGGTAGAGGTTACTAGTTTCTGTACTTAGGCAAATTGTTGCAATTAATAAAAAAGTAAATTATACTGATTTTAATTTAATTCATGGCAAAACACCAAGAATATATAAAATGTATAAATTTGTCATGCTGTACTGTTTAGGATAGGTACCATTTAAATAACATAACCGCAACTATAATGAACCTTAATTTAATGTTTCTCTGTTACTGTGGAAAATAATAAGTTATTTTATTGCATTAACAACATATTATTGTAAGTAAGAAATATCTGTTTGGACTAGGCAACTCTTAAAAAATGTGCTGTAGAACGATGACAAAATAAACAGGTAACATAAGAATTAAATTTGGCTTGGCACCTTACTCATGGTACAAGTTAATTGAATTTTAATAATAATTTTAAATATTCTGTAAGAGGGTTCAAAATGATCCTGAAACGTTTATAACTAAATGCATATGTGGGGCGCAGCCTATTACTACAAAGACTTTAATTTTAGGTGTTTATGTAACTACAGTGAGTATATGAGGCAATTAGCATCTATTTTCAATTTTCGTTAGGATAGATATTGATTTTTTTAAGCGGTTGTGATCTCTACCTTTACTAATTGATAGATGTGTTCCCGAGGTTTGTCATACACTTTTTTTAGATGATCAACGGAGTAAATGCTATTCTTATCCTCCCTAATAGGCTTGGAACGTATCTGGTGCTCGTAATGGGCTCTACGACAAGTTTGTCTAACCATAAGGTCAATAAACCTTAACAAATCTGTAAGTTTTTCATTCCATTTTTCTTTTTCGGTACTCATTTTGAAGAAACCTTGGGCTTAGTTACTAGAAAGTTCAGTTCAAAGTTCACACACACTTCTAAATTTACTACTAAGCACTAAATTACATTGTTTTTCCTAAAAAATCATAAAAATCACCAAAACCACAAATTAAATAGCACTTCGTTAAGCTTTTTGCCTATTTCGGATTCGGATCGAGTTGTCAACAAAATGCAAAAGGGCGAAAAAATGACGGATGACAGATGACATGAAGGGAAAGAAGAGGCGCTTTCTATTTACCATACTACCGACTAGTCAAGTTGCTTTCCTTTAAACAAGCCAAAGGCTTTGAACGATTATTCAAATTAATTAATAATAATATATAAATAAAATAGTGGAATTTAGTGTCTGTTTAAATATATAGAAATAGCGGCAAGCGGACAGAGTAGTACGTCTATCTTTTGTATTAAAATATACAGGGACGCCAAAGGTAATGGGTTCCCTGGGGGCACAGGTAGGCAATGACAGGCTGTTTCGTCCTTTTTGGACTCATCAGAAAGACATAACCTGTAAGCAATTCCTAGTACAGTGAAAATATGCTTTCAAGATATTTTTTAGAATAAATATATGATGAAAACCTAGTATCGCCATTCGTGGAATCAACTCAATGTAAATGATAGCAATCGACATGACAACAACAATAAATCAAGTACTTTAGGCCAACACACTAGTATATAAAACGTTTTCTACGGGTTTGTAGATTCAAATATAGATGACGCTGCAGTAACCCACTGGGTGCTGCACCAATCCGTAATACAATGTGTTTAAAAATAAATTAGTACAGTTTGGTGCCCGTATAAGTAAATATTCTATTATAATATTCTAGTATAACTAAATATTTTATTTATTTTTCAACTCTACTACAAATTTTTGGCTTGTGACATGCGTTGCACCTGTCAAATGTCATTTAAAATTTTCAAATCGGCGAATTAGGGATACAAAAATAAGACTGCGAAGGTGGCTCTGCAGTGAATCACTGGTATTCGACCGTGGCGTTCCGAGTTCGATCATCAACCTAGAAATGGGCATACGCACGATAAAAAAAAAGTCCGAATTTTAGTAGGTTTAAGAATGCAGCAAAGAGTGTAAAATGTATCATTTCCCACAACCCACCCCATTCACGCCGGTAACCAGGCCGGATAAGATCGGATATCTCGTGGGGTGCGGAAGAAGGTACATACCTACTCCCCAATCGGTAGGTCATGCAATGACGCAATAAAGGAGGGTTAATAGCCCTTGGCAAAAAATGACAGATACAAAAAGATGTATAAGAAAATATTGATTCCCATCATTTTTGATTCCAAATTTTTGTTTATAGAATTATATTTTTTTTTTAATTTAAAGTTATTGTAATTTTTTTTCTTTTTTAGTATAAGTTTATTTTAAGTACTTACTTTGAATCAGGCTAACGACATTTTAAAATTTAGTTATACAGGGTGTTTTTTAATTGAGTGCCGATACTTAAGGTTGGGAATCCTTGGGTAATTTTAAGAAGAAAAGTTAATATTAATATATGTCCTAAAGCTCTTCATTTTTTTTTCAACAAAATATCGAAAGCAGTCTCAATGAACCAAAAATTTAAAGACGATTCTGGGCTACACTGCGTCCATTAATTATGGAATAGTTAAAAAAATACTTGGATTTCAAAATCCTATATTTTCATCAAAATCCGATCAATCCGTACGTTCCATTTTTAGTTTATTTGGTAGGCTCTTGCACCACTAAGTACAATATGTGTGACTTCACTTTATGTCTTTTTATACAGGGCGTGGCTTAAATATTAGGCTGTGTAAAATCTGCTCATCATCAATCATTTTAAAATGAATGTTTTTCCATAGGTACACATATTTTAGCCATCACCCTGTATAATAAAATCATAAAAATGAAGTCTCACATTTTTATAGGCTCTTGGAATTTTTGGAGTTCTTTAAAACTGCAAGAGAGGTGTCAATAGCAACAGTGGCTGCTCGCGGTCTTAAAAAATGGTGAAGAGCTAGGTATAGGGCGGGTACTTAAACAAACATTGACTAAAAACCCATGTAACAAAACGTCTCTCTTATTCTCATATCTGTCCAACGACTGCATGGAGTTTCCAACAAATTACAAACTATGTCATTAATTGGGTTCATTTCTAAAACCCAATACTAAGTAGGTACGTACACTACTGAATTAACTGAAAAATAAAAACAAAACTTTTTAATCACACAGTAAATCACGTAAAAACGATATCTATAACCGTAAGTTTCGCGCCTACCTTAAGGTTAGGCGAACCAATGCTAAAACAATAGTGCATACGACTGATATATTTTTAAATTGCCCTTCATCATAATGCAAATTGTTACATGTTGATTGCGTGACTGACGTCACGTAACCATAGCATCGGTGCATATCCAAGCCATGTTGGGCGTTGATTTGATCTAACGGACACGGCCGGCTGGGGCGCACCAAAATGCACGAGTGTTTATAATTATTGTCCATCGGAGTTAACCGATGGCCCTATTATGCATAGCTACATTCGGATTAAATTAATATTAATAATTCGAATATAATTGTTTTTTAAGGGCTAAAATGGTAGTTGTATTGGTACATTAATATTTAATATTGTCTAAAAACTTTTCACCTGGTTATATTTTTGTTTGGTGAAGAGCCCCGTCACCTACTTCACCTGACGATCCGCCACTGAATAGTAAACAACCCTATATTATCAAAGATAGGGTACGCTTAGTCCCTAGTAGGGTACCATTTTTCAATTTAATAATAATTAGCCAAGCCAATGCACGGTTAAGCGATGGTAAGGGTACTTAGTTAGAACTAAGCTCTCCGATATGAGTAAAAGCAAATGCCGGCAAACTCGGGCAAACAGTAGTAAACAGTCGTACACGCGGTACGATGGTGACATGAACGCATGGTACTCATGGTACTATTTTTCTTTTGGTACGATCCTTCGTTACGGGTATAGGGCAGTGACATCGCTATAGTTAAACGCCTTTAGTTACTTGTGTTAATCTACGGTGTGTAAACTGGATTTTAAATTGTTATTATTTTTATGCGACTGGATATAATTACTGGAATGACATTGCAATTAGTACATGGAAGATGTTACCGTAAAATGTTGTATTGCCTTCAATAAATAAATGTAAGTTATGCAGTTTATGCTAATTAGTGTCTTACTTTTGTTTACTTTTTTTTAATTGTTTAGAATTTCAATTACATATATGTATATGCAGGAAAAAGTATAAAAAGTTGGTTGGCCCTGTACGAAGATAAATGTATTCAAAATATTTTGTTTTTAAAATTTAAGATTTTCCCGCCTTTTTGGGAAAAATTAGGGCCGATTTTCTTAATAGGTCCGGGCCTAGGGCCCCGCTTTCAGAAAAGCCTCGCGCTCGGTCCTAAGCGACACTATACTTATTCAAATAGTTTAGGACAAAATATATTATTTGCAAAACTGAGATGCTGCGAAACTTTTTTAATGTAAATTTTTTTTATAGAATCTAAGCCGATCGACAGATTTATTTATTACTGCATGAGCATGCAAAACAAAAACAATTATTTATATAATATAATATAATTTTATATTATATTAAATATTATAATAAAATTATATATTTTATGAAATATTACTTAATTTATTCTTTTGCGAGAACCATAAAGAAGCCGTCATCGACAAACTTGCTAATGGTATTTGTTTAGTCACACGCCTCAGCGCAAGCGCGGATCAAGGGGGGGGGGGGGGAGGGTCATGACTAAAAAATTGTTTTAAATTAATAAATCTTCCTTAATTAATAACAATATCAGGTAATGCAATTTAAAATAAAAATAGTATGTGTATCAAGTAGCAAAGGCACATTCCTGGACTGCAACATTTTAGATTATCGTCCGGGAATGTATAGCTTTTACTCCTAGATCTCTAGAGACTCGAGGAAACAACTTTTCACTACAATGCAGAGGTATTTAGAAAAACACAATTAGAATTGTAATATAAAAGTGTTTTTTTATTTTAGTATTATACACAGTATCTCCTACTCATTGGCGTAGCCAGAAAATATGCTCGGGGGCACTATTTTTTTATTATAAATTATCAAATTTCTTCCATAAAAAATGTTTCAATTAAAATTTTTACTTTAATTTTTCTCTTTTTGTTGTAAAAATATTTTATTACGTTGAGTTATATTTTTATTGATTTAAAATAGCACTAAAAAAGGAAAAATGGAACAGACAAGTATATAACAGAAAAGTATTATTATTTTTACTCGTTTTCCTATACAATTTTACCATAAATCAATAACTAAAACGATATGCTTCTGAAACCTTAATCTCTATATAAAACAGGACTTTTAAAAGGAAAAGTTTAAAAACTAAACGTTTCCTACAAGACCTTTGTAATCTAAGACAAGAATACATTATTTAAAAATTTAAATTAAGAGTCCAGCGTGAGACGAAAAATTAGGTTGCAATTAAACTTTTAAACCCGAGCTCCTAGGCTCGAGGGGGGGGGGGGGGGGGGGCTGCAGCATCCAATAGTTTTAAAAAAGTTTTTTGGAGGTGTTTGATTTTATTAAATCGTATCCAATCAAGAGGAGTGTTAAATAAAAGAGAGTTAATCAAATGGTACAGGTTGCCGTTTTTAATTTAACTTTTAGCCTCAAAATAGCCTTCAGGGAACTTTAAACGAGTCGAAAATATTTTGAGGTCAATTCCAAGATCGGGTGGGGATTAGCAAAAAGTTTCAATGAACTTGTTTTTTAAATAAAGGTGCTTTAAAATGTTTGTGAGGATTTTTTTCCTACTTTTTAAGATTTTCAATTCAAATTGTAAGAAGTATTTTTATTAATTTAAGGACAATTTACTAAAACTCTATTTCCACAGCACAAAAAAGCAAACATAGTCATTATAATTTGTTTATCGACAGCGCTATCGAGACAAATTAGGGTGAAAGTTTTAAAATTACTTTTTAATTGGTTAAAAATCCAGAGGACATTAAACTTCTGAACTATAAATATAGTTCATTCGTTAAAAACAACATTTTTAGCTATATACCTAATACCTTTTTGTCTTGTAAAATATGCTTTTACGTTTGTTTGGGCTAGAAACTCTAGTAGGTATCTAGGTATATGTTCTGCTTTTTGAGAAAATAATATTAAACAACCAAAACTTACGATGGCATATCATATAACTATACACAACGTAGGTTTAAAAAAAGTCATGCTTAAAGTTGACTTTGTAACATCGTAGTCATGCCATAATAATAAATTACCACTATTTAATCTAGTTCCTGCTGTAATAAAATAATAACTGTCACCTGTCACTGAACAAAGAATAATTCACATCAGGCTGAGCTACTTTTAAGGTTTTCTTTGAGGACGATTTTTTTTACCTTACATAATATATACACCAGTGGAGTAGCCAGGAGGGGGGGGGGCAGAGGGCCCCCCCCTTGAAATCCAAAAAAAAACGAAGATATAAACTATAATTGGGCAACATAAAAAATCATTGACGGTAACGCTATCAATAACGCGCCAAATAAAATAACAAATCATTCTACCAGTAACTAAAGCTTCAACAGAAAGACGTTTTTCCACTTTAAAAAGATTAAAAACATATCTGAGAAATCATTCAGGTGAAGAGCATACAACAAGTTCAGCTTTAATAAGTATTCATAAAAAAATCCACATTGATATATGAAATAATCAATAATTTTGTCAAAAAAGGCGACGAATCACGGTTTAATTTTTGGCTAAAAAATATGTTGTGCTTTAAGTTTATGGTTAATTTTTGTTTTTTCAATAATTAAAAAATATACCTTATTTTTAGTATTTCTTTGCTCCAATTATGCTTATTTCATGAAGAATTTTTTGTTTAACAAGTATATATTATCTGTTTTATATTACCTATATTAGTGTATTTGTATAACTCACTTTAAGTTTCTTTAAATGTATGTATTTTTTTATTTTGAAATTTTTTTGATTGTCCAAAAAAAGGGTTTTTGGGCGTGGCACCCAAAACAATTTTCGATTTGCCTGCGGCGCTGGCTCGTCGGTTTCCTTACCCATTTGGGCCCCCCCTGAAATAGAATTCTGGCTACGTCACTGATATACACATACAGTATGTCTGGATTGTCTGGGGCTTAGAACAGGGACCAAATTTTGAAAGATATAGGTATGAAATTATCACTCCTAATACAAGTTTTTGCTTGTTAGATAAATATGATTAATGTTATTAAAAATTAACATTTCTCTGCAGACTTATGGTCTTCGGTCGTCTTCAGTATTCACCTGAAGACGACTGGAGATACTTACCAGTTGAAACATTGTGATTCAAAACAAATAAAGGCAATGCAAGTCCAAAACCCTTCTGCCGGTAAAGAAACAAGAAATATATTTTTTTTCTTGATCTTCATAATTTTTAAATATTAATTTGATTAACCTATAAATTGTTCAACATCCTGTACACACTTTACTTCTTTATAAGTAAAGAAAAACTTAAGGCCTAATGTTCTACCAATAAAAAATGTTTAATAGATTTTAAGAAACAAGTGAAAACTCTAGGCAATGCAAAAAATCTCAAAGTAAGAAGTTGCCAACTTTAAAAGGCCATAACTCAAAAACTAGTCATAGAATTGGATTACGGACTTTTAATCAGGACGTCAAGATCTACAAAATACTAAAAATTTAGAATAATTAGGCGAAAGCCATTTCCCATAAGCGGTATGAGGAGGAGTTCTTTACTGTAAACTTTTTGGTCAATCTTACAATGTAGTATAATTTTTTTTCTATATCTTACGCAGTATTTGATAATAATAATTATTACTATATTATAGTTTTATAATTTAAAGAAGTCACCTGTGGAAAATTAACAGTTATAATACACATCACGGATTGAGGTCGTTTTATTACTACCAAAACTAATTAGTAGCCTATCCAGCATCCACATATAATTAATCGAAACGGACATTAAAACATTCTATCAGTTACATTAACCAAATGGCTTTTAGTTCATTTCCGACGATCATTATAATAATACGTTTTTTTTTATAATAATATTAGATGATATAACATGAGATAATAATAACCAGTAGAACTAGAGTTATATCATTACAGTGGCAGCGTTAAGAAAATAATCTTTGGACAAATCTTTACTGCCTTACTTTAAATTGATTTGCTTCGAAAAACGTAGTAAAGTTTAATTAAAATTATACATTTAAAACAGAAATTGCTTTTTTCAATAGAAGTGTTGGGAGGGAGATTTTTTTTTTTTTAGAAGAGAGAATATACTTTTTTTTTATTGGGTAAATATATAATCTTGCATGAATTGTCCAAAGAATTTGTTTTTCAGATAAAGCCAGTGGCGGCTCGTCAGGTGAAGTAGGTGACACCAAAAAAAAAAATAAAACCAGGAGGAAAGTTGTTCGACAATATTAAATATTAATGTACCAATACAGCTACCATTGTAGCCCTTAAAATATAATATTGTTCGAATTAATAATATTTTAATTTAATCCGAATGTAGCTATGCATAATAGGGCCACGGTTAACTCTGATGGACAATAATTATAAACACTCGTGCATTTTGGTGCGCCCCAGCCGGCCGTGTCCGTTAGCTCAAAGCAACATGGTTTTTATATTCACCGTTACTATGGTTACGTGACAGTCAGTCACGCAAACAGCACGTAACAATTTACATTATGATGAAGGGCAATTTAAAAATAGATCAGTCGTATGCACCATTGTTTTAGCATTGGTTCGCCTAACCTTAAGGTATATTTTTGGAGGCTTCGCGAAACGAACGGTTATAGATATCGTTGTTACGTGATTTACTGTGTGATTAAAAAGTTTTGTTTTTATTTTTCAGTTAATTCAGTAGTGTACGTACCTACTTATTATTGTGTTTTAAAAATGAACCCAATTAATGACATAGTTTGTAATTTGTTGGAAACTCCATTCAGTCGTTGAACAGATGAGGATAAGAGAGACGTTTTGCACGGGTTTTTAGTCCATGTTTGTTTAAGTACCTGCACTATACCTAGCTCTTCACCATTTTTTAAGACCGCGAGCCGCCACTGAGTAATCTGACAAATCTGATGGTACAGCCGAACTCACTTTAGAGTTAAAAATTATAATTATACTCCCCCTCAAAAAAAAAGGAAGCGACACCTGTGATGAGAGCATTATAATTTCAGCTTTAGTTACTTTTATTGCAAATTAATTATATTCAACGTGTAACTTAATACTTAGTGGTGTACTACCTCCATACAACAGCAGGAAAACGATCAAATTTTGCGGTATTTTACAGTTTTGAAGTAGTACGAGAAACGCAAATGCAATATTTTATAAGTAAACAATTGTACCGCATAACGGAGCTACTTAACATGAAAATTCAGTCATTAATAATAATACCACGGCGAAATGTCTGAAACCGTTTTACTTTGTTTAGTTCTCTCATTAACTAGTAAATTCATGTCAATGATATTAAAACGCATAATTTCATGGGTTTTGCAAATAGCCTATTGATTCTGAAGTAACTTTACAAAATACTCAATTGTTGGCTTTAAAAAAATTGTATTTAAGTACAAAAATGGACGTGGTACATATATTTATAGTTGTAGGTATAGAAGGGACCATCGAAAATTAATTTTTAAACAAAACAGCAAAAACGTTTCCGTCGAATATCTACATCTGACTCGGCCTCATGCCACGGTGTGTGCCAACCCGCAAAAAAATATTAAATATATGGGTGATTCTTTGGATTTTTTCTGAGGGCCCGTCCGTGCGCCGGATGTACTTAGGCCAGGTTTGACCCATTGTCCTCACTATGTTTGATTGTTACACCCACTCCATGATCCCAGTTCCTTGCACTAGTTTATGTAGGTTAACTGGGGAGGGGGTAAGGATGTCCTCTGGTTCCAGTTTTGGTTGCCCGAGTATTTGTTGCCTCTTCCGATTTAGTGACTCGCAATGGCAAACTATGTGCTGTACGGTTTCTCTGTCTTGTCCGCATAATCTACAGTCAAGGTCTCCATTGTACAGTTGCATTCTGTATAGATGGTTCTTGACAGCCATGGTCCTGTCAGAATTCCTGTAATGGTTCTCAGCTGGTTCCTATTCATTAAATAGCCTGATATTCGTACTCAGAAGTCTTTGGCTCCATATCAGTAGTAGGTACATAATTTGAACGGCAGCTTCCAGAATGTTTTTTAAATTTGTGGCTACATTTATTTTGGCGCATAGTTTTTTAAAATTTTATTATTAGGAAATGAAATTATTTAAATTATTTCTTGTCCATGCATTAAAATTTTCTATTAAAAATTTTAAAATATTCTTAATATTAATATATAGACCAAAAAAATTAAGACTGATACATCTTTTAATGGTACGAACCCAAGGTATAACGATGAGCTTTAATGATGACAAGCGAAATGACTAGAGATTGATATTCGTGTCTGATTAATTTTTACTACCGGAAACGTTTGGCGTAACTTATTATTGATGGTTCCTGGGTTCTAGAGTTCTAGTTAGAAGAGGTAAAGTTTCATTACTAAAGAATCTCTATTGGCATCAGCAGAATAAACTTGATCACCACTTATTCGAAGAAAAACTTGATAATATCAATAATGATCTTTTTGAAATAGTAATTAGTTCATTTCTTAGGAAGATTTGGGAAAAAATCAGGTGGTAGATTTTTTAATTGTTTGAATTAAGTGAAAAGAAGTTGAAAAAGAGTTTAGACGTAGAGTTAGATAGAAATGTTGTTTGACTAGTAGCGTATTTAGGGGGGGGGGGGGGGGTTGCCGGGCTGCAACCCCCCTTCCGTTGCAACCTAATTTTTCGACTCTTAGCTTAAATCTTTAAATACTATATTCTTGGCTTATATTACAAAGGTATTGTAGGAAATGTTTAGTTTTTAAACTTTGCCTTCTAAAATTCCTGTTTTATATAGAGATTAAGGTTTCAGAAGCATTTCGTTTTAGTTAGTGATTGATGATGCAATTTTAAAGGAAAACGAGTAAAAAGATTATTATTTTATAGTGTTTTTCTATTATCTGTTCCGTTTTCCCCTTTTTTAGAGCTATTTTAAATCAACAAAAATATAAACCACGCAATAAAATATATTAACAGACAAAAACAAAAAAAATTAGGTATTTATTTTTAAAGAGAAAAATTAAAGAAAAAGTTTTAATTCAAACATTTTTTATGGAAGAAATGTGATAATTTATAATATAAAAAATAGTGCGGAAAGAAACGAGAATGCTTTATTATGAATATACAAAACGGCACTTAAGAAGGAGTATTTCAAAACCTGAGCACTTACACAAAAAACTGCTCTTAGATCTACGCTCCTAAAATACATGATTTCTGAAAAAATCATCAATTTTGGCGTGGTAAGCGATATTTACTTTATTTTTAATCATGAAAAACCGAGCCCGAAAAACGCTGGTTAGAGTCATATATACTGTATTTCACTTCTTAGTATCCACCTTGGGTAATGCCAAATAGACTATATTTCATGTCCAAAATTTGGACTTGCTATGGACAGCCAGCTGACATCCTAGCTATATAATACTATACATTACGAAAAAGAAAAGAATATTATTACTTTTCGCAAAATAAAATGTATACCAAGCCAATACATTGTTCACTCAAAAAAGCTCGGATCTTACAAAAAAGTCTCATTTTTTATAAATAATTTTAATTTTTGTGTCATGTCATCATCCATATCTTACATACCTTGTTCCAATTTTTTAAACTAGAACATACACCAGCTTAGTCATACACAAACGGGTTTTTTAAAATCTTGATAGTTTCTTTTATTTTGTAAAACTTAATTACGTGACAGAATTTTTAAAGCTGTAATTAGAAAATTTGTTTTTTTGCCAATTACCTGGTTTCTCAGTAGTAGGTACCCCATAAATTAATATTTAATTGTTAAAAATTAATATATTTAAATCTTCCTTTCTTGTCTACTAATGACGAAAGATTTTGGTGTCATATATCATTTGTCAGTTTTTTTAGTGAAATACATCCTTATTCTTTGTAAGATCTTTTTTACATTGGGTGCAATTTCATGAAAAATTGCTTGAAAGCATGCGCTTTGAAGACGTTTTAATCTACTGATGCAAGTTTTTCTAATTTAAAACGACCATTTACTTGCACTTGTAACTTGCAATTGCACGTAATGTAAAAAGGCCTTATACATATGTGGTTGTACAGGGTTAGTCCGAAAAAATAAATATGGCAATTTAAAATAAAAACATAGAGTGGAATTTATAACTTCATATAGAGACAGTAACAGACCTTTTTTCTATTTTAATATTGATACCTATAACAATATACACTGCGTTGATTGTTTATGGAATATGTAAAAAATATTTACTAAATTATAACATTAGATATGAATAAAAATGACTCAAAAAATCGAGCTTTTGATTTAGACTCAGTATTATTTGTTTCTAAGGGACACAGAGATATTATTAGTCTCATTTATCTTTTAATATTCATTATGGTCATGGGATCTTAGTAGGGTTGCCCCCTCTCCAGATCTGACATGGACTCTCCAGATTTGGTTTAAAGTCTTTAGGTTGAAATCCTCTGACTTCAGGTTACTAGAGACCTTTCTTGGTTTTACATGGAGGAGCTCCTAGTTATTGGTAGAAGACACTTGAGATCGGGGAGAAGGGTTACACTATGTAGACCATTTTTTTAGAAGTCATCTTTCACTGAGAAGTACAACAAGAATGCGGATCTACCATCTCACTTATTCAGTATCTTAAAACAGAAGTAAACGGGTTGTCCCAATTTGGGAAATTCATTGATAGTTGAGGTAAAACATAGTTTTTTTATATGCAGTGATTTTACTGTCACTTGGTATACTGGCAAACTTCCTGAATGAATTAACATTAACACACCAGAAGGGTGATATAAACTTCTTGTAATGGTAACAATTTTTCTTGCTTACCTGCAAAACAGAAATTTGCAATAAAAATGTAACTTGCAGGTGCAAAACTAACAAAAATGAATATTAATTTATTTGTAAAATCCAGACAGTCTACTGGTTTAAAATTAACAGTAAAAATAAACATCTATAGTGGCCAGTGAACTGTCATGCTATATGTCCTTCATGTTAAACATAAAGGCTGACTTTTCGATTGGTGCGATGAATAACTGATAGCAAAACGCAAA
Organism: Polydrusus cervinus; assembly: GCA_935413205.1. Taxonomy (NCBI): domain Eukaryota; kingdom Metazoa; phylum Arthropoda; class Insecta; order Coleoptera; family Curculionidae; genus Polydrusus; species Polydrusus cervinus. The sequence continues at coordinate 12,244,130 of OW284520.1, read as the reverse complement.
TAATTGTAAATTCATGGACTTTTGTGAAAGTTTCGGGAAGGTTAACTGAATTATAAATAGACATTTAAATAAGTGACAATAAATGTTCGTCAAATTACACTTTCGTTAAATGTAAACATTAACTACAGGTTGTAAGTACTTGCTGTGTATAAAATTGTTGTTTTAGAAAACACTTGTTATGGTTTAAATTAATTTCTATCCAAACAAAACATTGGAAAGATGACATTTCAACGTTGTAATTAATGTAACCATCAATGTCATGTTGGTCGTTATTTTTAATTTATTAATTAATATTTAATATTTTTTATGTTCTTATAAAAATAAGGATTTAAAGCTCTGAACTTGATAAATATAAAGTGCCTTCAAAAATTAATTTTACATTGTTACATTTATAATTAACCAAATTAGTTTTTTTCCTTCCAAGGCCCAGGCGCATATAAAAATTGGAGAGTTACCCCCTCCCAGTATCAAGAAACGAGTATAAAGTCCAATTACCTAGTCGGTAAAAAATATTCGCAGAACAAGAAAGAAAAAAATATGTATTATTTAAATGACTTGTGATGAAATTTGGAAGGATATATACAGGGTATCCCATAACTTATGGGCCGTAGAGTAACTGGAGATACTAGACATCAAACTAAGCCGATTAAGTCATATACGTTTTTTCGGATTGTTACTCGTTCTAGAGATACAGGGTGTTGAAAGTAAAAGTTTATTCTCGAAAATAAGCCATAATTTTAAAACGGTTTAATGAATCGAGTTGAAAGTTGGCAATATTATGTTTTTATGAGCAAGAAATAAGAATTTGTAGACATTTTTGAGATTCAAACTAGAGGGCGCTAGTTGCATAAACTGGGCTTCATAAATCTATGATTTTTTTTCTTACCTGTGATATTAGGTGTTTTTCAATTATAGTTTCTTAAAGAAGGGATTTTCTGAGTCAAAAAGGTGTACTTGATTGATCTTAATATCTTTAACGGTTTTCGAGATATTTCCCTTTAAACATACCAAAGCATAAAAACGTAGTACATAATTAAATTAATATTTTAATTATCAAAAAAAAACCTATATGACATAATCGGCTTAGTTTGATGTCTAGTATCACCAGTTACTCTACGGCCCATAAGTTATGGAACACCCTGTATATGTAACTCCTTTGACGTCTTTGAGTTGGTTGACATTCTTTCGAATTAGGCTTTTTACCTCTTCGTTCGCTGCCAGGGCCATTCCCGAGGGGACCTACAGCTTAACGTGAGTTCCGAACTACGAACCTCAGTCATATAAAATTTCTCCCCAAGGGCTAACTCTTGGTTTCTTGAGCCATTCCATGGGGAGTGTGTACCATCTTCCGCACCCCACGAGATATCTGATCTCATCCGGCCTGGTTACCTGCGTGAATGGGGTAAGTTGGGAGATTATTCATTTTACACTCTTCCCTGCATTCTAAAACCTACTAAAATTCAGACATACTTTTTTTTTATTGTGCGTATGCCCACTCCGAGGATCGAACTAGGAATGCCACGGTCGAATGCCAGTGACTCACCGCTGAGGCACCGCCGCAGTTGATTGAGTTGGTTAATAGATAAGACTCTTCGAAAAAAAGCTTTTTTAGTAAAAAAATTTACCCCTTATATGTATGTATAAATTGGTTGTGCCTACAGCTAACCTGGTGTTTCTAGATTACAACCATACCTAGTTATGTTCTCCTTTTATATAGAAATAATAGAATAAATTTAAATGATTTTTCTCTAGGTTCATTGCTTTTTTTACATAATGATGGTAACAAAGTTAAAATATAATTAATGTAGGTACTTGTTAAAAAGCAAATGATGAAACTTGCTGCCAACTAATCAACCCACAGTTATGCGTATTATTAAGGTTTTTAATTACTAAACAAAAAATAAGTTTCATACTTCACATACGAACAATAAAATTTTTATTAAATTTATTTATTTATTCGGTTGCCCACACAAATTTTCTAAGTGTGTCGGTCGAATGCTATTTACTTTTTCCTGAAGGTTAAATAGTAAATCGCAACGTTATTTTGATTTAAAATTAATTTTTCTACAGCCACCAATATAAACTTAATTATCAACCTTCAATAATCAACGTGCAAGACATTATACAAAACCAGGTGTATATACAATAAGGGTTTTAAAACTAGTAATTTATGCTATCGAAACACTTTAAAATACATACTTAAAAAAATTTTATACAGGGTGTTTCATTATGGTCGACGAGCGGCCATATCTCGGAAACTACTGGGCATAGAAATTCAAGAAAAAAAATTGATAACTAGAATGGCCATGACAAAATCCTGGAAATGATGTTTAAGTTCCGCATTTTGCCGCAAAAGGGAGTAATTGAAAAGTAAATTTTAAAATTTTACATATCTCCGAAAATTCCACATTAAGGTATATCCTTGATAACACCATTAAAAAGCTGGGACAATTATGCATCATTTTGGTCTTATGCTCATTTGCGTACCGACTTTAATAAGAGGGGGGGGGGGAGGGGGGGGGGGAGTAACTTATGCACGACTTATCCGATTTTAGCAAACTAAAGGCTGTTTGGAAGAGAAATGTATGTACCTTTACCGATCGTATTTATTTGTCCATAATAGTACCTACTCAAAAAAAATGCTAGAGAGCGCAGTTCGTAATAATAACACATTTTTTGATTTTACTCCGAAAAAATAAATCATGCGGTATAATTATGATACCATAATCGAAATGTAGATGAAATTTGCTAGAAAAAATATCTAAACCGTAGCTCGGTATCTCCGTTCGTTTCAGCGTTATCGCCAATAGAATAATTTTTAAGACTTTAAATGAAGAAGCGATTATATATTTTTTAGAAAAAAAGTGGTACGCCACTGATATTTTTCCATGTGGATATTATTTCTGATTAGCCTGGTCAATTCTGCATAAAAATGATCTCTTGCGTTTTTCTCCTCGGCACACCGTTCTTAATTAAAATAATTAAATTACATTAGACGGGCGGAAGCAGGCCTATTAAGTGAAGGTGGTCATTTCCAAAAATTTATATAAAACAAAATTTTGCATTATCAATGTTAATAATAATAATAATAATAATAAAATAATAATAATAATAATAATATTATTATTATTAATAAATAGTAGAGCTAATTTAATTTAATTATTTTAATTAAGAACGGTATGCCTGAGGAGAAAACCCAAGAGATCATTTTTAGGCAGAATTAACCAGTCTAATCAGAAATAATATCCATATGGAAAAATGTCAGTGGCGTACCACTTTTTTTCTAAAAAATATATAATCGCTTCTTCATTTAAAGTTTTAAAAATTATTCTATTGGCGATAACGCTGAAACGAACGGAGATATCGAGCTGCGGTTTAGTTATTTTTTCTAGCAAATTTCATCTACTTTTTGATTATGGTATCATAATTATACCGTATGATTTATTTTTTCGGAGTAAAATCAAAAAATTTGTTATTATTACAAATTGCGCCCTCTAGCATTTTTTTAGAACTATTATGGACAACTAAATACGATTGGTAAAGGTACATACATTTCTCTTCCAAACAGTCTTTAGTTTGCTAAAATCGGATAAGTCGTTCATAAGTTACAGCGATTTAAATGATTATACTTTCAACCCCCTCTTATTAAAGTCGGCCAATGAGCATAAGACCAAAATGATGCATAATTGTCCAAGCTTTTTAATGGTGTTATCAAAGATATACCTTAATGTGGAATTTTCGGAGATATGTTAAATTTTAAAATTTACTTTTCAATTACGCCCTCTTCCGGTAAAATGCGGAACTTAAAAATCATTTTCAGGATTTTCTCATGGCTATTTTAGTTTTCAATTTTTTTTCCTGAATTTCTAAGCCCAGTAGTTTTTGAGATATGGCCGCTCGTCGACCTTAATGAAACACTCTGTATAGATGTTGAACAATTTCTACTTTTTAAGATAGGCAGATATTCCTATTTTAAATTTTTATTTTCAGCTTAAAAAATTAACTTCCGGTTAACTTTCAGATGTCCGATTAAACTGGAAAATTATAATTTCTTTAATAAATTAATAACAATAAAAAACTTATTTTATTTTGTCGTACCATTGGGACACTCTGTATTTTTAACCTGGACATAAAAGTGCATAAGCAGTATCAATTGTTTACACATCAAATATGTGTTATCTTGCGTATTGTTAACCTGGGAATAACCAGACCTCATTCAAAATATGTTTTGTAACAATAAGAAATAATAACTTTGCATTTTGGCTCTTCTCATGGCATCATCTATTAGATAAAACATATTATACTATATAACATTAACAAAGCTCTTTTAAAATAGTTCCCACTGTAACATTAATTAATTTTTGTAGCAATCAAACCATAAGGTTACCTTTATGGATTGCTTCTTTTCTTCTTCATGACGGTGCTGATTTCATCTTCTAAGTATGAATAATTTTGTTGAGTCAGAGCAGCTAGCGGCAAATAAAGATAATTTTTGATGATCATGAGATTTATTTTAGGTAAATAAACTGCCTCCAATCTAATAAACACATTTTTACCTAAATGGTATAGGAATAAAAAAACTGATTTTTTAAAATTTATTTAAAGAATTGATGAAAGAACTGTCTTGATTTTACGTGGTTATTCATTGTCAAGCATTAAGGGGATGCTACCGCACCATAGATATTGGTTTTGAGGAAATTCTAGGCGGCAAAAGAGAGTCTGTCTTATAAATTGGAAACAGTCTAACCTAGCTGTCTTCTAAAAAAAGGTTCTTCCCTCGCTGTGTGCTCCCCGGACACTACTTTCCAATCAAAAGGTACTAGTTTTAAAAAAATCACCCTACTCTACGGAAACTCCAGCGCTAATCCCTTTATTTTAGGTGGGCCCCCGTCTTTTCAGGGTGGGATTGTGCCTCATCAATGGATTTTCATGCGCAATACAAATGTACCTGCACGTAAGTTTTACATTTAAAGTGCAATTGATCAAAATTAAAACCAGATAATTTTTCAGTCTGGATACAGAATTTTCAATTATGGAATAAGAAGTTAAGGTACCAAGTAAAATTAGGTTTTCATCAATAAATCGAATGTTATGGCTTATAATACCCGCCCAAACATTAATTTTTTCTGGTCATTGCGTGTGCGCTTCGACTATACATCGGGGATTAATGGCAGACTAATATCTACAGTAACGCCTTTTGACAGTGCGGAAATAAGGATTCGCCTTACATTTTTCCATCAAGACTTATTCCGTCTATTGAAGTCATTTACAGTCAGTCCCCAGGTGGGAAAAAATATAAGCCTTTCCCCAATAAAATTATAGGTAAAAGAATCATGAAAATCGGATTGAAAATATAAAAGTTTAAAAGCATTAAAGTGCGTTTAACTTTTTATTTTAAATAAGACAAATGTATTATTATTCTGGGTAACACAGAATAGTTAACGTTAGGCCAACTGCACTGATTAAGTTGCCCAGTTACCCAAATATTATATAAAAACCAGTATTTTTTTTAAATGCCAAATTTTAAATTATCGAGATTTAAAAATCAACATTTAAATGTTACGTATAATAGGATACCTTTAATGATTTATTAGCTAGTTTATACATTTTTTTCAATAGATAGCGTACTAATAGCGATAATTTAACAAAATTAATTAACTTTATCTGGCCAACATAAAAAACTAATTAAGTATCAGATAAATCACAAATCAAGTTTAAATTAATTATCTTAAGATCATTCGATAAAAAAAATCGCAAATTGGTTTTATTTATCGGGTTAAGCTCTACTGACAATCGGTGGAATGTATATTATGAAAAAAGTGTAACTACTGTTGTTATGGAATTGACGAATTATATTAAAACCCGTAAACTCTGACATGAAAAAAATATTTTTCGCTTTGCTATAATAAGCCAGAAAATTCACCATTTTTGATATAAGGGCTAGCTAAATTGGCACGAACGGCACCACGCCCGTTCACTTATAAAATTCCATTTTCAATGATTTGTATTTTAGAAATATCAATTTTAAATCTGCAGATTTTACAGAGCTTAATATTTTAACCATCGCTCTGTATATAAAGAAACAGAAACTAAGGTCAAACACATTAAATATAAACTAGGGATCATTTATACTTAGTATCAGTGGTGTATTTAGAGGGGGGGGGTTCCAGGCTGCAGCCCCCCCCCCCCCCCCCCAAGCCTAGGAGCTCGGATCTAAAAGTCTAATTGCAACTTAATTTTTCTAATTTAAATTTTTAAATTATGTGTTTTTAGCTTAGATTACAAAGGTCTTGTAGGAAACGTTTAGTTTTCTTTTCTTCTAAAAGTCCTGTTTTACATAGAGATTAAGGTTTCGGACGCATATCGGTTTTGTTATTGATTTACGATTTTAAAGGAAAACGAGTAAAAAGAATAATATTTTACAGCATTTTTCTACTATGTACTTGTCTGTTCCGTTTTTTTTATAGCTATTTTAAATCAACAAAAATATAACCCAATCCAATTAAATATTTTTACAACAAAAACTAAAAACAATTAGGTATTTATTTTTAAAGAGAAAAATTAAAGAAAACATTTTAATTGAAACATTTTTTATGGAAGAAGTGTGATAATTTATAATAAAAAAATAGTGCGGGAAGAAACGAGAATGCTTTATTATGAATATACAAAACGGCACTTAACAAGGAGTATTTCAAAACGTAAGCATTTGCACCAAAAACTACTCTTAGATCTACGCCCCTAAAATACATGATTTCTGAAAATATCATCAATTTTGGCGTGGTGAGCGATATTTACTTTATTTTTAATCATGAACAACCAAGCCCGAGAAACGCTGGTTAGAGTCATACATAGTACGTCTTATGTTAAAATTTTGGATTGACACCAATGTTCATATATTTCACAAATATAAAAAATGTTTTTTTTTTAATAAAAAACCAGCTAGGTATATCAAAAAAAAGTAAAAAAAAAAATTTACAAAATAAATTTAATCCAATCATGCAGAGGGGGCGAGGGAATAATTTAATTTTCGAAATTTGATAGTAGTTAGGTGAATTTAAACGAACTTTGGGCGTGGCCCCGAAAAAATTTCGCCTGCGGCGCTCTTCCGCCTTCTTCTTTAGGTACAATATCATGAAATGCATGTAGTCCCGACTGCGACTGTCCCTTTCTTCAGAAAAAAATGTCCTTCTTACGCCCACTGAGCCCTCCTCCAAGCATATTTTTTGGCTACGCCACTGCTTAGTATTCACCTGAAGACGACTGGAGATTATTACCACTTGAAACGATGTTATATAAAAACATCATGTAACCAATATCATTCAAGATATATGTTTTTGTTATTTTAAATCGGCATAAGTAGTATTTTTAACATCCTGAAAATAAATTGATGTGCTAAAATTTCTGTAAAAACTTTATGATACCAATTTTATATGTTCTTGGAAAACATTGGTGACCGTTGTGTATTTTGGATTCTGATCGCCTTCAGGCATGACTTAATGTATTTATGTGATTTTTATAAATCGTAAATGTCTGAGGTTTGGTGAATGTCAATGAATTTTTTTTCTTTTTATCATAAATCATTCATTATATTTTTGTGCTGCGGGAACATGTATTTTATGTCCCCCTAGAATTTAGAATTATAAAAAACAACTTTGTGACATCTCATACACATAAAAAATGTACCTCATTTTTATTTTCAAGTCAAAGAATTATTTATGAAAGCTTACCCATTAAAATTACCACTCTTTGTTTATTTTGAAAAAACAATATTCAACTTTTTTTTTGCAATTAAAAAACGGTAAAAAATGTGATCCTTAAAAAATATACATTTACCCAATATTCTGAACGGTCGACTTGCATTAAAAGATAGCATCCCACTAATACTTATTTCTAAATTCTTTTCTAAAGTTACCAGGTTCATGCGGAATTGTATCTATACAGGGATTTCATAGCAACTGAACCACTCAACTTTTATATATTTATCAAAAAAATGATTATAGGGAGGCATTTGATCTACAATTTAAAATTATTGTAAATTATACAGGGTGTCCCCAATAGTCAGGGTATATCCAACATACTCTTTTTTTAAATGGAACACCCTGTCTATTATATTATTTTCTAATTTCCTATAAAATTCCACGTATATTTTGTATAAAATGTCATATATCTAAATTCAATTGTTTTTGTGACGTTTAAAATATGACATTTTGAGAATTTCACAGGCTGTAGAATTGGACCGGCGTTTTTTAGAGAAAAATGGTTTTTACCTCCCTATCTTAGTTTTTTATTCTCTCTCAAGAAACCAAGGGTTGATAGCCCTTGGGGGGTATCGCATGACTGTGGTTCGGAACCCACGATAAGCTGTAGTTCCCCTCGGGAATGGCCCTCGCAGCGAACGAAGAGGTAAAAAGTCTAATTCGAAAGAAGTGCAAGAAATGACTATATACCAAAACAAAGATATCTGCGATTTATTTCGTAAGTACGATTGCAACTTAATTCTCTGTTTTAGATTAAGGTGCAGTATTAAATTTACTTAATGTTGCAATATAAGAAACCCGTACCTAAAATAATTTGGTTTTGCAATATTTCTACTAAAGAAAGTGTAGAATTTTCAGCCAATAATAACCATAAATTTAAAGCATTAACGGCGAAATACCTATTACTACTTTGCAGGTCTCTTATTAATACATAAGATAGCCTTGACTTTAAGTAAGGAATTCAGACAATCCCTATGGGGTTTTAATACTAGGTATCCATACATTAATATTAAATATTTTATTCATAATTCTTAAAACCATTTGAAATATTATCAATTAATATACATCATAATCAGTGGCGGTTCGTGGATATGGAGTATGGGAGGGCGCAAATCTAGATACGACAAATTGAATACTTGGGGATATTTCTACTAATTTTTGAGGAAATGTCTAAAATGCATGACTTAGAAATTCAATTGGCTACGATGTGATTCACGTTTCTTTATTTTTTTAAGAGCACCCGAATAATATTTCTAAATTCTTCTCTATTGTATTATTTTGAAATGTTTCAAGATCTTCTGGTAACCCTAAATAATATTTTACAATGGATCACTTGCATTCATATAGATTCGTTTATTTAATTAATCTGATTTTTTTACTATGGTAAAATTAAAAATCGACAAAACTATTACATTATGTTAAATTTTATTACCTATTGTATTTTCATTGTATAGGTTTTCTGTAATGAAAAACGACTTAAAATAATGGTAGTTGTAAACTTTAAGAGCACACATCTTACCGAATATAATTTTTTGTTATCTCAATCTGTTATGGAGGTCGTTCAAAAATATGTTATTAAGAAATACAATACGTTTTATATTTTTATTCAACTTTAATCGCATTTTCGACAGAACTTTGTACCTAAGTAGGAACCATTGATTGTATTTTCTCTTATGGGGGATAATACCTACCCCAGGCCTTTATAGCAACTTATTTTCTTGATGAGTTTTTATTAGATCTGTATCTACATTGAGTTATATACTTAAAATATAAAGTTTTACGAATTAATTGCACCAATTATCCGGATTTTTTAAAATTCTTATTTATTTATATAAATTTTCGCCTGGCATTTTTTAAAAATTATTAAAAATTTTAAATAATTATTATAAAAGTGATACAACTTTAGTCACAGGTCACGTTTCTCAGTGTTGTGTAAAAGCAGAAAATTTCGCTTTCATGACTTGAGGCATTTGCGACTGGAATGTGGTAGTTGCATAGGAGTCATTCCGAACTAAGTGATATTTTTGACTAGATATATTATTTTTAAAAGTTCAAATGTATTAATTTCAGCTAGCAATAATATTAATTGAGCCTCTCCATATAATGAGCCTAATAAATTAACATATTTGAAAAACCAAAGAGGTTATCACTAGAATGGGCAAGAATTTCATGACCCGGCCCGGCCCAAGCCCGAATTTCGCGACGCGGCCCGTCAACCAAAACCGAATAGCCCGGTAGGCCCGACAAGCTTACCAGGGCCGACAGGCTAGTGAGAACCCACAAACCCGGCGGGCCCGACAGACCAGGAAGGCCCGAAAAAAATGATTAGGGCTTTAAAATTATTTTACAAATACGGGGTGTCCGGTAACTTATGGGCCGTAGAGTAACTGGAGATACTAGACATCAAACTAAGCCGATTAAGTCATATAAGTTTTTTCGGATTGTGACTCGTTCTAGAGATACAGGGTGTTGAAAGTAAAAGTTTATTCTCGAAAATAAGCCGTAATTTTGAAACGGTTTAATGAATCGAATTGAAAGTTGGCAATATTATGTTTTTATGAGCAAGAAATAAGAATTTGTAGAAATTTTTAAGTTTTAAACTAGAGGGCGCTAGTTGCATACACTGGGCTTCAAAAATCTATGATTTTTTTTCTTACCTGTGATATTAGGTGTTTTTCAATTATAGTTTCTTAAAGAAGGGCATTTTCTGAGTATAAAAGGTGTACTTGATTGATCTTAATATCTTTAACGGCTTTCGAGATATTTCCCTTTAAACATCCCAAAGCATAAAAAAACATAGCAAATAATTAAATTAACAAAAAAAACAAAATTGACAATCAAAAAAACTTATATGACATAATCGGCTTAGTTTGATGTCTAGTATCTCCAGTTACTCTACGGCCCATAAGTTACCGGACACCCTGTATTTCTTAAAAAAAAAAAGCCCAAAAGCAAACCAAGGCTGACCCGAAAGACCGGCTGGCCACATAAGACGGGCAGACCCGTGATGCCTGCCAGGGCCGGCAAGCTCGACAGGGCCGGCAAGCCCGACCGGCCTGTCAGGCTAGGCAAGCCCGACAGGCCGGAAAAAATTGTTAGGGCCCAAAACCCTGAACTTTTATTGATTAAGTAACCCGGTCCGTTCCTAGCCCGAGGGTTGGGCCGGGCCCGAGGGGAAAACCCGGCCCGTGCAGACCTCTAAGTCTCATATTAACTAGGGAATAACCCATGTCCTTGTTATCATCAAGTTTTCTGTGCCTTATTCTATTTCTTATGTAATCGAAGCTCACACGTTTTGGGCAAAACCAGTTTTAATTCCATACTCGTGCATAAGACGTAATTAAAAATAAGAGAGAAATTTGACAGAATGGTGTGAAGCTGAAACAGGCAAAAAAATTTATTATAAACTGAGGTTATAGTATTAAATTTAACGAAAAACCTACGTCCTTTGAAAAGGTCTTGAACTAAGAGCAATTGCTATATAAAATGGGTATTAAGTTCTTCGTGTTTTTATCTGGGAATGTTTTTTAATGATTTTCTATTTAAAAAAAAATTTAAAAGCCGAAACTGTAGAAAAATTTATTCTTGCTCCGTGCGGTGGGGCTAAAATCAAAATTAAATTAAAAAAACATGGTCTGAAAAAGTTTTAAGGTCCTTAAAATTAAAAATAATAACTTATTTTTTGCATCACTATTAAATTATGGATTTTATATAAAGCAATGCTGTGTTAATTATAAGTAATGAGAAAATTAAAGCTGCCAGAACAAAATACAAATAAATACCGTTTCAAAATGCGTTAAAAACCTAAAAACTTCGACACAAGATAACCAACGGTAACGTTTCATGTAAACTTTTATTTTATTACCTTTTGTTAATAATTGTAATTTGATTGACTGTGCGAACTGTGAACCTCTGTATTTATTTTTGCGGTTGGAATAATAATTTATTGTTTAAAATGGAAATCACTTAATAATAATTGTCAGTTATATATTTTTAGACTAAGATATTTTTAATCGTTCGGTCCAAGTTTAAAACTGTAAATTCATGGGTTGTAAGGTGACATAATGGGGGGGGGGGGGGCTACGGGGTACAACAGCTAATTATGCAGATTTGGATGGTTTAAAAGAAAAGGTCAAGGCAATTAAAACTCGTAAGCTATTAGTAGATATGTTTGTGTTTAGATTATTATGTTATATCTTTATTTAGTTGTAGTAGAATATGTAGTAATGTGGAGCGAAAATGACGCGAATATATTTTTTTAATACAGTCAATGCAAAACAGTGGCGGCTCGCGATCTTAAAAATGGCGAAGAGCTAGGTATAGTGCGGGTACTTAAACAAATATTGACTAAAAACCTGTGTAACAAGACGTCTCTCCTATCCTTATCTGTCCAACGACTGAATGGAATTTCCAACAAATTACAAAATTAATTGGGTTCATTTTTAAAACACACAATAAAAATTAAACTAAGTAGGTACGTACACACTACCTACTGAATTAACTAAAAAATAAAAACAAACTTTTTATTCACACAGTATATCACTTAAAAACGATATCTATAACCGTAAGTTTCGCGAAGCCTCAAAATAAATACCTTAAGGTTAGGCGAACCAATGCTAAAACAATGGTGTATACGACTGATCTATTTTTAAATTGCCCTTCATCATAATGTCCCACGAAAATTCCATTACCGAATCCCTCAATCTTGGGTGGGCACTAGGGTAGACACCTATGTTTTTAGGGTGCCCCCCCCCCTGGCGCTGCTGCTACCCTGTATTTATGTAAATTGATTTAGCGACATTTATATAAGCTAGTAATTCAAAAAATATTTAAAAATTACATTCACTTTTAAGGTTAGCTTGTTTTAAACAAAGAATCTCATTTTTACTTGCTACCTGGTCTTATATAAATATAATTTTTTTCTTAATAAAATAAAACATTCAAGGATATCAATTAAATTTGCCTTAAGCATATTTAAATTAAAAAAGAAATTACAAATATGTGATTATTAACAAAGTATTAAAATAATTTATTATGTTGCTTTAGCCATGTATAAAAATACGCGGTAAATCATTTTTTGATGTTTCTAAGTAACCTAATTTTCTAGATGTTTAATTCCTATATTTAAATTTAATTAGGCAGTAAATAATTATTGTGAATATCAAATTTCCGTAGAATTCAAAAATGCAGTAACATACAGGATGTCCCATTTAAAAAAATTAAGTATATTTAAGGTACAATCAGTGGTGTATTTAGGGGGGGGGGGGTTTAGTTTTTAAACTTTTCCTTCAAAAAGTCCTGTTTTATATAGAAATTAAGGTTGTAGACGAGTATTGTTTTAGTAATTGATTTATGATGCAGTTTTAAAGGAAAACTAGTAAAAAGAAATAATATTTTATAGTATTTTTCTATTATATACTTGTCTGTTCCGTTTTCCTTTTTTTAGAGCTATTTTCAATCAACAAAAATATAACCCAACGCAATAAAATATTTTTACAACAAAAACAAAAAAACAATTAGGTATTTATATTTAAAGAGAAAAATTAAAGTAAAAATTTTAATTGAAACATTTTTTATGGAAGAAGTGTGATACCTAATTTATAATACAAAAAATAGTGCGGGAAGAAACGAAAATGCTTTAATATAAATATACAAAACGGCACTTAAGAAGGAGTATTTCAAAACTTAAACATTTGCACCAAAAACTGCTAGGAGCGTAGATCTGCTCCTAAAATACATGATTTCTGAAAAAATCATCAATTTTGGCGTGGTAAGCTATATTTACTTTATATTTAATCATGAAAACCGAGCCCGAAAAATGCTGGTTAGAGTCATACATACTTCTTATGTTAAAATTTTGGATTGACGCCAATATTCATATTTTCACAAATATAAAAAATGTTTTTTTTTTAATAAAAGGCCAGCTAGGAATATTAAAAAAAAAGGAAAAAAAAACATTTACAAAAACAAATTTAATCCAACCATGCAGAGGGGGAGAGGTAATAATTTAGGTTTCGCAATTTGATAGTAGTTAGGTGAATTTTGAATGAACTTTGGGCGTGGCCCCGAAAGATTTTCGCCTGCGGCGCTTTTCCGTCTTCTTCAGTAGTATCATAAAATGCATGAAGTCCCGACAGTCCCTCTCGCCAGAAAAAAAAATGTCCTACAACTAATGCCGGTCCTGCTTGTCACATTTCGTTGCAGTATACATGCATTTATAAATGCACGATATTCATTATTCTCTTCTAATTCCTGTATGATAATAAAATTTATATTAATATTTACCATAAATGTTATCACGTGTAGTAGCAACATACCGTATTAATTACAGATGTTTAAAGAACGTGTTTAGTATTTTAAAAGAAAACTGCCTTATTTTGTAATAGGTATAGTAAAGTTTAAAGTTTTATTGCATTTAAAATTCCATGTAGTGCACTTAACGGTGTTTGTATAGCCTACAAAATTATCTCTTAGTACATTAGATAATTAAGGTACCATTGATTTTTGTGCATCACTGAGCTTTAAAACATTCATTTGGCAACCGATAATTATTATTACTTTAAATGTGCGGCTCCAATTAAATTGATGGTTATAAGGAAGACTAGCATAGCTGCCATTGAATTGCTCGTCCCGCAAAATGAGATTTTTTTATAAAACTCGTCTCGGTAACTTCTCACAAGAGGTTTTCCCGTCTCATGTCGCGATTTACTGCAAGAAATTTTTTCTATTGCAAAAATTTTCGTTTCCGGCACATTTTTTTTATTGAATTTTTGGTGGACAGAAAGAGTCCTTCTACATGCCTCAACATCTTTTTCAGGCATGTTATGGCGGCTCCATTATAACTAAGAGCACTCAGAAGAAAAAAAGAATCCTTTGTAATTACCCAGAATTTAAATATGGTTTGGACAAATATTTGTTTATATGTGTAAGGACTTATATGAGATTTCTAGTTCTTCCTTCCTTTTTGGTCTCGTTTCGCCAGATTCTAGCAGAGAAGGGAGAATAAAAAAAACACTGTACGTAAATTGTACTGTACAAGTCTATTGGGCAAATGTTAATTCTGCTCCGTCAATCTTATTTTATGTATTTATCAAAGTGCTTTCTTTGATTTCCGGCATAATTTTCTTTGTGGTAGATTAAACGCGTTTGTGATACTTTATCTTTCAACCGTCACGTCAATATAATCACTCACATCTTGCAAAATGTAAATTATCTACTACAAAGTGCAATTTTTGTTATGTTTGACATTTAAAATTTACTGTAGTTTGTTAATGTCTAACCACACGTGCAAATAACATCTACTTATTATAGGGAAAAAAACGGGGAAAATTGTAATGCCGAGACTACAAAGTATTAAAAATAATAAAGTTCTTGAAACTCTCTTCGTGCTTTAGAAATATATCTAAATGCTTATAAATATTAATTACCTAGTCATGGGGGAAAATGATACTGGTGAGAGAAAAATAAAAACAATAAGGGTAAATGCATGGTAACATAACACAAATTAGATATTAGATTATAAATTTTATATAATTGTGTAATTGGAATCCACTAAAAAGTTAAAAATGTGAACTGTTAAAATTAGAAATGGCAAATACGTCAATAATTGTAAGTACTACTTTTAAACATAGTTACCTAATTACTCTAACAGAAAGATCCATGGCAATTAAATAGGAAGGAAAATAGTAGTTTGTACAACAAGAGTGGATATGATGTCTATATCTCACGAGGAAGTAAATTGAGCACGAAGCCGTAGGCGGAGTCCTCAAATTTCCGAGTTAAACAGTATATGTTTTCTACGACCAAACTTACAAACCTTATGTTAAAATATTTTTAAAAAGTTTGCAGAATGCCGGGCTTGAACTCACGACCATTGGATCCAAAGTTTGACGCTTTGCCGTTTGAGCCACAGGATCATGTTAGAAATTATAGTAAAATCAACTCAATAATTATGCTACTTAAAATTAATTTACTATGCACATTCAGCAGGTTATATTATTAATAAAACTATTATTTATAGATGCGTATATATTTTGTTATATTTGTTCAGCACTGACAGTAAGAATATTTTACTAGAATAGAATACTTTTCTCATCACACAAGTGTAAAGGAAATAGCAAATATTCATGTGGGAGTAAAAAAAAATGTATTTATTTATAGAAAACCTTGAATAAGTATTCATTTTCAAATTCTATATAAATTTGTAAACATTATATGTAATAAATAATATAATACTATGTATAAGGACTATACAGTGTTACAAAATACATATAAGGTTCCCTTGTTTTAAATTATTTCTATGATTTTAATTATGTATTTCTAGTTCCAACTCTATTGCCTATTATCCAATAACTTTTTTAAATCATGGTCAAACCATAACTTGATTTCTGAATTTGAGAAAATTTTAAAACTCTACCAAGCTGACAAAAAACACCTTTCAAACCAGGATTGTTTAACTATAAATTATTGCGAGATCCTGTAATAAAACCTTCATTTACTGGAGCATTGATTTTGATGAGCTTTGAAGTTCATTCTTATGGATAGTTATCGATAAAGATAAATACCTACTATTTTGATTCGATTGTTTCTGGATGTACACATTACTTATTTAAGTATATCTTATATAGCGACTAGTAACCAAGATGGGATGATTATTATATCATTAAAATGAAGGCAGACATCTAATAATAGGCAATTTTTCCTACTACAATATGAGTATTTCTACCCCGCATCTTAAGAGATTACTGTGTTCATTATTATAAAGAACAGAATAAAAATCAAAATCTAAAAATAAAATAAGTAGATAATAAAGCGCACAACCATAAAAATACCACTTGCAGTTATACAGGGTGTTTCAAATTATTTATTCTTTATTGCAATCTCGATGAAAGATTCAAAGTAATTTGGAAATTTTCTAGGTAGTAATTTAAGTTATTCATTGCCGTTGTGTATTTTTGATAAACAATATCGTTTACCTCATTAGCAGCTCTAATGACTGCCCTGTATACATGGTTTCGAAAAAAGTATCTAAAGTACTAAACTATGGGTGCGCTATGGTTAACTAATAATACTGAAATTAAAGTAAAAGAAAATGGAATTTATTTTTTCCTGAGACTCACCCCGTATCCAGCAAACCCAAATTATTAAACCTGGTTTTGAGTCGGGCTAATGTCTAATCCACATACAAAATTTCGTCATTTCCTGTCAAGTACTTGTTTGCGATCTAGGGATCCTAAAACGTCGACATCTGATAACTAAAAAAAATATTTTTTCTATTTTTTCATGATTAAAATATTTTCTTTTCAAAAAAAGTAAAATATCAATGACCGCTAACTTGCACATCCCTGTTTTATTTAAATACTTCTTGTTTTCCCTATTATTTATCATTTATTACTTTACAATGGTAGAAACCATCACTCTATACAGCTAACTTAATAACCCTTGCAAGATCGTTTGTTAACGACCTCTTATCATATTTAAACAAAACATGCATGGAATTATGAAGAAAATTTTATATTCACAAAGTGTACTTTATTAAAACTATCATTAAACGCGGTTCTTTGGAAGTTTTCTCTGAATTCTACTATGTATTTATAAGAAGTTAAGTGTTTTATGAAGTTTCTGTTTAGTGAAAATATGTTTTATAATATTTATGTTTTAATATTCTTAATGGCAAGTAAATGTGTGGTATTATTTGGAAAAGAAAATTTATGAGCAGATTGAAATATCTTTATTACTAACGTGCTTTAATTTTTGCCGACTCTTTTTATATTGGCTCCAGAGAAGCTCATAAGCATATTTAAAGGGGGGGGGGAGATCTTCTTAAGGAACCTTAGTCCCCTTAGGTGGAAATTAGCCCCCCAAGCTCATGATATCACTTTTGATCGAAGTAGAGCATGACATTTTTTTTGATACTCCCCCCCCCCCAAAGGGAAAAGCAGAAAAAAGTATTCTTCCTAACTTGAAGAAATAGTCCATACTTAAAGTGGAGTGGGAATTTAGAAGGTAAAAATAAGAACACAAAGTCTTCCTCCACTGTTATATTATAGAAATATTTTAATCAAATTCTCTACATGTTTCGAATGCAGAAGCATTCATCTTCAGGAGAAAAATTAAAAGAAGAAAAGACCATTAGATATCACCCCAACTGAACAACACAATTATAGGTTCGGTATAAAAAGAGTAGAACGGTGAGGAAACCGATACACACATTGCATTGTGAATAAGAAAAGTATATGGGTTCAAACCCTGAAGATGAATGCTTCTGCATTCGAAACATGTAGAGAATTTGATTAAAATATTTCTATAATATAACAGTGGAGGAAGACTTTGTGTTCTTATTTTTACCTTCTCTATTCTTCCTAAACTGTGCATAATGCAATTACTTTATTTATGTCCTGCATGCGACGAGGAATGCATTTTTTATTTTTTAATAATATCCATATTTTTCAATTCCGCATTTTTTACCTCATTAAACAAACAACAGGTGAAAGCACAATAAATAATAAACTGCTGATGTATTTATTTAGCGATTACTTCTGTACGGAAAACGGAAACTATCAAAAGTTGTCAGTTATTGCAGCTTAAACGACCAGGTAAAATATACGGATCTCCGACATTTTTAGATAGTTTTTAATTGTGAAAGCAGTGGTTAAAAAATAATTCTTGGAAGATCCATATATAATGTAATTATTTGGGACTGTAGTGATGCCTGTCTCATCCACATTATAAATCTCGCTTGGCGTAAAGTTACAGCGATCATACAGTTCAAATAACAGCCCAAAAAAGGTCGAAATATTATGCATGTTAAATGCGTAGCTCTAGCGATAGAGGGTTTTTCAGGAATTCGAAGAGAAAGCTCTGTTCCTTTTACAAAAGGATAGAACCCAATCTTTTCCAGCCTTTTTCTTCTCATTATTAAACGGATGAACTATGTTATTTCTTGCAGCGAATTGATAGGCCAAATTTTTCAAATCAGAAATCCTTAAACCAAAATATCTGCTTTCCATAAAAAGACAATGATTAACAAGCTGTTTTTCTTGCTGTAATGTAAAACATTTAGAAAATCGGCATAAACGTTTTTTTGAAGCATCTTCGGCATTACAGTCTTTTTTGGCCCTTCTAAAAATAATGTTGTACGGGGCACATTGTAGGTAGTTGCTGCCTCCTCATAGCTTAATCGATTTATTATAACTACTGTTACAGCATCGACCATATCCTCCTCATTTCAAGAATTTTGTTTGGATGTTCGAATGTAGTTCCTAACTATTTTCGACGGACTTCTGTAAGAATGTAATTTTAAAAAAAAGTCAGTATATTTCACAAATATTGATACTTTATAATTTAGGGGGGCAAAGTGGAATAATAATTCCACTTTGCCCCATTTGTTATTTATTTATAAAATGTGTGATTTTTTAAAAATTAACGGTACTATGCATCTATATTATCTAGAATAGTTGTTAATATACCCTACCTTAAAAACAGTAAACAGCAGTTTTTGTTTTAACAGCACAATCCACTATTTGTAACAAATTTACCATGTGCAAAACTAAACAAATATAGACCGTATTCATACATTTTCACGTATTAACACAGTACGTATACATAGTGCTCGGCGCTCTCTGCAATGTAATAAAAGGACCATAAAGAACATGTTTTGGCTAATGGTGGTGTGATGCAATGTTGTCATAACACGAATTCCACTTTACCCCTTATTCCACTTTGCCCCACTCTCCCCTACTTCGAGAGATAACCACTTTTCTGAACGTATACGAGCATAAAAATTCAGTTTTGACATTAATTCAATAAATTTGACATTAAGAAATTTTCAAAACTATATTATTGTGAATATTAAAAAAAAAAATAGCGGGCACTGCAAGTCTCTCTTAATATTATATTCAAGTGATGAATTCAAACAATTTTAATTGAAAACATGCCTGTGTTTATTGTAAAAACACTAATTTAGAACTCTTGAAACACGTATTTCATTAAGAAATATTTCTTGAAACTGAGAACAGGTTAATTTAATTTTTAAATATCTTGGAAATTGCATGACCTGAGCAAAGCTTAATTTATGGCCTTGTAAATAGATACTTTTTCAAAATACCTTAAAATAATTGGCAAGCAATCAGTTGTATCTCTATATATTAAACGTAAAGTGAAGAGGAACTTAAGAAAAAAATAATAATGAACTAAAAGTTGCGATTTTATTTGCAACAAACGCACAAAGAAAAATGTTGTCTTAGGACAAGGTAATATAATACATTGTATATTCAGGCAAGCCATTGGTGTCTTTAAAAAGCAGGATAACGTCAAATAAGATTTGTTTAATTTTAAAGGTGCGTCCATACTATGTCGTCGACATGTTGTTGACCGCGTTATTGACCTGGTCAGCGGCTTGTTTCCAGATGTCAAGTCGCGGCAACATGTAAACACGTACGTTCCAGTACACATTATGTATCCAAACTTTAGGCAAGCAGCAGTGTATACTAGGATTACGTAAATATATAGAGTTTTCCGAAATGAAATTAAATACTTGGAAACAGCGTTTCTTAAAACAACCCAACAACATATTTTTCGGGGCTAGCTTAACGTTTAGAGGTGCCCATCCATTCCTTGAATTTTGATTTAACAGTTTTTTGGTATTTCCGTGAATTGTAGGTAACCTTCATCCAGGGATGGAAGGAAACCCATTTCTTTTTTAAATGCAAATGCATATATTATGATAGTAACCCACTATTTGATGTTGCATTTATTTTACGGTGATTGTGCGCAGTGGCGTATTTAAAGGGTAAAGGGGCGACACCCCCCCCCCCCCCCCGAGCCTAGGAGCTCAGGTCTAAAAGTCTAATTCCAACCTAATTTTTCGTCTCACGCTTGGACTCTTAATTTAAATTTTTTAAATAATGTATTCTTGGCTTAGATTACAAAGGTCCTGTAGGAAACGTTCAGTTTTTAAACTTTTCCTTCTAAAAGTCCTGTTTTAGGTAGAGATTAATTCGGACGCATATCGTTTTAGTTACTGATTTATGATACAATTTTATAGCAAAAGAATATTATTTTATAGTATTTTTCTATTATATACTTGTCTGTTCCGTTTTTCCTTTTTTAGAACTATTTTAAATTAACGAAAATATAACCCAATGAAATAAAATAGTTTTACAATAAAAACAAAAAACAATTAGGTATTTATTTTTATAAAGAAAAATTAAAGTAAAAATTTTAATTGAAACATTTTTTATGGAAGAAGTGTGTTAATTTATAATTAAAAAAATAGTGCGGGAAGAATCGAGAGCGCTTTATTATGAATATACAAAACGGCACTTAAGAAGAAGTATTTCAAAACCTAAGCCTTGGCACCAAAAACTGCTCTACGCTCCTAAAATACATAATTTCGGAAAAACATTTACTTTACTTTTAATCATGAAAAACCAAGCCCGAAAAACGCTGGTTAGAGTCATACATACGTCTTATTTTAAAATTTTGGATTCACACCAATATTCATATTTTTCCCAAATATAAAAAATGTTTTTTTAACAAAGAGCCAGCTAGGAATATTAAAAAAAAGATTTACAAAAACAAATTTAATCCAACCCTGCAGAGGGGGAAGAGGTAGTAATTTAATTTTCGAATTTTGATTGTAGTTAAGTGAATTTTAAACGAACTTCACGCTTTTTAAATGTAGTCCCGACTGTCCTCTTACGCCCACTGAGCCTCACCTCCCCCCCCGATCATATTTTCTGGCTACGCACATTTTTTTTATTGTAGCTATTATTTAAAATGTTCACCTTTTTTTCTGTCAAAGCCCCAACCTATAAAATTCATTTGTAACATTACGAACCATTTCTGTAGTTATTCGTCGGGTTTTGTGTTAATCGTTACCTAAGTTCTTGTAAATTTTTTGGTTTTGTCAAGCAAATTTTACTTTTAACGAGGTCTCATAGAAAATAAAATAATTAAAGGGGTTAAGATCTGGCAATATTGCCGGCCACTCACCTCTTTTCTCTATATTGTCGAACATTTTGCGAGTAATGCGAAACCATAACCATTATTGTGGTATGATGAGACGAGTGAGACGACCGGTTCTTAGTGATGATTTCAATCAACGATTTTTAGTGATGATGAATTTCTAGCGATGATTCCAAGCCATGATTTCGTTGGACATTTTCGAGTGATCATTACTTGGATGAAAACTTTGAAAAAGTATGAATTAATCCTAAATATTATACCTATTTTAAATTAAAAAAATTCACATTACTTATAAATGTGTTATAAAAATTAATTAGTATTGTAATATACGGGTAGGTTTTATAATACGGAAATTAATTAGTATGTAGTATACGTACGTACTTGAACATAAAAAGCCAGGAAGCATAATTGATTTGACGTATTATGTACAGGTGCGTCCCAAAATTAGTATATTATCTCACATTCTAAAAGAAATCACCACACAAAAGCTACTTAATAAAAGTTTAGTCTGTGAATTATCTGAAATTGACAAAGAGTTATTTTGAGAGCTTATTATTAAATACAATAATTATTATAGTTATCTATTTAAATATTATCCTACTGTAAAGTAAATTTAAAATTTGGTACGCTTGTGAATAAAAATATTTACATTTTTTCGTTATTTTGTTTTAAACATGAGCATTTTTCTCTACGCGATTTTTTCCTCTTCGTTCGCTGCCAGGGCCTTACCCGCAGGGCTTAACGTGGGTTCCGAACAACAATCCTCGGTTATGCGACATCCCCCAAGGGCTATCAACCCTTGGTTTCTTGCCATTGCATGGCCTACCGATTGTTGAGTGTGTATCTTCTTCCGCACCCCACGAGATGTCCGATCTCATCTAGCCTGGTTACCAGCGTGAATGGAATAAATCTTACTTAAATTAAATCCACTGGATTTCGAACATACTTTTTTATTGTGTGTATGCCCACTCCGGAAATCCCGGTTCACTACGGTCGAATGCCAGTTACTCACCTCTGAGCCACCGCCGCGGTGAAAACGTAAGCATCTATCTTAGATGTTTTTTTTGTTGAAATTAAACTTACTTTCGTCATTTCAAATAATCTTTAATCCTGGTGCATTAGTTGAGTATTTTTATATCTTCTGACAAGGAGGTTGATAAAGCTCTTTGATTATAGATCTAACTATAAAAACAAACCTTTTCGTACGTGTCAGATCGGCTCTTTATAGATGGCCCTGTAAGGAAGTCCTGTATTTAATAAGGAATGCAAAATACCACTGCCAACCGGAACGTTAGGCATCACAGGAATGCTATCTTACCTTATAGTTTGTAGAAAATATAATACGATATATAGAGCAATTCAAATCCTTGTAACATATTATTTAAGTATTTTTCTCTGAGTTCAATCTTTCGCACCACAAATACTTTTATCTTTAGGTATTCCCTTACAAAATTTATCAGTGTCTAAGGTGTGTCTAAAAATAATAAAACAGCAGCAATGACTATAAAAGGCCTAGTTGTAAAATTATTTGATATGTAGCCAGCGCTATAAATATTCAGTCTATTAAAATTTAAAAAATACACTGGAATTGTTTTTTCTAACTTCGTATAACCCGTTGCAATCTATATGTGAGCGGTGAATTACTGACAGTAATTTTAGACAGGGTATAGCCACGTATACAGCGGTGGGGATTTTTAATGAAATATTGCTTATAGCGGCTCTGGGAATAAGATTTCTCTAAATCAAAAAAATACGTCTTTAAAGATTTTTTATGGGGCTTGCTTTTGTCATGTAAAAAAAATTGGGACCCCAAAGAGCGGGGAACACAGCCTTAACCAATTTTGTTTGCAAAGATACCACTTGTGACATTTATTTGGAAAGCTTATTAAAAAAGGCCTTTGTCCATATTTTTCTTACATTTGTCAAATCATATGTCAAAAATTTAATAAAAACTAATTTTAAACGAATAATTACATTAGAAATAATTTTAAAACTATAATGCCACTTTCTAAGCGGAACAATTGTTGAAAATGTGTCACATGAACCTGCTGGCACAGACCCAACCGATGGTAGAACTCTTCCCTTACTCTTTTCAAAACTTCTGAAGTGATTTAACTTATCTCTGCCCGAATCATGGCCTCAACTATTCCAGTTTTCTAGGTCTGGTGACATATTATACCCGTCTAAATAAAAATCTAAGGGTGTAATGTTCGGGGATCTGGGCGGCCACTCTATAAATCCTTTTCACCTATTTGGAAATGGCATCTTTAAGAATTCTCTTACATTTCTTGCAAAGTGGGGAGGGGCTCCATCTTGCTGGAAAAAAATCCTTTAATCTAAATTTTCATTATTTTTTCCAATTATTTTTTGGAGTTCTGGTATTAAAATGTTTGAATAAAATTTAAACACAGTTTTCCATTGCCTTCAAAAAAGAATGGACTAATTATTCTGTCCCCTATTCACTTTCCCTTGACGTTGAGAGTGGCATTCAACAATCCAATGAGGATTTTCATCGGAATAATATCGGAAATTTTGTCGATTAACCTAAAATGAAAATTCAGATTATGCCCAGCGATTGTATAACGGTTGATTTCCTTTATAACATAAATATATTTTGCCCAACTTTTAAACTTAATTGACCGTTTAAGGTAAGTGCTGCGTCATAAGAAAAAATCATCCAAGCTAAATCAATTTGTCGGTTGTCTGGCTAATGGGGCCATGATAATTTTGTAAAAATTCTTCCCTCTCTATCTAAGTCATCCTCCAATAACTTTTGTCCAGGCTGCATTTTGAATGGTTTTATTCCAGTAGATTTTGTGATCTTTAACACCGTTTTATGATCGAGATAATTGCCTTGTTGGTGTAGTTGGGTTTTCTTGATAGGTCATTAGAATATCCAATTTAGTTTCATCTGATACTTTTCGGGATTTTCTTTGAAGAACTTGTCTTACATGACCTAATTCTCGAAATTGCTTTTTAATTTTGTTGACTGTACTTTGTGACAGAGGTGGCAAATCGGGATGACTTTCGTAAAACAACAAAGCCATTTCTTCTAGACTTCGTTTTCTCCAAACCCGACCATCAATATTTGAATTTCTTTCTACGCAAATACGTCCCTGTTAAAAACTCCAATAATTGTGGTTATATGTAATTTTTAAAGCAAGCATTTATTTTTCCTGAATTCGTCCCTGCCCGGAAGCTTACCTCGTTAAGTAACATTAATTTAGAATGAAAAGTGATGCCGTTATAAAAAAAATGAAAAACAGAGAACATATTGCAAACCGAAGAATTAATGGCTGTGGTTAATGAACATAAAACTTTTAAACACTAAGATTGCTATTTCATTTTCCGCCGAGCAAGAGATTTTAGGGTTGTAGGTATGTTCTATTCAGTGGTAGTCTTGCGCTAGTGCCATGGAGTGGATTATTTGTAGCGGTTTGTACGAAATTAGAGGAAACAATTCCAGTATATTTTTAAAATTCTAATAGGGCAGAATATTTATTTTGGTGAATTTTTTTCCTGTGACTTTGTACAACCCGCTGCCTCGATGAGTCATTGACAGTATTGTTATACATTTCAATCATAAACAATACTTTTGTAAAAAAATTGTCTATTTTCTTACCCCCCCCCCCCCCCTTCCCCCCCTTGCGCAATCAACTCTTTCATTGTCTATTAATCTATTAGTCTATTATCTGCACGACATTACGAAAACGAAAATAGTACTATTAATAGTTTTATAAAACAGAACTATATTTATACTATACAGGGTATTAAAGGGAATGACAGAAGGACATTTTTTTTCTGGAGAAAGGGACAGTCGGGACTACATGTATTGTACCTAATGAAAAAGGCGGAAAAGCGCCTCGGGCGAAAAATGTACTCGGGACTAGGTACATTTATTTCATGATATTGTACCTAGTGTGAAGTTCGTTTAAAATTCACCGAACTACTATCAAATTTCGAAAATTAAATTATTACCTCTCCCCCTTTGCATGGTTGGATTAAATTTGTTTTTGTATATGTTTTTTTTTTACTTTTTTTGATATTCCTAGCTAACATTTTTTATATTTGTGAAAAATATGAATATTGGTTTTCTGCACTATTTTTTTTTATTATAAATTATTACACTTCTTCCATAAAAAATGTTTCAATTACAATTTTTACTCTAATTTTTCTCTTTAAAAATAAACACCAAATTGTTTTTTTTTGTAAAAATATTTTATTGCATTGGGTTATATTTTTGTTGATTTAAAATAGCTCTAAAAAAGGGGAAAATGGAACAGACAAGTATATAATAGAAAAATATTATAAGAAAATATTATTCTTTTTACTCAATTTCCTTTAAAATTGAATCATAAATCAATAACTAAAACGATATGCGTCCGAAACCTTAATCTCTATATAAAACAGAACTTTTAGAAGGAAACGTTTTAAAACTAAACGTTTCTTACAGGACCTTTGTAATCTAAGCCACGAATACATTATTTAAAAATTTTAATTAAGAGTCCAAGCGTGACACGAAAAATTAGGTTGTAATTAGACTTTTAGACCCGAGCTCCTAGGCTTGGGGGGTGGGGGGCTGCAGCCCGATAGCCCCCCACCCCGTTCCCCTAAATACGCCACTGGATGGAAGCTTCATAAATCATAACATTGGATTTATTCTATATTACTAAAAAAACAAGTCACATTGCTTGGAATTTATGTGAAAAGAAAACATTAAATAGATATTTTCTTGAAATTTTCTCCACAATAATTCTTCTTATCGTCATGCTACGATTAACCCAGATTGACATTTATAGCAAAATTATTGACAAACTAACACAGTTTTCTCTTGTTAATTACGCATACGAACCACCTCGCCAATTATAGAAAAATGGTTTTTACTGAAATGAAATAAAAAGATATCATCGGTTTATAATTGTTTCTTAAGTTGCCTGACTAATTTGGTAGTAGGTGGAACTTCATTATTATGCAGACAAATGTTGTGGTTTATCCTATAACATACACTATTAATATTTGCTTTCATGCACATTGTGTGGGTATGAAATCAAAACTAATAACCTGTGGAATGAACACAAAAAAATACAATTTTTTAAATTCAATTTCTTAAATCTATTACCCTCAGTCAGTGACATATTTAGGGGGGGGGGGGCTGCCGACCTGAGCCTAGGAGCTCGGGTCTAAAAGTCTAATTGCAACCTAATTTTTCATCCCACTTTGAACTCTTAATTGAAATCTTTAAATAATGTATTCTTGGCTTAGATTACAAAGGTTTTGTAGGAGACGTTTAGTTTTTACATTTTCCTTCTAAAAGCCTTGTTTTATAAAAAGATTAAGGTTTCAGACGCAATTTTAAAGGAAAACGAGTAAAAAGAATAATATTTTATAGTATTTTTCTATTATATACTTGTCTGTTCCGTTTTCCCTTTTTTAGAGCTATTTGAAATCAACAAAAATATAACCCAATGCAATAAAATATGTTTACAACAAAAATAAAAAACAATTATGGTATTTACTTTTAAAGAGAAAAATTAGAGTAAAAATTGTAATTGAAAGTATATAATAAAACAAAAATTTGCAGAAAAAACGAGAATGCTTTATTATGAATATACAAAACGGCACTTAAGAAGGAGTATTTCAAAACCTAAACCCTCCTAAAATACATGATTTCTGTAAAATCATCAATTTTGGCGTGATGAACAATATTTACTTTATTTTTAATCATGATAAACCGAGCCCGAAAGACGCTGGTTAGAGTCATACATACGTCTTATGTGAAAGTTTTGGATTGTCACCAATATTCATATTTTCACAAATATAAAAAATGTTTTTTTTTAAACAAAAAGCCAGCTAGAAATATAAAAAAAGAGTAAAAAAAACATTTTCAAAAACCAATTTATTCCAACTATGCAGAGGGGGAGAGGTAATAATTTAATATTCGAAATTTGATTGTTTAGTTAGGTGAATTTTAAACAAGCTTAGGGCGTGACCCCGAAATTACTAGGTACAATGTCATGACATATATGTGTCCCCACTGACCCCCCGGAGCATATTTTCTGGCTGCGCCACTGCTCTTGGTTTTCCTCAGGGGATCAAACAAAAATTTTAAAATTGGCCACTGTGTGGCTACTACCATAGAGAAATGGAACCAAGAAAAACCATGTCCGCAGATACTGTATATTTCAAAAATAAAGAGTACCTGTGAAAATCCATTATACGATCAAGACAGTGCGCCAAGTGTGGCAATATTATCACTTAAAATTAACGAAAGCATTTTTATTTTTCAGGAATATGAGGTGGTTTCGCAAACAAGACGAGTCCCCTCGTTTGTTAAGTCTGTCACCGCTAAGAACGTCAGAAACGCAAGATGTGCTCGATTATCATAGCAGAACGGACAAGGCTCATGATGGAACTTTCGATTTGGACATTCTTAAAACGCCTAGGCAACAAGTTGGACACAGGTCAAGAATAGGTAAAATACAATATTGATTTTAGCAAAGGAATTGGTAATATCTGTAAGAATGTGGAATGTTTAGTGTCCTTGCAACTTAGTTGCAACAGCGAGTATTTGCTTAAATAGAATACAGAGCTTGCAAATGATGAAGGTTTATTAATATTATATTTTTAATATACACCCATTTAATACAAGTTAATAAATTGGCTGCCGTTAATTTCAACCGCGATATTTTGAAAAGCCTTTAGGTAAAAACGAAATCTGATATAAAAATTCAATTAGCATAATTGCCTTAAAACAAAAAAGTTAATACTAACCTTGTACAACAGCAGAAGCGGTTTCGTCCTTTCTAGATATGGATTTGATAATTAAAATCAGTAGTTTTTGAGATATTTGAAATATCCCAGACCTTTTCAATATACAGTGTGGTGCATCGAAAACGAAACAGAGACATTTATTGGCAGCTCAGTTCTTTTTTGGAAAAACGCTCAGACCCGTTGATTTTATTTTCGACGGGGACACAAAATTGGCAAAAAATCACGTTAACACGTGCAGCCCCTGGGTCCCTAAAATCTTAAATGGAAAGGGGGGTCGAGTGATACCTTACTTTAAAGGTCTTTCAATTCCCTTTGCTACTGAACTGTACATGAATTTTACATCATTATAAAGGAAATTGAAATACCTTTAAAATAAGGTATCACTCGACCCTCCTTTCCTTTTAAGATTTTGGGGGTGGTGCCACCCCCGCCCTGGGGGCTGCACGTATTAATGTGATTTTATGCCAATTTTGTACCCCCCTCGAAAACAAAATCGACGGGTCTGGGCGTTTTTCCAAAAAAGAACTGAGCTGCCTGTAAATGTTTCTGTTTCGTTTTCGATACGCCACCCTGTATATTGTATTTATCACATGGCATAAAATTGAAATTTTTACCGTAAATTTTATAAGCTTCGTTTCTAATCCGTATAAATTCTTTATTTAAGATATGACGCCATCATCATGGGCAAGACGCCATTATAATAAAAGTGACACCAATTTCTACAGTGTGGAAGATAGCTGTGTTATTCTAGAAAGGTCGGAAAAAAGAAGACACAAGAGCCAGCCACGATTTACAAATAACAGCGGAGGATTTAACTGCACTACTGAAAAGAAGAATCCCTTACTGGATAGGGTTAAACATACAAGACTTTCTTGTTTTCGCTCAAATTCAAATGCTTCGACTGTAGATGATGTTTTGCCATCATCAACTCCTTCTTCAAGTGCAATAATTAACTCTTCTAGTTCCAAAGATATTAAACCTAGCTGTAGTGAAAATGTAGAAGATAATATTAATAGTGATAATACTCCTTGTGATAATGGGTCTAGATCATCCTGTTTTACTGCTAAGCTGCGTGCAATGTCCGAAAAGTACTTACAAAATTCAAAAAGTAGACTTTTAACCAAAATTTATAAGAACACTGAAAATGTAGGTGGATCAAAATCAAGAAAAAAGATTGTGAAAAAGCGTAGTTTTTCTTATGGTGCTCTTCCAGATTTAGAAAATTTCAGACAAACAAGCAGTTTGATTTATCAAGACGTTAACGCAAACGATGAGGAAGATAATTTACTTTTGGGTGACACTGAAGATTCTGACAGTGGCATATTAGTTAATGATTCTTTTGCTTCAAATTTTGATGGTTCCTTTATGTCTCCTTCTCCAATTCATGTTACAGAAACTAAACTTCTTAACAATGAAGGACCGACATGTTCAATAAGTGAATCATGCCATAGCTTTAGGAGGCCCTTTTTAGAACGACATGATAGGATGAATTCTACAGACAGTATATTTTCGACGAACTGTAGCAAAAATGTAGCCGTGGTAAAGTTTAGTAAAAAATACCCGGAAGAAGAGCTAGGAATTTTTATAACAAAAAGCAAGCAGATCTCGCAAGGCTATTTGGTAGGCAAAATTGTACCTGATAGTGTGGCTTCAAGGTAAGATATGTTTTACGGTCAATAAAGATTAAAATTTCTGATTTGCACTCTTGCAGTATCTTTTTATTATGTTCGATAATATATTAATTTTGTTGTGTCGAAATACCAAATTAAAACAAGTTCTTCAGGAACGACAGAATTGTTTATTTGTTACAGTGGCGTCAATAAGATACAGAAGTTGTTTCAAATTATTAACATTGTTGTTTTACGAAAAAGTTGCGTCATTACAGTTAATCCAAAAAATTATAATAGCAATTAAATTTAAAAATAATATAATATTACAGGCGAACTCCATAATTTGAAGACAATAGAGAATACGTGCCAATTTTTGGTTTATACAATAAATAAAAAGCGTGCAATCGATTTTTTATTTTATGTTATATATAGATATAAACCAAGTCCAGTAAAATTTTAATTTATTAAAAAAAAACATCTTCTGGTATAAAACCGTGTGTTTTCTTTAATATTCAGAAAAATTTAAAAAAGAAACTAAATATTTAGAAAACATGAGGCTACAGTATGATTTCATCATGCATCCGTTGTTGTTGTTAATGCTCCCTACAGGGTGTCTCAAAAAAAAACTATTCTGATTTTTGCTCCCTGTATAAGTCCAAACCCAAAATCTGAATAAAAAATCCTATCACAGTGCAATTACCAAAGAAAAAAGCTGCTGTACAAAAAATTATCAAAATTGATTTATCGGTTCGGGAGAAAATCAACTTTGAAAATGAACATAATTTTTGGTTTATCGGTTCGGGAGAAAATCAACTTTGAAAATGAACATAATTTTTGGTTCTACGTTATTTTTGCGGCTAAGTGTATATTTATTTTTATTGGATTCGATGAATGATACCAAAAATAATACACTGTGATTGACTAGTGACAAAGCTGCAGCCCGCAGAGTTAGTAAAAATAGTAATTTTTTCTATTTCTCTGTTTTGGGGGGGGGGGGGGTCCTTACCTAGGTTCATGACCCTCAATGACCCTCCCTCTGGGTCTGCGCTTGGTCCATTATAAATTGTCCAACATGTTCCTGTTCATTATTTAATTTCTATATTTGGTATTTAAGTACTCGACCACATTTCAATACTAACGTTTACAATAATTCTAAAAATTTTAATATTTTTTTTTTCAGTGAAGGCACATTACAAGAAGGAGATGAAATCTTAAGTATAAACGGCACCCTTCTCTCCGGTCTGAATATAACAGAAGCTAAACATACACTTAACACCTCAGATCTTATTATTGAGATGGTTATCATACGATGTATGAAAGAGACCTCGGTTGACTTTGACTTTAACAGACATTCTGTAGCTGGTTTACCTCTCAGCACCCCTAGTCCTCAAAATAAAAGACAATTTCAGAAAAACAGTCTACATGGTAGCTATACAAGAATGTTAAGGAAAACCCCTTCATCACCTAAAAATGACATTAGTTTTCCAACGTCTAGTCCACAACCGAAAGAAATTACATTTTCTGAGTCTAATTCGGCTTCCAATTTTTGCACTTTACCAAGAAGACCAGCGTCTAGCGTTTGCACGTTTCATACAGTAACTCTGGAAAAAGGAGTAGGGAAAAAGTCTCTAGGATTTACCATCGTAGGAGGACGAGACTCACCTAAAGGAGCTTTAGGAATTTTCATCAAGACTATAATGGCGTCTGGACAAGCCGCTGAAGATGGGCGATTAAAAGCAGGTAATATACAGTATTGTTATAATTAGATATATTTTATTTACTATTAATATTAGTATTTTTTTTGTTATGTAACTTTTTCCTTTGTGTTCGTGGCCAGGGCCATTCCGGCCCACCCTAGTACCCAACCAAAATTGATGGATTCGGTTTTGTAATGGAATTTTTGTGGGGGGGGGGGGGGATTTGGCTATGAAAGTTTTGATATGAGAAAGGAGTGGTATGATGATCTTGAGGGGAGTTTTGATTGCCGGCTGGCCTGCTTATGGTGTTATAGAGAAAGCGTAGGGGGCGACCTTTTTTCTTTAGAAGTCATTTTTGATTTGGATAGTGCCTACTCAAAAATCATCAGGCCCACTTGTGCCTACCCATTCCAAAAATCCTGGCGTCACCACTGCCTAGGTGACCTACAGCTTAACGTGCGTTCCGAATCACGATCCTCAGTCATGCGACACCCCCCAAGGGCTGTCAACCCTTGATTTTTTGCCCTTGCATGACCTACCGATTGGGGAATTTTGTCCGGTTTAAGCATTATTTTTTGAATCACTCCCCCACATAAATATCAAATCTCAAGCCACTGTTTTCGAACATAAGCATTAACCAATTACGCTATTGAGAGACCAACAATTTTCTGGATCAAGTTTAGAACATTAATTTTTTTTTCTGTCTGTTGTGTTAAATGTACAATATTTTTTAGATTCCTAATACCAGTTATGCTTTAAAATTATTATTACAACGTAATTTTAATCACAATTAATGGATAATTTGAAAGATAAGGTTTTGTCTATTTTCTCGGTAACAAATTAGTGTACTTCCTACAATCCAAACAAATATTGTCTAAATTAGTTGACTCGACAGCCTCCGAAATTATCAAGGAAGTGATTTAAAAAGGCGTAGGTGTACCTACAATCGGTAAATATTTGCTAATCATTGTTTTGAACCACATTTATCTTTTTACATTGCATACAAAACCCTACCTTATCAATATTCAATGTTCATACACCTAATAAAGTGTGAAAAGTTATAATACCAAATGACAATATCGTTGCCAAGGTTACTCAAGCATTTTAACTTAAAAATAATAATTTCCGTAAATCTATGTAGATTTTCTTCTTTTATGTCCTCAGTTACACTGTAATATACAGGGTGGCGCATCGAAAACGAAACAGAGACATTTACTGGCAGCTCAGTTCTTTTTTGGAAAAACGCTCAGACCCGTCGATTTTGTTTTCGAGGGGGACACAAAATTGTCAAAAAATCACGTTAACACGTGCAGCCCCCTAGGCAGGGGTGGCACCACATAATATTGTAAAATTCATGAACTTTAGTTCAGTAGTAAAGGGAATTGAAAGACCTTTAAAATAAGGTACCACTCGACCTCCCTTTTCATTTAAGATTTTAGGGGTGGTGCCACCCCCGCCCAGGAGGCTGCACATGTTAACATGATTGATGGCCAATTTTGTGTCCCCCTCGAAAACAAAATCGACGGGTCTAAGCGTTTTTCCAAAAAAGAACTGAGCTGCCAGTGAATGTCTCTGTTTCGTTTTCGATGCGCCACCCTGTATTTTATTTAACCTAAGTACCTACCCACAACTATTCAGGTAATTTTAAACATTAACACAAATAAAACAAAGTTAATTTAAAAATGTTAATTACTATGTTGTCATTTTCGTTAATACACCACACTTTTTTTCTATGGACACCAAGTTGCTAGGCCATAGGGTATGTCAATGTCAAAATGGGTTAAAATGCACAGCGATAATTTGATATGTGTAAAAATAAATATTCCTTAACGACGAGGAGGATAAGAATGAAAATCTGTCTTACACCACTGATTTTTACTAACTTATGATTGTGATGAAACTTATGAGGAACGTTTCGTTGCTAAAAATCATCATCAACCGTAATTTGAATTGTTTACCAGGACATGGTTCTGTGGATTAAATTAATTTTAATTCAAGATTAATTTTACTAGCCTTATCTCCCTTGACTGCGACACTGATCTGTTTCAAAACAATTTAAAGATATTATTACATCTTTTTACATGTAGATATTAAAACGTTCTGGTTTTGTAAATTATCTATAAAAGAAACCTAAAAACACTAACAACCTATATTTACTGAAATAATGAGTTCGGTATACCGGTAGTTAGTAGGTGCTATTTTTAGACAGTCAAGATAGTATTTCATATTATTACCTATATTGGTCAAGTATTACTCTAAGTAACTGTTCTTAATAAGTACTTGTGGTTTAGATCTCATTATAACCAGCATTGTGTAAATCTATCGTTAAATTTTTAAACCAAACATCTTATTATATTCAATCATAAATTTTGTTTAACCTAATAATTTTTTAGGAAAGGTTTATTTATTGGATAGATGAACGATGGACTTATAAAAACCTAAATGTAAAATTCTCTTGATTTTCTATATTACCTATTAATTAATAAGTCAAAACTAAATCATAATCATAAATGTTCTTGGAAGGAATGGGCTTTCAATTATGTTTTTACACATATATTAGTCACATCTTTCCAAATTTGCAGTGCCGGCGTCAGCGGGGGGGGGGGCAGCGTGGGCACTGCCCCCTTGGAACTAAAGGTACAGGGACATTATTTTAAGTGTCTCACCCGATTGGTGACTTTGCTATCTATCACAATAAAAAAACAATTATGTATTCCCTAATAGTTTCTAGCGAAGAAGCCAAATTTGATGTCAAAAAAAAATCTATGTTTACAAATTTGATAGATACGACGCCATATTGAATTTTCTTAAATGCCAACCCTATTTTATAGTAAGCCAGCTGCATTCGCTTATTTGTTCCAACATTAAAAATGTATAGTTGTCAACATTTATTTTCAGCCGTTCCGGAGATACGAGGCTTCGAAGTTAGTGATTTTGTTATAATCGAATTAACAGAAGCTTTGAGATTAGAAATTCAATTTTTTCTGAAGATACGTAATTTTTTATGGCGGAGCCACTAATGCTATTGTCATATATGTCAGATGTCAAAAAATGACAGTTACGACGCCATTTTGGATTTGTTTAAATAGCAACCCACATTTATAACTACATCAGTGTATTGCATTTCGCAGTCCGAATTCAAAAATATATAGTTGTCAATATTTATTTTCAGCCCTTACGGAAATACGACCGCATCAAAAACTGCATCTTTCGATTATGTCTTTTAAGTGTCTCACCCCATTAAAAAATAGAAGCTGTGTGATTAGAAACTTAATTTTTTCTGGAGATAAAAATTGTTAAAAGACATAATCGAACGATGCAGTTTTTGATGCGGTCGTATTTTTGTAAGGGTTGGAAATAAATATCGACAACTATATATTTTTGAAATCAGACCGCGAAATGCAATACATTAATGTAATTATAAATGTGGGTTGCCATTTAAAAAAATTCAAAATGGCGTCGTATCTGTCATTTTTTGACATCTGACATATATGGGAATGGCATAGGTGGCTCCGCTATAAGAAATTACGTATCTGCAAAAAAAATTGAGTTTTTAATCAAAAAGCTTCTATTTTTTAATGGGGTGGAACATATATATTTATGACAATAGAATTAGTGGCTCCGCCATAAAAAATTGAGTATCTAATCTCAAAGCTTCTGTTAATTCGATGAAAACAAAATCACCAACTTCGAAGCCTCGTATCTCCGGAACGGCTGAAAATAAATGTTGACAATTATACATTTTTAATGTTGGAACAAATAAGCGCATACTATAAAATAGGGTTGCCATTTAAAAAAATCCAATATGGCGTCGTATCTGTCAAATTTGTAAACATAGATTTTTTTTGACATCAAATTTAGCTTCTTCGGTAAAAACTATTAAGGAATACATAATTGTTTTTTTATTGTGGTCGATAACCAAGTCGCCAATCGGGTGACACACTTATAAAATACATGTAAACTTTGTTTAGGTGACTAGTGCGCACACCATAAGTAATGAAAAAACTGTTCTATTTTGAGTTTTCACCATTAAAATATTTTGTAATGTCGATATTAAAATAAACAAATAAATAGGTACAACTAACAAAGGAGGCGTTAGGAATACAGTTTTAATTGGCCTCAGACCAATAAGCACATTTTAAAATGTCTCAGTAGGGCAAGCACTTAATTTAATACAGATAACTATTTTAAATAAGATTGTATCTATGCAGATAATAATGAAATTTATTCTTGCATGAAGAATCTATTTATTAAAAAAATCTTTAAATAGGTTGGCATTAGACTATTACAGACTCATGGTAAACATACAGGGTGTTCCATTAAAATTCTTGGTAAACAAGAAAAAAGGGAAAGCTTAGTTTTTTAGCTTAATCTTTATTGACAATTGTGTTTTATTAAGGTTTTAGGTTAAGGTTCCCGTCGGATTTTAATTTAAGCAATTCCAAAATTTTTAGTATTTCTTTTAATATCAGGAAAACGGGAATGAATGAATACCAAGAATAATTATTTTTGTAGGTGACGAAATTTTAGCTGTAAATGGTCAAGTTTGCCATGATATATCCCATGCAAATGCAGTACTTCTATTTAAGAGTGTAAAAAGTGGTCCAATAACCCTTCACATCTGCAGAAGAAAAAGAAGTAAGCTATCGTAAGTGACTTTATTACCTTAATAACCAAAAAAAATTATTGCTAGTTGATCCATAAAAAAGTGTATAATTTGCAATGTTTTCTACATGTTATTATGAAAACTTATTTGTTTATATCATTGCATTATCTACCCAGAAAATAATTATGCTGCATTTTCTAATGATCGTTAAAAGTGAAATCTAGTGATGCATTCGCCATTTCATTTTTGATCAATATTTCTTATCTTATTGCGTGTGTATGAATATTGGCAACATATGGAAAACTTTTTTATCTTTGAATGTACGAGAAAAACTTATTCTTCATAAAAAGTTTCGCTTGCCTTAAAAAGTGATATTGTTTTAAAAATTACAGTTATAACGTATAGGGTGGTTAAAAAAACACGAAAATATATTAATATTCTAAGAGTAAAGTAACAGTAATCTACATACAGATACAAACAAATGTATTGAAAATTAATTATTGAGTATTAAATATTATGTCGGAATATAAAGTCACAGTCACCTACTTAATTTTTTTTATCATTAAGTTACCTAAGAAACAAGCAAGTGATTAAATAGATGTCAATGTAATAGTTAAAAATAAATTTCTTGAAAATGCGACTTAGTAATCAAGAAAAAGTGGAAATTGTGCTTATTGTGGGCAATAACTACCGTTCATTTAGAGATATTGCATACGAATTCAATGCAAATCATCCTGAACGAGATAATATCACCCATTCCACAGTAGCGCGCATCATAACAAAATTTAAAGCTTGTTCCCCAAATTGTTTTAAATTTAATGACGCAGCACGAAATGAAGATGATAGTGAAATTGAAGATGAATTAGATGTTCTGCTTCATGTACAGGAACATCCGAAAGTAAGTTTAGCTCAACGACATCGGGATATGGGGTTTAATGTTAATTTTATAAGAAAAGTTTAAAAAAAGCATCACTACAAACCATTTAAACCAAAATTTATACATTCGTTGTTACCGGGAGATATGGATAAAAGGCTAGATTTTTGCTTTTGGATGATGGGACATTTTGAGGAAGATAGACATTTTTCTTCTAAAATATTGTTTACCGATGAGGCGATGTTTACTACTAATGGCATTTTTTCGTCGCAAAACTCTTGCTGTTAGAGTACTGAAAATCCTCATTGGGTGGTTGAATGCAGAAGTCAAATTTCAGAAAAAATAAACGTATGGTGTGGTATTGTCAATAATATGATTTTAGGACCGGTCTTCTTTGATAATAATGTAAATGGGAACATTTTTCTAAATTTTTTACAAACAGAATTTATGGATTTAATTGAAAAGTTGCCATTGGCAATAAGGCATGGATTAATATTTCAACTTGATGGAGCACCTTGCCATTTTTCCGCACAAGTAAGGGAAAGGCTTAATGTAAATTTTACAAATAGATGGATTGGGCGCGCTACGTACAATGACAACCAATTTACGAATTGGCCTGCAAGTTCACCTGACCTCACCCCTTTAGATTACTACCTATGGGGAAAATTAAAAGAAATCGTTTATAAGGATAGACCTGCCAATGGCAATGAATTAAGAAACAGAATTATACGAGCCTGCAACGACTTACAAGAAGTTGAAATTAAAAACGCAGTTCGAAGATTTAGAAAAAACCTAGTGAAATGCATTGAAAATGATGGTGGCTCAGCTGAAGCTTACTAAGATGAACAGTTTTTTTATTCTTCTAAAATTCGCAACCACAAAATTTGCCGTTATCTAAACAAAAAAATTTTAAAAAAAATCTTAGTAGGTGGCTGTGACTTTATATTCCGATATAATATTTAATACTCAATAACTAATTTTCAATAAATTTGTTTGTATCATGTAGATTACTGTTACTTTACTCTTAGAATATTAACATATTTTTGTGTTTTTTTAACCACCCTGTACGTTATAACTGTAATTTTTAAAACAATATCACTTTTTAAGATAAGCAAAACTTTT
Source organism: Polydrusus cervinus (assembly GCA_935413205.1). Classification (NCBI taxonomy): domain Eukaryota; kingdom Metazoa; phylum Arthropoda; class Insecta; order Coleoptera; family Curculionidae; genus Polydrusus; species Polydrusus cervinus. Next base: position 12,205,725 of record OW284520.1, on the reverse strand, counting down.
TATGAAGAATAATTTTTTTTGTAAAATCAAAGATAAAAAAGTTTTCCATATGTTGCCAATATTCATACACACACTGTATATTATATTTGGCTGATTTTTGGATAAAAAAAAAAAGTAACGAAATATTGCTCAAAAAACAAAATGGCGAATGCGTCACTAGATTTTACTTTTAAACCTACTAAGATTAGTTTTTTTGAATTTCTATTTGTAATATCCTTCAAAATCTTACTTGGAAAGACTATAATCAATGTTATTGTAAGAAAAGAAAATATTTAAGGTCCCACTACACTTTTTACCCTACCCAGAGCATTCCGTGCCATCATAGATTAGTTTTTAAAATATTTAGATTTTTTTTTGAATCACTGTCAATTTTTGACCATTCTAAAATTTAAATGGGATTTCCTAAGTTACGCGGATCGTGGATCGATGCATCACCCTGTATATTATATAGTTTTTTAATTTTTAATTTTCTTTTACAGGTCAAAAGCCAAGTCATGTAGTAGTATCGCAAAGCCAAATTAGTTATTAAGTTTTAGTTTTTAAGAATCAAATTCTAAACTAAGCTGCCAAAAATAAGATTTTATGATATATTGAACTGAATATTAGTATAAGTTATATTATGTAAAATAGATTTTTTTTTGTTATGTAAAAATATTCGTAACGTTATATATATGTATAATATCTAAAATATTTATAGGATACATGTTAATTTTTAAAGTAATATAAACAATATAATAAAAAACACACAATGTCTTGTTTTTCTGTCTTCTAAGAAGAAAGGAATAGCTAGAATCCCGCCCCCCCCCTAGATTCGCCCCTATAGGACTAGTTACTTTTGTAACTGCGTGTGTGAAAATATTAACACATTTTTACTGACTTAGACAAAAAAAAAATTTTAAAGTGAAAAGTTATATTTCTACTAGAGAATATATTATATTCGTAAAAAAGTACAGAATCTTTTTATTAAATATATAATTAGGAATAAATACTGTTAATAAATTTATGTCAATACATTTTTTGCCCTTCTTTCAAATTAGCCTTTTTTCCTCTTCGTTCGCTGCCAGGGCCATTCCCGAGGGTACCTACAGCCTAACGTGGGTTTCGAACGATGATCCTCAGTCATGCGACACCCCCCAAGGGCTATCAACCCGCGGTTTCTTGCCATTGCATGACCTATCGAGTGTGTGTACCTTCTTTCGCACCCCACAAAATGTCCGATTTCATCCGGTCTGGTTACCGGCGTGAATGGGGTGGATTGAGAGATGATACATTTTACACTCTTCCCTGCATTCTAAAACCTACTAAATTTCGGACATACTTTTTTATTGTGCGTAAGTCCACTCCGGGAATCGAACCCGGGTCGCCGCGGTCGAATGCCAGTAGCTCTACCTCTGAGCCACAACCGCTGCTTGGTAGTTATTTAGAATTTAATTTTTTTTAATGTTTTTCGTTCAGAATTAACAGCAATGATGAATTACAAGGTATTGTAAATATAAATATAAAAAAAATATAAACCACAGTTTTTAAAAAGAAAACTATTTTTAGGAAAATAAAATTAGTTGGTTTTGTTTATTAAAATATTGGTTAAACACCACAAATATTTTATTTTGGTTTTTATTCATAAAACAAGCATAATTTAATATTGTGGCATTACAATCTAACATTTCAATAAATATATTGTCATTTCTTGTCATTCTTTCGACTTAGGCTTTTTACCTTTTCGTCCGGTGCCAGGGCCCCTCCCGAAGGGACCTACAGCTTAACGTGGATTCCGAACCACGATTATCAGTCATGCGACACTCCCCCCCAAGGGTTAACCTTCGGTTTCTTGCGTCATGGCATGACCTACCGATTGGGGAGTGTGTACATTCTTCCTCACCCCACGAGATATCCGATCTCATCTGGCCTGGTTACCGGCGTGGGTTGGGAGATGATACCTTTTACACTCTTCCCTGCATTCTTAAATCCACTAAATTTCGGGCATACTTTTTTTATTGCGCGTATGCCCACTCCGAGAATCGAACTCGGAACGCCACGGTCGAATGCCAGTAACTTAACTCTGAGCCACTGCCACGGTGTTAATAAATTTAAGGTTACAGAACACTTCACAAAATAATAGAAAGTTGGTTGGAGGATTTTAAGCTTGGAGCGTACTACTGCAAATCTCTTTGGTTTCAGTTATAAAATATTGATTTATTTACTACTGAGAAAATAGATGGGATAACCGATGCCCTGTTTATAGCAGAACCTGCCAGACGACTACCGCCAATGAGAAATTTATGATTGTACTCTTTTATAAGCCAACTTTTAATGGTTAAATTTTATTTGTGTTTTAAAATTAACTCAAATAAGTGGGGTGTATGTCAAACAGTACAGACCATTATTTTTTAGTCAACTTTCAGCCTCATAATGGCGCCTCCTAAATGCTCTAAATGAAATGAAGTTTCATGGCCCCTTAATCTCAAAAAGTATCTGTTGTAAAAACCAAAAAAAAAAAATACAGGGTGATTTCTAAGTTGATACATCTTTTTTAGCTGTTTATTATTTATTACACCATGGATCAAATACGGTTCTGCCTAACTTGCCCGTTGAATAACATTAGGAAAACTTCTGGATGTAGGACGAGGCCGCAAGGGAAAGCAATCTGCGTATAATCTCGAAGCAGCAGCTGCACTTTAACGAAACTCACCGTAAATAAGCACCATATTTACTAGTGCATTGTTTTTAAATTTTACCATTTTCACTTGTCACCAATTTAAAATTAATTTGCTTCAGAAAAACATAATAACTAACCACCGACCCGAAAATTGCATGACTAATAAGAGATAAGACAAACAACATAAAGTATAGCAGGCTACGTTTTGATGACCCGGCCCGCACTTCGATTTTTTACTTCTGTATCTCGCCTATTTTTAAGTGTTTTGAAAAAAGGTACTTGATTTATTTTAATGCCTTCTATACACATCTAAAAAAGAATCATCCTGTATGAATTTGAATTTGTGGAGTGTTAAATATGAAAGTGCCCATCAAATAGCACATGTCACTGTTTTATAAATTTTGAACTTCATAATAGTGTCTCTAGGAAGCTTTAAATAAAATTTGGAACGCCCCACCTATCTCAAAAAGCTTTATAAAAGTCTCTTGTTATAGAGGTACTGATCCTATTAACATCCATGTTTATGTCTTGACCAGTTTATTATTTACTTAGCAAACAATAGAATTTGGGATGCTTCGTTGGTTAAAACAAAACTTGCTCGTCACGCCATGGCTCCTAATAGGAAAAAATATCTTTCGGGCATTTTTAACAGAATCACAGAAAATGGGAGAAGGGTATCAAATAGAGCTACTGTTTGTTCTGTCGGTCGTCGATCTTGTATTGATTTAAGCAAATAAATGAGGATAGGGCTTTTGCGTCATAGAGCAACCCTAGGCTGTTGGTCGACTGGGCCGGCTTTATATTGATTTTAAAAGGCAATCGTGAATCGCTTCAAATTATTAGATTTCTGCGTCCGCGCTTAAAACCTTACAATGGCGCGAAGAATATACATATATTTTTTGACATCTGTCAATCGGAAATTCATTAAATTTCTTTAAAAGTTTGGGAAGAGTAAAAAAAGTGTTGTAGAATGGTCGTCAAGCCTTTCGACAAAAAGAGCGCAGGTATTTTTGTCTGTAGAAAGTAGATTTAAATAGCAGCTTTTTTTATTTGTAAAAACTCAAGCTGATAGTAGAACGTATTAGATTTTAAAAAAGCACACGGATTTTCATGAATTGTACCTATTGAGTGTGTGCGCAATGATGTCTATTAAAGGACGGTATAGTTCTTTTTTATGTTCTGTATATCTAATTAGAGCCCTGATATAACTGCAACACTTTTTAGCAGGATCGACCAGATTTGTATTCAATGTAGTAATAAATAAAAATGGACATCGGAAAGTGGTGTAGAATTTGCTCAATCGAAGTTAAGTACGGTGTTTTTCTTTTTAGTGAAGAAGCGAAACGTTCATTTTTACACGCAAAAATTAGGAAATATCTCTCTGTCTCAGTAAGGCCCATTTTTATTTTTATGGCTGTCAATTGAATTGCCGACATGTTTTATGTTGTAGATTAGTTTAGACGATAAGTTGCCAAAAATGATATGTGAAGACTGTGTTTTAAAAATAGATGGATTTCATAAATTTGCTACGATGGCTTTAAAAAATCAGGACAAAATGACTAGATGTGTTTTATCTACTCCAGTTAGCCCAGAACCTACAAAAACTGAAAATGTATCATTATTACATTCTTATTTAACTAAGGTAAGTTGTGTTTTGATTTTTGATTACTAATTTATTTTATTGTTTTAGAAACAGAAATAGTTTTTTTTGTTATTTTTAATTTTAATATACTGCAATTAATTCTCATTCGCTTTCACTTTTATCTCAACAAAATGCTTTTAAATGCAATTTGTAAAATATACATTTTGTAATCGTTTATTTTTGTATGCAACATAACATAGGTATAATTTTATAATTACCTATTGAAAATATTTTTAATAAAAACAAAACAAACATAAATCTGATGAAAGTGACCGATGCCCGTAGGACATTAAATGTCAAAATCCAATTGTTTTTCAGCTACAGATATTTGAAAAATTATATTTAGTACACATTGACAGGATATAATCTATAAAAAATGGTCTCAAGAAATTTTCGTCTGGTGTGCTTTTCTTTCCATCTTAACAATTTCTAAGTTAAACCCAAAAAGCACATGAGCTTAGTACAAAACTTACATATTTTCTGGTATGACAAACTTAACATCTTTAAACAGCTTTTTATTGCTACTATCAGTACCTATTTTTTGTTATAAGGCGCTTAAGGCCTAGATGGTGCTGTAGGCCCGAGTCTACAAGGCCTATTGTGAAAATAGGTCCTGGCTGCTTTTTAAATTGACTACTTCAATTCCTGCAAACTTTGTGAGATATTTTTCGCATGCAGAGCTTCTCTTTCATCAGAAAAAATCTAAATTTAACTTCGGGTCCTCAATCCGAGACATGATATTGAGAACTAACCACCTTTACTCCTCCCTAAACAGGCTTTAATGTACGGGGTGTCCCTAGATATGGTTACGTTTACCATAAATGGATCTAATTTTCATTACAGAAGAATAAGAGTTTCCTTTCATTTCGTCAGATTTATCCCCAGACGCGTTTCGCCATTTTATGGCTCACCAGTTATAAAATATTTTGCTTGTAAAAAAATTAAGATTTGTCATTAGAAAATTTACTTTTTGTATAGAGGGAGGTCAAAATTTTTAAAAATATTAAAACTACCTTAATTTTCCGTCTTTAAGGAAAATGTCAATAGGAAATATTGGTTAGAATTACCTTTTTCGTCATATTTCAAATTTTCTTTAAATCTTGAATTTTGACAAAAAAGGCAATTCCAACCGGCCAACATTTTTCAATGGTATTTTCCTTAAAAACGTAAAATAAAGGTAGTTTACTCCTAGGTAAAATTAAGGCTTTTAATTATTTTAAACTCCCTACATACAAAACCTAATTTTTTTATGACAAATCTTAATTTTTTCACAAGCAAAATTTTTGTATAAAGAATTACTTTTGGTCTTGTATTTAAAAATTAGGTCCATTTGTGGCATAGCTAACCACATTCAGGGACACCCTGTATAGGTACCTACTTTTCTGCCTCCATAACATAAATCTCCCTTATGAAAACAATCTTAATCCGTCTGAAATGTACTACATCGGCCCATTTTACAGTAGAAGTTTGATAATCAAATGTTTTTTACTTGTTGTTTAATTAATACAGTAGTTAAACTTATTAAGTATGAGTCAGACCTAGTATTTAAACTATAGAATAATGTTAAGACCGTATTTTCACTTCACTGTAAAAACTAACAAGATGTTGCAAAGTTTGAATTCCCAAAATAGTAATATCCTGCCAAGGTAACCAAACAAGATGTGACCAAAGCCTGGTTTTTATTTAAATGGTCAAAATATATCTGGCCGACGATGCTATGCTATCAGTCAAAATTCAGCATTTGAAACTTGAGTTCCTGACACATTTTAATTGATTGGATAGCTTAGCAGTACACTAATATTACTTGAAATACAAAAGAAGAAAAAAAGATTTTGACATTAAAAAATGCACGTAATAAGTTGAACAGTACCAAACTTAAAAAACGAAAAGAGTTTGGAGTAAAACTGATTTTTTTATGTATATCTTACCAGTATTAAGTTTAATATATCTTAGTAACTATTTAAAAAAATTTTAAGGGTACCTTAGAAAAAAACTCACAAAACAATGAGACTGAAGTAATGGAAATGGAAGTAAGGGTAGATCCAATGTCGATATTACAATGTTGTCTAGATGAAAGTGAATCAGAAAATGAAATGTACACAAATGAAAAAACAATCGAAGAAAATGATGATAAGGAAGAACAAGATCAAGACGAAGAGTCTGATGATGAAGGACAGTCCGATCAAGAAACAGGAGCACAAGACAATGTATCTTCAGAAAGTGAAAACTCTGAGAACACTTGTATCATATATTTATGTTCCATTTGTAAAAAAAGTTTTGCAACTAACTTCGCTCTTCAAGATCACATGTATCTTCATTCGGCTGTTTATGCAAAACGAATTCTCAGTCTAAATTTAACCAAGTATCAGGAGAATTTGACAGTTTCCTTGGTAAACGGTCACAATCATCAAAAAACCGAAGAACCACAACATTCCGAAGATATGCAAAAAAAAATCGACTCCAGAAAATTAACGTACTCAAAAGAAGAAAGGAATGTGATCTATAAATGCCCAATTTGCGCTAGAGATATTCCAACAAAAGGATCTTTAAAAGTTCACTTGGAAACTCACAGACCGAAAGGACAATATGGTTGTGATATATGTGGTCGTGTGTAAGTAATATAGACGTAGATTTAAAAATCTTTTTATTCCTGGTTCGATAATACTACCTGGAATCCATAACCCAATTCGGCAAAATACCCTTTTATAGGTGATTAGGAGTCATTAAAATATCTATTCAAATATTATCTATTGAGGTGACCGTTTAGATTTAGTTTGTTTTAAAATCTCAAAGTAGATAATTCCCAATTGAAGTAATTAAAACTTTACACAATTTAGTCATTCCAGAAAAAATTAATTTGGACTTAAATAAAGATTATGTTGAAGTTTGGCAATGAATTAACAAATCAAAAAACCAGCCAAATTAAATCACATATAAAAAAGTAGCTGCTTCAAATTATAGAAAAAAATCCACATTAGGATAAATTGGACTTTGCGAAATATTTATGTGACTTACAATCTGGTATAATAGACGTAAAGGTGCTTTTAAAATTTGATTGACCTAGAAATCCTACGATATGCATAATAATGTAGATAAGGCCTTTGCCCAGCTAACCCATCATTCAAAAAAATTCCCATTTGCAGTTACCAAGCTGACCTGTGGGATTTACTCGTACGTTGACCACTTTTCCCAGTTGAGCCACAACCCGATATAACCTATTTAAGTGTATTTAGTACATTCTTAATAAATACGACAATAGCATTTACTTTAATAATGGTTGACCATTTATATCTTGTGAAAATTCCCCATAAACCCCTATTTCCTAATCAAACAAATTTAACATTTACTTAATATATGAAAAAACGTCAATCATACGATTGAAAATTAGACAATCTAATGTAAAATGTGTGTCATAAAGCTAAACATTGTGAATATTTACGTGAAAAGGACTGGAGATAATTACCAGTTAAAAGGTTGTGATTTAAAACAAATAAAAACAATGCAAGTCCCAAACCTTTAAACAACTTTATACTTGTTTACTGTTAGTGATTCGAAACCCACGTTAAGCTGGAGGTCGATCGCATAGTTAATAAACACTTTGTTTTTTTTTTTTTTTTAAACAACCAATTTGAATTTAAATACTAGCTTAATTAAAGATGTTTCCCAATTATTTATTTTTAGATTTAAAACTCAATGCAACTTATTTCGTCACAAGGAATATCATCAGGGAATACAATTTCCTTGCGAAGTTTGTGGCAGGGTGTACCCAACGAATAGTACTTTAAGGGCTCATGCAATCACTCATAGCGACTTAAGACCTCATAAATGTCCTTTATGCGACAAGACTTTTAAGAGGAATCAGGATTTAAAGGTGAAATCTTCTTCTAGCGTAAAATACATGGTGATTTCTAATTTAAAAAAACCAACAACTATTTTTTTAAATTATTTAAAAACGCAATAAAATCATAAAGGTATAAATTGTAGAAAAATATATTAAAAACTGTTTTCGTGTTGTATACTATACTATAAACAAACTTAATATTTTTTGGGTACGTTAATAATTATATTTTTTAAATTTTTAGTTTCATATAAATCAACATACTGGAGCCAGACCATATCAATGTCCGTACTGTCCCAAAGCATTTGCGAGTTCAGGAAATTGTTTTTCCCATAGAAAGAGAATGCATCCCATAGAAGTAGAACGAGATCGAGAAAGAGCTGCCAAAATTATGAGATAGGAGATGTTGATGGAATGATAATAATGTTTTATTTTAGTTACTTCTAAATTTGAATTTTCAATGAACCCCCATTGTGGTACACAGGGCAACAGAGACACGCAATTTACCAATTTTTAAAATTGTCTCAGCTGGTTTAGATCCATATGTGGGAAGCCAAAGTCAAAAAAAAGCACAACCTCTAAAATTTTTAGCTATTTGTGGTCAGGCTACGAAAAAAAATCGGGTATCAGTTTTATTTTTGAATGATAGAAGAGTTTTGCACTTCCATTGTCTTTATTTGCTTTTAACTAGCAACGTTTTAACTATTAAGTATCTGCAGTCGTCTTCAGGTAAATGATTTATTCCTCTTGTGCTGTTATGTAAATTTAAGTAAACGCTAATCACTCCAAAATTGATGATTTTTCTAGGAAAAATGTATTTTGGAGCGAGGATTACGAATTTAAAAGCCGTTTTTTGCGGAAACGGTTAGTTCTTAAAATATAATTGTTCTATATCGGTATTTAAAAATAATCATAATAACTGCACATTAGCTGTAAGTCCGATTGATAAAAAAAAATTCCAGCAAGGGTTCTATATCTGCTCTAAAACATGTGTTTTTTTTCAAGTTTTTTTAAATGAATTTTTCTCCAGTTAAGGCCTAAACGATCAAAATTTCAAGGACTGGGTCGTATCAGGTAACTCATTTAATATATTGCAATAATTGGATATAAAGCTCTATTCCTCTAATATGTATAAATTTTGTGAAAGAATATTCGGCTACTGCGCATTTTTTGCATCTTTACTAAATTAAAACTTTTTACCACATACAGTGTGTCCGCGGATGGGGTCCCAAAGAGGGAAAAAAATCTTTATTATTCATTTTACGACCAAAAGTCATTCTTTATAAAAACTTCTGCTTGTTGAAAAAATGAATTCACGATAAAAAAATGTCAGATCAGATGTACAGGGTGTTAATAAATTAGGAAAATATGAAAATTCTTCAAGAGAGAAGTACCATTATTTATTATTTTTTATAAAAATTTTATAAAACAAAGTTGTTTATAAACTAACGCAAAGTCTAAATACAAATTTTGAAATAGAAATTCGAATTTTTAAAATAAAATATTAATAATTATTGTTTTCATTTAATTAGTTGCATTTTACAAAAAAATCAATAATTTGTATACGTTCATGTTTATGTCAGAATTATATTTACATCTGTCAGTATTCTATTTCCGTAAAGGCATTTTCGAAAATGTTAACCAAAGAAGAGCGTATTTATTTAATACAATGTTACGGTATTGGAAATGTGTCTTATCAACACGCTATAGTTGTTAATATTAATATTTAATTTTAAAAATTCGAATTTTTATTTCAAAATTTGTATTTATACTTTACATTAGTTTATAAACAACTTTGTTTTATAAAATTTTTGTAAAAAATAATAAATAATAGTACTTCTCTCTTGAAGCATTTTCATATTTTCCTAATTTATTAAGACCCTGTACATCTGATCTGAATTTTTTTAACGTGAATTCATTTTCTCAACAAGCAGAACTTTTTATAAAGAATGACTTTTGGTCGTAAAATGAATAAAGATTTTTCCCCCTTGGGAACCCCATCCGCGGACACACTGTATTGTAAGTTGGGATAAAGACAAATTAAAAACGAACAACTAACCCATCGGAAACAAATGTACACATACCTATCTTAAACTCTGTCTCACCTCCATGACATAAATAGCATTAACCTCCATGACAAAAAGCTAAATCCGCACTTGTCTCTTGTTGCCCTCTGTAATTTATAGTTAACAAAACCTAAGGCCAAATATTAATGCGCTTGTGTTTTAGATTAAATTTTAATAATTCAATTTTTATATTGAAGTCAAAAATTATTCGAAATGATAAAAACTGCTAATCGTTATTAAAAAATAATTAAAACAAATGTCATTTGAAAATAAAAGGTGGTCTTAAGGTAATAAATACAATTGCAAGTACAGGGACATTATTTTAAGTGTCTCACCCGATTGGCGACTTTGCTATCAACCACAATAAAAAAACAATTATGTATTCCCTAACAGCTTTTAGTAAAGAAGCCAAATTTGATGTCAGAAAAAATCTATGTTTACAAATTTGACAGATACGACGCCATATTGGATTTTCTTAAATGGCAACCCTACCTTATAGTAAGCCAGCTGCATTCGCCTATTTGTTCCAACATTAAAAATATATAATTGTCAATATTTATTTTCAGCCGTTCCGGAGATACGAGGCTTCGAAGTTGGTGATTTTGTTATCATCGAATTAACAGAAGCTTTGAGATTAGAATCTCAATTTTTTCTAAAAATACGTAATTTTTTATGGCGGAAATGGCGTCGTAACTGTCTTTTTTTGACATCTGACATATATGACAATAGCATGGGTGGCTCCGCCATAAGAAATTACGTATCTTCAGAAAAAATTGATTTTTTAATCACAAAGCTTCTATTTTTTAATGGGGTGAGATACTTAAAACACATAATCGAACGATGCAGTTTTTGGTAAGGTCGTATTTCGGTAAGGGTTGGAAATAAATACCGACAACTATATATTTTTGAAATCGGATCGCGAAATGCCATACACTGACGTAGTTATAAATGTGGGTTGCTGTTTAAAAAAATTCAAAATGGCGTCGTAACTGTCATTTTTTGACATCTGACATATATGACAATAGCATGGGTGGCTCCACCATAAGAAATTACGTATCTTTAGAAAAAATTGATTTTTTAATCACAAAGCTTCTATTTTTTATGGGGTGAGATACTTAAAACACATAATCGTACGATGCAGTTTTTGATACGATCGTATTTCCTTAAGGGCTGGAAATAAATATCAACAACTATATATTTTTGAAATCGGATCGCGAAATGCAATACAGTGGTGTAGTTATAAATGTGGGTTGCCATTTAAAAAAATTCAAAATGGCGTCGTAACTGTCATTTTCTGACATCTGACATATATGACAATAGCATGGGTGGCTCCGCCATAAAAAATTACGTATTTCCAAAAAAAAATGAGATTCTAATCTCAAAGCTTCTGTTAATTCGATGATAATAATATCACCAACTTCGAAGCCTCGTATCTTCGGAACGGCTGAAAATAAATATTGACAATTATACATTTTTAATGTTGGAACAAATAGGCGAATGCAGCTGGCTTACTATAAGGTAGGGTTGCCATTTAAGAAAATCCAATATGGCGTCGTATCTGTCAAATTTGTAAACATAGATTTTTTTTGACATCAAATTTGGCTTCTTCACTAAAAGCTGTTAGGGAATACATAGTTGTTTTTTTATTGTGGTCGATAGCAAAGTCGCCAATCGGGTGAGACACTTAAAATAATGTCCCTGTACAACTTAATAATCACATTGCTGAGGAATCAGATTCATTTAAAGTCCCTATGTGAAATTATGAAAGTAATATTAATAATAGATCAAAAAGTTACAGATCTGTCAAATTGGCAGCTTGTGTCTAAATGAAAATAAACTGATGGCAGAAATCTATGTCCTATGGTAGCCCATGATTGGTAATTTTAGGCGTAACTTGTTAATATAGATGAGGCTGTTAATTTTTTAAACTATAATAAATATAATGTAAATTCTAATTCGACAAAAAAGTTTTAAAAAAGTTTACCTTGCTTCCAAGTTTATACAGGGTGATTCGTTAGAACTGTAGCTGTCAACTTTGTTATTTTAAATACGATATGATTATTTTTATTATATTTTTTAGAGATTCCAAAGAAATCTTGTATAACTAGTCCTATGTCTAATCCGAATAGTTCTTGAGATTAGCATTTAAAAAATAACACTTAGGTACATAATTATGTGATTTTGACAAACTATCTATAACATCTAAATGGTGCATCTTAGAGAATAACTGCTTGTATTGGTTTTTGATTTCTATATAATTATTTAAAAAATTATAATTTTCGCTTAAATAACAATTTAAAATAGGTACTATTGTGCCGATAAAAAACTGGGACAAGAGATTTACAAAAACAATGTAAGAAATACATATTCCCTAGACTATAAAAGGTGTCTAGAGCTAAAAAGGAAAAACATTCAAAATTTAAAAAGTAACCTAGGTTACATAATGGAATGTTTTGTATTTTTCGATACGGGGTGGTTAAATTTGAGAGACATCATATAATATGGATAAAGTAAATTTATTAGATTTTTTTAAAGTCAAATATTTTATAAATTATTATATTTACCATTACCACAAAATAATAAATAAAGCTAATACAGGTAATAAAATACATTTAATAAAAAGAAAAAAATTGCGAACACAAAGTTTGTCAAAACAACACAAAATTAATATTTGGTCATAGAACCATTTCTGTTTATTACTTTTTGGAGCCTTTGTGGCATACTTAAAACTAAGTTTCTACATAATTCGACAGTTATTTCATCCCAAGCTTGATTTATCCTATGACGTAATTCATCCCTGTTTCTAGGTTGAAAATCATGTTTATACATAGATTTGACCATGGCACCCCAAATGTTTTCTATCGGGTTCAAATCGGGACTCTTCGAAGCCCAGGGAAGAACTGCTATGTTATTTTCTTGGAGAAAATTTTGTACAATGCGCGCTGTGTGTATTGGAGCATTATCATGCTAAAATGTGTAATTTTGACCGTATACAGCGTTTACCGATGGTATCATCACTTCGTTTAGTATATTAACGTATACTGCTGCAGTTAGTCTTCCTTCGACGATTTGGCAAAGTCCTGGTCCTCTAGCGCTAATCCAGCCCCAAACATTTATGGAGAAACGCTCACTTTGGTTGGTTTTGTGGGTGTATACCGCATGCCGGAAGGCCTATACACCCGAATTCTCCCATTATTGCATGACTGAAAAGTTTTCTCGTCAGAAAATATAACTGTTTCCCATAAATTTATTTGATTAATATATTCATGTGCAAATTCTAATCTGCCCTGTTTATTTATTTCCGTTAAAAAATTTTTATTGGCAGCACAACGGCTTCGTATATCGGAATTTCGAACCCTGTCTCTAGCGGTATTTGCAGAACCTGGAAAATTCGTCTCTTCTTTTGCCTTGATTGCAGTTTCGAAGGGATGATCCCTTAGATAATTAACCAGTCTTCTATCATGATCATCAGTAGAAATTTTAGGGGGACCAGAACCTGCATTCCTAATAATAGTCCCATGTCTTGCTATTTTTTGTTTTGCCAATAGCACGGTATTCTTGCTTACTCCCAGTTCATCTGCAATATCCCTAATAGCAACACTATCTCGCAACCGACTATAAATAATTGCCTTTTGCTGGGGGGTTAATTGTGGCATATTTACAAATAATATATGATTGTATGTTTGACGAGTCAATCATAAAGTGACAATCTTTATTGACATGCAAATTTTCATGACATTTTATTGGTACCAGGCTTGATGTAAAATTATTCTTAATAGTCTAGGAGAAAATAGAAAAATTTCCTGTCCCAGTTTTTTATCGGCGCGATGGTACATGAGAGCTTTTTTTCTAAAATGCACCGTTAAGCTGCGACAGCCAGTCAAAGTGTTAAAAATTTAATTTTCAAATGCTAATATTAAAAACTATTCAGTTTTGACGTTTGACCTGTTATATAAAATACGTTTAGAGTCTTAAAACAAATCATCATCCTATTTAAAATAATAAAGTTGGCAGCTACGTCCGGTATAACCGGAAATAAAAAAAAATCTTAAGTAGAAAGAACACGTCAAAAAAATAAAAACTCGCAAAGTTTCAAGACACTATTTTCGGTGATTTTCCCTAAAGTGCTAACCAACGCTAGTCCTACATTAATTACCTTGTACCTATAGAAGACTTTATAGATAAAAAAATGGTAATAGTTGTCTGTCCTTTTGGAAAATTTTTATTATTTATTTGATGATCTGTGATAAACTTTATTCTACATGTCTTCAAAATAATGAGGCATGAGCTAGTAGCGACTTGTGTTGTGATGTGAGGAAGGAATTTGAAAGTGTTAATCAATCAAAGTGTACTAACTTATACATGGCGACAACCAACAATCGATACATTTTCAATCTAAACTAATAATGTAGTAGTTACTACTGATAAAGAAGAAATCTAGATTTAAAACATTTTAAAATGTAAATAATACCCTTGATTGGTTATATCGGGTGTCCGAAAGTCCGTTCGTATATTTCACAAATTTGTGGCTATTGCACCACTGCAACACTGTGTCTCCAAACATAATATACTTTTTTTATTTAAATGAAGAGCAGCAAAGTATCTTTGTACCTAATTTTATATTTTATTGTAGATATTATACATTATGAAAGTATTCATTTTTAAATACGTTTTTCAGTTAGGTATCAGATTTAATAAACAAAATTTTAAAAAACTGTATCTCTAAAATAAATTAAAATTAAAATGTTTGCTTCATATGTATATTTTTTTCTAAAATTCATATATTTTTTGAAATGGGCAAGAACTTTTTATTTTTAAGCTTTTCTATTTAATTATTCATAAAAAAAATTGTGTTTATAAATAACTACTTTTAGGGCCGTAGCCAGAAAAAGGGGAGAGGGTGGAAAAATCAGTGAAAAACATATATCAGGGGCAGATTCAGGTAGGAATTGGGAGGTGGAATGCAGTGGCGAGTGGTACCAAGCGAGAAAGTACCCAAAGCGGGGCAACGCCCAAAGTTCGTTAACGTTTTTCTTACGTTTAGAATGCTTTACTGTAAAAATACTGTAACTGTGGTCGAAATATTAACAATAAATTTTTATTTTAGATTTTAGGTCACATTTCGGGGGGGGGGGGGTTATCAATTCTCCATAACCCCTCCTGGCTACGGCCCTGACTACTTTATAGCAAACACCACAACAAACATACAACTGCTTAAATATAAAAGAAATTACGATCACAGTGCAGCAATGGTAACATTTCTACAAACAAAATTATTTTTGAACACCTGTTGATAAAGTACCACCAACTTTAAAATTGTTTAATGTAATGTACGTTAGCAGAGCTTCCACGATCAGTCATAATGAGTTTATTACTAATATAGTCATAGTAACAGGTTTATTTTCACTTTTTGTTTTTAAAGTTTTTAAAACAAACATTTAAAATTTTTACGTAGAGAAAAATCTTCAGTAATGATGGACAATTTGTGAGAAAATAAATATGAAGCTTAAAGCCGACCCTGTATTACAAATAAATCGACAAAATAAACTAAAGATATAAGTAGGTATGTCAATAAAAATGTAATTGTTTCATTAGTAATGACATTATTAAATGCTGATCGTACAAGGTCTACTTTTTAGAAGCAAATACTTGTACGTTAATACTTTTTACCCCTTAATTTAAAAAAAAATCGTTTAAAAATAAACGAATATTTTCCATCCACCACTACTAATAAGAATTAATTAATTTATTCCGTAAAAACCTTAACTTATAGTGCAGTATGTAAATTTAAACCTTGAACTGATTATTATCGAATACTCTGTCTATTTTTGATCTAATATTTTTATTTGCACAAGATATTTTCGTTTGGATACTAGATTAACTGATTCCAAAATCCTTGTGTTTGACTGATAAGAAGATCAGTATTAAATATTTTAAGTAGGTTGTGTATGTAAATAAAGATAATTGTTTAATTACCTGATTATTGCTTTTAATTTAAACGCATATTACATTCATTTCATGGTATTTTATGCGATTGTATATGTCCCATTTTACCCGTGGGGTCCTTATATGTCCTACAATGTCATGCGAGCGATTGATGGGTATCAACTAATGTGACATAGATACTCAAGTGTCTAAGTTTAAAGGTTGGAGACAATGACGTTTCTTGAACGGCAGTAGAGTTTTGGACTTGTATTGTCTTTATTTGTTTAGAATCACTACGTTTCAACTGGTAAGCATCTCCAGTTGTCTTCAGGTGAATAGTAGTGAATGAATAGTATTCACCTGAAGACGACTGGAGATGCTTACCAGTTGAAACGTAGTGATTATAAATAAATGAAGACGATGCAAGTCCAAAACTCTACTGCCGTTCATAGATATTCAAATTACACATGTTTGTTAAGTTGAGATTAGGTCATAGGCAAGCGAAGCCAGGGCCACCAGACCAACTAATAAAGTACTTAATATATTAGGGTATCTAAGTACATAGGGAACCTAACTCTAAGAACCGAGAAAAATAATGCTTAAGTATAGGTAAATTTTGCTGAAATTTAATTTAATTTTAAAAATACTTACTTGAATACTTAAGAGTACTTCAGTACCTACTTTAGTACTTAAATACTTGAGTAATTAAGCAGTTGCGTACTTAGGTATTTGAATATTTATATCTTGATAGTATTTAAGTATATAAAAAAATCTTAAGCCTTATAAAATTAAGTATTCTTGAGGATCGATACTTAATGATAATTGAATACTAAGTATATACAGGGTGATTCCTAAGTTGATACTTCTTATTTAGCTGTGTATAGAAGGCATTAAAATAAGCAACTTTTTCAAAAAACTCAAAAATTGGTGAGATAGAGAAGTAAAAAATCTAGTGCGGGCCTGGTCATCAAAACATAGCCTGCTATAGTTTCTGTTATTGTACTTATCCCTAATTAGTATTGGTCATACGGGTAGTGTTGAGCAATCCGCTGCGGTGTGTTTTTCTGAAGCAAGTTAATTTTAAATTGGTGATATTTGAAAATGGTAAAATTTGAAAACAATGAACTTATAGATATGGTGCTAATTTACTGTAAGTGTAGTAAAAGTGTGGATGTTTCTTCGAGATTATACGCAGAACGCTTTCCCTTGCGGGCTCATCCTACACCCAGAAGTTTTCTTAATGTTATTTAACGGGCAAATTAGGCAGAACCGTATTTAATTCGTAGTGTAATAAATGAATGTGAGTACTCTATTGTTTTTTGAAAAAAGGTATTTGAAAATGTTGTTTATTTTAATGCCTTCCATACGCAGCTAAAAAAGAAGTACTTAGGAATCACCATGTATAAAATATTTGCGTACAACTTGTTGTGTATAAAATACACAAGGACTTAAAAGTAAAAAAAGAATGTTGGTCCTAATTTACGTCGACTGGCTAATTTTCTTTAACAAAGTGAGCAAGTGTTACTTTTATTTTATCTTTTTGCCAGTCATGTAAATATACATACATACATACATACATCATTATAATCTTAATTTTACCTTGTAAAGTAATAAATTAGTACTAATTGACTTTTTTCTAAAACAGTTTATCAAGCACGGTATGTAAATAACAAGTAAAACAGTTGAAATTTCATAATAGTATAAGTTAATATTATGTTATAAGTTGTCGTATAAGTGCTTTAATAGTTTCAGTGATAAGATGTATTAGTGGTGTCGGAATAAAAACGCGGTACGGTTAGTGTGAATAAAGATTTTAAAGCGAATAACTTAAAATTAATGAGTAGAAATAGGGCATGAAAAAAAATTTAAAATTAACTTCAAAATTTAGGTAGAAGACATAACATTATAAACTCGAGAAAACTAACTTAATTACTATTTATTTATAGGGTTTTTTGTTATTTTCATGGTTCCCAGTTGGTATGTGTAATTCGGTTCTTATAAAACTAGAACGTTACTTTTCCGTGTAAATGTGTCTAGTCTTAATTTAGTAGAAAATGAGCTAATCACATTTATTTTAGATATAAACTGCTGGACAATTGCTTTCGAGCAAGAAAAATTTCGCTTAAATTTAACAG
The DNA here is from genome assembly GCA_935413205.1 of Polydrusus cervinus. Classification (NCBI taxonomy): domain Eukaryota; kingdom Metazoa; phylum Arthropoda; class Insecta; order Coleoptera; family Curculionidae; genus Polydrusus; species Polydrusus cervinus. Next base: position 12,187,463 of record OW284520.1, on the reverse strand, counting down.
TTAATATTTGCTGAACCAGATATGATATCGACCTACGGTTTTGTATTGTTGAAAGATTTATCTCTTGGGAAACAATTGTCAATGTTATATTTTCTTTAACTGTCAGAAAATTTAATATACAGGGTGTTAAAGAAGACGATGATTTTTACTCCAATTTTAATGGCATGTAACTTTCACAATAATATTTTTAAATTTTATCACTCTACGTCAATTGAATCACTGGTTCATAGCAAAGAAAGTAATTTGTCAAATTTTTGATATCTGCTATATTTTAAGAAATACCGATTTTTTTGGAAAACCTTGCTTTATTTTAACTTATTGGTAGCTAGATCTCACTGTGCGTTGTATCGTGCAATCGTTGCGAGTGATTATTATACCTTATGAAAAGCTTGATTATATTTAGTAACAATAGTTGTACCTAAATGTTATGATGTACAGTGGCGTACTTATAAACACCTATATGTCTATGATTTACGAGTATCTCACAATTTTTCACGATTGGGGATCCTTAAAATTAAGTAACGCTAGTTTGATTTTGATGGGATTAATACCTTGTAGGCCCTCCTCGGATGGACGGGGTTTGGTTTGACGGCAGCTAGTGATATTTAATATCAAAGTATCTTTCAATGTAAGTTTAATTTTAGGAATAGTGTAAGAAAGTTAGAAATTAATAAATACATTTTTTTCAAAAATATTAAATTTAAAAAATTATCTTTGTTAAAATTTTGTAAACACACTGTATTATATACCTGTAGTGCGATATGAAAAACTAAAAAACAATCGTGAAAAATTGTGAGATACTTATAAACCATAGACATACCTATAGGTGTTTATAAGTACGCCACTGTACATCATAACATTTAGGTACAACTATTGTTACTAAACATAATCAAGCTTTTCATAAGGTATAATAATCACTCGCAAAGATTGCACGATACAACGCACAGTGAGATCTAGCTACCAATAAGTTAAAATAAAGCAAGATTTTCCAAAAAAATCGGTATTCTTCTTAAAATAGTGCAGATATCAAAAATTTAGCAAATTACTTTCTTTGCTATAAACCAGTGATTCAATTGACGAGACGTAGAGTGATAAAATTTAATAATATTATTGTGAAAGTTACACGCCCTTAAAATTGGAGCAAAAATCATCGTCTTCTTTAACACCCTGTATATAAAATTTTCTGACAGTTAAAGAAAATCCAACATTGACAATTGTTTTCCAAGGGATAAATCTATCAACTATTCGAAACCGTAGGTCGATATCATATCTGGTTCAGAAAATATTAACTGTTAAATTTAGGGGAAATTTTTCTTGCTCGAAAGCAATTGTCAAGCAGTTTAGATTGCCTTTTTATATTTTTTTCGGTCCTTTCTTGTAAACCCCATAATAAATCCTAATTGATGAAATTACGATTCTCATTTAAACTTCAAGTAAATGATCGTGAAAAAGTATTACTTATCTCAATAACCTTCATAAAAGTTATTTAAATTATTTCTGAATGGGATAATGTTTTTTTTTGACAAAAACTATATTTCTGTTATTTTTGTTAAATAAAAATCGTTTTTGTGACCATTAAATTTCGTGTCTTGTCATTCCTTTATGCCCTTTATCACACCTTGTTAATTAGAACTGTACATAAAGACATCAACATTACAAATCTAACATGACAATGACGTAGTAAACATTCACAAATTAAACTGAATTAACAATATTTTGATAGCAAAAATAAAACATAAATTAAAAAGTTTTTAAATTTTTGTTATCATCCGCCCTTCTCTGACCTTTTAATGGTATAGATCGATAACTTCGTCATTCTGTTCAAGCGGCAAGCCGGCAGTGCTTTATTTTACGACTAGTCTACAGATGGCCACACAGAGTGTTTGATAAAGTGGTGACGCTCAATTTAACTCCTGTCATCCAAAAAGGTGCGAAATTTTGAAATATTTAAAAAATATTGAAGTTTACAATGAGTGAGTGCCCTCTAGATAATAACATCCGACAATTCGGACAGAATGGAATTATCCAGCCTCTTTTAACAGGTAGGTTATAAAAAAAATTTTTAAAACTTTTTTACAGATAGTTTATATTTATTAAATATTATGGTGCTTACTGACTGATTTATTAACAATTATGTATTATATAAATAAGCAATATATAATACCACGTGGATTAAAAAACTGTATTAGTTTGTATTTATTTCCATTGAAACACATAATAATATACAATTTGAATCGAGCAGTTGCCGCGGTTGAAAATATAAATTTCAAATTATAAAAAGTAATAAAAACAAAAGGTTTATTTATAAAGGAACTGCATAATATTGACGTTATTTATGATTATTATATTATTATTCATGTTGAGGAAACAATGTATTGATGAATATTAATAAATTATTATTGCACGTGTGAGCATGGGCGTCCAACGAACCTTTTCAGGGGGGAGGGGCACACATTTTTTCATCAGAAAATTTAATAGAGAAAAATTCTTTCAACAATTTAAAAAAAATTATTTTGTTTACATAGTTATACGTTAAATTGTGCTTGTTTTTATTAATTTTAAAAAACACTTTAAAAAATAAGTCCATTAATAATATTATTGAATATTTAAAAAAATACTTGAATTTCAAAAATCCATATTTTCATCAAAATTCAATCAAACGTTCCATTTTGTTCATTGTGTAGGCTGTCTTTTGGACCATTAAGTACAATATGCGTAACTGACTTCACTTTAAATTTTTTTTATACAGGGTGATGGCTAAATTACCAATTTTTCACAATTTTCAGAATTTAATTTTTTTTTAAATTGACACGAACGGCACTGTGCTGTAATGGATACAGTAAGTACCTAACATAAAGCTGTAATCAACACAATAATAAAATTCAATTTTCATAGCTTTGTATTTTAGAAATATCAATATATTTCAGAAAGGTGTAGAGTAATAAAATGGGAAATTCCGCTTTCCTAATAGCTTTTTGTGAAGAACCAAATTTGATGTCATTAAAAAATATATGTTTACAACTTTGACAGATACGACGCCATATTGGATTTTCTTAAATGGCAACCCTACTTTATACTAAGCCAGCTGCATTCGCTTATTTTTTTTTTTTTTTTTTTATGATAAAACACCTGCACTGTAGGAAAAATCCTTTAAGGCGCTCTGGGAGCGGTGCGAGTGCGAAAAAAGCGATTAACGTTGGTCTTGAAACGTTGAAGATTGTATTAATTGGGAAACACGACTTCTCCAGATGAAAGAATTCTTGAACAATGAAGTTCGAGGAGTACTAAGCTGAACAACATATGGATGAGCGGCAGTGGTTCGCCGTGTATTTCTGTTTTGCATTGCTCTAGGTGGAATCAAGTGGGCAATGTCAGTCGAACACCTGCCATGGAAATATCTGTAAAAGAGAGCCAAATCACCAACCTGTCTTCGATGCTCCAGGCTATCGAGGGTCTTGGTCAGCTCGGGGTCGCCGATCAGACGAACGGCTCTCCTTTGAATGGAATCCAGTAGCCGAAGGGTGTGCTTGGGTGCAGAGCTCCAGACTAATGATGGTCGAATCTGGGCTTTGTAGAGTGTCAAAAGTTGATGAGGTGTGTACAACCTTTTGGTGCGGAAAAGTACACCAAGTTTCTGTGCAGCTGTCTTGGCAATTACGGCAACGTGATCATGCCAAGACATATTACCTCTCAGATTGACCCCTAGCAAATTAATAGACGGTGCCAGGGGAATTGCGTGTCCTGCCATGACTATATCCGGTTCTGCAATGTTAACCTTTTTGGAGAAGACTGCTGCCTGGGTTTTCTTAGCATTAAATTCGACTTGGTTACTCTCACCCCAAGCCAAAATTTCTTCCAGGTCATTGTTGAGGCGCAAAACTTCATGCTGCCTGCGAAGATGTGCGTGGGCAGCGGATGTTTGGGGAGTCAAGGTAAAAGATGAGACAAGTGTGCTGTCATCAGCAAAGCTATAAATTGGATTTTGGGTTTTTACTAGAAGGTCGTTAATATACAGTAAAAAGAGGGTAGGCGACAATATGGACCCTTGAGGAACACCGGCATTGATGGTGAAGGTGTCTGAGAGAAACCCGTCAATCGCCACTTGCAGAGAACGGTTCTTAAGGAAGCTGGTTAACCATAAACAAAATCCATTAGGCATACCGTAGGATCGCAATTTACTTAGAAGCCCATCGTGCCAAACACGATCAAAAGCCCTAGAGATGTCCAGTGCAACAGCCCGGGATTCTCCATAATGTTCGATGGTGTTGCTCCAAAGATGGGTGACATATGCCAGAAGGTCACCTGTTGATCTGGACGAAAACCGTATTGATGGTCGCTGATAATGTTAAGCCCTTCCAGATACTTTAGGAGTTGTTGGTTAATAGCTTTCTCCATTACTTTTGTTTCAACATTAAAAATGTATAGTTGTCAACATTTATTTTCAGCCGTTCCGGAGATACGAGGCTTCGAAGTTGGTGATTTTCGACCTTAAAAACTCCCCATTTCTGTAATTTCAATCGCGAGTTTTATGGAACGAAAATAGAATAGAAGCCGAACAAACCCAAGTCAAGCTGGGTACCGCGACACCCAAGTCAAATTTGTAAACATAGATTTTTTTTGACATTAAATTTGGCTTCTTCACAAAAAGCTATTAGGGAATACATAATAATTTTTTTTATTATGGTCGATAGAAAAGTCGCCAATCGGATGAGACACTTAAAATAATGTCCCTGTATATAATGCATGCCCTTGTCACACTATTTTCAGTGTTTGTGAATGGATAAAAATAGGTAAAACCCATAAACCCGGGTGGTACTACCTGCACTTGATGAAAATAAAGAATTTGGCAATGAAATCAATGCCAAATTATGAAAATGGCTTAAATATTCGTTCGGTTACTCTGTAGTCGCTTTGCATACCTAATGAGCTTTTATTACTCTACACCTTTTCGAAGTAAACTATAAAATCCGCAGATTTTATCCAGTGTGATATGTTATCCATCAACCTGTATAAAAAAATCCATGAAATGGATTGATTAAATTTTGATAAAAATAAGGGCTTAAGAAATTCAAGTAATTTTTAAACTATTCCATAATTAATTTCAATTTTTAAAATGGTAAAATGTTTAAATTTAGGACGTTACCCTCCCCCTTCGGCACACCAGTGGGTACCCATTGTTTCTAAAAACTATTTGACACATAAATTTGTTAACGGTATTACTTTAAAACGTTTATTTAGTTAACTCGCATAAATATAATCATAAAGTAAATTTAGATATCATGAGAAAATGCATTTTTCATTTAATTACAATTTGGGTTCCGCTTACAGTGCTTAATGACATAAGTGACGAAATCTCATGTTTACACTTCACATATTCCCAGATTCGACATTTTATTCTAGTTTTAATTATGACGACACTGCATAACTTTTTTACAATTATGTAAATTATGAACTACATATTTCTTTGCATAATTTAATTCATGACATAGTATTTTATTATGACAGTTTTTTGACGTAGACTAAATTTTTGTTTTTATATTCATTTTAATTTTAGCCATCAATAGAAAACTCCCAATAATCAAATACCTGTTTCATATTTAGCTGAAAATAGACCTATTTCTATTGAACCGAAAATTATGTTTCAGAACCCGTCTATTTTTTATTTGAGATTTTATGCGAATTTAAAGAGAGCCTAAATTTAATATTAATCGGGTTTATTCAGGAGATTTGGGGCAAATATTTCCATATTTATGCTTATTCTGCCGATGAACTTACACCAGTATTTTGTATTTTTAACTTATCCTACAAAAAAGGAATATTTCCATCCTGCTGGAAGTCGGCGCGTGTCCAGCCTATTCCAAAGAAAGGTAAAAAGACCCTGCCAAGCAACTACCGACCCGTCGCATTGCTTTCAGTAATTTCAAAAGTAATGGAGAAAGCTATTAACCAACAACTCCTAAAGTATCTAGAAGGGCTTAACATTATCAGCGACCATCAATACGGTTTTCGTAAGTCCAGATCAACAGGTGACCTTCTGGCATATGTCACCCATCTTTGGAGCAACACCATCGAACATCATGGAGAGTCCCGGGCTGTTGCACTGGACATCTCTAGGGCTTTTGATCGTGTTTGGCACGATGGGCTTCTAAGTAAATTGCGATCCTACGGTATGCCTAATAGATTTTGTTTATGGTTAACCAGCTTTCTTAAGAACCGTTCTCTGCAAGTGGCGATTGACGGGTTTCTCTCAGACACCTTCACCATCAATGCCGGTGTTCCTCAAGGGTCCATATTGTCGCCTACCCTCTTTTTACTGTATATTAACGACCTTCTAGTAAAAACCCAAAATCCAATTTATAGCTTTGCTGATGACAGCACACTTGTCTCATCTTTTACCTTGAGTCCCCAAACATCCGCTGCCGACGCACATCTTCGCAGGCAGCATGAAGTATTGCGCCTCAACAATGACCTGGAAGAAATTTTGGCTTGGGGTGACATTAACCAAGTCGAATTTAATGCTAAGAAAACCCAGGCAGCAGTCTTCTCCAAAAAGGTTAACATTGCAGAACCGGATATAGTCATGGCAGGACACGCAATTCCCCTAGCACCGTCTATTAATTTGCTGAGGGTCAATCTGGGAGGTAATATGTCTTGGCATGATCACGTTGCCGCAATTGCCAAGACAGCTGCACAGAAACTTGGTGTACTTTTCCGCACCAAAAGGTTGTACACACCTCATCAACTTTTGACACTCTACAAAGCCCAGATTCGACCATCATTAGAATATTACTCTCATGTCTGGAGCTCTGCACCCAAGCACACCCTTCGGCTACTGGATTCCATTTAAAGGAGAGCCGTTCGTCTGATCGGCGACCCCGAGCTGACCAAGACCCTCGATAGCCTGGAGCATCGAAGACAGGTTGGTGATTTGGCTCTCTTTTACAGATATTTTCATGGCAGGTGTTCGACTGACATTGCCCACTTGATTCCACCTAGAGCAATGCAAAACAGAATTACACGGCGAACCACGGCCGCTCATCCATATGTTGTTCAGCTTAGTACTCCTCGAACTTCATTGTTCAAGAATTCTTTCATCTGGAGAACGTCATCTTTGTGGAATGATCTTCCTGAGGTCGTGTTTCCCAATGAATACAATCTTCAACGTTTCAAGACCAACGTTAATCGCTTTTTTCGCACTCGCACCGCTCCCAGAGCGCCTTAAAGGATTTTTCCTACAGTGCAGGTGTTTTATCATAAAAAAAAAAAAAAAAAAATATATATAAGTATGTTTGAAAATTAGCTAGACACAATATTTTTTTTCAACGATATAAATAACTTGGAAATTCAATTTAAAAAAAGCATTACCAGTATTTATTTAATCTTTTTTAACATCAGCGCAGTGGCTCAGAGGTGAGTTACTGTCATTCGACCGTGGCGTTCCGGGTTCGATCCCCGAAGTGGGCATACGCATAATAAAAAAAAGTATGTCCAAAATTTAGTAGATCTATGAATGCAGGGAAGAGTGTAAAATGTATCATCGCCCAACCCACCCCATTCACGCCGGTAACCAGGCCGGATGAGATCGGACATCTCGTGGGGTGCGAAAGAAGATACACACTCCCCAATTGGTAGGTCATGCAATGGCAACAAACCAAGGGTTGATAGCCCGTGGGGGGTGTCTCATGACTGAGAATCGTGGTTCGAAACCCACGTGAAGCTGTAGGTCTCCTCGGGAATGGCCCTGGCAGCGAACGAAGAGGAAAAAATTACACTACAAATGTAATATCAAAGGTACGAAGAACTAACTTTTGGTTATAATTATTATTTTAGATTTATATCAAATTACCATGGCATATGCTTATTGGAAATCAGGAAAAACGAAGGACCAGGCCGTATTCGATTTATTCTTTAGAAAAAATCCTTTTCAAGGAGAATTTACAATTTTCGCTGGATTAGAAGAGTGTCTAAAATTTTTAGGAAAATTTTGTTATTCAAATAGTGGTAAGATTTTTTTTTTAAATTCTAAAAAAAACGTTCTACTGTAAGATTTTTAAAATTGCACATAGAACATGATGTTTCTCATATGACAATTACATGATAAACATTGCAAAGGTAATACTTAATATAAGCCAGTTTGGGTTATTTTTAAACTTACAGATATAGAATATTTAAAGAAAACTTTGCCTCCTTCGACAGAAAAAGATTTTTTTAAATTTCTTAGTACATTAACGGCTAAAGATGTCAAGTTATACGCAATGCCGGAAGGATCGGTAGCATTCCCGAGGTAAGTTAAAACTTCTACAACAGTGCCGAGTTAAATTGCGTTCTTCTTGGTCCGACTAAAGAAATTAGTACAGAAGAATAAGAGTGTCCTTTCATTTCATCAGATTCATCCCCTGACGCGTTTTGCTATCTTATGGCTCATCGGTAAGGCTACAGAAACGGCAGAAAGAAAGAAACGAGAACGAAACTATATTAAATAGTTTAGGCGTAAAAGCCAGGTGTGATGGACCCTGCGGTGCCTAAAGCTTTAGTAGTGTCTAACCTCAACACTGATGGCGCCGAAGGGTCCATTCCACCTGGCAAATAAATATTGAAAAGTATTTTTTTTTTTAATAAAAACACTCCAAATTTAAAGTTTTAAAAAATCCATTACCAGGCGTGGCCAAGATTCGGGCCAAGAGAACGCAATGTTTTTAATTTCTCATTTAATATTACGTGGTGCATCGTGGTTGAAAACAGAAAATCACATGCAAGTTTTGGACTGTCCAAATATTTACTCCCCCGTTGACTGAAGAGCGGGGTTGTAGGGAGACGTTTTTAGGGTCTCTGTCTGGTAAGTGCATATGCGGAGTTTGAACAATTTTGGACAACCTAATCTTAACTTATTTGAATAGAACTGCCGTTGGTTTTTTATGGGAATTTAATAGGTGATGCTGCGGACACCAGCCTTGATTGGATTTCTCCACCTGTGATTTGTCATTATCTATAATATAATTTGATAGTATTCTATTTTTTACACTCCTATTTTCTTTCCCTTTTAACAATTCTTGATGATTTTAAAACTAAACTGCTGGACAATTGCTTTCGAACAAGAAAAATTTCGCCTAAACTTAACAGTTAATATTTTCTGAACCAGATATGATATCGACCTACGGTTTTGAACAATTGATAGACTCATCCCTTGGAAAACAATTGTCAATGTTGGATGTTCTTTAACTGTCAGAAAATTTTATATACAGGGTGTTAAAGAAGACGATGATTTTTGCTCCAATTTTAATGGCGTGAAACTTTCACAATAATATTTTTAAATTTTATCACTATATAATAAAATAAAACTAGGTTTTTCAAAAAAATATAGAAGATATCAAAAATTTGACAAATTACTTTCTTTGCTATGAACCAGTGATTCAATTGACGTAGAGTGATAAAATTTTAAAATATTATTGTGAAAGTTACACACCATTAAATTTGGACCAAAAATCATCGTCTTCTTTAACACCCTGTATATAAAATTTTTTTTTTGACAGCTAAAGAAAATTCAATATTGACAATTGTTTCTTAAGGGATTAATCTATAAACCATTCAAAACCGTAGGTCGATATCATATTTGGTTCAGAAAATATTAACTGTTAAATTTAGGTGAAATTTTTCTTGCTCGAAAGCAATTATCCAGCAGTTTATTTAATAGGTTTTATTGTACGTAAAAATATTCGTTTTCTATTAAAAGATCCGTTCTGAAAATTATGTTCGTTTTATTTTAAAATATTAGTTAAATCAAGAGTTAAATGTATCTGTTAAAGATCGTTAAAAAGCCTACCGTTTGCAAATTACATTTGATAATGACAAATCACAGGTTGACAAGTCCAATCAATGCTGGTGCCCGCAACCTATTTAAATAAGTTAAGATCGGGTTATCTAAAATTGTTCAAACTCCGCATGTGCACTCACCACACAGATACCCTAAAAAAGTCTTCCTACAACCCCTCTCTAAAGTCAACAGAGGAGCCAATATTTGAACATTCTAAAACTTGCACGGGATTTTCTATGTTTCCAACCCGATGCACAATACCCTGTATTAACATACCTACATTGTATTTTAGATTATGGTTTAAAGGTTTTTAGAACTATTTTTATACAGTCCTTAGAAAATTCTATATATTTTATTAGAACCTAAACTAAGCTTTCTAGCTTGGTTAGATTTAGTACAAAAAAAATTTAGCTTTTAAAATAATTATAAATTGTACCATAATTTATCAAATTGTGAAAATATTGCTACAAATATCAATAAACCATCACTTAAATTTGCTTACTACATATTTTTGGTACATCTTCTACACTGAAAAATATCCTTACCTACTTTTTCTAATTTTACTTATATTACTCATCGACATTTTAGAGTACCATTAATGCGAATAGAAGGACCATTAACTGTAGTTCAATTACTGGAAACGACATTGCTAACTCTAGTCAATTACGCTAGGTAAGTTTTTATCTAATCGATCTCTTCGGGGTGGGTTTAAATTACTTCTTTCTCATATTTGATTTTTTTTAACATCTTTAATAGTACTTATATTATTTTTTTAAATGTATGAAAGTGTTGTTTGTATGTTTAATAGGGTCATTCTCAGACGCGAGTCACGGTATTACGACTTATCAGTAAGCCTATTGGCAAAATCGAATCTGGGGTGCGAAATCTCTAATGCAACCAAGAAAGAAGGCACATATGGGCAAAACCTTCAGTTAAAACGAGACACCTAACCACTCCTACATTCCAACTGAAAGGTATATGTATGTGGTGTGGCCGAGTCGACGTATCGATCTCTCCCGTGGCTGTTTCGACAGCGTGTTCTAAAGAATGGAAGGTGGGAGGTAGGGGATAGCATGTTCTATGTTTAACGTGTTAAACGCTACTAATAATCTCCGTCTGATGCGTTTATATCGGCACCGTGGATTCGAGTTTGCCAATAGTGTATACGAAAAAAAAACCGTTTAGGTCACTTATGGCAGCGAGATGGATTGTCCACACTATGCTTGCCTTCGGTGTCGTTCTTAATTTACTTCCTTGAGCGATATGGATATTATTTCCACTCTTGTTGTACAAACTACTATTCTCATATTTTTTTAAAGTTTAAAATAATTTTTTTTACATCTCGAACGTCCATGTCTAGAAAAAACTAGACAGAAATGATCCTGTTTGGTATTTTTACCAGCCAGAGAAAAAAACACGGCCTAAGAAGTGTTTTTGGTCTATAAAAGAATTCTTGAATAGACAATAATCAATAATATAGAATTTGACATAAATAATAATTATTCTTGTTTTAGTTTAATGGCCACGAATGCTGCGAGGTATCGAATAGCAGCTGGTAATTTAAAATTGTTTGAATTTGGCTTAAGAAGAGCACAAGGTCCTGACGGTGGTTTATCAGCATCGAAATATTCTTATATAGGTAAGTAGTAGTGTTATTAAAAAGTCAATTTTTTATATACAGGGTCCTGCACCTCACTTCCTGTCTTCTATAGCTCACTTATTAATTAAGTTAGGATTTTGATATTTTGCACACTTTACTTTACATGTATCCTGGGGCGCATTTCAGGAAAATATTATTGTTTATACAGGGTGTGTGACTAAAATAATACTAATAAATTGTTTTGCAAAGTCACCATCGATATTTAGTTATAATAATGGTAGAATAGTTGATAAAATGAGTTTTCTGCAAATAAGTCTTGATGTGTTAGAGATTGCGATAGGGTTGTAATTAGAACAAATGTTTGCTTTTTAATTCTGCATCGAATGATATAATAATATACAGAGGTTCCAATTTGAAATAAGAAAAATAAATTGCTTTAAAGTTTGCAAAGTTTGACACTAAACTTTGGACACCCTGTACAATTCGTATTAATTAAAGTTGGTTAACGAGCCTGTTCGACCTTATTTATTAAGTTCATTTGTATAATTTTATTAACGAGGCATTATTTTTATTTTTTATTAATTTTTAAAACCAGTGGTGCAAAACTGAATTTTTAAAGTTTATATTTTTTTCGTCTATAATACTGAATCGATTTCTTTAAAATTTTAAGGGTACGAAGGCAACTATAATAGACATCCAAATAAGTAAGAATATATATAGCATATAATCTAAAAAAATATATCCTTATGACGTCACTTAGAACACCCTGTATAAACAAAAATATTTTCCTGAAATGCGCTCTAGGATACAGGTAAAGTGTGTAAAATATTAAAATCCCAACTTAATTAATAAGTGAGCTATAGAAGACGGGAGGTGAGGTGCAGGACTACTAATACCGGACATAAAGGAGTGTGAAATATTTTCTTATTCAAGCAGCAATACTGAGCTATATTTTGTACTAAAAGTTTTGTACTCCACTAGAAGGTACTGGAGGTAGAGTAAGAGATACAAAAATAACATTGTTGTTTACATTTCCGTCTTCCGTAAACAAATTAAACGACAACAAATTATTATAATTAATATTATATATATTTTAAATTGATTCATATTATATCCTACCTTTTATAATAGAATAGATTACTTTAACACTCCTCCATTTCTTCCTCTCCTACAGAAATAAACACATTACCACTTTTATCAAAAATTTAAAAAATACGTATCTGTAAATAATAACAGTCAACGCGGACTACAAGAAAACCCCATCTAATCTAATAAAAAATATTATATTGGCATTCAAAGCCCATTTTTCGCTTCTCATTGGCTTAATAAGTTAGAACTTGCAAAATTCAACCAATCGACAGTATTACCGATCGATTGTAGCCGAAGTGACCGAAGCGCCGATACGGCTTTACTCTGTTCTTATCTAAAGCAGACCCTACACTATCAGTCTTACTGGCAGTCCCAAAATGATGTCAATTCTTGGTCATTCTTGCATCAGTCTTTTTTCTAATAAGAATTTACATCAGTCCGGCCATCAATCCTTGAAATTTGCCTATACACGATCAGTATTACTGTCATTCCTTTATCAAAACCATTGGTTTAAATGATAGTGTACGGTCTGCTATAAATTATTGGATCCCTTTTTTTCGTGATATATTTGTTTCTTGTTCACAAAGAGTTCGCATTTTTTGTTGAAGTTTTTATACAGAGAAAAGAGAAATGTAAATAATAATGCTATTTGTTGCGGTGACTTTAATTCATAGAAACACGGATGAGAAAAGCAGAAATTAAATGGCCTGTCAGACCCCCAGTCGTACCCCTTTGGGCTCTTTGTACCGTGTTAAACTATATGGATGTGCCGGTTTTTAAAAAATTATAATCAGTAGGTTTTTAAATATCTGCAATCTTCCAGACTTTTGACACTTGTGTAGAAAATTCCGTGGTATTAGTAACTCTTTCCTAATAAACTACTGGGTCTCGCATAAAATTAATATCAATTAAATAAAAAAGATCTAGGAAAAACGCTCGGACCCGTAAATTTTTATTTTTAATTGTGCATTTTTTGACATAAAAAATATTATACAGGGTGTCTCATAGAACTGTCGTCACGTCTTTGACATTTTTTTTTTAATGGAACACCCTATATATTGTATTATTTTCTGATTCCCCATAAAATTCTACGCTTTTGTTGTAAATGTCATGTGTCTAAATTCAATAGTTTTTGAGATATTGACGTTTAAAATATGGCATTTTTCGACTTTGACAGGCTGTAACATTGGAACGATTCATCTTAGAGAAAAATGGTGTTTTCACCTCCCTATCTTAGTTTAGAAACCAACCTCCGATTTACCATGTTAAACCAAAAAACCGGTTTTAACGGTTTTTTTCTTTAATTGATATTAATTTTATGCGGGACTTTTGGGAGACCCAGTATCGAACATATTATGTTTAATCTATTAAATGTAGAAACCCTATAAATATATGGTTTACAGCATAAAGCGCTATATTTTTCAACAGTTCAAAATCGCAATTCAAAGCAGATGTAATTAGTCTATTCTAAATTGCCCGGCCAAATAGCGATAGAGTAAAGTTGGTACCAGGCGCGAAGAGCAGTGTCAAATAAGCCCTTTAATCGATACGGAAATTGTGGAAAAAATTACCTTTAATACCTTTTGTGTGAGCTATTAACATTATCTAGCTAATCTACAACGCCTGGCACCAGCAGCTCTATTCTAGGTTATAATATTGCGAATTCTATTTTCTGTTTATTTAATTTTTTTTTTATTTGTTGAAATGTCTAGACCTTAGTGGTTTTCGTCAATTATATTTGTTTAATGTTTTGCGTTGTCATGACATGTAACCAGTGGCGTATTTAGGGGGGGCTGTTGATCTGCCCCTCTCCTTCCCCTAAGCTCAGAAGCTCGGGGTCTAATAGTATAATTGCAAACTAATTTTTGTCTTACACCTTTTACTAATATTTTATATTCGGCCACAATCCGCTACATTTTAACAAATTTTCAAAATTCACTATTATCAATAGTCGGCTTTTGATACGTTTGGCAACAGGGTTTTTCAATCGTCATAGTGGCACTAACAACTAAACTCGAGCTGTCCGCCAAGATGGCTATGCACCGTACTCGAGTTGCACCGTTAGTTTGTTGAAAACGACGTTTCTACTCATTCGCTTGAACGCCGAGTTATTGTTTTAGCTATTTTGTATAGATTTACGGGTTACACGTTACTAAGTTTGTGTGGCGGAAAAATAATCCTAGTTGCCGTAAGTGAAGATGTGAATTTTACAGCTTTTGAATGTAGGTTATACCTAGTTTATTTATTTTCTATTGGCAGCAACAGTAAACATTTATGAACCTAACCACGAAATCGGTTGGTCACTCCTCACTATTATTCTTGGTTTAGCAGCAACGATGCAATTAGATAGGTATAGAAGAGACTATCGAAAAATTCATTTTTACTGATGAAGCCGCATAAAAACAAAAAAGCAAAAACAAAAAATAAAGACTCTGGGTTAAATGTTTTGATTTAAATTTAAAAAGAACAAATTAATTTCATCTGATAGATTTGCATATTTTTGAAGTATATTCTAACCTCACTTCTGTCAAGTGTCAGAAAACGACTCGAAAAATTTATATGTAAATTTGGTTTCTTTGTAATTTACCACTGTGATTCAGTTAACTATAGCCCACTTTTCCAATCACTTTAGTGTAAAGGAAACAGCAAATTTCCATCTGGGAGTAAAAAAAACATTTTATGTGTAAATCCATAAATTTTCTATAAAATTCTTATTTGTGTCAATGTCAGTTTGGTTTCTTACGATCGTTCGGATATTTTAATACGGTAATATGACACTGAATTCGATGCAATACCTTGTAATAAAAACTTCGTAAAAGTGTATGGCCCAGGCTTATAACCTTTAGACATGACACAGTCTATTCAAATTTAGTTTACTTACCAAGTCATTGTGTTTTTATTTCTGATTTGATTACCAACCAAAATTTTATAGGAAAAAAAGACGTGGTTTTATGATAAAATATGGAAACAGCCTAGTCTTTATTAAATGTAATTTTTTTAGGTGGCTTTGATGGAACAAGCAACGTTCTTGCCGGAAAACTTTTTAATATCCCGGTCAAAGGAACTCACGCCCACGCTTATATTACATCATTTAATGGCGTTTCGGAACTTAAAAATACTACACTAGAACCACGAGATGGTAGTAAACCCCGAGACTTACTCAAACTTACATTAGCTTGGAAGGAAGAGCTGTTGCCTATTTTCAATGTAATATCAGCTGAAGCAAGTGAAGGAGAATTAGCAGCACTTGTATCTTTCGCCATAGCCTTTCCAGAAGGGTTTATGGCACTAGTTGACACCTATGAAGTCCAAAGGTATTCGTATGGTGAAAGGTATTATTTTATATGGCACATTTGTTTTTTTTTTGTAATTACCCACTGAGTTTTTCCGAAGGGTCATTTTTAACAAGAAATTAAAAGAAAAAAACCTTTTTACTTATTTTACACATAAACACATTCTCTGAATTTGAGATCATATTTCTTTGATAAAAATATGAAAGTCATAGTGCTCTTGAATAGATGATTAAAAATATAATTATCTTAAAGTAATGCCGTTGCGTTGTCCTCTATCCTAGAGCATTATGACTTTTAAGTGTGGCAAAGAAATATACAGTGAAACCTCCCATAACGGACACCTCTGACAGGCGGACATTTCTATTAAGCGGATATTTTTTCATAGTCCGGAACTAGGAATATGAAATTCCATGAGAATCAACCTCTCTTGGGCGGACTCTCCTTTGGACGGACGCGGACAGGCTGTTTTCATACAAATAGTGCGAAAGCTCTCCTTTAAAGGGACAAAAAAAATTTAAAAGTATTTGGGAGACGAATAAGAACGGTACAAAAACTCTCTGAAGATAGACCGGCAACCAATTGCGTATGCCTGGCAGCGCGAAAGGACCTCGCCGAATGAAAGTAGTGTAAATCCCCGAAAGCAGTCCGCCTTTTATTTGTGAGTTGTAAGGTTAAAATCGTAAACAATGGCAGAAAAACGTCGCGTTTTTTTAGTACTACATCCTAACTGGCTTGGGAGTAGCCTCGTCAATCACCATCTTCAGTGATAGTCAGGCGGCGATTAAGGCAATCTGTTCCAGCAGCGTTAAATCAAAGCTCGTAAAGCGATGCCGCAACAATCTATGCACACTTGGCAACCAACATCGGGTTATTCTGTGCTGGCTTCAAAATAGATGGCAACGAAGCTGCCGATGCGCTCGCAAGAGAGGGCGCAGGCATGCCAGCTGATCTAGCAGACAATACAGTGAACAAACCACTGGGATTGGTCAAAGAGGAGATTGACTACACGGCCAAGCAGCTTGCACAGAACAGATGGACAGGGTTGACAACCTGTAGTACATTCAGGCAACTGTGGCCCACATTCGATAAAAAGAGAACCGCAGAGCTATTGAGACACAGTCGAAAAGACGTGAGAAATATTACTGCGGTTGTTACCGAACATTGCCTCTTCGGTAGACATGCCGAACGTATGCAAATACCCACTAACGACTTCTGCAGAAGTTGCAGAGATGAGGAAGAGGAAGAAAGTATTCAACATTTTCTGTGTGAATGCCCTGGCCTCGCAAGAAGAAGGTTCACTACTCTGGGTGAACCATCTTTCGATAGCCTGGAGGAACTAAGCAACTTACAACTTGGACGGCTGAGCAGGTTTCTGAACAGTAGTGGCTGGTTTGAATGAGTTGTTAAAATCCTTCTGCGGTGTACGTCGCACTAACCATCAGAGATCTGATGAAGGTAGGTTCTACGGAACACGTGTGGTATCACAACAGACCTAATTAGGACTACGTGAGACTGTTTGGTCAGAACCAAAGGTCTGCCACTCTTACCTAACCTTACCTAACTAAAACTAGTGTATTTTTGTTATGTTTAATACATGTTTATTGGTACATACGTATCTATATGTAGTAATAATTTTGCATTTACATATTACCTAATTCCATTGGCGGACACCTCTAGTAGGCGGCCATATTAAGACAGTCCCTTAGGTGTCCGTCTAAGAGAGGTTTTACTGTAGTATTAAATTAAGAGAATTCGTTCTTGTGATATTTTTAAAAATCTTTTCCACCAAAACATTTGGTAAAATTTTGATGTGCGCAATTTTTATATTTTTTTTTTCAGGAGTGGTCTTCTGAACTTCTGCGCAGTCGCTTTGGCCCTAAATGATCTCGGCTACCGTGCCATTGGAATAAGATTGGACAGCGGCGACTTATCGTATCTCTCAAACATAGCTCGTCATCACTTTAGCCAAATAAGTCACAAATATAACCTGCCATGGTTTGAACATCTTATGATTATGGCTTCAAATGATATTAACGAAGAGACCATAATAAGTTTGAATGAGCAAGGACATAAAATAAACTGTTTCGGAATCGGAACGCACCTAGTAACTTGTCAAAGGCAACCAGCCCTTGGTTGTGTTTATAAAATGGTTGAACTCAACCACTACCCTCGAATAAAATTGAGCCAAGATGTATCCAAAGTCACCATGCCAGGAAGCAAAGATGCGTATAGACTCTATAGTGATAGCGGCCATGCGTTAGTAGACCTTTTACAGATATCCATAGAGCCACCCCCTGAAATTAATGATAAAATTCTTTGCCGGCATCCCTTTGAAGAATCGAAGCGGGCCTACGTCATTCCAACAAAAGTAGACAGATTATTGACTTTATATTGGCATGAAGGAAAAATTATTCAGAATCTACCCAGTTTGCAAGAAATTAAGGAAAGGGTTACAAATTCTTTAAAGACTTTGAGACCTGATATCAAGAGAAATTTAAATCCAACACCCTATAAAGTAAGTTTATTATTAAACCTCGAACAATTTCGCAATAGGAATCTTTAAGAAATTTGCATGAATTTAAACCAAGTAGTTTTTTATACTTGGGTTTTTATACAGGGTGTCCCACTTTGGTATTTCTGAATTGATTGTTTCGAATTTTGGTGTAGTTACGTATAATCTTAAGGCGTACTTTTCTATTGCGTATGGATTTATAGGGGCATTAAAATATTAATTTAAAGAGTAAAAGTACCTTTAGCGAATATTTTACTTCAAAACTAATATCAGAAGTCTATTTGGCGTCCACAGTGGAGTGCGTATAACCAATTTTACTTTTATTTCTATTCCAACTTGTGCTTATACATCTAACGATCTCAATTTTTGGGTTCACAGTACTTAATATTTTTCTGAAATAATTATTTATTATACTATTCTAATTATGAACATTAATTATATTTAATAAAGTTATTAAAATTTTACTATGTCACGAAACCAAAACTAAGTAGGCTATAAAACAAAAGTTTTTGTATGATAAATTAAAGATAATAATTATTTTAAATTAAATCTTTTGGCAGGCTTTACCAAGTATACCTACTGAAGGTTAATATTTTCTATTTATAACTCATAAGGCTACAATTTTGTTTGTTGTGAAAATACGGTATAACCAATAAAATTATTAATAATAATTAATAGCAATTATAACAATTAGTGGAACATGCTTAGGTACCCCGTTCTACCCTATGGTCCCCTAATAATAGATATGAGAATCGTGATATTTTAGAGATATTGCTCTCCTTGTTTCACTAATAGTACTTACTTACAAATATCTCATAGATATGCATTATTCCATAACGATTAATCTTATCATAATGTCTGGGCGTGATTTTCACTAAAGTGTGTAAAATGTATTTATCATCCTTCAAGCCACGCCGGTAACCAGGCCGGATGAGATCGGAATTGAACCTTACTTGCAGTTATTACGTGAACAGAATATTCCACATCTTTACACCCTGTATAACGTATGTTATTTTTAGGTTGCAGTAAGTGATGATCTTTACCATTTTATTCATGAACTGTGGTTGAAAAATGCCCCTATTGGAGAACTGTCATAATTACGGGGAATGGATTAGGTGGACAAAATTTTATGAAAAAGATTGGGAACTGGTTTGTCGGGTTCTTAGAAAGAAAAATGTTAAAGAAAATATAGAAAGTTGGAGTTTTTAACGTTGGCTTACTAAAAGAAGAAATGAAAATTTAAAGTATTTATTAAAATTTGAAGCTTTTGATACTCAATTAGTACTAGAGCTTAAGGAGTTATCAGGTCACAATTTATGCCTAGTTTCGTAATAATAACTGCTCAACAGTTCAGCAATAGAATTAATATTAATATAGTAAGATTTGGGTACGAATATAAAAATGCTTTACAATAACACTAATTTTAAGAGTTTTCTACAAACTAGCAATCAGGCCTATTTATTTTTTTCTTCCCAAACGCCCTTTCACTAAAATGGACTGGTTTCTAATTTTAGGAATTTTTAAAGCAATTTAAATAAATCACAGTTTTTAGAGTCATTTTAATTTTGATACGAGATGCATTTATGATCACTGCGCTGATATAAAATAACATATCTTAAAAAATATTTAATGATTACCAAGCGTTGATGGTATTAGAAACGCAATTTTATTTATGTAGGCAGTGGCGGCTCGTGGTCAATTTTACAAGGGTGTCATATGAAAATTTAGGTATACAGGTAACTTTATCGAAAAAGCGCGTTTTAAGAATATTGGCTACGTTTTTACTGATATCAAGTTAACGCCTATTGGGCTAGTCTAATAGAAAACCGTATTAAAAGGTAATTATTTGTGCACAGGATGTTTTAGCTCCGCCGTCATCATTTGAAAAAACAGGCATACAAAACAGTATAATAACTGGCATCTCCATTCGTCCATACTATACAGGGTCCTGCGCCTCACCTCCCGTCTTCTGTAGCTCACTTATTAATTAAGTTAGGATTATGACGTTTTGCAGGCTTTACCTGTATCCTAGGGCGCATTTCAGGAAGATATTTTTGTTTATACAGGGTGTTTTAAAAAAATGTGACGTCATAAGCATATGTTTTTTTAGATTACATGCCATATATTTTCTTTCTTATTTGGATGCATCTTGTAGTTGCTTACATACCCCTAAAATTTTAATGAAATCGGTTCAGTATTATAGGCGAAAAAAAATAAAAAGTAAAAAAAATCAGTTTTGCACCACTGGTTTTAAAAATTAATAAAAATTAAAATAATGTCTCGTTAATAAAATTATACAAAGGTACTTAATAAATAAGGTCTCACAGTTTCGTTAACCAAGTTTGATTAACACGAATTGTACAGGGTGTCCAAAGTTTAGTGTCAAACATTGCAAACTTTAAAGCAATTTATTTTTCTTATTTCAAATTGGAACCCCTGTACAATTCGTATTAATCAAACTGGGTTAACGAGACTTATTTATTAAGTACCTTTGTATAATTTTAATAACGAGGCATTATTTTTATTTTTTATTAATTTTTAAAACCATTGGTGCAAAACTGATTTTTTTTAGTTTTTATTTTTTTTCGCCTATAATACTGAACCGATTTTATTAAAATTTTAGGGGTATGTAGGCAACTACAAGATGCATCCAAATAAGTAAGAAAATATATGGCATGTAATCTAAAAAAACATATCCTTATGACGTCACACTTTTTTGGAACACCCTGT
This sequence comes from Polydrusus cervinus, assembly GCA_935413205.1. Lineage (NCBI taxonomy): Eukaryota > Metazoa > Arthropoda > Insecta > Coleoptera > Curculionidae > Polydrusus > Polydrusus cervinus. The sequence continues at coordinate 12,166,428 of OW284520.1, read as the reverse complement.
ATAAACAAAAATATTTTCCTGAATTGCGCTCTAGGATACAGGTAGAGTCTGCAAAATATCAAAATCCTAACTTAATTAATAAGTGAGCTACAGAAGACGGGAGGTGAGGCGCAGGACCCTGTACACCTGAAGACAACTAGAGATGCTTAGCAGTTGAAACGTAGTGATTCAAAACAAATAAAGACAATGCAAGTCCAAAACTCTACTGCCGTTTAAGAACCGTCCTTTTCTCCAACCTTTACACAGACGAACTGTTATTGTATCTAAATTTGATCATTACAATAAATATAGGATCCCCAACTCCGACTGCAGATCTTACCTTACCTGACACCTAAACCCATAAGTGTTACGATATTGTGTATTTTAACGCTTAGACGAGGATCTCTTTCCTTGATTAAGATTTTACGTGTATTAAGTAACATGAAAAGAAAATTACTGAGGGAGGCGAGGGAGGAGGGAACGACCGATGGATGAGCCGTCACTATATTTAGGCATAAGTATTTGAAATCTACTGATTATTTTTGAAAGTGACAATAAAAAAAATGAGTATACTGCGTACAATCCTCGATACAATCTCTAGGAGAATAGATGTAAATAATAAATATATTGCGTAAGCACCTGTTGTACGTCATTTTAATAAAATGTGATCCATTTTTAGTTGTCATTTGGACCTACATATGTTAATCTAAAGAATATGCTTTCATACTTTTGTGTGTTAATTTTATAAATAGCTCACTAAAGAAATATCAAAAAAATTACGATAAGGAAAGTAATAACGAATTAAACAGAGAATAAATTTTACTATGTCTTATAAAAGTAATAGGTCTCATATCAAAACTGGATAAATTCTAGCTTAGTTCTTTTATAAGTGAATTAAGAAAATTAGTAGAGTTCTTGCTCAATAGATACGCAAATATTATTAACTCACAGTACAAAAAAATAGGTTGTAAATTTCCGATTATATTTTAATATATTTGCTACATTGTTTAGAAGCTTAGTTTAAAATTATAAACAAAACAAGTAGTCCGTCCTAAATGTTAAAAATAGTAAATATAAAGTTTAACAAATTTAAAATTTATTGTTTTTATTAATCAAGAATTTTTACCCAGCACCTATTAAGAATTCAGGCGGTTTATTTGAAATTGCAATAGTTTTAGAATTAAAAAAAAAATTGTTCACTCCATAATGATTTTTTTTGTGAAACAATTAAATTTCCAAAAATCCAAGACTCCCTTAATAATGCTGTAAAATTCATGTACTTCAGTTCAGTAGTTTTGGGAATTGAAAGACCTTTAAAATAAGGTATCACTCTATCCCCCTTTCCATTTAAGATTTTAGGGGTGGTGCCACCCCCGCCCAGGGGGTTGCACGTGTTAACGTGATTTCTTGCCAATTTTGTGTCCCTCTCGAAAACAAAATCGATGGTTTTGAGCGTTTTTCCAAAAAAGAACTGAGCTGCCAGTAAATGTCTCTGTTTCGTTTTCGATGCGCCACCCTGTATATAAATCTAATATATTGCTAATAGCATGTACAAGGATGGACTAAAGGATGATACAGAATAAAAAATAAACGATCCGGCCACAAAAGAACCCAGGGCATAGAGGAATAATAGATTATAGCTGTCGGTATATTCAAGGGCTTTTTTGTGGACCCTGTCCTGCTGACACCGCGATGCGTCATGGCATCAGCTGGTCAAAAATCAATACATATTGGGCATGTCCCGCTTCCGAACACGATATACATAGAAGACCGAAATGGCGAGAGGCTGGCTGCATATATTGGTTTTATATATGGTTAAGAGGCATGCAAGCCCAAAACAAGTACTTCCCTGGCAGTATGCCATGTCGGGCATGGGAATTCCTTTTTTAATCATTTTCTTAAAGTGGTTAATTAAAAGATACATTTTAGAATAATAAATATATTTCTATAAAATATGACAGCCGAAAAGAAGGGCAGTTTTAATAAAATAGTTGCAGGTACAACCTTTCTTTTAAGTTTTATAATCATTTTCATAATAATTATGTAGTTGCTGTATTATGAATTAGGTATTTAAAAACGTGTTCGTTTTTTTTGTGGTTAAATAAAGGCTTCATGGAACAAATACATATTTTAACCTTTGCTTTCAACAATAACAGTTTTTAACGTCTTGTTTGGCAAAATGGTAGTTTTATACTGTTCAGGTATTGGCTGTTCAATCTAAAAATAATAAGAGTTATTTATAAATATGGATCTAAAATATATTAAGGGATTTAAAGGAAGAAAGAGTAAAGGAGGTATTTAGCCCACTCCAATCAATGACCAAAAGTATCAAAATATAACTAAAAAATGATCTATGAATGATGAAATAACTTACGTAGTCTCCATCGCCTTTGGGAATAAGAATATTCATTTCCGAAGATTTTGATGAAACTACTTCGACCTCTAACGAATCTGGGCTTAGGTAAATTTGACAACCATCAGTCTTGTCAACAGATATGGTAGGAACCTTTCCAAACATCTAAATAAAAAAAATTATTGTAAATGATAACCTAATCAAATATTAATTAATTAATATTTCATAGCATACCTACTACTAACACTAACTATTGGTAGTATAACTGAAACAACAATTCAGATATGTATATCGATTAAAAAAAAATTATCAAACAATCTTAGATAATTTAATTACCTGCATTTGAACTGATTGACAATTAATGAATTCAACGGCAGCTACAACTGAGTCCATAACAATTGCGGTTTTCTTACATGCATCTATTACAACAGAGTTTATTTTCCCCCGAATAGTTACCGTACATTCTGTGCACCTAAATAGGTACACTACATTATTCATTTCAGCATTTTCAACAACCAAATTGTGATTTCTTGTTTGATTTTCCTAAAAATTATGGTTTGTTTCATACAAACAATACGCATACAAGCATACAGCATATACATATATAGAAAAATAAAGCCGTGCTTATTAGTTGGCCATTTTTAATTGCGTCCAGTGGCGTTGCCAAGGGGGTACCGGAGTGGGGATATACGGGGTAAGATTGGAGAAAATAGCGTTTTTCGCTCTGGGAAAGTCTCCCACAGTGTTCCAAGCAAAAATCTAGGTATTACAGGAAATGAAAAAGCCGATAAACTTGCAAGATAAGGCTTCGAAAATACCTTCATTGGTCCAGAACCGGCACTCCGAGTACCAAGGTGCACAGCACGAGATGCTATAAAGCGATGGATCAGGAATGAACAGAAAGTCCACTGGAGTAATAGACAGGGATTAGACCACAGCAAAAGCTTCATTGGATATCCAGACCCGAGACTTATGAAACAGCTGCTTCAAATAAACAGGAACCAGCTGAGAACCATTGGAGGAATTCTGACAGGACACAGGTCAAGAACCATCTGCAAAGAATGCAACTGTACAATGGAGACCTTGACTGCAGATTATGCGGACAAGACAGAGAAACTGTACAGCACATTGGTAAATCGGAGCCAAAACTGGAATTACCATTTTTGTCGTGCATCTTAGATATTAAATTCAAACTTACGCCATTTTTCCTTAAATGACTGGAAAACACATTGCAGCCAGGGCCGATTTACAGGGGGGGGGGGGGATTATGGGGTTAAAAAGATTTACATCCATAGCTTAACTCATTTTTGAGATATACTAATAGATATGCAAAAAAGCATGACTTTGGGTCTGATCTAGTTCTAAGCTTATAATATAAAAACTACGCAATTTTACTTATTAGACTTATTACTTATTAGAGAGAGACTCGGCTGTCTCCTTTTCCCGACCTAGGGCGGAACCAACCGAATCGGCCATTTAATAATTAAAACTAGCCAACTCTACTTATTAATTTACCGTTTCCTCTTTGGCTAGGTACTTTATCTCTTGATAACAAAGCTTATGACCTCATTAAAAATGATATAAAGACGATCAGTTAACTAACAGTGATAAAAAAAATTAAGGATTAAATCACTAATGATATATACCTACCTATAATATTAACGAGAATACAGCACACAATCCAAACGATTAGTTAAAATTCAGATCAATTAAAGTAATAATAGATATAAAAATATTAGGACTTTGATGATGATAATTAATGAGCAAGTATCTAATGATGCAAGTTTTTATTATTATTGCTAATTAAAAGCGTTATTTTAAAACTAAACAAATACAACAGGAGTTGCAAGTTGCAAGTTTTAATGTTAATATTGGTACCTACAATTAACCATTTTTTGCCATCTCTGGTAAAAACAGGCGGCTTATCAGGCAAGGAACCAACGCTAGCAGCAGCTGAACCTGGCCCTTTAAATGGCGCTGGACCACCCTGCTTAAGTGCAGGGTTTTTATGTGTTTGCATGTCCGATGAAACTTTTTTTAAACCTAAAAGTTAAATAAATTCAAATTGTTAGTATGTTTCTTATTTTCTTTTCAACCTATTGTTAATTAAAAAAATTGTAGTCTATAGATAGTTTTAATATTTGGCGGCGTTAACCGTGTATGTGCGTAATGTCTTAACATTAAGTGGTTAATGCTACTGTGTATTAACATATATAATATACAACGGATTATTTAATTTGTAAATTAAAACCCCTTTTAAACAACCGTTTAAAAAGTTTGTTAAATTTCTTTCAAGTTCACTGCTTAACCAAAACTTACTCTGGGTAATATTAGCTCCTTGATTTATTTGCGCGAATAACGCAGATCTATCACTTCCAGAATCGGGTGCTGCTGGAGGCAAGTTACCCATTGGTGGTGGTGGTAAGGGACATGAAGGAGGTGGAGGGGGAACACCTACAGGAGCAGTTTTTCCAGACCATACCAAACCTACAAAACATAATTTTGTTTAGTATAAATATAATCGGACCAAACAACTGTGGATAACGGACAAAAGCTATTTGTTAATATTCTTCGGGCTTACCAGTAGTATGATGTTGTTTAACAAATGCTTGCATCTCAGTAAGGGTTTGAACCCAGGACTTTACCCATTCTACATGACGTTTGTCCTTTTCTTTCCAATCTTTTAAAACCCTGTTTGTATAAAACTGTCCAGCATCGTTCATTTCTTTCACGTAAGGTGCTGGCGTCGGACTCTTAAATATATTCATATAGTGAGTCATTGGCGATAGCGATAAAATTAAAGTCCCATATAAAATAATTCATAAATTTTAAATTAAAAAAAAATGAAAACAGGTAAACTTGTAGTCTTTTTTAGAAAACTTTATTAAAGAGAGTAAACCAATAGGAGTTTTTGTAAGAAACTCTTCGGAAACTTATTTTTATAAGTCGTTTAAAACCACAGAGACCTAACCTACATACTATGCAGACAAGATAGGGACCATAATATGCCATTACGACTCACTAGATCGGAAACGGTAATAAACTATTGGGCAATCAAAACTAGAACCGGAGGACACTATGAGACTTCCCCCAGTTGATCTACACAAACTAGTGCAAGGAACTCGGATCACTGAGTTGGTATAACAACTAAACTAGGGTAAGCAACGGTCCAAACCGGGTCGAAGTGCATCCGATCCGATAAGAAAGAATGATATTTGCTGCTGAATATGAAACAGGTTTTTACAAAGTGGTGTGTCAACATCGGGATATAATTCGGTTCTGGTTTTAATTTCCCGAGTATTTGTTGTCTTTTCCGGTCCAGTGAATTGCAATGGAAGATTACATTATGCTGTACAATTTCTCTATACTGTCGGCATAGTCTGAGCTGAGGTCATGGTTGTACAGTTACATTCGGTATAAGTGATTCTTAACAATCTTATACCCTGTCAGAATACCTGTGATGAGTCTCAGCTGCTTCATACTTATCGGAATGTCTTTAGATTGATATAACTATAGTTGGCAAAAAAGCATTGAAATAAAAAATATCTTATATTGATAGTTTTAAAATAACTTATGCACTAGTCCTAATATTGAGAGTTCTGTGAGTGTAAAATAATTTTATTAGTTCAACGGTAACGACATCAGTGGCTAAATATAAATCAAGTTTAATGTGTTCATAACATCAGTGATTATTTGATAACAAACTTTTCCAGTTATTTAAATATGTATTATGTGAGGTATATTTCTGGCACTTTTCCCAAAAAATTGAAGAAATCCCATTTTAAATGTACAAAATATGTTATCTTTAAAAGCAGATATTTATTTTTGGAGAAAGTTTTGATTTAATGTGAATACAAATGCAAGTAAAGCAAATAAAATAATAAATCAATAGGAAAATACTGGACTTTGAATAAGTAAATTTCACACCAAATTAAGATATTCTTTATTGAATCAAACACATTTTAGAAAATATATTATAACTTACCACTGCCACCCATCCCAGTGCTGGTATGCTTTCACTAATAGCTGACAAATGGTTAAAATATGGCGACGCACGGTGTTTTTCCCTAAAGTCTTGTATGGCTGCAATAACATCACTAGTCGGCTTTAAGAAAATCATCACATCATTTTGATTCACTGGTTTGCTACTTTGACTAGCCAGTTCCAAAAACTGAAGTTGAATTTTAAATGCTTGCTCAACGAGCTGGCCATGTTGAGCTACAGCACCACCAATTTGTTTGGAAAACTGTAAATATTGTGCCAATGGCCCTTGACATATGTCCGTATAACCCAAGACACTCATTGCAAGAGTGATTCTAAAAACAATGAATTATTGTAACGTCTCCTAATTTCTATAAACTTTAAATGTATCTTTGGTTAAAGCTTCTAAATATCTACCCCCCATTGAGTTTCTTAAAAAAGTCTTAATTCTTTTTAGTGTCGAAAAGCACCTCTCACTTTCCACTGTCGTCATTGGAATATTATATAAAATTTATAATAATTTTACACTTTCCTAAAAGTTTTCACCGAGGTTTATTTCTAACAATAGCTGCAAAATGGCCATAGCATCTTCCTAATAGAAATCTTCACGACTAAATAAAACCAATTCTAGTTAAGCTTAAAGTATGTCCGAATTTTAGTAGTGTTAAGAATGCAGGGAAGAGTGTAAAATGTATCATCTCCCAACCCACCCCATTCACGCCGGTAATCAAGCCGGATGAGATCGGATATCTCGTGGGGTGCGGAAGAAAGTACACACTCCCCAATCCGTAGGTTATGTAACGGCAAGAAACTAAGGGTTGATAGCCCTTGGGGGGGGGGGGGGGGTCGCATGAATGAAGATCGTGGTTCGGGGAACGTTAAGCTGTAGGTCCCCTCGGGAATGGCCCTGGCAGCGAACGAAGAGGTAAAAAGCTTAATTCGAAAGAATGGCAAGAAATGACAATATAGCTAAATGATTTATTATATTAGCGGGTCACAATTTTCAAAAAATTTTATGCAGTGTAGTAGTAAATCACCTACATTTTTTAGAGATCACCTATAAAGCTGTACCAGCCCAATTACTTGCATACCAAAATTTGATTTCAAAGAAATAATCCTACAGGTGTTCCAGGTTGATTGTAATTAAAATTATATCCCAGCACTGTTCTTTTAATTTCAAATTTATAAAGACAAGAAAATGTATATAATTTATATCGAATCCATCGATGAATTTACATATATTCAAAAAGCGAAATTTCATTAACCACGATTACTTCATTCATTGTGAATCAGAAGTGTCTAAAAATAAATTTGTAAAATATATAAACTTGCCAGAATAAACAGCCGGGAGCCGGCTTTAAAAAAATAATAAAATATTTTTTCATGTGTCAATTAATTTTTAAAAAATTATATGAAATTACTTAAATACAAGCTATATCAGATAAAATAATAGTTAGAGAGGCGCTATGCGAAAAAGAGCATGCAATTTAAAACAAAAATAAAACGAAATTAGAGCTGAAAATTTCTTTGATTATTAATGCATGTGGTCAGACATGCCAGCAAAAATACAAGCATACATACTTACCGATAAAAATGTTTTGTAAAGATGAAGTTATAGATGTTATATTTGTATGCGTGTCTGATAGCTCGCAACTAATAGAAAACTAAGTTGACTTTTCCGAGATGAGCATCGCGATATTTTTGGAATGCGTTGGCAAATGTTTTCACGAATTTAACTTGTAAATATTCAATTTTTGTAAGTATACACTAAAATTCTGGAACTGTTCGATTTCTAATAGATAATTCCAGTTTGTTGCTGAGAGGAGAGGACCGTTAAGGTTTTATTTGACAAATTATAAAGACGTTGCGATAAAAAACTGGAGATACACATGTTCTTTGATAATCCGATTCCGTATTATTTGTCTTCATTGGATACCTTACTTGATTGTATACGATTTATAAAAAAATTATTCAATTTTTAAACTATTTTTTGAAAACCAGTATAAAGGAGCACAACAATGAGTTTTTCCAACTTTTACAACTATCTATAATTAATACTTTTAGAATTAGCAAAGACCCCATTTTAAAGGTCCCCCCAAAGAGCCGTTTTTAGGCAATGTGAAGAAAAAAGATTATATGCCAGTTGACGTTCGCTTTTATTTTATTTTAAATTTCCTTGTTCGCTGCCAGGGCCATTCCAGAAGGGAACTACAGCTTAACGTGCGTTTTGAACTACGATCTTCAGCCATGCAACACTCCCCCCCCCCCCCCCCTCCAAAGACTAACCCTCGGTTTCTTGACCTACCGATTGGGGAGTGTGTACCTTCTTCCGCACCCCACGAGATATCCGATATCATCCGGCCTGGTTACCGGCGTAAAGGGGGTGGGTAGGAAGATGATACATTTTACACTCTTCCCTGCATTCTTAAACCTACTAAAATTCGGACATACTTTTTTTATTGTGCGTATGCTCACTCCGAGGATCGAACTCGGAACGTCACGGTCGAGTGCCAGTGACTCACCGCTGAGCCACCGTCGCAGTTAAATTTCTTTTTTCGCATTTTACATATTTATACGCCAAACTAAGCATTATCGTTTAGGAAATATTTAAACGGTGACAGATTGACAAACAGTCATCTGGACAATGTGTTCTGGAACCTAAAAATGTAGGTTATTACCATCACGAACAAACCAAACCAAATCAAATACATTTCTTTAAAGAACAGCAAAAAGTAACAACCTTAAACTTGTCGATTTAAGACCGAGTGCTTTTTTATTTCCTTTAGAGATTGATATCCAGAGTAACTGATGAGTTGCCGTTAATAATAATCATTAAACTAACTTCTACCAAAGAACTCCTAACTTTAACGCAGTTGCAATAACTCTTATTACTGGATGTAGGGATAAAACTTTTTTTAAAATTTAGATACGGTGGTTTGGTATGGGTGGATATCGGAGTCATGCCCAAGTTGTGCGTTTAAAAACCTAAATAAATTATTGATTTTTTTTCAATGAAAATCCTGAAAAAAAATTACTGAAATTCATTGTATTTTAAAAAATATTGAGAATTTTTTTAATATTTAAAAACTTTATTAACTAATTTGACGGGTCCGGGCAATTCTTGATTAAGTGAGAGGTATTCTATATAATAGCGGATTATTTTTTTTATCATAAGCCTGTATATGCTTTAATAGTTTTATTCCATAAGAATATTCCTGCTGGCTTTTAAAATATTTTTTAATTGACCTTATTGACATAAAGTTATCAAAGTGAATTACTCAGCTGAAGACGACTAGTGATACTTACCAGTTGAAACGTTGTGATGCAACAAAAAATAAATTAAAACAATGCAAGTTTATCAGTTTTATCATTCAGGAAAAAATATATAACGTAATTTTTCTCGAAAAATTTATTTTTAAACCAGAACAGGTAATACAATTTTAAAGGATAGACTTGTCGATGTTTTAAAAAAGCCAAATTAAAGAAGGGAATCTTGGTAGCCTAAATAAATAAAAATTTTAGGAGGTATATTTACTATTTTTAGAATTACATATTAATATTACTTATAGGCTAATTGGAATACTTAAGTACTTGATGAAATTTAAATAAGTAAAAAATAAATAAATTATCAGTAGAATCATACAGATTACTTAGTAATACTTTTAAGTAGAGCCGTTTTTATTATTTTGGTTCTAAAATCCGTTATAATATGCTTTAAGTTATTTTTATTAATTATAATTACATAAAATTTCATATAATAAAATCAAGCAAAACGAATATTTTTATTTTGAAAAAATATCTAATTTAAAATATATATAAACAACTCTTAGAACCAGATACTGTAAAATTGAATACTGCTAATACTATACAGGATGACAGCAAACACACTAAAATAATCTGTCTTTATTTAAGTATCTAATTTTGAATGTTTTTTATGAAATCAGAAAAAAAATTTATTAAATTTTGAAAAAAAATGAGAATACATACAAAATAGGTAGTTACTTTTAGGTGTGTTTGTGATCATTCTATCTTAACTTTTCAAAGAAAATTAATTTTTAAACATTACTAAAGTTGAAAAAATTCCAAATTTCATTGTAACTATTCATTAGTAGTAGCACAGCCATTATTTTAAATTACAATTTTTTTAAGCCGAACTCAACACCTAAATAAATAAATAAATTAGAGGGAGATCTAAAACTAGGTTTAACAAAAAAAATATTATTTAATACCGATTTTTAAGTTTAAAGTAAATTAAAAAAAAATGATTAATTTAAAATGTACTCGATACTTATAGTCTTTTCTTTGTTCCTGGTTATCACCGTAAACTCATTCCTAAGTAAAGAGTATTTTACGAAATACTTTCATGTATATCTAAGGACCCGTCTTTCATTTTCTATATTATGTTCGCTACTGCCTTTGAGACAAAAATAATGGAAAAAAATATGGAAAAATGAATAAGTTAACCCAAATTACTAAATCATTTCGATGATTTTTTTGTGGTTACAGATAAGGACAACTTAATGGTTTGTATGGAATCAGAAGGTATTTTACACTAATTATAAAAGTAATCAGGAACAATCCCTGCACAGAAGGTTTCAGAACAATAAGTTAAGTCTAAAAAAAATGTTAACGTTACTGAGATATTGTCATTTGACAAGTGGGATTATCCATATTTTGACAGGCAAAAACAGTTTTATGTTTTAACAGAGCGAAATGGCATGCCCTGCCCCTTTCTACTATAATAGCTTGTACACTCTTCTCAAAAAAGAAAATGTCCGGTTTAATACCTAGATCTTGATTTTTGAACTACCTGTATACATAGCTTGCCCCTTTAACTTTTTTGTTTTTAAAGATAATGAAATGAAATTTGGGTGATTGTATATGACATAAACCTGCATTTTTGACAGGTGACTCAATTGTATACCTACTTTTAAACGTAAGAATCCTCATGATAACACGTTTTTTAAATTTTTTACTGTTTACTTATGCAACCTGTATGTATCTAGTATGCCTGTTATTAATCCCAGACTAGGACTAGAATAAGGCTATTGATTTTTAGCACTTTTCGCCAGCGTTACACATGTTTTTGACTTTTTGCCAAACTTATTCTGTTGAAAAACAACGGCAGATTTTGCAACACAAGACAGGCTAATTTAACACTTGGAAATACTAAAATGTGTTGGGATTAAAAGATACGAATAGAAATATCGAATAAAATATTTTTTGATATTATGATTTTTTTTAGTCGTCATCAAAAGTACAATGTACACCTGATTAACGAATCCATAGAAAACCTGCAAAATAAAACACTGTTGGGTTTGGTTGAGCTATCCAACGAAGTCACAGTAGTGGAAAAAATTGTTTTAAAAATTTAATATATAAATAGTATGTTGTAAAGAACACAAATGTCAATTATTTCTTTGATCTGGTGATCATTCTTATACAGGGTGGCCCATTTGACTCACAAAGTTATATACCGGCTCTACACTTAAAGATATCAAAAAAAAAGTTTTAATAAAAGTTGTGAGGTATAAAAGAAAATATCCTAAAATTATTTTTAAACATACAGGATGGTCCAGAAAAGTAGGACAATAAAAAGATACATTTTATTGAATATATATTTTAGCATTTTGTATATTTGGATGTCAATAGAAAACACCCTGTAAAAAATTTTAGGTAGGTACTTAAAAATTTAAGACAGTTTTTTTATGCCTAAACTTAAGAGCTTACAAGAAATTTTCGATTTTTGATACTCTTATTAAGAAATACAGGTAATTTTTTATTATCATGTTTTTTCCAAAATTTTAAGAATTTTGCATTTTGTTTGGTAACGTTGCAAAAAATTAAAAAACTAAATATGCCGTCATATGGATAATTTTGTATGGAAACAAAAAATGTTAAAATATATAGGGTGTTCTATTTAAAAAGATGTATCTTTTTATTGTCCTACTTTTCTGGATCATCCTGTATGTTTAAAAATAATTTTAGAACATACATTTTTTTATACCTCACAACTTTTATAAACACTTTTTTTTGTATATCTTTAATAGTAGAGCCGGTATATTAGTTTGTCAGACAAATGGGTCACCCTGTATACGTAAACCCTAACTTAGTAGTTCATCAATTTTTTTTAGTCTCTTTTAGTAGGCATCTGTAGCAAACCGAAGTGATTAGCTATTCCTAATTTTTCAGACAAGTTATAAATTGCTTTTATCGTTTACTTTCGAAAATAAGAAGACATGGTCATGTTTCTAATATAAAAAATGCTTAGACAATCAAAGGAAAGACTTTGTGCTTTGTAAAATATTCACGTTTCTATAAAAAATGTTGCAAAATAATTTAAATTGATTTTTATATTACATATTTATACCATGGACGATCAACTATGTAATAACTTTTTTGTTTAGTAAAAAAACTTACTTGAGTTTGTCAGGAGTTGCTCTATACTATATTTAGAACTTGTCCAACATTAAAATGTAAATCATGAGTAAATCACAAGTTGACATGGTTCAGTTTAGAATTATCTGATCACAGATTAATTTTTAATTTCCCTATATCTAACCTAATTCTAATTTATGGAGTGCTAGGAGACTGTGTGTAAATGACACTGCCTTGGTATAGAACTAAAATATAAAATTTTAAATCTCCCTCGTAAATATGTAAAAAATATCCACATAGGAGACTTCAAAAACTTAAGACAACCAACTTCATTCGAATCACATCTTATTCATAGCACCAAGCATTTAAATATTTTCAGCTTCTTTTATTCATCAAGCAGGGTTAAAAATAATGTAATGTAATTTTTTCGATTGACGAAATCCTATAAATAAGGAAACGTTTTAGTGTAAAATATTCATGTTTCCAAGAGTAGCGATAACTTCGGCTGTTACGTTACTTCTCAATAAATCATTTTCGTATTCCAAAAATTGAATGCGCTCAACCAACTCGTTGATTTTTACTTTGAGCTCTTCAACTTCTAGACGAACTGCATGAGTCAAATGATTCTTGACAACGTCCTGGAAAGAAAACGAATTAAATTTAAACAATTTTCAAAAAAATAAAAGCACTGTTAAAAGTGACAAATAATAATATATTCAGGATATTAGCAATAATAATTTTTAACTTCCCAGTTATTATGTTAATCTTTTTGATGTAGGCATAAAGCAGTACGTTTCTAGTTTTAACTGGCAATGCTCCATGCACAATAGTAATCTGGAAAAAATTCAAAGACGCTTTTTAAAGTACACCAGTTTTAAGCTGGATAGAATCTGCCCTGAAATAGGGTTCCCGCACGATCGTCCCTTAGCAAGATTTTTAATGGAAAACCTTGAAACACGGGACAAAATCTCAAATTATCTTCCTACATAACGTACTTTTCGGAAAAATTGATGGTGGGAATATTTTACAGTCCCTGCACTTTCAGGTGCCAAGGCTAACCTCGCGTAATTACCTGACTATTGCTCTAGAAAGGACAAATACACTTAAGTTTTCTCCATTACATCAAATATGCGAGTACAATAAAATTCAAAACTAGTTAGATATATGTACATGCCTGCACTGTGGCCTCCGTTAAACGCTTGATTCTGTAATTATTTACAAATTATAAATGTTTATATGTACAGGGTGGCGCATCAAAAACGAAACAGAGACATTTACTGACAGATTAGTTTTTTTTTTGGGAAAACGCTCAGACCCGTCAATTTTGTTTTCGAGGGGGACACAATTGGCAAAAAATCACGTTCAGCTCCCTGGGCGGGTAAAATCTTAAATGGAAAGAGGGGTCGAGTGATACCTTATTTTAAAGGTCTTTCAGTTCCCGTCACTACTGAACTGAAGTACATGAATTTTAAATCATTATAAAGGGAATTGAAAGACCTTTAAAATAAGGTATCACTGCCTTTTCCATTTAGGATTTTTGGGGTGGTGCCACCCCCGCCCAGGGGGCTGCACGTGTTAACGTGATTTTTTGCCAATTTTGTGTGCCCCACGAAAACAAAATTGACTGGTCTGTGCGTTTTTCCAACAAAGAACTGAGCTGCCAGTAAATGTCTCTGTTTCGTTTTCGATACGCCACTCTGGATACCTATCATTGACATATAATAAATTATATTATTATTTTTACTATATCTATGTTCTTCTTCTTTTTGATAATGCTTTGTGTTATGTTAAAAAATTTTTTTATATCCCATTCGATAATTGGAACTGAATATGGTAATATTAAATATAAATATATTTTCTATATTTCGTATTTTTACGTTATTAGAAATTGGAAATAAAGTAGATACTTAAAACTTGCCAGAAAAGTAGAACCGTCAAAGAAAAAAAAATGTTTTTAATATCAATAAAAGCCCATATATCAAATTTGAACGCTGATATCTTAAAGTTAATATTTTACCTCATTCAAAATAAATATTTTAGAAACAAATCGATGACTTTACTCAGTGTATACGAAAATGTTCTAAAGTTACCAAAGTATTCTTTTATTAAATCATTATTTAAACTAATTTCACAGCTTTGTAAATCCTGAAACTCAGGAAAAACTATATTCCAAATTTTAGCGGGCTTTTGAAAAGTATGTCAAACAGGAAGTTATGAAGTACAGCTATAATTACGTTACTAAATTAATGTTAAACCAATTTGCATAAGCATGTTCCAAAGAATCTGAATGGCTTTTATTTTTAGTTATAGAAAATAAAAATCTTTATTTTGTTATTCTTTTTTGTAATAAAAAATCCTCCAGCATCTGTTAAGTCTAGTTACTAGCCATTGCATCTTGCGGTAATTAATTTATAATTCAATTGATCTACAATTAACAAAAATGAATGCTATTTGAAATTTTTCATATAAGAGCGTGTCTGGTTCTCTACATTTTAAATTATTCATGAGTAAAAATTCTGTGCTAATATGTAGATATTGATTTTTGTAATAGCAGACAAAAAGTACATTACCAACAAACTTATTGTAATATATTTGTTAAAATGAAATAGTAAATTGAAAAAACAATTATGGTCTAAAACTAGCGTTTATACTATTGATTAACATTTCTTTATAAACATGCATTGCGCTTGATTTAGCAGCTCCTTTTATACCATCTCGTTCATAAATAGTATTAGTCGTTGAAATCCCAACATAATTTTTTAAATAACTGAAATTCGTCTCTAAATAAAAAAACACATTTTTAAAAACCCCATATCTGTTCCCAGCAGTTATATAAATTTTTACTAATATACCGATACCGCCCACACCCATAACACGGCGCTCGGCCAAGTGAGAAAATTTGGGAGATCTCATAATAAAGAAGTTAAATGTTTTTTTTTGTTTTAACTTATTTTTAAATTCCATCAATGGAAAATATATCGACTTCAACAAATATCTATTTCATTAATTTTAAGAATGTTGAAATTTAAATAAACTTCACAAGGAATGTATGTTAAAACTCAAGCAACCATTTTCAAGAGATGCAAGCTGAGCTTACAGGGGCAATGCCAGGGGCGTATTTTGGGGAAAATTTTTGGATTGACACCAATATTCATATTTTTCACAAATATAATTTTTTTCTTAATAAAAAGCCAGTTAGGAATATCAAAAAAAACAAAAAAACATTTACAAAAACAAATTTAATTTAACCATGCAGAGGGGGAGAGGTAATAATAATAGTAACAATTATATTTTTGTACTACACACAAGACAATTCATCTCACAGTCTGTGTATACATATAATATTTTACAGATGAAAAATTGGAAGTTAGATTTTTACTTTACAGGTGCTTTACGGCCTCAACAATAACAAAATTTATTGATTAATAGCCTGCCCCTCCATTTTAATTATGGCCCATAAATTAACAAACTGGCAACGAATACCAACAATATTCTTGCAAAATAATTTAATAGAGATTAGAACCTAAGCTATGACTCACACCGTGACGTAATAAAACATTAAAAAATAATTAAACTCATTTCTACATATATTTTAAATATCCCGCCATCAGATTATTCGCCTGATATGCGCAGCGT
Source organism: Polydrusus cervinus (assembly GCA_935413205.1). Lineage (NCBI taxonomy): Eukaryota > Metazoa > Arthropoda > Insecta > Coleoptera > Curculionidae > Polydrusus > Polydrusus cervinus. Next base: position 12,150,101 of record OW284520.1, on the reverse strand, counting down.
GCATGCAATAGTGTAGGGAAATAGACGCAAGTTAAAAACTAATGGTAAATTTTCTCAGTTAGAGCAAAGCGATATCTAAAACTATTTTTTGTCGAATGTTGTCATACCATCAGGATTTACAGATTTACATACCACGAGTCAATTCCCACACCCTGCATTTAAAAAAATTTTTGAATTAAATTTTATTTTATAATTATGGGAAATGTATTTTAACTAATAATATAATTAAAATAATATTTCTTACCAAAGCGTGCTCAATCTTTGTATCAATTGTAGCAGCGGAAGAGACGGAAGCCCTAGAAAAAAAAACATAGTGAATTATTAGAACACAGAAAGTATATTTTCTTGTCAGATGGTAGTATAATAATTTCTTGCATATTTGTATAAGTACCTATTACTTTATCCCTTGCATTCATAAATAAATATAAATTGAAACTCATTATAGATTTATAATAGCTATAACAGGAAAATGGTGGTAGTCCCCCTGGTCTCTATTACCTCTAAGGCTAAATTACACAAGCTACAGGCTGATCTGTAACAGATTTACCACTTTAACAGCTTTCAATAAATTTAACTAGATATTCATTAATAGCATAAAGATCAAATGTACAAAAACTACTTCAGCATTTTTCAATTTACAAATATATCTGTAATAAATTCCATATTTAGACGTTTTTAATTAAACGGCTACAAGTGCAAAGCGCAATTATATCCAAAAGAGTAGGTAGACCCTTAAAAGTTATTTATATCTGTTACGTTAGATGAAATATAAAATTAAATTTGTCACGAACTCATCACGACACAATAATTAAACTTTTTGTATGTACATATTTGGAAAGATAAGAACCAAGTTACCCATCATTTCATTACGACTCATTTTTAAATCTGATAATTTTTGCTAATAATCGTCATCATACCTACTTTTTTACCGGTGTCTCTACAACACCAATAAAAAAAACTAAAAAGCCTTGCAACTGACAAGAATCCCAGTATCTACTAGTAAAATAACACATTTAAAATGTACAGATTAAAAAATGTGGGGACATTCTAATAGAACCCAAAAACTTACCCCACAAAATTTCTTATAAAACAATAAACAGCAAAAAACGTTGCTTCATTAAAATCAAAATCTTTTGCTACCATTGACAAATCAGCTTTAGAAGTGATTTTTTCATCAGCCGCCACAACCAGCGATTGTTTTGAATTATCTAGCGGTTTTATATGGCTAGAAGCCATTGCCTGTTCTAGTGTTTCATAACGCTACGGTTCGCGGCTTAAGGGAAAGTTGAGACTGATTATTAGCCCCTGTGAAAATGCGATGTTGCCAATGCGCACACCCGCAGCCGCGGTATTGGACATTTCTTGGAAAAACTGCAGTGTTATTTTTAATGGTTTAAAGTTATATTTAAAATTGATTTAAAGAACATAATAACCCTAATGTGATTATTATATATAGGTTTTATTTTTGAATTATTACTGATCTAATTACCAATATGGATATTAACATACCGGGTGTTGCATCATCGAGCGGGACATAGGAAATCCCATGTAATTTTAAATGGGGTCAATTATTGGCTTCCCTAATTATTTTAGAGAAAAATTCTATTTAGGTTTATTAAAGAGCAATAAAACCCACATTCAAAAGAATAACTTTACATATTTTTGATGAGCCCGTTTACGGGTTATCGCCGATTTCTTTTTAACTATTTCTTCTTTTTATGGCCCCGTATTTGCGGGCACCGGTCAAGGTAAAAGATAACTGTCAAATAAAGTTGTCATTTTGAAATATGTGCTTTATTGTTATAAAAACTTGTACATCGAAAATATTAGCCATGAATTACAATTCTGAAGAAAAAATATTGATGATTAAATGGTATTATCAAGGAAATAGTTATCAAAATGTGTCAGACATGTTTGCTGCTCTGTATCCGAATAGACCGATACCTGCAAAATCTACAGTCGAAAGGACTATCAAGAAATTTGAGATAAAAGGCACTGTAATAAATAACTGCAGATTTGAAGAAAGGCAGGATCAAAGAAGAGATGCAAGAAATGATAGAGACTTGCAAAGGCAGGAACAAAGAAGAGATGCAAGAAATGATAGGGACTTGCAAGTTTTATTGTGCGTGGAAGAAAACGATGGGAAGATCAGCACAAGGAAACTTAAGGATGACATAAGATTAGATCACACCACAGCGTTACGAGCTTTGAAACGACATAAATATTATTCATACAAATATGAAAAGCACCAAGAGATAGGGACGAAATACGACGACAGGAGTTTTGTTTTGGTATGATTAAAAGAGCAAACATGGATAGGGAATTTTTAAAAAACATTTGTTTCACTGACGAATGCACATTTACCTTAAACAATGAACCCAATGTTCAAAATTATCGATATTGGACCAAAGAAAACCAACACAGGTTTGTCGAAACAAGGACGCAATATCCACAAAAAGTTAATGTTTGGGCTGGGATTTTCGGAGAAAATATTATCGGGCCATTATTTCTTACACGAAATTTAAATGCAGAATATTTTTTGGAACTACTTGAAGATCATATTTTACCTACTTTACATAATACCGCCAGGGAAAATCAGGAAGTTTGGTACCAAATGGATGGCTGCCCGGCACATAGTACCCTGGCTGTCCGGGAATATTTAAACCGTGCTTTTAATGGAAATGTTATTGGCTTAAATCATACAGTAAATTGGCCAGCCAGGTCTTCTGATTTATCGCCAAATAATTTCTTTCTCTGGGGCCATTTAAAAAACAGGATATACAAAGATAAAAATACCCAAATCTAGACGAGTTAAAAAATGCTATTTCTGCCGAATGCAATAGAACTTCAGTTTACCAACTAGCGAATGTAAGAAGAGAATTTTATGATCGCCTCGGTTATTGTCTAGCAGTCAATGGAGGAATATTTGAACTTCTTCTTAAATCCTAAAGTTCTAACAATTTAATAGTACCTACCTATTAATTAGTAAAATATTGAAACATGTAAAATGTCATAATTAACTTTGTAATTGGATCCTTTATTTTAGTTTTATTCAGATTAATTTCTACTCATAAATACACCTTTAAAATTGTCGATGTACGAGTTTTTATAACAATAAAGCACACATTTCAAAATGACAACTTTATTTGACAGTCATCTTTTACCTTGACTGGTGCCCGCAAATACGGGGCCATAAAAAGGAGAAATAGTTAAAAAGAAATCGGCGATAACCCGTAAACGGGCTCATCAAAAATATCTAAAGTCATTCTTTTGAATGTTGGTTTTAGTGCTCTTTAATAAAACTAAATAGAATTTTTCTCTAAAATAATTAGGGAAGCCAATAATTGACCCCATTTAAAATTACATGGGATTTCCTATGTCCCGCTCGACGAAGCAACACCCGGTATAGTTAAATAAATTACATTTATTTAAATATACCTACGATCACTAAAGAGCAAGCTTTCATAGTTTCATTTATACTGTGAATATCGGCTCAATGTAACTAATTTTCATAATTGGTATAAAACTGAAAATATGGGTATCATAAAATTATAAATTGTGAATAAAATAATGTTTGCTTTAGTAGAAATAAGTTAAATTAATAGTAGGCAATTTACTACGAAATAACTAATTTCATTGAAATAACAAAGCCAATTTTATTTAACAGGGACACAATTTGTACATTGATATAAAAGTACAACGAATTATAAATATTACTTTTTAATTTGGGAGAAAATAACTAAAAAAAATCTAACATTTAATATTATAAATGTTTTATTAATATTACTAATAATATATAACCAATATTATATAATATTCATACCATAAAATTACAAATTGTGAGAATTATTCTTTTGTTTTTTAATGTTAATAAATGACTATCATATTTACACATATTATGTACCAAGTCAAAATAGGCCGGCCAAGCAAAATGTTACTTGTTAAAAAAAAAGTAAAAGGCCGAAAAAGTGTTTATGGAAGAGACTAAGTTTTTTTTTCTTTTGAAAGGAAGAGAAGGTTTTAATGGTAGGGATGCCCTTTTTTTTAGAAGTCTTTTGATAGGAAGGGCAAACATTTTTTGGCAGGGACTATTTTTTTCTGTTGACAGAAAGATGATATTTAAATGCTAGGTAGTATTTATTTCGTAAATTCGGAAAATACATTATATTTAAAATTAAGTCTAGCCCCGTCGTCCACTCTATTTAATTTAGGCTTACTTTAAGTTATGAGCAAAGTTAAGTGGGGGAAGGAGTTTAGCCCCCACCCCTTCAACCGAATTAGCCCTAGATCCTAAACCAATGAAAACTATAGATACTTATGTATTTTTATTTACTAAATTCAAAATTTACAGAATGAATATCATAAACTAACAAATTGTGAAAAAATTTAAAATTATTTGAACCAAATATATTTGTTAATAATATTTTTTAAATTTATTTCACAAGTTAAAAAACTTTTTCATAATCAATCATGTTTGATTTAATGAAACAGTTAAGTATAATAACGTATAAAAAGTATGTGCAAAAAATGCCTGTGAAAAAGACCGATTATGATTATTTAAATGAATGGGTAATAAAACTGTGTTATACGTGTATCTTTTCTTAATCATTGGGAAATGTGTTAATTCATTAGAATGGGGAGATAATTGCAAATAAAAATATAACTATAAATTCTAAATAGTAGACGGATAAAAATTATCAGCAAAAAATAATTGGGAAGAAGTCTAATTACGATTGGAATATTAAATGAATGGACAATAAAAAATTTTCAAATGCATATCTTCTTTAATTATTATTTCAATATGAAACAATGGTAGAAAAATGAATTAATCTGTTAGACTTAATCTCAGTCACGCGGAAATTTGCAGTCCTAATATCCTAAATAGTTTTATAATGATAGAGCCTGGGGAGACAATTATCAGTAAAAATATATGGATTATTCAGAACAAAAGATGTTCAAATATTATCTACAAAAAATTTTAGAACAATAGACTTATAAAAATTATCTGTCAAAAAATATTGAACACAGGCCTGATTATTTAAGGAATGGACAAAAAATCTGTGATAAAGAATTAATCTTATAGACGCTTAATCTTTATAATGCCTATTGTCAAAATGAAAATATCCTTTATTATGGTATTGAGATGATAATAACTAGCAAAATCATTGCCTGATAAAATATATTGATATACTATTTAGAACAATAGACTTATAAAAATTATCTGTCAGAAAAGATTTAGCAGCGGCCCGATTATTTAAGGAATGAACAAAAAAACTGTGATACGCATATCTTCTTTTATTGTTTTAATATCAAACAAAGAGGGAAAAAATTAATCTTATAGACGCTTAATCTCATTTATGCCTATTGTCAAAATGAGTATAGAATTATGGTATTGAGATGATAGCAACTAGCAAAATTATTGCCTAATAAAATATATTGATATATTTAGAACAATAGACTTCTAAATATTATCTGAGAAGATTGAGCGAATGAACAAAAGAATCTATGACACGCGTATCTTCTTTTATTGTATCGATACCAAACGTATTGATTTGATAACAATTGGGAAGACAATTACCGGATAAAATACATTAATATATTCAGAACAATAGACATATCAAAATTATTTGCAAAGAAGGATAGGAAAGATGATTAAAAAATATTTAATGAGTGAATAGTTAAATAGCTTTTTTAATTGTTTTGATAAACCAGTAAAATTATATATAGATATCTATTCAGAACAATGAAAAAACTATTTTTCAATGAAATTAAGAAGCGATAAGATTAAGAGAATTTAAATGATTGACCATGGAAATCTGAAATATGTCGACTTTTATGGTTTGATAAAAAATACGTAAAAAAAAATTGCGTTTTAAAAAAAATTAATTCCTCAATTAACTTTTTATCAAAATCTTTTACGACAAAGAAAATTTACATTGATAATACTTAACTATCAGTTCTTTCCTGTCATTGAAAAAATGACTATTGCTTCGATAGGAAATAAAAACTTATCTATTTTAATACAGTAAAAGTGTTATCACTTTGATTTTACAAGGAAATAATAGTAAAATATTGAATCATTTTTTAAAATTTATTAATTGATAAAAGTTTGCAAATTCGTCATTTTCATTCAGACAGATTATTCAGAATTGAATTCTTACCTACCTAATTTTTAAATTATATTTCCAATGTCTATAAATAGCTTAATGTAGCAATAAAAATAATTATTTTCTTTTGCAGCGGACTACTCAGTGGCAGCGTTAAGGGGCCGCCTGCCTTTAATGGCGAATTTAGCTTGTGTAATAGGGGGGGTGGTGCCCAGGTCGTAGTAATAATTTTCTATCGAGAAGATGATAAGGCGAAAAAGAAATTTACAGACCTTAAATTTTTTTTATTTAATGCAATTAGGAGAAATTAAGAATATTTTGGGCACCTTTGATCCATCCACCCCTCCCCCTGCAAATCCTTTACAATATCCTTTTTGGCGTTGGTTTATTTGGTTAAATTTCTAATTGTAGTTTAATTGTAAAAATTAAAAAGTTTTTAAAATGTGACATAAGGTGATTATACCTAAGGCCCATTTTAACTTCGATTAATATAATTCGCAATGAACAAATCGATAGAAAACACGCCGGCGCGGCGCTAGAAATTCCTCTAAATACATTTTCCAAACTTTATTGCCAAGTTGTAAAATAGGTATTAAGATTTTGTTTTCGCTAAAACTGACTCAAAAATTACATAATATGCAATTGCACATAATGTGCGAGTTATGGAATTGAATTTTTGGTGGTTATTAATTTTTTTTTTGATGTTTATAATTAAATACAGAATCCTTGTTTAATGACCCACTAAATTTTAAAAAAGAATTTTTTAAAAAATTTCTGTTTGGGTGGCCATCTGTGTACGTTTACTTATATTAGCATATTCATAGTGGCGTATCGTGGACGTCGTCCTGGAGGATGCAGTTTAGGATATTAAATGGAGTGAAAATTTTTGTATATGTTATCAGAAATTAAGAAACTTTCCTATTAAAAATAGATTGAAATGCAAGGACTCACTCGGGAACTTGTTCCAGGGGATAGCAAAATCTAAAAGACGACCATATAGCACCCCAGATAAGAATTTTGCAAATGTGTTAGAATGAATGGCATACATTTAGAGCCGGGCTAGGACAACAGAAGCATTTATTGTCGATTATTCAATACACAAATAACAAAACATTAACCCAATAACTAAAAGAAGCAAGAGATAACCAACATAAGAAAATGTTTGCACGAATTGGTATAAAATTAAATCATTTCCAGGACGCAAAGGTATTATCCTTTGCGTCCTGGTACCCACTGCAGTGTAACTTTTTTATCTTTTGCCAGGATGAACTCGAGTGTTTTTTTAAATTAATATTTTTAGAAATCGCGTTCTTACAATTTAATTCTGTGTTTTAAGCATTAAAAATTTAAGCTTTGAATTTGTATTAAATTAAGGAATTCTCTTTCTATGTAATATCAGTAACATTTTAAAAGGTTTATAACTTACCCAGCATTGTCATTTACGCCAGGTTCTTGCTTAGGTGTCCGCAGGCCTTGTTGATGAAGAGGACAGTTTTTGAAATTAGAGATATTCTGAAACAAAAAGAATATTAATAAAGATGTAGAAATTTATTTTCGCCGAAAGAAGACCCGGAACAGTAAAGCAATTTATTGTCGATAGTCGATGGTAAAGAGTTAAAAATTGAGTTACCCAAGGTAGAATTGTCGACATAAAAAAAAATGCTTGCTCTATGTTGTACGATCCTTTTAAGCTGAAAGTTATTCCCCAGTTCCTTGAAATATGCTAATCAACTGACATGTTTCCTTAAATTGTTCTATTGTACTATCAGTGTAGCCGTTTCCTGACTACCACCAAGCGCTAAAGAATACAAATGAACCATTTTTAACTGTCAAACAAATATTTTATATACAGGGTAATTCCTAAATTAATACTTTTTTAAGCTGTGTATAGAAGGCATTAAAATAAACAACATTTTCAAATACCTTTTTTCAAAAATCTTAAAAATAGGCGAGATACAGAAGTAAAAAATCTAAGTGCAAGCCTGGTTATCAAAACGTAGCCTGCTATACTTTATGTTGTTTGTCTTATTAGTCATGTAATTTACGGGTCGGTGGTCAGGTATTTGTCAATCCGCTGCGCTGTGTTTTTCTGAAGCAAGTTAATTTTAAATTTGAAAAATTGTTTAAGTTAGGCAAGATCGTATTTGATCCAATAAATGAATGTCAGTACCTTATTTTTGAATTTAAAAAAAATTTATTTTAAATCTATACACAGTTAAAAAAGAAGTATCAACGTAGGAATCACCCTGTATATCAAAATACCGATGAATTACATTAAGTATACAAAAGCTATACATTTATTGTCTGTATGTAGATGTAATAGGACCAGGCCAAAATATGGTTGTTTTTAAATTATTTGCTTAGATTTTAGTGTATTGATGATTAATATATGGAGTTTGGTAGCTTTTGATGTTTTTTTTTAACTTTTTTTACCCACTAGATAATTTTTTTTTGTAAAAAAAATCTTAAAATCGTCAATCAGTTGCAATAGAACTAAAATAACTTTCGAAAATGCATAAATTCCTAGTCCGTAAATCTTATACCAATAACTAACGAATTAACATAATTTGATCTTACAATATTTCGTGTAAGTCATCATACATTTCACATTGGTGAGACTCTAAGGCCACTTGAAACTAGGGTCAAGGAACACAGAAACAACACGCTTAAAGGAGAAACCGAAAAATCAGGGGCAGCTGACCATGCCTGGACACACGGTCATCACATTAAGTGGACAGAAGCTCGAATCCTGCACAAAGAACCACATTGGAGGAAGAGGAAGTTCAAGGAAGCTGCTATCATATACCAGAACCCAGATTGTTTTAGTAAGCCCTCACTAGATATAAGAAATATCTGGAAACCTTTGTTAAGTAGATGTAAACTTAAAATACCGCACAAGAATTAAACGCATGACTGCACCCATCTCAGTCATGCTCCAGTACATCTAGCTAGTATAAATAGAGCTGTAGTTACTTTACTTATTTAGTATTCACCTGAAGACGACTGGAGATACTTACCAGTTAAAACGTTGTGATGTAAAACAAATTAAAGACAATGCAAGTCCAAAACTATTCTATCATTCAAGAAACATCATTGTCTCCAACCTTCAAACAGACATCATCATATTTTATTATGCGTATTTATTACTGGTATAGTTTCTTTTATTCACTATTTATAATTTGATTAATGCACTCACTGTAAGTCATAATAACAACATATTTGCTTGTGAATGAACGATAAACATAATATAAACTACTATTTCATTCAATATTTTTGTTGAAGGGAATATATAAATAATATGAATTGGTGTTGTATAATAAAACTTAAAAAATACCAGGACTAATGTAAAGGCATGGGGCATTGTGATCTCACATAATAAATTTAAGGAAAGGGTTTTCAGTAATAAATTAGAAATCAGAATTCATATTATCTACCTAGTTATAAAGTTCGAAAGTATAAATATAATTAAACGGCAGTAGAGTTTTGGACTTACATTGTCTTTATTTGGTTTGAATCACTACGTTTCACCTGAAGACTACTGGAGATTCAAAACAAATAAAGATAATGCAAGTCCAAAACTCTACTGCCGTTTAAGAAATGTCATTGTCTCCAACCTATAAATATAATTGTTGTGTTAAAAACTCTTTTATTCTAATTCACTAGATCATAATCCAATTAGTATATTTAATAGGTACAAAAAATTATATTATAATATACTTAAACAAGAGTAAGCTTACACTTACTCGTTAAATGGCATCTACTAAGTTCTAATATCATAATATGTACCTTACTATAAAGGTGCATAGTTAAAGCTATAACAAGATTCATACTATGCATTTAAAATAATAGTATGTAAATTTATTATCCAAATTAATTTTACTTACCTGTTCATTTTGATTAGAATCCAAACTAGAATTGTTAATAACAGTTTCAACGCTATTGCAACTAACAAAGCTAACTCGCGATTTTGGCAAAGTATTGTGGGAAGATATTGGTCTCTCAGTTGACAATGGGACGTAAATTGGTAGGGGCTCAGGTAATATTATAGACCCTGTATATAAATAACTAGGTTGGCAGCTTGATTCCCAGTATGGTTTAGAACTTGCAGTATTATCAACACTCGAAAACGTTTGTTTTCCTTCGGAAGACTCATCAACATAATCATAACAAGTCCATCTTCCTCTACTAAAAGGCACCATGCTTCCCAGTTTCACAACTCTGAATCTGCCTAAATCATTTATGTTAGATTTAGTTTTTTTAGGTTTTTCTTTTAGAGGTGGTGAAGAAGGGGAAGGATCCGCAGGTGGCGAAGCAGACTTACTGAGGTTAATGGTATTTTGATTGTAAATTGGCTGATATTGAGAAGGTTGAGGCTGTACGAGCGGTTGTTGATCGTCTCGTGAATCTTCAGAAAAACTAGGAGTTTCATTATCAGTGACTCTTGAAATTTCGTCCGTATGACTTTCATCCAGATCATCAGCTGATTCATCTCCTAGATCATATCTTGTCATCACCCCTGTAATCTGGAATGAACAGCTGGGTGAAGTCGCTTGGGTTTTTTTCCTTGTATTAGCCGGAATTCTCACTTGATTAATTGCCTCTTCACCTAGCCTCAAAGTCTCACTTGTTGTACGGTGTATCACAGTCCCTTTTTTATTTTTTGTCGACATGTTTGCCATTTTTGTCTCGTGAAAAAAATAATTACCGCCACTTAACAAAAATCACTGAAAGATGGTTGCGCTTTAAAAAAATTAAAATCATTTTAAGCGAACTGAATCGAACAGGGGCATTTTGATGTTTTACGAAACGATTGACATTGTGGAATCGCGACACGCGAAAATGTACACGGTTGGATTTTGACGTTTTACCACTGGCCGGAATATCTTTTAAGACATGCGCAGTTGTAATCATTATCTGTATTGCGTAATATTATTGCCGGTCAAAAATTAATTATTCAATACAATTCTAGGTAGGTACTAATAACATACATCTTTTTCTCTCTATTTCCAAAAAGAAACAGCGTATAAGAACCCTTTGACAACACTTTTTCGTTGTTTTCACCTTACTATCGATCCGCACACACAGCGGAACGGCGCGATGAATGCAGTAATAGATTTTCGTGTCATATAATAATAAAAGTGAAACCCATTTTAAGTACAAATGAAAACACAAAAATGATTTTTTTTAAATTTAACGAGAAAAAAATACCAATTGAAAAACTGGTACAAAATTGTACTCTAACGACATTTTAACAACTAGACACTAGTCTACAAATTAAAAATTTCAAGTAAAAGAGTTTTAAAAAATTAAACATGAGCCTCGCCACAGTATCTACTAAATAAAAATGAACAGAAAAAGAAGTAAACTAATGAAATGTGCAAAAACTAAATAACTGAAGGAAGGAGAATTATGTTAAAAGAAATCGACAAGTTTAAACAGGTTTATAAAAGTATACTCCAAAAAAACTCCATGGCAAGTAGGTAAAAAAAACACAGCTATACATGAGCAGTACAGTTATAGAAAAAGAATACTTACCCATTTGGCAATATTGTGGAATGTTGACTTGGATATATGGACTATGAGTATAGAAAAAACAAGAGGCTAAATCGGGTAGACCCGTTTTAGAAAAATTTGGATGGTAGAAGACAATATTATTAATTAAATAAATAATTGTAAAGTTAAACAAAAATGAATCAATTATGATGCAGAATAGACAAAGACCATTTTAAACCAATGGCAGGGTATAAGCTAATCACACTAATCAAAGAGAACTCTTAAATATTACATTTCCAAATACGTGGATAGGACTTCGAGGATTTATAAAGTGGCCGCCCAAATCTCCGGATACTACACCCTTATATTTCTATTCCTGAGGCGATTTAAAAAGAAGGGATATGTCACCAAACCTAGAAATCTGTAAGGGTTGAAGACAAGGATTCGGGCAGAGATAGGTTTAATCACGCAAGAAATTTTGAAAAGAGTAAGGAAAGAGTTCTACCATCGGTTTGGTCTGTGCTAACAGATTCATGGAGCACATTTTCAACAATTGCTATGCTACAAAAGTGATATTATAGTTTAAAAGTTATTGTTAATGTAATTGTTCCTTAAATTTATTTTTATTAAATTTCTGAAACATGATTTGACAGATATAAAAAAAAATGTTATGGACAAATTCTTTTTTCGATAAGCTTTGCGAGAAGGTGCCACAATAGGGAACCTCTAATTAAAAAAAAAGTTGGTGAGGGATGTGCCCCTTCCTTGGTTTCTCAATTTTTTTACATGACAAAGGCGAGGCCCATTAAAAATCTTTGAGGACTTATTCTTGGATTTTAGAGAAACCTGATTCCCAGAGCCGCTATAAGCAGCGTTCCATTTAAAATCCCTACCCTGTGTTAAAATTTGAGAAAAATTCCTTTTAAAAAACTTACCAAATTATAGGTCAATTTGTTACTATTATTGGCAAACATTGCAAAACAACGAAAAACACAAGTTCTGTAAGACCTATTTCCTTAACACATTAAGAAAGCTATCGCCGCACCAGCGAGTTCCCATAATAACTGATTAACTGTTGGATTAATATTTCAAGTATGCATCTATTTCCGAAAAGCTTGCATTGGCAATTTTTAACCAATTACTTCCTTTATCCTATCTTATTCAGTATTCACACAGGTTCCTGTACTGGGTGGCCAACGAAAAATGTATAAAAGCTCCAAAAAAAATTGGCCCTCTTTGTGAACTATTGCAGACCCTACACGATCAATATAATGATATCAATCAAATTAATGTATGAAATTTTCCCTACAGATTAGTATTAGTAACTACAGTCATTTTCTTATTATTAATACATTATTATTGTAATTTCTTGCCATTCTTTCAAATTAGGCTTTTTTCCTCTTCGTTCGCTGCCACGGCCATTCCCGAGGGGACCTATAGCTTAACGTGGGTTCCGAACCACAATCCTCGGTCATGCTACACCCCCAAGGGCTATCAACCCTTTGTTTCTTGCCATTGCATGACCTACCGATTGAAGAGTGTGTATCTTCCTCCGCACCCCACGGGATGTCCGATCGCATCCGGATCCGGCCTGGTTACCGACCAACGTGAATGGGGTGGGTTGGGAGATGATACACTTTACACTCTTTCCTGCATTTTTAAACCTCCTAAATTTCCGACATACTTTTTTTATTATGCGTATGCCCACTCCGGGGATCGAACCCGGACCGCCACGGTCGAATGCCAGTACCTCACCTCTGAGCCACTGCCGCGGTTTATTATTGTGATTTATCTTGACCAATGGTTTTACTTAGATCATGTTATAATTGAAATCTGGTCGTGTACGGACGTCTAATAATAAAGCGATAGATTCTTAGATCTTTATATTTTGTACAGCTATCAAATATAGTAATGATTTCTGATATTATAATGTATTTTACTTAGTTATTCGAATAAAAATTATATTCCTATAAAAAAGGTTATTACAGAAATTAATAAATATAATTCTTAAAACAGTAGCGACAATTGCCTATTATATTAAGTAATTATTAAAATAATAGGATAAATGAATTTTTGACTAATTTAACTTCTAGCTGTGTATAGAAGACATTAAAATCAACAACATTTTCAAATACCTTTTTCAAAAAAACTAAAAAATAAGGTACTTACATTCAGTTATTACACTATGGATCAAATACGGTCCTCCCTAACTTCATAATCTTTCAGCAGTTTAAAATTAACTTGCTTCTGAAAACACATCGCAGAGAATTGCCAAATAACTGATGACCGGACCCGTAAAATTCATGACTAATAAGCCAAACAACATAAAGTATAGCAGGCTACGCTTTGATGGCCAGGCCCGCATTAAATTTTTTACTTCTGTATCTCGCCTACTTTTAAGTTTAAAAAAAAGGTACTTATTTGAAAATGTTGTTTATTTTATTGCCTTCTATACACAGCTAAAAAGTATCAGCTTAGCGAAACCGTATTGACGCGTCGAATTTCAACGATTGAAAATACTCTCTATTGGTTGAATTTTGCATGATGATTAATTTCTAATTGATTAAGCCAATAGGGAGCGGAAGAATTGGTTTTCTTGTAGTCCACGTTAACTTTTCTAAATTCTTTGTGCGGGAACATCGCTTTCTTTGTTATATTTTTTGCTGGTGTTATAGCATTTAATAAAATTGATGACAAATGTTGTATTCGGATTAAAAACAATATTCAGCGTCTTAAGAGCATTCGAGTAAAATTTCTAAATTCTTCTTCAAGGTTACCAGCTCCATACGAAATTATATCAGCAGAGAGCAGGCCACCCTTTATATTTATATTAAATAAGACCAAAAACATCCTGTTCTCTTGGCCCGAATCCTGATCATATTTATTATGTTTTTTAAAACTTTTTATATTTAAACTATATTGGAGAGTGTCAGAAAGTTTTTTTTTATTTTTAAATAATTATTTTCAATATTTTTTTCGAATTTTTGTTCTGCGAACAATGCAGATATGATAAAGCAAGCATCAAGAAATAATGTAATGAAATTATAAGGACTTTAAAAAGCACATGAACATTGTATATTATAAGTATAACAAAGCCTATAAAAACTAAATATTTTATGATCTATTATTAAATGTAATTTATAGATGAAGTAGCAGCGTCATATCATAATAATTAAATCCTGGTATAAAACTAAGTAACTTTTTATCTTTCCAGTGTCGAACTAGCATGTAAAGTAGGTTTAAGCGAAAAAAAAATTGAATTTGTGTTGGCATTACTAATCAAAAGGTGCCTTGTACATTAGGGATTGACCTTTGCTTTTTTTTAATCAAATGCGGTATTCAGGGTTCGCTGCACACATGAAAAAATCATTTAACCTCCAAAAAAATTGCATATTAAAAAATATATTTTTGATTTGCATTATCTGACATCTGAACGTTAAGGTAAAAAATGTAATGTTTTAAGTAGAAAATAAAAATTTAAGATGGGAAAGAAAAAGATGCTACGGCCTGTCAAAATAACCAAAATTGTAATTTTTCTAAAGCTTATATTTTAAAAACGACTCCATTTAGAGTTAAACCTGTTCTCCTGTTTTACAGAATACGTTTAGAATCTTGAGAAAAATCCAAAAATGTAATAAAAATAATCATATCCAGTTTAAAATCATAAAGTTGACAGCTACTTCCCGTTTAACTAGAAGTGATAGAAAAACATCCATATTTTACTTAAAGAGGGTTTTCTAAAAGTTCTTAAGAAATACCTTCGTTAGTTACTCTGTATATACAAGGAATAAATAAATATAATTAAAAAAAATAGCCGCCAAGAAAAAAATACCTACCACTAATTTTTTTAATAAAAATATAATCTTAATAAAAAAAATGTAAGATAAAAAGTAAATTATTCTCATTAAAAATGTAAGTTTAGGTGGTTATTAAAATTATACTTTGTTTTCCAGAACGTAAAATAACGTCCAGCCCTAACCTAACAAATCTAAAATCTTACGGTGAGATTACAGAAAGCCTGCAGGCCAACTTGCAGATGCAAAAATAATTGCTGCAGTAATTTAAGAAGAGAATAATAGGCAGCATTTTAAACAATTTTAAACTGCAAAATAAGTTGCAGATTTTTTGTAAAGTCCCCGTTAATCTGCCAAAATTAATAATCGTAATATCCACGTCAATATTCTTAATTCTTTGTTTACGTTTTGTCTTACGGTATATTCGCACTGCCAATTCTATTTTGTGTTTTAATATTACATATTTACTGTACTTTGACTATTAAAGTTAGTCACCATCCATCCTTCGGCAACTAGTTATTGGACAACTAGAAGCTTGCCGTAGTGATTGATGGAGGTTAAATTTAAAAAAAAATCAGAAAATAAATCTATTCCCCTTTTCTATTATTTGATGCTACTCGCTCGGCTGATTAGTTTTTTATAAATTTCAATAGAATTTGGAAATACTATACATCAGCTTGTGTATTGAAATTCTATCTATGCTATGTCAATGTCATATGTAGTAGGTATAATAAAAAAAAATTAAAAATGGCAAGTCCGTTAATCAGTGGCGGGTACTTAAACAAACATTGACTAAAAACCCGTGTAACAAAAAGTCTCTCTTATCCTCATCTGTCCAACGACTGAATTGAGTTTCCAACAAATTACAAAATATGTCATTAATTGGGTTCATTTTTAAAACACACAACTAAGTAGGTACGTATACTACTGAAATAATTTTTTATTTTTCTGAATTTCAAATTAGGTGTTTATACACAAGAACTTTCCATCTTAAGATATATACTACTGAATTAACTGAAAAATAAAAACAAAACTTTTTATTCACACAGTAAATCACGTAAAAACGATATCTATAACCGTAAGTTAGGCGAACCAATCCTAAAACAAATGTGCATACGACTGATCTATTTTTAAAATGCCCTTTATCATAATGCAAATTGTTACATGCTGTTTTCGTGACTGACGTCACGTAACCATAGCAACTATAAATATCAAAGCAATGTTGGCTGTTGGGTCTTCAATTACTTTGAGCTAACGGACACGGCCGGCAGGGGCGCGCCAAAGTGCACGAGCGTTTATAATTATTGTCCATCGGAGTTAACCGTTGCCCTATTATTAATTAATATTATTAATTCGAACATAATTATTTTTTAAGGGCTAAAATGGTAGCTGTATTGGTACATTAATATTTAATATTGTCGAAAAACTTTCCTCCTGGTTTTATTTTATTTTTTGGTGAAGATCCTCTTCACCTACTTCACCTGACGAGCCGTCACTGCCGTTAATAAACATTTATTTATTTTTTTATTTATAATATGAAATAATTATTGTAAAGTATAATTTTCGTATAAACGGGCCTCCGAACGTTTTAGAAGAATATACACTAAAGCAGGGGTTCCCAAACTAGGGGGCGCTAAGCAGCATTAGAGGTGGCACGAGAGCTCTGAAAAACTGCAAAATTATTACAATTTGTATCTGTATAATGGAGGGGGAGGGAGGCGCGACCATTTCTTGATTCCCAAAAGGGGGCGCCATAGAAAAAACTTTGGGAACCCCTGCACTAAAGGGTTAAAAACATCATGCTTAGTCCGACCCTGTAGCTTACAGTATCTAAATAAAAGATCGGTACAGAAGCCAGTACAGATTTAAAACTACCCATATTAAATTTAAACGTCCTTGTGTTTTAACAGTTAGTATTAAGTTTTACAATATTTTCATAAAATAAGCGTAATATGTTTATTTGGCATTAAAAGAATATGGAACTTGATTTATATTGCATATTAAGAAAAAGTAAATATTACAAAACAGGATTTAATTTCTAGAATTCTTTTGGCGAAAAAATAATAAGATTTTGATAATTTTAAAACACCTGATCTAAATTGGTGACCTATTTTAATGATTAACGAAGTCGTAACTAAGTAGGCGAAGGGGCTCTTCCCAAAGAAAAAATAAAACCAGAAGGAACGTTCTTCGACAATATTTAATATTAATGTACCAATACAGCTACCATTTTAGCGCTTAAAAAATAATTATGTTCGAATTAAACGATTAAATCCGATGGACAATAATTATAAATACCCGTGCATTTTGGCGCGCCCCAGCCGACCGTGTCCGTTAGCTCAAAGCAAGTGAAGACCAAACGCCCAACATGGCTTTGATATTCACTGTTTCTAGCAGCATGTAACAATTTGCATTATGATGAAGGGCAATTTAAAAATGGATCATTCGTATGCACCATTGTTTCCATTGATTTCCCTAACCTTAAGGTATGTATTTTGAGGCTTCGCGAAACTTACGGTTACCTATAGATATCGTTTTTACCTGATTTACTGTGTGATTAAAAAGTTTTGTTTTTATATTTCAGTTAATTCAGTAGCGAACGTACCTACTTAGTATTGTGTTTAAAAAATGAACCCAATTAATGATATAGTTTGTGAATTATTGGAAACTCCATTCAGTCGTTGGACAGATGAGGATAAGAGAGACGTTTTTTTACACGGGTCTTTAGTCAATGTTTGTTTAAGTACCCGCACTATACCTAGCTCTTTACCATTTTTTAAGACCGCGAGCCGCCACTGAACTACTCTCCAGAAGTGGCATTGTAAATCAATTAGGGGTTGGGATAAGAGCCTTATTTTTCCAACCCCTAATTTATTTTACGATTTGGTAGGTACCAAACACCAGTCTTTACATTTTTGGGCTTGTTAACCAAAAAAAATAATTGTAAATTTACGTTCTCTTGTAAGGTGATTTACCTCTTAAGGATATTTTACTACCTACGTACTCCAGGTGATATCTACATATGTGGGTATGAAAAAGGTGCAAAAAAAAATTCAAAGAAAAAGATATTAGCCAATGAAAATCCTAAAAATATTTACAAAAGTTTATTGTAAAAAATATTGATTTTTCTTTTTCATATAATAACTTTCTGACACTTAAATATCTATAGAGTTCAAATTTAAAGAGTGTTTAAAAATGCATTAATAAATATGGCCAGGATTCGGGCCAAGAGATCGCAATGTTTTTAGCCTAATTTAATATAAATATAAAGGGTGGCCTGCCCTCGACGCAGAATTCCACAGCATCTAAACTATATAACTTTTTATTATTTTTAAAAAATAGAGTTACCTATAAGGAGGCAATAGATCTATATTTTAAAATATACAGAATGTCCCAAAAAGTCAGGGCATATCCAACATACTTTTTTTTAAATAGAATACCCTATATATGCAGTGTGACTACTTAAGTTGGCAACTAATGGGAAACTTTTTTATCATTAACTTTACAAAAAAAAAGTTATTCCTTTTAAAAAGTTCTGCATAGTCCAAAACCTAAAATGCAACCATCAGATGTTAAACCTTGTATATGACTGAAAAAATTTAACATCTGATTGTTGCATTTTAGGTTTTGGACTATGCAGAACTTTTTAAAAGGAATAACTTTTTTTTTGTAAAGTTAATGATAAAAAAGTTTCCCATTAGTTGCCAAGTTAAGTAGACACACTGTATGTTTATATATATTTTTTTCTAATTCTCTATAAAATACCACGTATATTTTGTATACATTTTTATGTTTAAATTCAATTGTTTTTGAGATATTAACGTTTAAAATGGCATTTTATGGGATTCTGACAGGCTGTAGCATTGAAACGACAAATCGTAGAGAAAAATGGTTTTCACCTCCCTATCTTAGTTTTTTATTATCTATCGGTAAGTTATAACTTCCGGTTTAACATGTTAAACCGTATATTCATATTTTAGGTTTACCTACCATGGTAACCCGGAAGTGGGTCTCCTTAGATAGAGGATAATAAACTAAGACCAAAACTATGGTTTTACGGTTTAACATGTTAAATCGGAAATTGTAACTAATAGATAGAGAATAAAATACAGCCAGTCAAAGTCTGAAAATGCCATATTTTAAACGTCAGTATCTCAAAAACAAACAAACAAAAGGAAATGGTATATGAACATATCTTTTCTCGAAAATATTTAGCCCTATTGATTTTTTAACGCTGTATATACCAATAAGAAGGTTTTACAAACCTACAAGTGTCTTTACTAAGTCAAAATAAAAAATAAATTAAAAAAATTAAAAACTTACAATATGAAGAGCCTGATGAAGAGGAATTAATGCATCATTTTTGTTGGCAACCATTGTAAACACACCGAAGAATAAAACTTTCAAGAGTACCTACTTTTATTTAAAATAGGCCACAAGTGCTAATGGGAAGCTAGGTTGAACTTATTAGATTGGCAAGTACCTATGCGAATAAACCTATCGTGCATCTATTGCAATTTTTGACTGATAAATTTTTAAACGTTTATTTCTAGAATCCATTTGCTACCCGATATATAGGTGTTATTTGATTAAATTACAGTACTAATAAAGGTATATCTACATATATGAGCTTTATAATCACCACCCTTAAGATATGAAAAATGTTTAGAAGTTGTACACAGCAAAAATGTGTTAAATAGTTTGTTCATTGCTATACAGGGTTAATCTGATAATTGGCATAAATTCATTTACAAATACTACATTCATTCCTTGAAAAAATTCAATAGCACAGGTATCTTTTTTAGATTTGACAGTTTTTTTGGTATCTATTTCCCTGAATTTTACCCTTTATGTGGGGATGGAAATCCAACTTTTTAGTTACTGGAAAAGGGCATTGAAATGGGATATAACTATTTCCTTTTAATACGCACAGTGATAGATATTGTAAATCATTTTTACAAGTGTCCGTCCACCCCCCCCCCTCCCCCCGAGTACTATGGAAAATGGAAACAGTGTTGGGATATTTCAATGTCAGCTGTGAATTTTTGGAAAATACATAATACATTTTTCTTTGTATTTTGCCTTTCTACTCCTACACAATAAGGAAACTAATGATTCCTTACTGTCCTTATCTCATTAAAAATGTTCAGCTATTCGCTATTTTTGTACTGGGCTTATGATTTGTTGACTTAATATTTTCATGATTTGTCGACTTAATATAGCATTACAGAAGGGAATTACGACGTATTTTTTTCGTCAGATCCCCCCCCCCCCCTCAATATTTAAAAAATAAGTTGAAAAATTTTGGTCCCCCCGCCAGAATAGATGGTTCGGTACGCCCCTGCATCTTCCATTAATTCCTGTATCATCAACATTAAGAGCAAATAGACGTCGATGAGTCATCATGAAGAAATAGTGCATTTCCACCGCATCACACATATTGTACCTGTGTCTGGCGATGGCAATAAAATGTATTTTTTTATATACAAAATATTATAAAAACGAATTTCACGAGAATTAAGTGGCGCCGAGTCAGTGGAGATTTTTAAGATAATATCAGGGCATCGTTTGTACCTTTAATAGAAAATAGGAAATCAACATGAATAGCCGCAATATTTCTATTTTTATATTTTGCATGGCGGATGATATAATTTGAACTTATATAAAATTGAAACTTAAAAAAAAATAAAAAAAACAAAAATAACGTATTATCCGCCAAACTAGAAGTTCTTGTGAACCCCTGAAAAAAAATTTTGTAACAAATTTTTAATTAGACAAGCCAGGAAACGATGCCGCGTTTCACGCTGTTATGGAATGTTCTTAATAGGTATATTTTACATATATGTACATTTATTAGCCCTAATGCAGATGATTGACTGCTTAACTTCACATGACCCAGTTTAGTTTTTGTTAATGGTGTCTGGCAAAATTTGAATTTTTTTAAAAAACGAGGTACTTCTTGTAATGATGCAAATGCTTGTTTAATATGAAATTATTCAAGAAATCATATTTTTTAAATCGATTTTAAAAAGCTAGGTATCTACCCGTTTGGCTTTATTGGCCACCAAGATATTATTATTAACGGTAAAAAAATGTCACTTAAAAGGGACAACAGTATCACCTAGTTCTATAGTTAAAACCTAGTAAAAACAAAAGTTATTTACTAAACAGCTCAAGGAAGAACCATCAAAATATCAATATTGTCGGAAAAAATTATAACATGAAGAAAAACAGCATACGGAGCTCCTTGTTAAGCAATAGACCCAGTTAGGTTAATAGTTAAAATAAAACGCTTACAGTAAAAAAAATGTCTATCCTTTACCAAGAGGCCACCCCAGGATGTTGCTATTGTTGGCAAACACCTTTACCAAGAGGCCACCCCAGAGTGTTGCTATTGTTGGTAAACACCTTTACCAAGAGGCCACCCTAGGACGTTGCTATTGTTGGCAAACACCTTTACCAAGAGGCCACCCCAGAGTGTTGCTATTGTTGGCAAACACCTTTACCAAGAGGCCACCCCAGGATGTTGCTATGGTTGGCAAACACCTTTACCAAGAGGCCACCCCAGAGTGTTGCTATTGTTGGCAAACACCTTTACCAAGAGGCCACCCCAGGATGTTGCTATTGTCGACAAACATTACAACAAGACGCAAACCAAATATGTCTTTGCTAAAAACACAAGACACTAGCTAGTCCTTGCTATTTAGTATTTTAAATCTATAAATAAAACTAAATAAATAAGTAATAAAATTTTAAAAACTTACAAAATGAAGGGCGCGATGAAGATCCGCAAGATTGTTAGTATTAGTACCAAACATTATAACAAGAAAAATTTAACTTAAAAAAAAACGTGTCTAAACCAGAAGCTCTTGGAAGCAAGTACCAGTGGGAACTGATGAACTTATTGGATTACTTCATGCATTCAACTTGTGCTAATCAAAAAGTGTCCACATTTGCGAGAACTAATAACCGATTATTTTTTATTCAATCATTTTCTTGAACCTATATGGATAGATAATGATACGGGCACTAGTAGATAACATTTTATGAATGAGATATATATATTCGACACTTTTAATCATCCCCTTACTCATACCATCGCTGACAAAAATCTTAGAAACAACGTTACTGGGTATATTTTAACCACTGTTCTAAATTAATGTATACAGAGTGGGGACTATCACTGGAACAAATGAGCTAAAAGTTTAGGAAAAAGTATTTTTGAAAAATGAAAACACACGTCGATTAAGATTGTGTATGAGCTACATTTTGGCACAAGAAAAAATTTTTACTTTAGGGTGAAACATAACCCAAATTATTTTTTTTTAATAGAAAGATACCACTTATAATAACTTTTTGGAAAGTTATTTTAAAGAGAAAATTGAGTATCGTATTGTTTTTAACTTTAATTTATTTTCATTGGAACAAAAAAAAATATTAGTAAAAAATGTAGAAACACGTCGATTGAAATGTTTTGTAGGCTTCATACTCATCATAAAAATTTGTTTTTTTCCACCCTCTTAAGGAGGTGAAACATAACCCAACTTAATTTTTTTACAATAAAGAATAATTTAAAAGTAAGAACAATAGGATATTTAGTTTTATCTTTAAAAAAGCTTTCTAAAAACGTATCATAAGTGGTATCTTCCCATTTAAAAAAATTAAGTTGGGTTACGTTTCACCTTATACAAGTGGTGAAAAAATAAATTTTTTTTGGTGCCAAGATGTAGCATATACAAAATCTTAATCGACAGGTTTTTCCATTTTTTTAAATATTTTTTTCTAAACTTCTAGCGAATTTGTTCCAGTTAAAGTCCGCACCCTGTATGGGTACCAAATTATAGAATATTGCCTGTATTTAGTACAATTTTAAATCAAGATTCACCTAACCGTACATAATCATTTCTGTCAGCATAAAGTTATTTTTACTTTAGTTTATTTTTATCTTTTTTAGTTTTCGTTGGATATTTTTCTTAGTATGTTCATTTCAATTAAATCGTCATTGTTCGGGTTTGTTCGGTTTTTTTTTATCATAAAAATGCATTGTGATCGGAACTATGTAGGATAAAAGGAAGAAACACACACACAGACTAACATTGTAAGTTAAATATAAGTTTAAAAAAATGTGGATTCGTTCCCCTAAAAAGAACTAAACTCCAAAGAAATTAAAAATTAACCAAAAACTAAAATATTCGTATTAAAAAACCTGCTTTTTTTTAAAAACTCTATAGAAACAATTAAACTGGTAAAAAACACTGGACCCAATAAACCCCTAATGTAATCACTAATAATTTCCGTTGAAGAAAGTCTTATAGCTTTCTTCAATGAGTTTATAGAATTAGTAAATTATTGTCAATTCATTAGTATCGATACGTTTTAATTCATTGATAATATTTTCCTTTGAAAGTATATAAGTACATGAATGATACCAGGAAAACAATAAACTGTTTAATAAACACTAATTTAATGTTCTAGGAGCGTATACAAGGAAAGAGGGGGGAAGGGGGGGTAGCCTCCTCTTCATAAATCAAGAAATATTTAAAAAATAAAAAGTGAAATTACCTACTTGGCAAAAAAATATTCGCAGGATAAAAAAGAAATAAGATATTAACCCAGTGGTGAAATCAGGAGATAATGTTCGGGGGGGGGTCTCAATGGGAGTAATTAGGATTTTATTTTTTCTGAGGCGAAAAAGTGCCGAATGGGCGAAAATTAAATTATTACCTCTGCCCTTTTAACTAAACCATGATTGGATTAAATTTGGTCTTACTCACGTTTTTCTTGATATTTCTAGCTGGTCTTTAATTTAAAAAAAGTAAAATACTTTTTATATTATACTGTTAATATTTATAAATGTTCACATAAGACGTACACATGTATGACTAACCGGGGTTTTTCGGGCTTGGTTTTTCATATTTAAATTTAAATTAAACGTCTTTTATACGCTCACTACGCCAAAATTGATGATTTTCTCAGAAATTATATCATTTTTGAGCGTAAATTACGAATCTGAGAGCCGTTTTTGTTGCAAATGCTTAGGTTTTAATCTTTGTATAAAGGTTATGTTTTAGATTCATAATGAAGCATTCTTGTGTTCTCCCAGCACTATATTTTTATTGTAAATTATCACATTGCTTAAACAAAAAAATAGAAATTCTTCTGTTTTTTTCAATTAAAATTGTTACTTTAATTTGTGTCTTTCAAAATAACTAAAAGAGACCGATGGTTGTTATTTGTTTTTGTTGTAAAAATATTTTATTACATTTGGTTATATTTTTGTTAATTTAAAATAGCTCTAAATAGGGGGAAATGGGGCAGAAAAGTATATAATAGAAAAACACTATAAAATATTGTTTTTACTAGTTTTCCTTTAAAATTGCATTACAAACCAATAACTAAGATGATATGCGCCCGAAACCTTAATATCCATACAAAACAGTGATTTTAGACGGAAAATTTTAAAAACTGAACGTTTCCAACAAAAACTACTTCGTATTCTGAGCCAAAAATACATAATTTTTTTCTATAAGCCAAATCCATATAAATATTTTACTTAACTTGTCTTATTAAGTTACTTCATTTTTATTAACTTTAGATTTAGGGGTACTCGGAAGAGGATTTAATAGGATGCAACCCTCCCTCTATGAGCCAAATCCATACAAATATTTTACCTAAATTGTCTTATTAAGTTACTTCATTTTTATTAACTATAGGTTTATGGGTACTTGGAACAGGGTTTAACAAGATGCAACCCTCCATCTATGAGCCAAATCCATACAAATATTCTATTTAAATCGTTTTATTAAGCTACCTCATTTTTATTAACTATAGGTTTATGGGTACTTGGAACAGGGTTTAACAAGATGCAACCCTCCATCTATGAGCCAAATCCATACAAATATTTTATTTAAATCGTTTTATTAAGCTACCTCATTTTTATTAACTATAGGTTTATGGGTACTTGAAACAGGGTTTAACAGGATGCAACCCTCCCTCTATGAGCCAAATCCATACAAATATTTTACCTAAATTGTCTTATTAAGTTACTTCATTTTTATTAACTTTTATAAATAATTTTGTCTATTTAATATTAATTTAGTAAAGCTAAGTTACAGCGAAGTCCACACAAACATGGTATTTAAATTGTCTTATTGTAAATTATAAAATAAAAAATGTATTTTTAAATTCTAGGAGGTATAATCAACTGAAGCCAGATTATTCCGAGTTTAAAGCCAGAATTCTGACTTCGTAGAAACCTGTTAAAATTAACTAAAAAATAAAACTAAAAATTCAGCTTCATGGTAATTGATGTAGGTTCTTTTAAATCTATAGTCTTAACCAAATAAATTAAATCCCAAAATTAAGAAAAAACTTACATTTATAATAATATGACATAAAGCCTTTATTGCGCTCTCCTGGGAGGTCATAATTTTAGCAAGAAGGTGAACAGAACTTTAAAAACTTTCTTTTTTAAACCACAAGCTAAAGGTAGCAAGTGACAATGGGAACTGATGAGCTTATTGAATTCATATATCTATTTAACTTGTATATTATCAAAAACTGCTCACATTAACAATTACGATTAACCGATTAGTTTTTATGTCTCATTTCCTTGAACCGATTTGTAATTTATGTTGAAATGGTCAGTATTAGATACGATTTTAAAAAAAGAAACACATATTTATCAATCGTCTTAACACCCTTCTCCCCTCCCCCCCTCTCTTCTTCTGGACTGCCTATAACTTTATATGCAAAAAATTGCTTATCCAATAGAAATTTTACATAAAAGGTATTCATGGTGTTGACATTTTAAAATTGCAATTTCTAACATTAGGTTTAGGGGTACTTGGAGCAGGGTTGTCCAGAATGCTGCTACCCTCCCTGTATGAGCCAAATCCATGCAAATATTTTACTTTTTACTTTTTGTTGGGTTTAGGTTAATAGTATAAATTAAAGTTAACAGTTTGACGTCTCGCCTTTTATTTAAGACATTTTCAAAAATGTCTAATAGCTACAAAAATTATATACTTAATATTAGTTAACCTTGTAAATGTTGATTGTCACTTTTTAATTTAAACAAGCAAAAAAAAAACATTTATAAAACAAGTATGGTTATAATACACACCACATTACATCAAACTAAAATGCTTCAAAAATGGTTTTCCGTTTAAATAAATTATCTTTAAAATTGCGTACCTTAAAATTCAAATATTTTACCAAATATGTCTTATTAAGTTACTTCATTTTGGAACAGGGTTTAACAGGATGCAACCCTCCCTCTATGAGCCAAATCCATACAAATATTTTATTTAAATTGTCTTATTAAGTTACTTCATTTTTATTAACTTTAGGTTTATGGGTACTTGGAACAGGGTTTAACAAGTTGCAACTCTTCCTCTATGAGCCAAATCCATACAAATATTTTACTTCAAATTCAAAAATCAAAATCTTTTAGTCGATGTTAGGTAAATTTACAAATGTTTCAAAATACATATGGAGACCCTATTCCTTGGGTAGTAAGTAGACATATAATAACTTATAGAAAATTATTCTTGATAAAGATTCCTATGTATCATGTCAAAAGGGAGTTGCAAACATTTAAGTCTTCCAGGAAGCTTGTGTCAGCTTGCACTCCCTCGGGCACAGAGTACAGAATGTTTACTTTGCTTCATATAGTACAACAAAACATATTAAATAACATTAAAATAATAACAGAAATATTATTTTTCCTAACCTAAGTTTATGAGACCTAACAGTTTTAAGTATAACTGAATAACATCCAAAAGATAAACGGGAGGTGGGGCGGAGCAGGATACTGCGGGCCGTAACCGAACAGAGAACAAACCCCTCTGAAGCAAAAAAATAGAGACCAAGATAAGACTTATTTATTCTTATGTATGACTGCTAACGCCTTATTTAAATTTTCTATTTTTGTTTCATATTTAGATTTGGCAAGTTTTGTAATTTTTTTAATTACTGAAGGCAAACAGTTAAACAATTAAGCTCCAAAATAAATTAATGTTCTTTTGGTATGGGACTTATTTAACCTAGTAGAGTTATTTAAATTGTCTTATTAAGTTACTTCATTTTTAATAACTTTTATAAATAATTTTGTCTGTAGCCGATTTTATTATTAATTTATTAAATCTAAGTGACAGAAAAACAATAAATTTTACAAAATTACTTGAATGATTGGAGGTCATGTTCTGTTGTATTTAGCATCACTTTACAAGCAAGCCTCTAATATGCCATAACTTTTATTCAATGAGTGTTGGTGGTAAAAATAACTACATTATAATAAATATTGTTATCTATCAATCACGCCTTCAGTAGTACGTTTCAACTCATTGAAAATATTTTCCATTGAGGACAAAAGTTTATACACAACCAATCGACTATTTAATAAAATGTATTGAGTGGCTTTCATTTAAAAGATTTTTTGTTTGTTTCGATGTACGAGTAAAAACCATTGCCTTCGAACTAACTGGATCCCTAAAAAATAATGTCAAGAAAAACATATTTACGGCTTCGTGCTTATAAACAAAGCCCTCGGATTTGAGTATGCATTTCCCGATATGAAAAGATGGACAGGACCGGACTTGGAATCTGTTTACCTTAAAAATTGAAAACACCGGGCATTGTACCATTATTTGGATCACAATAACCAACCCCCTTCCCTTCTTTTACTATATATTATTGATCAAATTACAAAAATTTTAGCTTGTTCCTGAAAATGTTTCATCTGCGGCGCTTAGCCTACATAGCTTTTCGCCTATTTGGTGCTCTAGGCCTCTGGCCCCATAAAAAAAAATTCGTAATGACCCCATGCCCCCCTCCACTTAGAACAAAAAGCTATCCAAGCGCTTAAGTGGTATTTTATTTTAAAATTTAAGCGCCGCCTGCGAGTTTTTTTTATAGAAATTAACAGAATTTTTTTAAAAAACATAGCATATTTTGTTTATTGCAAAACCTTTGGGCAATGGGACTTTTTGGCATGGGCGCCCATAAGAAAGAGGGCTCTCCCCTACCCGGGTAAGGGCGAAAAAAAAACTTGAAACGGGGTGACCGAGGTATTCTTGTATCTTTTAATAGGAGAAATGTATTATTTTTAAACGTAAAAAACACATATGGGTTTTTACTTTGCATTAAACTCAAAATGTATTTATTTGAACGTAAAAGAAAATGTAGTTCACTCAGTGACGCATACAGGGGGCATAGAAGCCCCCCTTAAACCGAGGGAAGTTTCGGTAGAGACTATTCAAGCTTTTTTACTGTATAATAACGACATCAAGCTTATCTAAAATTATCTAGAGAACAAAAAAGGTAAAAACAATTGTTTTAACCCCTAAGCCTCTTACTATAAAGTTGTCCTTTACTTGAAATCAACTTAGAATAATATGAATAATGTTTTTTAAAGTGTTTGTTTTTTATATTTTCGAAAGAATTTATTTAAAAAAAACTCCAAATCATTTAGGGTTGGAAATGATGGAGTTTGTAAAGCTAGACCAGTACCTAGTGCATCCTTCAATACAATAATATTTTGCAGTTCAAGATCATGTGTAATTTACTTAAATTGTACTCTATAACTCTCTACATACTTCTTTAAAATAGTAAATAAACAATAAACAGATTTGTAATCAAATCACAATCAAATTGTCTATCTACGACATAAGCCAACATTAACATCCCTGAACAAACACATAGCTTATTATCAATTAAATCATCCTAAACAAATTCTTACTCAAAGACACAGGCGTAAAGGTTTCAGTTTAATTGTGTCAACTGTATAAGGTGGTAAGATGAAGGAAGAAACTACACAAGCCGGTACCGATACCGATATGGACGAGAATTCGGGAAACCCACCTAGCTCGTGGTATAGAATAAACAAAAACTTAATTATGTTAAAAATAACGTTGTTTTTTCTTTATGGTGGTAAGTAAAGCATTTTAATTTGCTAGTTATGAATGATTATTATTATTATTCCAAGCACCCATTAAGTACTGAAAACTCCTATTCTGAACCGATATTTTTCAACTTATACCGATCGATATTGTGATTTATTTTTAAAAAATTGTTGGGACCATTTTTGTTAAAATCGATTTTTTTTAAACTCCTAAAAAAAATTATTTTGAGTTTGATTATCGAACATACAAAAATAAACATTAATTTTGTAGGCTTTATTACTGAAATTAAATCGATTTTAAAATTTTCTCTACGCCTATTATAGTAAATTAACCGCCACAAATATAACTTATTTTGTCATTTATTTGTTACTGTTGTTGCATTGCTTTTTTATAGTTTTTAAATTGATTGGTATAAATTATTAGGGTTTGGCAATGGTATTCGATTCCTGGAGTGGGCATACGTACAATAAAAAAAGTATGTCCGAAATTTAGTGGATTTAAGAATGCAGGGAAGAGTGTAAAAGGTATCATCTCCCAACTCACCCTATTCACGCCGGTAACCAGGCCGGATGAGATCGGACATCTCGTGGGGTGCGGAAGAAGGTACACACTCCCCAATCGGTAGGCCCTGCAATGGCAATAAACCAAGGGTTGATAGCCCTTGGGGGTTGTCGCATGACTGATGATCGTGGTTCGGAACCCACGTTAAACTGTAGGTCCCCTCGGGTATGGCGCTGGCAGCGAACGAAGAGGAAAAAAGCCTAATTCGAAAGAAGGGCAAAACGGCAGGGTTTGGCAAGTAGTCAATTCACTTCTTTAAAAAGAGAACGCAAACTTTAATTTATTTAAAGTTTTACCTTTCAAAAATAGGACTCTAAATACACTATTCGTGTTATTTTTAATTGGATTTTTCTTTTCTTCTAATGCCAGGTAATTTTTAAATCGATTTATTTCAAAACTATACATTAAATCGTATCCAATTAAAAATTATATTTTCTGTAGTTTAACATAAAAAAAAAGTACAAAACTGAATGTTAAGTAAGGTCTCTCGGTCTCACATTTTTAAGATAATATAGCGACTTTTTTATTTTTATTGGTTTTGAAAATATTTAGTGAAAACTAAGTTCAGAATCTCCCCGTCAGGGGGTTGCAGCTCAGTAATGAGATCACATAGGACAACACGTTATATGAAGTTCTAACCTTATTTTTACCCAATCTACTTAATTCCAAATTATTGACCATATCTTTTAGGACAATCTATATCTACCTAATTTTATAGCTAGGAAAAAATAACCTTTCAGACTGAAATTTATTTTCCTGTTTTTTCTTCGCTGTAGCCCCACCCTACTCTCCATTCTGATCAAAATCGCTGCTAATTTAATGAATCCAGAGTTTTATGAGTTTTTACGTGTTCGTTTTTACTACTTTGTTAGTAATTGCGTTTCAAATAAAAACAATACGTGCTTAAAATGTACATGTAATAATGTTTTTAATGTCAAAAAAAATTTATATTTTACCAAGAAATATTAGGAGACCCCAAAACTGCGGCGGTGGTTCAGCGGTAAGCCACTGGCATTCGACGGTGGCGTTCAGAATTCGATCCTCGGAGTGGGCATACGCACAATAAAAAAAAGTATGTCCGAATTTTAGTAGGTTTAAGAATGCTGGGAAGAGTGTAAAATGTACCATCTCTCAATCCACGCTGGTAACCAGACCGGATGAGATCGGATATCTCGTGAGGTGCGGAAGAATGTATACACTTCCCAATCGGTAGGTCATAGCCCTTGGGGGGAGTATCGCATGTCTGAGGATCGTGGTTCGGAACCCACGTTAAGCTGTAGATCCCCTCCTAAATGGCCCTGGCAGCGAACGAAGAGGTAAAAAGCACAATTCGAAAGAAAGGAAAGAAACTCCACTTGAGACTGTGTTTAACAACTAATAAATTTACAGATTACAGATTTTAAGTTTCATTAAGGAGATATTATATGTAAAAGTTTATAAGCAACAAATATGCCATCGGCATCGTTTGGAATTGAATGAAAACACATTATAGAACCCATGTACTACTACTTTTAAGTACACAGTACCTACCATTGGACTTTTGTAAAAAGGTATTTTTTAGTTCTTACTAATTTTTCTTTTTATACTTCAGCAACATCATCCCTCGTACCTTACCTCACAATTCACATGCAAAACATCGGTCTACGAATGGAAGATATATCTCTTGTATATTTATCACTACCACTAAGTACGTTTTTGGCACCTCCTGTCACTGGATACTTGGTTGACAAATTTGGACGATACAAACCAGTGCTTTTAGTCTCCTTTATTTTTATGGGACTATTACACCACTCCTTACTATTTATTCCGGGACAAGAACTTCCCAGGACACAGCCCCCAGGTTACGTCATAACTCATCCCAAAAAAATGTATGTAGAAGTCTGGTGGAGTCCTTGTCCTAGTAGAGAATGTCCAGAAGCTGAAGAAGTCGATGTTACGTTAGATATGTGCGTGGATCATTGTTTATTGAAGAAACACGAAGAACAAATGAATCCACAGTTGGTTGTATCTGGAAATGGTGTCGAAATAGGTTTGGATCCTGGTGAACAGGATGACTTATTTTTCCACCTGGGAAAAAATAATACAAAATCGTAAGTTTTTTAGTTTCGAGTAAATTATGTCCGTGGTGCGAAAACATGATATGCAAAAAAAATATAGTCCAGACATCAAAATATCAAGAAAAACAGTTATCAGGATGAATTAAAAGCAAAATTTTGATAAATGGTTTGGGTTTAATAAATAGTGTCTTAAAATATCATTGTATTACTCATTTAATTTACAGGAAATTGAAAATTTACAACTAGGGTAACTGATCGAGTAATGGACACTCTTAAGCAAATTTAGTGTTTGATGATCTTTTACTGATGCATTGCTTAACATATGGTTATTTGTAAGTAATGAATTTAAAAGCTTATTTTATGAACAGTCCAAATATAATAAGAGGTTTTAGAAACAAAAAAAAATTTTTTTTTAAACGCATATATAAAAAAAAGTGACCCAGGAGCTAGTAATGGACACACCAACGTAGGTAATGGGCATGTTATGATTTAGTAATGGACACCAAGTTGAAAAATTATTTTAAATATATTTTTCCATCATATTTATTAAATATTTTGTGTCTCGACCAGTTTCATAAAGCATATTTTTTACTGAAAACAGAAGATTTTGTTTGTGAACAGGAAAACCTTTTCGAGCCATTGCTATTATCCTGTTTTCAACAACATTTTCTTCTGCTTCAGTTAGCTCTGTTGTTGGACCCATTTTTCTCCGAGAAGGGGTGGGCAAGGATAATTAATTTTCTAACAAGGGTCAATCTACAGTGGCGTAGCCAGGTGGGGGCGCGGGGAGGCCCAAGCCCCCCCTCCCCCTGCCCCCTGTTGCTTGACGCCCCCGCCGTTTTGGTCCCGTAAATAATAAATCTTATTATTTAATTTTGAAGAAGTAGTCCATTCTTCAAATCTTATTATTTAGTTTATTCTTATTGGCACGACCTTTTTTTTTTGTTTTTTATAAGTCACTTTTTTGTTTTTTATTAGTGGCGACCTGGCGCCCCATCATATGCTTGCCCCCTCCGCCCCCAAAGGCTGGCTACGCCACTGTCGATCTAGGCACATTAAATTCACGTGCTGCTGATTTTTTACTCATGCCATTTTGCGTTACAGCTTCTAAGGCATTGTTTAAATTTATCTCGCTATATAAAAAAAATTTTCGAGTGCAGTCCTTTTTAGTTTTTTCCATTTTCTAAAAATTAAAATAAGAGCTTTGTTATTTTAATATTTATTTATAAGTACTTATTATCTTTTTAAAAACTCATTTTATTTTTGTTATAAACAAATAATGCAATATAAACAAATAAAATGAAGTCAGTTGCCAAGGTGACCATTACTAAATCTGCTCTGTCTATAAATGGACACCCCTGATGATCAAAACTGGGTCTCTCAGTTTTATTGTGTATTAGTAATGGTCACCCCCCAAATTTCCAATTGTGTATTAATATCTCGATTAATGCAATTCACAGTAAATATTATATACATTACTAATGTCTAAACTTCCCAGGTGTGCAAAAAATCAGTAAAATTGCAATTTGCAGGCATAAATCAAAAAGCAAATTACTTTAAACAAATCCCGTTAGATCATCTGTTTTACACTGATCAAATTTAAAAATTAATTTGGCAGTTCGCATAAAAGTGAAGTTAGCCACTTATTGTTTTGCGATATGATGGCTAATAGTCATCTGGTCATTGAGCCAATTCCAACTTAGGGTTACATCAAATATTTTGCTTATTTTTAGTGAATTAATCTAACAAGTGGCCATTACTGGTACAATGTCCATTACTGGATCAGTTACCCTACAAGATATAAATAGCTTATAACGTCAACCTTTATCAAAATTTCCATTGTCTTTTTTTATCCAATTGTAGTAACACAAAATTATGTATAATTTGATATTTTCTATCTTGTTCTCTTTATTATTTTTTTATCTACTAATAAATTGTTTCATTCTTCATTTCTATTATTTAAGAAACCACTCGGGATTAGCTATAACTCTAGATATGCATCCGAATTTGGGTGAGCCAATTGAACAATTCGGTTTTGAAATGGAACAGGAAGAAGAAGATGAAAATGTCATGGAACTATCTAAGAGATTTAGTAAAAGAATGCTAAAACGATATGGTGTCCAAACTCAAGAACTAGATGAACTGGACCTCCGATGCGGAGGTATAGTATATGGATCGAATTTTATAACAAAAAATCGATTAAAATCCATGTCCAAAGATTGCATTTTGCAAAAGTGCCAATTCCGAGCAAATGGGCCAGAAATTTGTCCTGCCGATTATAAAGAAAGTGACAATAGGACATTTTGGATTTACTTTATCTTACGGTTCACTGGAACAGTCATGTTAACTGCTGGCGTTTCCATAATGGACCCCATTGCTTTGGTTTTAATAGAAAAATACGGAGGAGACTTTGGAAAAGAACGTTTATTTTCCAATTTGGCTATGGGTATATTTTCACCAATAATTGGTTGGTTGATCGATATGAACAGCAAAAAAGCTGGACACACTGATTACTCTGCAGCATTTTATGCCTTTGATGTTTTGCTAACAATTGCTGCCATTTCAGCTATGATGATGCCACTAGATACCAAACTACCATCTGATAATGTTTTCAAAGACCTAATAAACATATTTAAATTACCCAAAGTAATGGTGTTTATTATATTTATGTATCTTCTTGGTAACTTATGGGGTTTTCTAGAAAGTTACCTATTCTTTTACCTGAGAGATTTAGGTGCGCCAACATCACTTCTTGGCATTACAGTTACAGTTGGTACTTTAAGCAGTTTACCATTTTTGTATGGTGCTGAAAATATTTCAAGCAAAATTGGTCATGTCAATATTATTATTATTGCATTCTTTGCTCATGCTGTTCGTCTGATAGGATATTCTTTTATAGAGTAAGTACCTATTAAAATAATGTTTTGATAGATAAGATAAGGGTTAAGAAAAACTATCCCTATTTAATTTCCCTGATTTAAACTTTTGGTTGTATTTTTTTAAATATCTTTGAGTTGAGTTTATTATAATAAGTTTTGTAAGTTCCTTAATATTCAGGGTGATTCCAAAGTTGATACTTCTTTTTTAGCTGTGTATAGAAGGCATTAAAATAAACAACATTTTCAAACCCTTTTTTTTTTCAAAAAACTCAAAAATAAGGTACTTACATTCATTTATTACACTATGGATCAAATACGGTCCTGCCTAACTTGCCCGTTAAATAACATTAAGAAAACTTCCGGGTGTAGGATGAGCCCGCAAGGGAAAGCGTTCTGCGTATAATCTCGAAGCAGCAGCCGCACTTTGACGACACTCACCGTAAATTAGCACCATATCCACTAGTTCATTATTTTCAAATTTTACCATTTTCACGTTTCACCAGTTTAAAATTAACTTGCTTCAGAAAAACACATTGCAGCGAATTGGCAAATAACTGACCACCTACTCGTAAATTGCATGACTAATAAGACAAACAACATAAAGTATAGCAGGCTACGTTTTGATGACCAGGTCCGCACTTAGATTTTTTACTTCTGTATCTCGCCTATTGTTAAGTTTTTTGAAACAGGTATTTGAAAATGTTTATTTTAATGCCTTCTATACACAGCTAAAAAAGAAGTATCAACTTAGGAATCACCTCACATATAAGCATTGTGTTAAATAGGAATGGTGTAAAAACTTGATGAATTATTTTTAGGAGTGCATGGTGGTGCTTTCCCTTTGAGGCCCTGGAATCTTTATCAGTTCATCTTATGTGGGTAGCAGCAGCTACTTATTGTGCTACTCTAGCTCCATCAAATATGCTTGCTACCATCATTGGGGTTGTTGCAATGGCCCATTATAGTATAGGCAGAGGATCGGGCTCCTTTATAGGAGGACATATTATCAGTAGATTTGGTATTCGACAAAGTTTTAGAATTATGGGATTGTTTGCTGTTGTCTCTGGAATATTATATATTATTTTGTATAGAGCCTGGTTAGTAGAGAAGGCTGAACCTAATGATGAAGAAGTCGGTAAGTGTATTGTGCTACCAGGTAATAAAATGGTGATTCTGTATTTCATGATAATCATATATAATAGGATACTAAATATATTTTAGAAGTTATGATAAAGCCAGTTTGTTCTGTGTAAATTTTGTTGACACCCTGTATAAAAAAATTTTTCTTTATCATAGGTGACGGGTTTCCAAAGAAACCCAAAGATAGTGAACCAAAATTCAAAGATCAAGGGACCATGGTAAGTCTGGAAAGGCTCAGTATAATGGTGGAGTATAACCAAATTGGTTCGCTAACGTCCCTTGGAAGACATCACCTAATTAGAGCAAGAAGCAACAGCATTCGAAGAGGAAGCTACTCTGACGCTGCTACTAAGCATGTCAAATCATCGAAAAATGATCTGCTCAAGTCTACAATTGAAATAAATCATTCAAAAAGTAGCGCTAAATTAAATAGACGAACAGAAAGTAGTGGAAAGGTAAGTGTTTTAAAATTAAAGCTGCAAATTTCCACGAAGAAACTAATAAGCTTAAGAAAGGTATTTTAATAAATTCCAAAGTGACAAATGATTTTTGATTAAATATTAATTTAGCTCATACCGGGTCCGCCAACGAAGCGGGGACGGAAGATTAAATCATTGTCGAAGAACTTATCAAAAATACTAAACCTGCATTATACAGGGTGACTCAAAAAGGTGTGGTGGACTAAACTTGCATTTTTTGAAATGGAACAGCCTATATAAATTATTTTCCAATTCCCTATAAAATTTCACGTATATTTTGTATAAAATGTCATATGGCTAATTTCAATTGTTCTTGAGATATTGACGTTTAAAATATGGCATTTTCAGACTTTGACAGGCTGAGAGAAATATGGTTTTCACCTTCCTATCTTAGTTCATTATCTATCTAAAAGTTGCAACTTCCAGTTTAACCTGTTAAACCGTAAAACCATTTTCCTCTAAGATGCACCGTTTCAATTCTAGGCAAAGCCTGTCAAAGTCTAAAAATGGCGTATTTTAAACGTCGATATCTCGATTTAGACATATGACATTTAATTCAAAATATACACGTGGAACTTCATTGGGAATTGGAAAATAATATATAGGGTGTGTCATTTAAAAAAAATGAAAGTTTAATCCGCCACGTTTTTTTAAGCCACCCTGTATAATGTAAAATATTTTTAATATATGCCGCTTTTAAGTCCATACCTCACACTGGTTTAGTATTTTTGATAAGTTCCTAGATAATTATTAAAATTAAAATAATTCAAAAATACCTTCTTACTCTTACTGCCCTTTCCATGAAAGAACTCAAAATTTTTTTTTCTAAATACCTATATCAA
This sequence comes from Polydrusus cervinus, assembly GCA_935413205.1. Taxonomy (NCBI): domain Eukaryota; kingdom Metazoa; phylum Arthropoda; class Insecta; order Coleoptera; family Curculionidae; genus Polydrusus; species Polydrusus cervinus. Next base: position 12,112,845 of record OW284520.1, on the reverse strand, counting down.
TATTACTTTCAGGTAAATTCTGACGTAACATCTAGCAAGCTTGCCATCAGAAGCCAAAGCCTAGCATTCCAAGAAAGAGAACAACTGATTCCGAATGAGAAGGATGAAATCGTGTATGATGAAATTAAGAAAAATCAAATTTCAACTCCAACAGACTCCCAGAAAAATAGTAAAGAGCAAATTTCATAGTATTAGTATTATTTAAATTGATTTTGGATAGCTCAGCTTTGAATCGTTTTCTTGTATCCAATTGACTTCGTCAATTTTGAATTATTGTAAATAGAAACAAAATATAATACTAGACATTATAATTTGGAGTAGGTTAGTAAAGTTCTTTTTTAATAATAACTACATTCTGTAGTTTATAGTTGACACTTGATGGGTTGTAGATGAAAAGAACATATACCGGGTGTTTCAGGGGGTACGCTCGCCCTTATAACTTTTTTGTTGTTTAAATTACAGATTTAAAATTTTGTGTGTTTATATGTAATATTCTTTTGCATTTGATGACATAGCGGATGCCATTTTATCACTTCCGGTTTAACCGGAAATGATCTCAACCTTAGATTTCTATATGGAACACCCTGTATATTTTTGGCTATATCGATTCAGAACACCATTCCAAATTCAACGACACCCCATACGTTACTTCTTGATACTTTAAATTATTTTTAATTTTATTTTTATTTTTTCGTCTAGATTGCTATGAACTCTTTAAAATTGTTTACTTTTAAACCAAAATCTTGCTAAAAATGCAATTTTCAAGTTTTATTGTGTTTTAAATTTTTTACATACTTTTTAACTTTTTAAAAAGGCTTTTTCCAAGAGAATTAATTTTTTCCAAATGGAAACATATTGGCTCACTCGGGCAAAAAGATAGAGCACTTATTTACCAACAATTTTATATCACACATCCTAATGCCAAGTTAAAAGAACAGTGATAATTTATAAAAAATAACATTTTATGACAAAAAATACACGCAAACGGCTTTGCATTTATCTAGCATGACGCCATAATGCTCATAAACAAATGAACATAATTACAAATTAAATATTCTCATTGAAACAATAAAAACAGTCTAGTTAGTCCAGTTGTTCAAAATGCCTTCCTTGTTCTTCATGACAAGCGCGAATGTTTTGAATTGTTTTTCTTACAACATTTCGTAAATTTTCCCGTGTAATTCTATTAATGGCAGCTCTTAGAACTACTACACACTGGCCGAAAAATCAAACGATAAAATAGCAAGCTACTGTTGTCATGTCAAACTAATTTCAATGATGGCGGATTTTAACTTTGTAATTACGTTCATTTGTTTATCAGCATTATGGTGTCATGGGTACCTAGATAAATGCAAAGCCGTTTGCGCTTCGTGTATTTTTTGTCATAAAATGTTATTTTTTATAAATTATCGCTGTTCTTTTAACTTGACATTAGGATGTGTGATATAAAATTGTTGGTAAAAAAGTGCTCTATCTTTTTGCTTGAGTGAACCAATATGTTTCCATTTGGAAAAATTGAATTCTCTTGGAAAAAGCCTTTTTAAAAAGTTAAAAAGTATGTAAAAAATTTAAAACACAATAAAACTTGAAAATGAAGTAAACAATTTTAAAGAGTTCATAGCAATCTAGACGAAAAAATAAAAATAAAATTAAAAATGATTTAAAGTATCAAAAAGTAACGTATGGGGTGTCGTTGAATGTGAAATGGTGTTCTGAATCGATATAGCCAAAATATACAGGGTGTTCCATTTAAAAATCTAAGGTTGAGATCATTTCCGGTTAAACCGGAAGTGATAAAATGGCATCCGCTATGTCATCAAATGCAAAAGAATATCACATATAAACACACAAAATTATAAATCTGTAATTTAAACAACAAAAAAGTTATAAGGGCGAGCGTACCTCCTGAAACACCCGGTATATAGGAACTTGATCTGTACTTACAGGATGCGTTAAAAAACACTGCATACGTTATACTACCTAAGTAAAAAGATTATGGTTTAGTAGCATTAGAAATCTATTTTCAATAAATATATTTATTAATTTATTTGCATTTATTTATTTACCTCGTAATTCCAATTAAAAACAGTCTTTTTAAATACATATTTATTTGTAGCAAAATAACAAAAATAAACTCAACATTATTTATAAACTACTGTTATTAATATAAAACTGTATAAGTGTATAACAACACAGCCACAGAAACAGAAGTTATAACTCCTCCTGCTGACAGTGTTTCCAGATCTATTGATTTGGAAGTAGATTACTGAAACTTCAACAACAATCACTACTAAAATAAAAAAAAACTTACAATCTAAGACGCTTTTTCCTAAAGACTTTAGCTTAGACTGTGATTTTTTTTGCCGCTGGGGTAAAAATTATATTATTTAATTCGTTGATGACTATAATTTTATTTAAATTTTCTTACTCAAAATTTTTTATTTGACATATGTATATGGATGTAAATATTTTACAAGCACCTCCAAAAACACTTTTTTTGACTTCAGTTCAGTAGTTTTTTAAATTTTACTAAATTTTTGGAGAGTCATCTACTGATAAAATCAATATCAATCTGGCAACTCTGTTTGATGACTTAATATTTATCAAGTAATCTAACATATAACGTAAGGGACTTTTCCAATAATTTAAATTTAACTATAAAGATATAAGATATGGCAACTAATAACAAAACCCCTTTGCAGCTAAAATCTTAACTAGAAGTGTAGGTATAAGTATTTATCTAAGATAGTATTATAGGTGCCTGCTATTTGAGCTAAAAATAAACTGGTTTGTGTAAATGGATACAGTAGATTTTTTTAATCGAATATTTAGGCGAGGAAAATAATTTTATCGACGAAGCATCAAATAAATTCAACAATGTGTTTGATTTAAGAATGGCAAAAGAAAAAAATACCAAGAACCTAAAAAATATCTAAAAATTAAACAGAAGCTACTTTATTAGATGTTTGACATGTGTGCCATTGTTAGCTGGACAATGACCATTGGCCAAGCCTGTGTAAATTTCTGTCAATCATATTCCATCCAATTTCACGTATTTTATTTCTAATAATATACTTTAAAACTTCATAATTAACCGGTCTACTTCGGTAAACCTTATGTTTTAAGTCAGCCACAAATAAAGGTCCAAGTCCAAAGAGTGAGGGTCTCTGACATGCCACTAAATTTCGCCTCTCCTCCTTAAGCACTGATTTGGAAACATTTGGTTCAAAAATTATTCTGGAATTTTACGTTCATTTTTGCTAATTCAGTGAGAGTGAATAGTAAAATTCAACTGTGGCACGCCATTTCATAGATAGTTGAGTGTCTATGAATTCGGGAGTTATACTTTACTTTCTGGAAAACCAATATCTTAAAAACTAACTGTGTTTTATAGATAATGAACCACGAATGTCAAAATATGATTTAAACAAAACGAAATATATTTTAACAGTTCTTTTGAAATGCAATAACTAATCAATTTCTTTAGTGGTGGTAAAACATGTACAATGTATAGAAGTTAATATAAATAAATGATATAAATTATAATTTTATTGGACAGGAAATATCAAATCGTAAATGTATATTACAATATCTAAAACTTAGATAGTGGTATCGAAGGATTATTTTCATATTATATAAAGAAAAAAGACAGTGTCGGAACACACATATGGATTCCAAAAGTTATTAGGAATTACTCCGAAATTTGTATTTACCTTTTTAGACTACGATTAGTAGGTAACGTTATTTTATTTCTATTTTAAACATAAAAATTTTTTAAATTCGATTAAGCGTCACAAATATAGCATTGTTGTGTACATTTCTGTATAAAAACTCTAACATAAAATTCTGCCTTTATTTGAACAAGACGCGCATATACAGGGTGATTCCTAAGTTGATACTTCTTTTTTAGCTGTGTATAGAAGGCATTAAAATAAACAACATTTTCAAATACCGTTTTACAAAAGACTTAAAAATAGGCGAGATACAGAAGTAAAAAATCTAAGTGCGGGCCTGGTCATCAAAACATAGCCTGCTATAGTTTATGTTGTTTGTCTATTAGTCATGCAATTTACGGGTTGGTAGTCAGTTATTTGGCAATACGCTGCGGTGTGTTTTTCTGAAGCAAGTTATTTGTAACTTGGTGACACGTGAAAATGGTAAAATTTGAAAACAATGAACTAGTAGATATGGCGCGGTGAGTGTCATCAAAGTGCGGCTGCTGCTTCGAGATTATACGCAGATTGCTTTCCGGTGCGGGTTCATCCTACACCCAGAAGTTTTCTTAATGTTATTTAACGGACAAGTTAGGCAGGACGGTATTTAATCCATAGTGTAATAAATGAATGTAAGTACCTTATTTTTGAGTTTTTTGAAAAAAGGTATTTAAAATAATTAAATTTATAATAATTATATACTTATTGTTATATTTTTTGCTGAAGCTTTTTGTGGAAGACGAAAATGTAATCAACAATGTTATATTTGTGGAGTTTACTCTACCAGCCTATTTTACCAATGAAAAGAAAAAAAAACGTAACCATCGCCAATTATCAGTGGCGGTACTAGGGCGTGGTTTTATGTTCTTCAGTAATAGTATCATGGTTTAGAGTGATTTTAAAGTTACCCCCCCCCCCCCCTTAACAAGCTGCAATATAAATTAATTTTAGAAACATGAAGTTTTAATCATAAAACGTAGAGATAGACGTTTCTATTGCATTTTTCAAAAACTGCTTTATTGTTGATAAGTCAGGCAGTACACTGATAAAAACAGTTTTAATAGGCAAAATAGAGGTAAGGCAATGGAAGCTCGCATTCTGTTATCTGCTAACAGAATTCCTTTCAAAATTGCCACCAAAAAGAATGTCCCGGCTTAGTTAGGCTAATCAAAAAGCATTAACATCGTTAAATTTTTAAAAAGGAACGTGAAGGTTAATTTTTGGTATGACTAGATAACCATGTAAATGCTTTGTTAAAGATAAGATTAGAAATGTTTTAATAAAACATAATGTTCTTAAGATACTTGTCAGGGCTATGTATATTTTCTAGAGCGGGGACTTTTTTTATGAATCTAAAGAGTGTCGCAAAAGTCACAATAGAGCTAATTACAGCGCAGAGACCCATACAGCCAATCGAATCATACATATAAAGGTCACAAAGAAAATATATTTTTTTTACATTACACTAATAGTTTTAGTATTAAACTAGATTTTTGGTTTTAAACTCAAAAATGAATAAAATTTGTTAAAAATTTATGATTAAATTCCTTCGCGATGTAGTGGGTTCAAAGTATAAAAAAAATTAAATGCCTAATTTATAATATAAGTACGACAAAAGTCACTAAATCAGGATTGAAACAATATCTCCGTCTTATACAGGGTGTCTCACGGTGGATAAATTCCATAACATCCTGTATAAAAAAAGATAAATTGGAATTTATAGAAAAATATAAATAACAAAATTCTACTGCCAAATATGACTTAAGAAAAGTGTATACTTTTTAGCACCAATAAAAGCAAGTAGGTATGATTCGAAGTATAAGAATTTCAGGATAAAACCATTACTAAATTTTAAAAAAAATTGTAAGTACTTCGACGTCCTTAATAACCCATCAAGGTTAAATCAGAATACAGTAAATTTATTATTACGATCAATTAAAATACAGGGTAATAAAATTGATCGCAGGCAGATTTAATTGAACTGTGTATTGTTTCAATATATATTAACAGAAAGGGCTTAAGTCACTAAATACTGTTTACGAGAAATAAAAAAAAATTATTCTTTGTATAATTTTATCAAGCTTTTGACAGCTGTCTATGTAGGGTATTTTCCTCAAAACTGGCAATGCTTATATTTTTAAAACGAATTGGGATAATTAATTTCTGTTAAAAGGTTTTGGTAGGTCCGCAACGGCTTTATTTCTGAGATACAGGATGTTGAAATTTAAATGAAAAATAATTTTTTTCCCAATATTTCTAAAACCGCTTTGTATTTTTTTTAAAATTTTGGTACATGCAAAGTACGCGTGGCGTCCCTGTTAACATTCCTTAAAATACTTTTAATCAAAAAAATGACACGCCACTGATTTTTTTTAAAATTAAATATTATTTTTATATTTAGCCTCTATCTTCTCATAAATACAATATTCACCTGAAGACGGCTGGAGATGCTTACCGGTTAAAACGTAGTGATTCAAAAGAAATAAAGACAACGAAAGTCCAAAACTATACTGCCGTTTAATAAACACCATTGTATCCAACCTTTAAACAGACATTCAGGGAATCTTAACAGGGACGCTACTGATGAAAATGCGTACTTTGCATGTTCCAAAATTTAAAAAAAAAAATACAAAGCGTTTTTGGAGATATTAGGAAAAAAATGATTTTTCTTTTAAATTTCAACACCCTGTATGTCGGAAATAAAGCGGTTGCGGACCTATGTTCATATAAAGAATTTTTCTTAAAATCGTACAAGTTTTATCGCCCTTTCAAATTAGCATTCAATTATGAAAGACCCTGTAAAGAAAAAATAAAGTTTAGTTTCGTTGAAAAAATCACCTTTCCTTTGCAAAGCATAATTGAGGTTATACGATTATATAGTTTCCAAATCAAATACGTGCTGAAGCACGCAATGCGGTTTTTCAATCGCGCAGCTAATTCTAAATTTCCCCTCCCCTTCCACCTATGTGGGACCAATATAACTATTTTTTAAACAACAATATCTTTTTGGAATTAACTACTATTCTTCAATTCAGCTTTAAACTCGCTCATAGCTGTATGTATCCTAAAATGTAGTCTTGATTCACAAGAGTAACTTGTGTAGTTTTTCCTGTAAAAAAAATATTAATCAACACTAAACATATACCTAATTAATCATTTATAGAAATTATCGGGCTGGTAAAGTTAACAGGAGATTGATCTAGTGGATCTAAAGGCGTTTTGTGACTCTCAGCTCCCCCTCCCCTCCCCCCCTTAGAGCATAAAAAGTAACTTTTTTTTGCAAAATTTGTTTTTATCTTTATCTAGTAGCCGCAAAGATTAATGATTTTTTTATTTTATTTTTAATTATTATTTAAAAACAAAAATAACATTTTTTATGCCCTGAGGACCTGTATCTGTATGTATAAGATTTATCCCTGTCATGCTGTTAATAATTTTTTTTTAATTGTAAATATGATCCACATGATCACACTATGAATAATAGAAAAATTTCATGGAAAAGTCGAAAAATTATTTCAATTTTCAAAAAAAAAAATGAAATTTAAAAAACACAAATTTATATTAAACTGAACAATTTTCAAAAAATTTTAATTAGATTGGCAAGAAAAACCTACGAAATCTTTATTGCTACTTACTTGGCATCTTCCAAGGCTAAAAGTGCTTTAGCCCTATTACCCAGCGACCATTCTACCAATGCTAACTCAACAATAGCATATGGGACCAAATAATTATCCTCAGCTATATCCTTCTGCATAGAAATTACTTTTTCAAAATGATCTATAGCTTGATTAGGACTTCCCATATGCCTTAGACAAGCGCCTTTAAGAAGATATATCAGTCCCTTGTTGTCAGAATCATATTTTGTTGGTTTCATGCTTGATTCAACCTCTGCTTCTGCTTTTTCTATTAGTCTTAGTATATCCGTGGCAACGTCAAAATTTTTTACTATTTTTAATAGATTCCACATAAACATTAATTCTAAAACTGGCAGTACTAGATGCTTCTTTTGGCTAAAATATCTTTCAGCTTTTTTAATAGCGAATTTTTCCATTGGAATGGATTTTCCAGCTATTCTTTGTTTATATTTCGGGACATCCCTAAAAATAATTAGTGTAAATTAAAATATAACATCAAATTCAAACTCTCTCTCGCCCTAAAGTCCACAAGGCTAATCCCAAGAAGTATTTACTAAATATAAATAATCAGTCGTTTTAACCTTAAAAGTTTGTTCAGTTCATCTAGTTCGTCGTAGGTTAAATCATCCTTCATCGTGATCATAATTACTGCTTTTTGGTACGTATATAAGCATTTAGACCATTTGCTTTCTTCATTTAATATAGTACTATACCTAAGAGCCTCCCTCCATTCACATTTTAAACTAAAAAGTAGTAAGTAATTAAATTTCTTAAGGATACCTACACAGTTTAGTAATGTAACTATCAAGTAATAGCACAATAATTATGTTATCATAACATAACATAGATATCTTACCAATGTACCCATAGAAGCTCCCAAAAACAAACATGATGGAACTGAGGCCACAGATTTTGCGACTTCCACGACAAAGTATAATATTTAATACTTTCATCCAGATTACCCCTAACGAATTCCAGTCTTCCTTGGAAAAACAAGAACCAAACTCCATCTGGATGTTTCTTTAGTTGTTTTTCCAAGATTTCTTGGCAGAGTGTTGTGTCTCCCTCTGTATGACTTAATACATGTAAAACAATTAAATTATATCCTAATAAAGTCATCGTGCACAAAATTTGCCTTATGCCGTTAAGTTGGTACCCTTCAATAAGGTCCTTTAATCCGTGTTCCTAAAAAATGTATCCATTTAAGGTAAAAAGTCATACTAAAAACATTAGTTTATATACCTATAATTAGTTATATATTGGCTTTATTTTAGTTCAAATAGAATTAGACAAGTTAGACTTGCCTTATTTCCTGAAAATCCAATAAATTCTAATAATTTAATAACTCTAGAAGGTAACATTGAAATCATTAAATTAAACGTTCCGATACCCATTTTTACACCACTTTCAAAGTGTAATTTGGTTCCACCATTTTCCCATTGTCTTCTGAAAAGAATTTGTTGACACTCCCTGAAAAAATTATTAATTAAGAAATGTAGGTAGGCCCTACCCCAAAGTAAAGGGGTAAAAATACGTATCGACACAAAAGAAATTATAAACTAAAACCAATTTAACCAAATTTTAACTGTTTGCAAGGTCTGATGATGCCCGTACAGGGCGAAACATGTTACAAACAAAATTAGATAAAAAGCACTTTTATAAGGCCGAGATTTTTCCTTGCTAAAATTTAAAAAAGCTTAATCCTCAGGATTATTAAGTTAAAAAGACAGTACTAGCTAATACTCCAAGAGTTAGAGGCGTCAAAACCCACTGACGTAGCTGGGTGAGGGTGCCCCCCCCCCCCCCCCCTTCAAGGACCATAAATATCATTAAAAATAATAAATTTTACAGTGCTACATTTTGTTTCCGCGCTAAAAAAATAACATTAAAAAAACAAAAGCAACTATCGATAGTTTCTTTCTTCTTACATAAAGTATAAAAAAAAACATGAAACAAATGGACTAATAATTTTATATAATAATTAATATAAACGATCCAATGAAAGGTCAGATGCGTACAGGTACTTTTTTTAAATTAATTAGCAATGAAACAACCATTACATAGTACTTCTGTTGCTTTCATCAAGGCTTAAAAAGCAGTAACCATAAAACCTATTAGGCTAAATAGTAATAAGAACAATAATAATTATGAAAGTAAAAGTTGCTTTTAAAATAATTAGATGAGTTAGTTAGATTGTTATATTGTAGAAAGGATGCATTGAATGATAAAATATGTATTTTAATAATCCGGAATCATAGGTGTAAAGTAATTTAAAACCAAAAAAAAAGTTTAATTGGTTAGGTACTTTAAAAAAATTTAATACTTAATTTAAAAAAATCGAAAAAAAGATATTTTAATGAAAACCCTAAAAATAGTTGTTAAAGAACATTGTATCGTAGAAAATATTAAAAAATATTTTTTTATATAAATATACCTTTCTGATATTCGCCTAAGTAAGTATATCTGTAGTGTTCAAATTTAAAAAGTTTTAAAAAATCAATTAAGAAATATAGTCATGTTTTTTTTGTATTTCATTATACACTGCGTCCAATAATTATGAATTTCATGTGCCTTTCTGTTACATTAATTTTCCAGAATTTAGGACCCACAGCCTTGTTTATAAGAAAGTAATCTTTTTACAATAAAACATATTTTGACTTTGACTTAAGCTTCGTATTTTAGGAACATTAATTTTAAAATCAGATTTTACATAGCTTGATATTTTAGCCATCACCCTGTATAAAAAAAGACATAAGGTGAAGTCAAACATATTGTACTTAGTGGTCCAAGAGACAGCCTACCCAATAAACTAAAAATGGAACGATTTTGTTAAATTTTGGTAAAAATATGGGTTTTTGAAAAAATGTGTGTTATTATTTTATTACTGTTATATTAATGATATTGAACGGCAGCAGAGTTTTGGACTTGCATTGCTTTGAATCACAACGTTTCTACTGGTAAATATATCCAGTCGTCTTCAGATGAATACTGATTAATGATATTATAAACAGGATTTTTCTCAAAGAAACAGTTTTAACAAAAGAAAAAAAGTGTTAACGTATAACAGGTTTCACATGTTTGACAGTTAAACCAGAAGTTAGAATGTTTAAAATTAAAAATTAAAACCTAAGACAGACCAACAGATAGACAGGCCGACTAGCAGAAACATCTAGGGACCCTAAAACGTCAACATCTAATATCTAAAAAAAAATTTCATGATGACTTTCCTTTTTAGCGTTTCTTAAATTCCAAAAAAACAGTGTACCAGGAGACAGTAACTACACTGATTTTCTAAAATAAAAGCTAAAATGATTCTGTTTGTAAAAAAGTCTGCAATCATTTCCTGTTGACTAAGCTGGATTTCCTTATCTATACAGGGTGATACTTCTTTTTTAGCTGTTTATAGAAGGCATTAAAAAAAACATTTTCAAATACCCTTTTTCAAAAAACTTAAAAATTAGGCGAGATACAGAAGTAAAAAATCTAAGTGCGGGCCTGGTCATCAAAACGTAGCCTGCTATACTTTATGTTATTTGCCTTATAATTTATTAGTCATGCAATTTACAGGCCGGTAGTGAGTTATTTGGCAATAAGCTGCGTTGTGTTTTTCTGAAGTAAGTTAATTTTAAATTGGAGACACGTGAAAATTGAAAAATTTGAAAACAATGAACTAGTAGATTGGTGTTAATTTACGGTGAGTGTCGTCAAAGTGCGCCTGCTGCTTCGAGATTATACGCACAACGGTTTCCCTTGCGGGCTCATCCTACATCCAGAAGTTTTCTTAATGTTATTCAACGGGCAAGTTAGGCAGAACCGTATTTGATCCATAGTGTAATAAATGAATGTAAGTACCTTATTTTTGAGTTTTTTGAAAAAATGTATTTGAAAATGTTGTTTATTTTAATGCCTTCTATACACAGCCAAAAAAGAAGTATCAACTTAGAAATCACCCTGTAAATTATTAGTGGTGGGCAAAAATTAGATATATCGATATTTTTATAGATTAACGATATTTAAAATGATAAAATAACGTTATATAAATAATTCAATGTTTCTATATTTTTTAAAAACACTTTGTTTTAGAATAGAATGCGAAATTTTTTTTGGAAACACCGTAAAAAAATAAAATATATACCGATATTTTCTTTAATAATTAATCAATATTAGATTTTCAGTATCGCCCAGTCCTAATTAAGATCTTTGATTTCTTAAACCTGATGATGGCTAATGGCCAAAACGCGTTTATTGCAAAAACATATTAATTATAAGAAGCATTGTGCTTTAAATTTCTACCATACTTAAAAACAGTACCAAAAAGTTAGTTATGCTAAAATCTTTTTGATTTTTTTAATTAGTGGATATTTATATCTTATAAATTCGCTAAACCAAATTCGGGTTTGTTTTTTTATTGTTATACTTACTTATACGAACTAAAACAAGACCTAATCTTAATTCCAGCCTTAATAAAACTGCTCAGAGTTTCATCCTCCATAAAAGTAAGCATGGCTTTAAGCAGTAAACATTCAGCGTAGCAAAGCTCAGCATGAACCTCAATTTCTGTATATTGATCGTAGTTGTTCTTTTTAACTATTTTCCCAAGTGATTCTCCAATGGTGTTTTTTCTTCTAAATCTATTACATACTAAGAGGGAATGTTTCAGTGCTCTTGCCGCAGTTTTTATCGCTGCAGGTTCGATGGTCAATATGGCTTCCAAAAATAAAAATATTGAATGACCTAACGAGTGATACATTGATACACTGGAACTGAAAATAATGGCAATTTTTAGGAAAAAATATTTCACGTTATACTGAAAACTTATTTTGAAAACAAGTTCACCTAATTGCATCTTTCAACAAATTTTAATACGCCTTAATCCTTAAGTAAACGAATACAGTAAAACCTCTCATAACGGACACCTCTAATAAGCGGACATCTCTATAAAGCGGACATTGTTTCATAGTCCGGAACTAGCTACAGTGAAACCTCTCATAACGGACACCTCTGATAAGCGGACATCTCTATTAAGCGGACATTTTTTCATAGTCCGGAACTAGCTACAGTGAAACCTCTCATAACGGACACCTCTGATAAGCGGACATCGCTATTAAGCGGACATTTTTTCATAGTCCGGAACTAGCTACAGTGAAACCTCTCATAACGGACACCTCTGATAAGCAGACATCTCTATTAAGCGGACATTTTTTCATAGTCCGGAACTAGGTATATGAAATTCCATGAAAATCAACCTCCTTTGGGCGGACGCGGACAGGCTGTTTTCATACAAAGAGTGCGAAAACTCTCCTTTAAACGGACACAAATTTTTTTAAAGAATTTGGGAGACGAATACGAACGTTGCAAAAAGTCTCTGAGGACAGACCCGCAACCAATCGCGTATGAAAGTAGTGTAATTCCCCGAAAGCAGTCCGCCGTTTATTTGTGAGTTGTAAAGTTAAAATCGTAAACAATGGCAGAAAAAATCGCATTTTTTAGTACTACATTCTAACTAAAACTAGTGTATGTTAGTTATGTTTAATAAATCTTTATTTGTACATACATATATATTATAATAATTTTGCATTTACATATTATATTAACAAATTTCCCATGGGCGGACACCTCTACTAGGCGGCCACATTTAGACAGTCCCGTAATGTGGTCCCGTAGGTGTCCGCCTAAAAGAGGTTTCACTGTATTTAACCAGATCAATCCCTTCCTATGCTCCGCAGGCCCGTGAAAACTCTAGGTGTTAATTTCTTTTTGTTAAAATCAAAGATCCTTATACAATATATCATGTTGCGCCAAAAAATAAGAAATGCTTTTTTGTTAACTATTTAGAATAATTATACAAGAGGCAGCTCAGTTCTTTTTTGGAAAAACGCTCTGACTTGTCGATTTTGTTTTCGAGGGGGACACAAAATTGGCAAAAAATCACGTTAACACGTGCAGCCCCTGGGCGGGGGTGGCACCACCCCTAAAATCTTAAATGGAGAGAGGGGTCGAGTGATACCTTATTTTAAAGGTCTTGCAATTCCCTTTACTACTGACCTGAAGTACCATCGCGCCGATAAAAAACTGGGACAGGAAATTTTTCTATTTTCTCCTAGACTATTAAGAATAATTTTACATCAAGCCTGGTACCAGTAAAATGTCATGAACATTTGCATGTCAATAAAGATTGTCACTTTATGATTGACTCATCAAACATACAATCATATATTATTTGTAAATATGCCACAATTAACCCCCCAGCAAAAGGCAATTATTTATAGTCGGTTGCGAGATAGTGTTGCTATTAGGGATATTGCAGATGAACTGGGAGTAAGCAAGAATACCGTGCTATTGGCAAAACAAAAAATAGCAAGACATGGGACTATTATTAGGAATGCAGGTTCTGGTCCCCCTAAAATTTCTACTGATGATCATGATAGAAGACTGGTTAATTATCTAAGGGATCATCCCTTCGAAACTGCAATCAAGGCAAAAGAAGAGACGAATTTTCCAGGTTCTGCAAATACCGCTAGAGACAGGGTTCGAAATTCCGATATACGAAGCCGTTGTGCTGCCAATAAAAATTTTTTAACGGAAATAAATAAACAGGGCAGGTTAGAATTTGCACATGAATATATTAATCAAATAAATTTATGGGAAACAGTTATATTTTCTGACGAGAAAACTTTTCAGTCATGCAATAATGGGAGAATTCGGGTGTATAGGCCTTCCGGCATGCGGTATGATGAGAGATACACCCACAAAACCAACCAAAGTGGGCGTTTCTCCATAAATGTTTGGGGCTGGATTAGCGCTAGAGGACCAGGACTTTGCCAAATCGTCGAAGGAAGACTAACTGCAGCAGTATACGTTAATATACTAAACGAAGTGATGATACCATCGGTAAACGCTGTATACGGTCAAAATTACACATTTCAGCATGATAATGCTCCAATACACACAGCGCGCATTGTACAAAATTTTCTCCAAGAAAATAACATAGCAGTTCTTCCCTGGGCTTCGAAGAGTCCCGATTTGAACCCGATAGAAAACATTTGGGGTGCCATGGTCAAATCTATGTATAAACATGATTTCCAACCTAGAAACAGGGATGAATTACGTCATAGGATAAATCAAGCTTGGGATGAAATAACTGTCGAATTATGTAGAAACTTAGTTTTAAGTATGCCACAAAGGCTCCAAAAAGTAATAAACAGAAATGGTTCTATGACCAAATATTAATTTTGTGTTGTTTTGGCAAACTTTGTGTTCGCAATTTTTTTCTTTTTATTAAATGTATTTTATTACCTGTATTAGCTTTATTTATTATTTTGTGGTAATGGTAAATATAATAATTTATAAAATATTTGACTTTAAAAAAATCTAATACTTAAATTTACTTTATCCATATTATATGATGTCTCTCAAATTTAACCACCCCGTATCGAAAAATACAAAACATTCCATTATGTAACCTAGGTTACTTTTTAAATTTTGAATGTTTTTCCTTTTTAGCTCTGGACACCTTTTATAGTCTAGGGGATATGTATTTCTTACATTGTTTTTGTAAATCTCTTGTCCCAGTTTTTTATCGGCACAATAGTACATGAATTTTACATCATTATAAGGATAATTGAAAGACCTTTAAAATAAGGTATCACTCGACCCCCTTTTCTATTTAAGATTTTAGGGGTGGTACCAACCCACGCCGTTAACGTGATTTTTTGCCAATTTTGTGTCACTCTCGAAAACAAAATAGACAGGTCTGAGCGTTTTTCCAAAAAATAACTGAGCTGCCAGTAAATGTCTCTGTTTCGTTTTCGATGCGCCACCCTGTATATATTTACTTCAGTGTCACTAGCACACCGCTTTTTACATAGTATACAAAACCATTTCTCATTATTTTAAATACCACCTCTACATAACATAAAAACAAAAGATTTCCTACTAGACGCGTTATCTAAATTGTTAGGTAATAATAATAAACATTGATATTGGTCACCTTGAAGTTTTTACATTTGATAATATTAAATTATATACTTTGATGTCATTCATAAAATTGTAGGAAAGTTTGAAAAAAAACATTAATTTAATTGTTGGAAAATGTTTTTTAATTGAATCTGTGACAGTGGCGGCTCGTCAGGTGAAGTAGGTGAACCAAAAAAAATAAAACCAGGAAAAAAATTTTTCGACAATATTAAATATTAACGTACCAATACAGCCATCATTTTAGCCCTTAAAAAATAATTATGTTTGAACTAATAATATTAAATGATAGGAATAAAAGTCGGTCTAAACCACAATATCTATTTAGACCGACTTTTATTCCTATCGTATAATTATTAACCACTGTGAGTATGGACTACTTCTTGAATCTTAATAATATTAATTTAATCCGAATATAGCTATGCATAATAGGGCCACGGTTAACTCCGATGGTCAATAATTATAAACACTCGTGCATTTTGGTGCGCCCCAGCCGGCCGTGTCCGTTAGCTCAAAGCAAGTGAAGATCCAACGCCCAACATGGCTTGGATATTCACCGTTGCTATGGTTACGTAACGTCAGTCACGCAAATAGCACGTAACAATTTGCATTATGATGAAGGGCAATTTAAAAATATATCAGTCATATGCACCATTGTTTTAGCATTGGTTCGCCTAACCTTAAGGTATTTATTTTGAGGCTTCGCGAAACTTACGGTGATAGATATCGTTTTTACGTGATTTACTCTGTGATTAAATAGTGTTATTTTTATTATTCAGTTAATTCAGTAGTGTAGGTACGTACCTACTTAGTTTGATTTTTATTGTGTGTTTGACTGTTTGAACGTAATAAAAATATAAATTAGTCGATGTTTGTCTAAGTACCCGCACTATACCTAGCTCTTCACCATTTTTTAAGACCGCGAGCCGCCACTGATCCGTGATTTTTAAAAGGGCAGCAAGTCGGTGTTAAAAAATTACTAGAAAAACAGGGAAAACAATAAACTTCTCTATAATATAATGGCAGTGCCTACTTTCCCAATAGGCCCGGGCCTAGGGCCCGCTTTCTGGTGGGCCCCGAGCTCTATCTGAGCAACACTAACTTACTCAAAAAGTTTAAGACAAAATACTTCATTTGCAAAACTGAGACGCTGCTAATAATTTTTATAATAAAAAAATATTTTATAAAATCCAAGCCGATCGAGGCCTTTTTACATTAGGTGGTGCAATTTCAAGACAAATTGCCTGAAAGCATGCGCTTTGATGAAGTTTTAATCAACAGATGCCGGTTTTAAATGACAAAACTTTCATCGGTTGATTAAAACTAAATTATTAACTAAAAAAAAAAGCCGCACAAAGGAAGGTGAACGGACCAGCAATTTTATGTTTTCCTAATTTATTAACTTAAAAAATTACACAAACATTTGATCTAAAAATTGCGCATAAAATAAATTTTGATCACTTTAAAAGCTTGACAGTAACAACTTATTCAAATAAACAAACAAGTAATTAAAATATGTTTAAAACTTACTACGGTGTCATTAAGTTTTTGGCTTCAAGAAACTGGTTATTAAAAAAATAATTTATAGCTTGTTGTCCTTCCTCAAGTGCTCTGTCCAAAGTCATGTCTTCGCTAAAAGAAAAAAAACAATAACTATTGTTAAAATATTAAGAAAATTATTTATCAGCTAATTTACTAAATGAATTCAGTTATGTCCCTATTAACTGCGGCGGTAGCTCAGCAGCGGTGAGTCACTGGCATTCGACAGTGGCGTTCCGAGTTCGATCCTCGGAGTGGGCATACACACAATATAAAAAAAGTATGTCCGAATTTTAGTAGGTTTAAGAATGCAGGGAAGAGTGTAAAATGAATAATCTCCCAACTTACCCCATTCACGCCGGTAACCAGGCCGGATGAGATCGGATATCTCGTTGGGTGCGCAAGAAGGTACACACTCCCCAATCGGTAGGTCATGCAATAACGCAAGAAACCGAGGGTTAGCCCTTGGGAGGGAGTGTCGCATAACTGAGGATTGTGGTTCGGAACCCACGTTAACCTGTAGGTCCCCTCGAGAATGTCCCTGGCAGTAAACGAAGAGATAAAAAGCCCAATTCGAAAGAAAGGCAAGAAATTAATAATATAATGATAAAAGAGATGATTAATCATGCTAAGGCACCATTTATTTAATTATCTAAAAACATTCCTCGTTTTGAAAAATTTCGGAACTTTATTGGGTTAATATCAAGTTTGATAATGTACCGGGTGAACACTATAATTCTGGAAAATGGAAAAATAAAAAAATTGCAATGGAGTCGGAAGATATGTGGTCCAATATATGAATACTTAAGTTTATGATTATGACAAGAAAAAACTAATAATTTTGAAGGTTTTAGGAAAGAAAAACCCACCGCACTGATAAAAAAAATTGAATGCTTTTCTCGGTGTAAGTATTGGGAAATTATATTTTATTATATACCGATAAAACTTCAAAAATACTTACAGGTTAGCTGAAAAATCAGTAGCATCTTCAAACTGAAAAAAAAAGAAAATGTTTTTATATAATAATTATAATGTAGATATAGGCGATTTTATAACCTTATAATATGTCCAACAAATAATTTGATCAAAGGTTATTACTTCGTATAAGGTATGTTAATTTTTGTATTTATTCCTTACATTTATACACCTGATATTTACAAAAAAATTTAAAATAAACTGCTGGACAATTGCTTTCGAGCAAGAAAAATTTCGCCTAAATTTAACAGTTAATATTTTCTGAACCAGATATGATATCGACCTACGGTTTTGAATGGTTGACAGATTCATCCCTTGAGAAACAATTGTCATTATTGGATTTTCTTTAACTGTCAAAAAATTTTATATACAGGGTGTTAAAGAAGACGATGATTTTTGCTCCAATTTTAATGGCGTGTAACTTTCACAATAATATTTTTAAGTTTTATCACACATTTTTGATATCTGCTATATTTTAAGAAATACCGATTTTTTGGAAAACCTTGCTTTATTTTAACTTATTGGTAGCTAGATCTCACTGTGCGTTGTATCATGCAAACTTTGCGAGTAATTATTATACCTTATGAATAAAAGCTTGATTATGTTCAGTAACAATAGTTGTACCTAAATGTTATGATGTACAGTGGCGTACTTATAAACACCTATATGTCTATGGTTTATTAGTAGGTATCTCACAATTTTTCATGGTTGTTTTATATTGGAAAGTACTCGCCCCTAGATTAGGTGAATTTTTTCTTATTTTTTAGTTTTTCATATCGCACTACAGGTAAATTATACAGTGTGTTGCCAAAATTTTAACAATGATAATTTTTTTTAATTTAATTTTTGGAAATTTATTAATTTCTAACTTTCTAACACTATACCTACTCATAAACCATAGACATATAAGTGTTTGTAAGTACGCCACTGTACATCATAACATTTAGGTACAACTATTGTTACTGAACATAATCAAGCTTTTCATAAGGTATAATAATCACTCGCAAAGTTTGCACGATACAACGCACAGTGAGATCTAGCTACCAATAAGTTAACATAAAGCAAGGTTTTCCAAAAAAATCGGTATCTCCTAAAATATAGCAGATATCAAAAATTTGACAAATTACTTTTTAAATTTAAAATATATATATAAAATTTAAATTTTAAAATATTATTCTGAAAGTTACACGCCATTAAAATTGGAGCAAAAATCATCGTCTTCTTTAACACCCTGTATATAAAATTTTCTGACAGTTAAAGAAAATCCAACATTGACAATTGTTTATTAAGGGATGAATCTATCAACCATTCAAAACCGTAGGTCGAAATCATATCTGGTTCAGAAAATATAAACTGTTAAATTTAGGCGAAATTTTTCTTGCTCGAAAGCAATAATTGTCCAGCAGTTTAGTTAAATGAAGATTCTACAAGATAATTCAGACTGACAGTTTTGCGTGATATCAAAATCACTTTCGAACCACCCGAAAGTTCCTTATAATATAAGGTCATATTTTGTCAATACTGTGTCAAAATACAAATCAGATTGCACCACCAAGTAGTGAATACTTTTCTATTGGTAGAATGCAACCACCTGCAGACCGGTTTCGAACTCTTTCGTTCTCGTCCGTACAGGGTAGGTGTATATACCTTCCAAACGATAGTATTGATACTAAAAATTACAATATTGTCAACCTTCAGAGAAAGCAATGTTTTTGGTATAATTTAATATATATAGATAATATTTCGCAAGGAGTTGATAACCTTGAAGAAGAATTTAAAAATTTTGGTTGGATGCTCTGAATTAAAATAAAGTCAGGAACTGATTAAAAATCTTTGGAGAATTATTTCTTTTAATCACCTCATCACATATGTATGTACCTATTCATTTGTTATATTGTCATGGGCCATAAACACTCTTTTGTTTTATTATACCATATTATTCATATTTTAAGTTAGTTAAAGTTTACAAGTTATAAATATAGAAAGTGGTATCCATTATGTTTCTGTTCACAATAGCCGTCATATAAACGCTTACGTATCAATATTTAATATTATAACTTTTCGAGCTAGGTTTAATACTTCCTTGGGATTTAAAAATTTTACAATAATCACAAGCAGCCCTTAGATAGGTAATATGCAACAAGGTAACCTCAAGCATGATACAACTACAAGAGATAGGTATGATATCGCGCAGGTTTTCGTGACGTCAATTGTGCCTAAAAAACTGGTATGGGAATGTCAAGACTGTCAAGAGGAACTGGAGGTCCTGTCAAAAGTAAACAAAGTAATACTGCAGTGGGTACCAGGCCACGAAGGTATTACAGAAAAAGAAAAAGCCGATAAACTTGCAAGAAAATGCTCCGAAAATACATTCATTGGTCCAGAACCGGCACTTTTGGAGTACCAAGGTGAACAGCACGAAATGCTATAAAACGATGGATCAGGAATGAACACAAAATCCACTGGAACAACAGACAGAGATTAGAGCACAGCAAAAGCTTTATTGCGAATTCAGACCCAAGACTTACGAAACAGTTGCTTTTCAGCGTTTCCTAACCTGTGGAGGTCCGCGAGCATATGTTTGATGATTGATGAAGAAGAACCAGCTGAGAACCATTACAGGAATTCTGGCTGTCAAAAACAATCTGCACTGAATGCAACTGTACAATGGAGATCTTGACTGCAGATTATGCGGACAAGACAGAGAAACTGTAGCACATAGTTTGCCATTGCGAGTCACTAGATCGGAAGAGACAACATACTCGGGCAACCAAAACTGGAACCAGAGGACATCCCTATCATCTCCCCAGTTCACCTACACAAACTAGTGCAAAGAACTGGGATCACGGAGTGGGTGTAACAACCAAACAGGGTAAGCACAATGGGCCAAACCTGACCTAAGTGCATCCGACGCACGGACGGGCCCTCCAAAAAAAAAACAATGCGGGGGAAGCGCGGCGCGTCGAACTCAATGCTAAAATCCCTATCCTCATATTTCGGCGCACATAAGTGCGCGCCAAGCTTAACTGAGTGGCAAGTTAACCGTTGCTAGTGCAAAGTATTATATTAATTTTGCAGGTAATTTAATTTTAAAAAGTTACAAGAAAACATTAAAAATACATAAAACCAAACTATTTGGTTACATTTTATCATTTTAATTATTCAAATGATATGGTATTGCGTCTCTGGCTAATGATTACAGAATAAATGCCGGGAAATTTGAAATATAAATTTTAAAAAACATTATTACGTCAAACACTGTGTAAAAATTAAATAGATTTTTAGCGAAATTATAAAATATAACAGGAAATAATTATGCACTTAAGATAATTGAGCAATTAATCGTTATTTTATAATAGGAATCTTAATTTGTCATTACAAGGAATAAGTAAGTAGGTACATGATAATTTTATGCCCTATGTCCATCAGCATTAGCAATGTAAGGCATCAATACATTTTCTTTTATAAAAACTTTTGTTGCGGAAGTATTTTTGAAACGAATCTGACCAGGGTCGGCGAGGCGCGTGCCACTATTGGAACTTCTCAAAGTTACTTTCCCCCATTAAAAAATCTCAAACACAGGAAGTCCTTCAACTTATTCTTTACCGTTCTATAATATACCTAACACTTTTAGTTTAAATAAGAATTTTTTGGGTAGGGTTTGTTTTTTAAATATGGTTTATTTATAAAAAGTTATATGTTTTGTGTTTGTAAGTAAATTTATTTTTTGTTGTATATATTATTTAATTTTAATAAATTTTTAGTTCCTTTTAAAACAGTTTTTTGTTACTCCAGAATACCAAAAATAGGAGGATATTACAGGTAAGTTCATTTGATTGTTTAAGTTTAGGATCTACATCTACATCAGTGACACTTCTTATCGTGTAGGGTTCCCATAAGAGTAAGGGACGAATATATTTTTCTATAAAACGCGATTTTTAAATAGTTTCAACACGACCCAGTACTTTGTTGTGGTATAGGTGGTAAAATGGTTGTAAAAACAATTAATGAAAATATAAATAATCCAAATACCTACACAAAATCAATTAACAAATACATAAACACGAGGTCATATAAGAAAAAATCAAATAAATAGGAAAATAATTTAAATAAAGCCATATTTTTAATATTTAATACAGGGTGATTCCTAAGTTGATACTTTTGTTTTAACTGTGTATAGAAGGCATTAAAATAAACAACATTTTCAAATACATTTTTTTTTAACTCAAAAATTAGGTTTTTATTTATTACACTATGAATCAAATACGGTTCTGCCTAACTTGCCCGTTGAATAGCATTAAGAAAACTTTTGGGTGTAGGATGAGCCCGCAAGGGAAAGCGTTCTGCGTATAAAGCAGCAGCCGCACTTTAACGGCACACACCGTAAATTAGCACCATATCTACTAGTTCATTGTTTTCAAATTTTAACATTTTCACGTGTCACCAATTTAAAATTAACTTGCTTCAGAAAAACACACCGCAGCGTATTGCCAAATAACTCACCACCGACCTGTAAATTGCATGACTAATAAAAAATAAGACAAACAACATAAAGTATAGCAGGCTAAGTTTTGATGATTAGGCCCACACTTAGATTTTTTTCTTCTGTATTTCGCCTATTTTAAAGTTTTTTGAAAAAAGATATTTGAAAATGTTGTTTATTTTAATGCCTTCTATACATCGCTAAAAAAGGAGTATCAACTTAGGAATCACCCCGAATAATATGTAGATAGTTCGCTAGTGGCTAATTGTTTGTATATTGAATTTGTTTTATACCACACATAGATAATTTGAAAAATGCATTAAAAGTACTGGAATATTAAAATGTAGTTTCAAGAGTTACTCCAATTTTTAGAAAAAATTCTTAATTTTATTTTAGTTCATCTAACAAAGCAAAATAAGTTTTATAAACCGTTATAGCGAACTTAGCGATTACTTTTTTCTTATAAAAATTTTTTGCCGAAAGCTGTACGATTAATAGTTTCCAAAATACAGTCGGCGTCCATTTTTAGTTGTACAGGGTGGTCAACTAAGAATGACCGCCGACCATATCTCAGAAACTAGTAATCGTACAGCATCGGGGTAAATTTTTTTATGACAAAAGTGCCCAAGAGAAAGGGCGTAATTGAAAAGTAAATTTTAAAATTTTACATATCTCCGAAAATTCCACATTAAGGTATATATTTGATAGCACCATTAAAAAGCTTGAACAATATGCATCATTTTGGTCTTATGCTCATTGGCGTACCGACTTTAAAACTAAGCGATTATTTTATTTTTCGAAAAAAAGTGGTACGCCACTGATATTTTTCCATGTGGATATTATTTCTGATTAGCATGGTCAATTCTGCATAAAAATGGTCTCTTGCGTTTTTCTCCTCAGGCACACCGTTCTTAATTAAAATAACTAAATTAAATTAGCTACTATTTATTATTATTAATAACATTGATAATGCAAAATTTTGTTTTATAAAAATTGGTGGAAATGACCACCTTCACTTAATTAATAGGCATGCATAAAGCTAATTTATTTTAATTAAGAACGGTGTGCCTGAGGAGAAAAACGCAAGAGACCATTTTTATGCAGAATTGACCAGGCTAATCAGAAATAATATCCACATGGAAAAATATCAGTGGCGTACCACCCTTTTTCTAAAAAATATATAATCGCTTAGTTTTAAAAATTATTCTATTGGCGATAACGCTGAAACGAACGGAGATATCGAGCTGCGGTTTTAATATTTTTTCTAGCAAATTTCATCTACTTTTCGATTATGGTATCATAATTATACCGTATGATTTATTTTTTCGGAGTAAAATCAAAAAATGTGTTATTATTGCAAATTGCGCCCTCTAGCATTTCTTTTGAGAACTATTATGGACAACTAAATACGATTGGTGAAAATGCATACATTTCTCTTCCAAACAGTCTTTAGTTTGCTAAAATCGGATAAGTCGTTTAAAAGTTACAGCGATTTAACTGATTACACTATCAACCCCCTCTTATTAAAGTCGGTACGCCAATGAGCATAGGACCAAAATGATGCATAATTGTCCAAGCTTTTTAATGGTGTTATCAGAGATATACCTTAATGTGGAATTTTCGGAGATATGTAAAATTTTAAAATTTACTTTTCAATTACGCCCTCTTGCGGCAAAATGCGGAACTTAAAAATAATTTCCAGCATTTTCTCTTGGGCACTTTTGTTATAAAAAAATTTACCCGGATGATGTACGATTACTAGTTTCTGAGATATGGCCGGCGGTCATTCTTAGTTGACCATCCGGTACACCCGGTAATTTAAGCAAAACTGAATTTAAAAAATTATTTATTTTAATCATCCCAGCAAGTTTTTTTTTGGGCTTGAGTTGTTCAGCTATTCAGCCAGTCGCTTGTTGCTTTTTACCAAAAAATTTCTAAAGCAAAATTAATTCTCCTAAGCTAAAGACAATTAGTAAAAACAGAAACGAAAGGAAAGTAGACAAGGTCACACTCTTCTCGTTCTGGGCCGATCAGAAACAGGTGGGGAACCCAGCAAATCTAATTTTTAACTTTTTCTTTTTCTCTCTGTATGTAAAAACAATTATTTAATGATATTATACACAGAAAAACAATTATTTTTACATAATTCCAGCGGTGAGTCCCTGGCATTCGACCGTGGCGTTCCGAGTTCGATTCTCGGAGTGGGCATACGCGCAATAAAAAAAGTATGCCAGAAATTTAGTGGATTTAAGAATGCAGGGAAGAGTGTAAAAGGTATCATCTCCCAACCCACGCCGGTAACCAGGCCAGATGAGATCGGATATCTCGTGGGGTGAGGAAGAATGTACACACTCCCCAATCGGTAGGTCATGCCATGACGCAAGAAACCGAAGGTTAACCCTTGGGGGGGAGTGTCGCATGACTGATAATCGTGGTTCGGAATCCACGTTAAGCTGTAGGTCCCTTCGGGAGGGGCCCTGGCACCGAACGAAGAGGTAAAAAGCCTAAGTCGAAAGAATGGCAAGAAATGACAATATATTTATTGAAATGTTAGATTGTAATGCCACAATATTAAATTATGCTTGTTTTATGAATAAAAACCAAAATAAAATATTTGTGGTGTTTAGCCAATATTTTAATAAACAAAACCAACTAATTTTATTTTCCTAAAAATAGTTTTCTTTTTAAAAACTGTGGTTTATATTTTTTTTATATTTATATTTACAATACCTTGTAATTCATCATTGCTGTTAATTCTGAACGAAAAACATTAAAAAAAATTAAATTCTAAATAACTACCAAGCAGCGGTTGTGGCTCAGAGGTAGAGCTACTGGCATTCGACCGCGGCGACCCGGGTTCGATTCCCGGAGTGGGCATACGTACAATAAAAAAAGTATGTCCGAAAATTAGTGGATTTAAGAATGCAGGGAAGAGTGTAAAAGGTATCATCTCCCAACCCACCCCATTCACGCCGGTAACCAGGCCGGATGAGATCGGACATCTCGTGGGGTGCGGAAGAAGGTACACACTCCCCAATCGGTAGGTCATGCAATGGCAATAAACCAAGGGTTGATAGCCCTTGGGGGGTGTCGCATGACTGAGGATCGAAGATGAAGAGGAAAAAAGCCTAATTCGAAAGAAGGGCAGAACGGCAAATAACTACCAACTAGTTTGATTTTTATAACAAATGTACGAAACGTTCACCGTGTTCCTGAATATATTTTTTTTTGTAGAGAAACTGCATGTCAGGCTAAAATTTAATAAGAGACAAAAAAAATTTTAAAATGAAGTCAACTAGTGTCAGGGAAATAATTAAAGTACGGGGGTTAACAAAAAGACAAACTTTTATTTACCAATCACACGCCATTTTTAAATTTGCAGGAATTAAAAAAAGATGGCGTATACATCAAAATACGCTATAAAATCGATAAAGGCGTTTAGAAATTATTCCGAAAAAACGATAATAATTTGAAAATTTTAGCGCCCTGTAGCGGCAAAACGAAGCAATATTGCATATAGGTAAGTTTGTCTAGATCGCCTTATTTTTGGTTAAGGAATTTGTGGTGAAGCGTTGTAAAGTCATTTCAAGGACACCGTGTACATAGATTAAAGCAGGACAAAATAAATGATAAGGTCAGTAACTTAAAATATAATTATGTATTTATATGAACCTGCATTAATTGTTTAGGTCATTTTGACAGTCAAAAGCAGTGTCAAATTGGGTGGAAGGTCTGCACGGGCAACAACTTGAAATTTCAAACAGTAAAAAAAATAAGTGGTTAATTAAAATTTTAGTTCAAACTGTTTGGTTCTATGTATAAACAAAGTAAACACAAATTCGATTTAAAAAAATAAAAGACCGCATCCGAGGATGGCGAGACTTATTCCTGTATGTAAAAAAGTAATTAAGAACTGTCGGTAAAATTTATAAAATTAATAACTTTTAGCAAGTTGCTGTAATAATACAATTTTCACCTCTACTCGGTTATAGTAATCAGAGCGGAAATGTAAGGAAGTAAACACCTCACAGGCCTACAACAGTAGAACTTTACCCTCCCAATTAGGGTTGCCACCTCTCCCGGTTTTCCGGTAGTCTCCTGGAATCGGGCATTAAAAAGCGTCGGTCTCCCGGAATTCATATAATTTCTCCCGGAAATTCAGCATTTTAAAGCAGAGGTACAAACTTTTATTAATTTCATAATGAACTGCAAGGACTTTCACGAGTTCATTAGTGCAAGACCAGATATTTTAAAAAGTGTTCGATCTAAGGAAAAATACAAATTTAAAATTAAATAGAAACTCTTTTATTCTGTGACATTTTGTATGCTTTGATTATATTTTCTGAAATTTTGTTAACTATTATGCCGAAGGATCATCTATTGATGTTACCTTTGATGGATTTTTTATTTATTTTGTATGTAAATAAACGTATTTACGTCCAACTTTTTTTTTGGTCATTAGACTCCCGGGATTGTTGTTAATGAAGGTGGCAACCCTACTCCCAATTCATATAAAACTGTATATTTTCCTTTAATTTCGTTACTAACCTCATCTAAATCATCATTTTCTTCCTCATTATCATTGTCATCTGGGTATTTATCCACTACAGGATGTTCCATGATCTTGGCCACTGTCACTGGAAGAGTCACTGAAAAAACAACAGAACACAATAACTAAGTTGTTTAACGATTGTTTTAAAAACTTACTGGTTGACGTCATATTAAACCAGTAATAATTGTTGTTTATACGTACAAACTGCGATATAATTCGATTTATAAAAAAACTACGAACTTCATGCCATTAGAGAGGATATTCAACTAAGCACGCCTCGAGTGGATTAGTATTGGTGGAAGTAAATTTCTTAGGTTTCGGTAAAAGCGAGGAAAGTGATATCAGCCTTGATTGGAACTTTCTCTCATATAAAAACAACGTTACATATACATTGTCTTCTCATACAAATCAATATTATTTGGTTTGATAATATTATTGCAGGATCCCGCCTTTTACAGTACATACAGGGTGGATAATCTAAAGTAAAATTCATTCTTGATATTATGTGCTATAACCGGCGTTATTAGCCGAATTTCGCGGATAAATCATTGCCTCAGTTCCTCTAAATTTTATAGTTTTGTTTTCAGGCGTTTTAATACCAAATTTATTCCATTCAACAATTCCACCCTGTATGTAATGTATATACAAATGATGTATTTCGAAAAATTTTCGGGAAGAACTGTTGTTGAGTAGAAAGATAACATAGACGAGACGAGTTGACTAACTTTTTGCTAGTATGGAAAATCTAACACGTTTATAGTACCCTAATTAAATGAATCATCATCAACAGTGCCTGCAGGTGTCGGGCAGACCTGTCATTGCGATTGAAGGGGATTCTTACTGTTTTCTAGTCGTCGCTTTGTTGTCTGTTGACAAATTCGTTAGACTCATGAATGCCTCTAAAAGCTTAAACGCTTGGATTTTGAATATTAAAAGCAATCAATTGAAATGGTAAGAGGATAAAGGTGTTAACAGGTAAATTTTGTGCATTAAATTATTTATGTAAACTAACTAAAGAAAAAAAAAGATCATTTGATAAAGAAGGAACTATTAGCTATAGCAAATTTACACAAACATCGTTTTATGACATATGCCGTGTAACTGTGCTGCGCACACCGCCATATCATTACGAACTAAATCCTATAGAACTTATATGAGCGCAAGTGAAAGGATTTGTAGCAAGACACAACACGACATTCAAAATGAAAGACGTTAAGCTGCTGTTTGATCAAGCCATTAAGGAAGTGACACCAGAGAACAGAGAACTGGCAAAAAGCAATCCATTATGTCATTAAAGAAGAGGAGAAAATGTGGGATCTTGACCACCTGATCGATTGGACCGTCGACCCTTAATTATAACGTCAAGAGGCGATGACGAAGAATATTATGATTTTTATAATTTGTATAAAGTATTTTGTATTTTTTTATAATGTTTAATAATAAAAAATAAGTGTAACTAATACTATGTACATAATGCACGCCTTTATCACATCATTTTCAGTGTTTGTGAAAGGATAAGAATAGGCGAACCACAAAATTTGACCCAAACCCGGGTGGTACTACCTGATTTTGATGAAAATAAAGAATTTTGCAATGAAATCAATGCAAAATTATGAAAGTGGCTTAAATATTCGTTGGGTCACTCTGTAGTCCCTTTGCATACCTAATGAGCTTTTTAATTTATGTTTTTAGGGGATAAAAGTGCTAGAACTGGTTTATAACTGACCTTTATTCACTACCAGTAAAATTATATTTATTATTATTTACAGAATTGTAGTGAATAAAGGTCGGAAGTTAAAAACCAGTTCAAGGGTTCAAGCACCTGTTTTCACTAAAAATATAAATATTTAAGTGGATCCGAACGAATTATTCTCCAAAGTTACAAGCTCCATGTGAAACTATAACATTGCGTTCTCTTGAAGCGAATCCTGTCCATGTTTATTTATGGATTTTCAAAAACTTTTTAAATTTGGAGTCTACAGATATTGGAGAATGTGAGAAAGTTATTTTTATTAAAAAAAAATAATTCTTAATATTTTTTATAACACAAAGAATTTTAGTAATTTTTTTTCGGGTTTTCCTCGAATTTATTTTCCGCATGAAAATGAAATGTAGTCTGTTAAAATGTAAAAAAAAGTAATTTTTTAATTGATCTTTCAAAAGTTATAGATTGTTCAGAATCAATTTTGAAACATTTTATCATATCATGGCCTGGACCTTTTAATTTTAAATTTTATATCATTATTGCTAATTAATTCATTTAATATTCTAATTGAATAATGAAACTTTGCTGATTAAATACAAATTGGTAATGATTAACCTAATCATAACCATATTAACGGTCGTTGAAAAAAATTAAGTCATATTGCAAAACAAAATATATCTTAAACATTTTAAAACGTTTCTATAATAAAGGTTAATTTTATAAAATCGATTTTAACAGCAAGCTCCAGATTAAATCATAGATTGTCAGAAATGGTCGTATCTGGAAGGGCTTAACATTATCAGCGACCATCAATACGGTTTTCGTAAGTCCAGATCAACAGGTGACCTTCTGGCATATGTCACCCATCTTTGGAGCAACACCATCGAACATCATGGAGAATCCCGGGCTGTTGCACTGGACATCTCTAGGGCTTTTGATCGTGTTTGGCACGATGGGCTTCTAAGTAAACTGCGATCCTACGGTATGCCTAATGGATTTTGTTTATGGTTAACCAGCTTCCTTAAGAACCGTTCTCTGCAAGTGGCGATTGACGGGTTTCTCTCAGACACCTTCACCATCAATGCCGGTGTTCCTCAAGGGTCCATATTGTCGCCTACCCTCTTTTTACTGTATATTAACGACCTTTTAGTGAAAACCCAAAATCCAATTTATAGCTTTGCTGATGACAGCACACTTGTCTCATCTTTTACCTTGACTCCCCAAACATCCGCTGCCGACGCACATCTTCGCAGGCAGCATGAAGTATTGCGCCTCAACAAGGACCTGGAAGAAATTTTGGCTTGGGGTGACAGTAACCAAGTCGAATTTAATGCTAAGAAAACCCAGGCAGCAGTCTTCTCCAAAAAGGTTAACATTGCAGAACCGGATATAGTCATGGCAGGACACGCAATTCCCCTGGCACCGTCTATTAATTTGCTGGGGGTCAATCTGGGAGGTAATATGTCTTGGCATGATCACGTTGCCGCAATTGCCAAAACAGCTGCACAGAAACTTGGTGTACTTTTCCGCACCAAAAGGTTGTACACACCTCATCAACTTTTGACACTCTACAAAGCCCAGATTCGACCATCATTAGAATATTGCTCTCATGTCTGGAGCTCTGCACCCAAGCACACCCTTCGGCTACTGGATTCCATTCAAAGGAGAGCCGTTCGTCTGATCGTTGACCCCGAGCTGACCAAGACCCTCGATAGCCTGGAGCATCGAAGACAGGTTGGTGATTTGGCTCTCTTTTACAGATATTTCCATGGCAGGTGTTCGACTGACATTGCCCACTTGATTCCACCTAGAGCAATGCAAAACAGAAATACACGGCAAACCACTGCCGCTCATCCATATGTTGTTCAGCTTAGTACTCCTCGAACTTCATTGTTCAAGAATTCTTTCATCTGGAGAACGTCATCTTTGTGGAATGATCTTCCTGAGGTCGTGTTTCCCAATGAATACAATCCTCAACGTTTTAAGGCCAACGTTAATCGCTTTTTTCGCACTCGCACCGCTCCCAGAGCGCCTTAAAGGATTTTTCCTACAGTGCAGGTGTTTTATCATAAAAAAAAAAAAAAATTGAATTTAAGAGTAATCAATCTAGTATTAACTATACAGGGTGTCCCATAACTTATGGGCCGTAGAGTAACTGGAGATACTAGACATCAAACTAAGCCGATTATGTCATATAAGTTTTTTTTTGATAATTAAAATATAATAATTTAATTATGTAGGTACTATGTTTTTTTATGCTTTGGGATGTTTAAAGGGAAATATCTCGAAAACCGTTAAAGATATTAAGACCAATCAAGTACACCTGTTTGACTCAGAAAATGCCCTTCTTTAAGAAACTATAATTGAAAAACACCTAATATCACAGGTAAGAAAAAAAATTATAGATTTATGAAGCCCAGTGTATGCAACTAGCGCCCTCTAGTTTGAAACTTAAAAATGTCTACAAATTCTTATTTCTTGCTCATAAAAACATAATATTGCCAACTTTCAATTCGATTCATTAAACCGTTTTAAAATTAGCTTATTTTCGAGAATAAACTTTTACTTTCAACACCCTGTATCTCTAGAACGAGTAACAATCCGAAAAAATTTATATGACTTAATCGGCTTAGTTTGATGTCTAGTATCTCCAGTTACTCGACGGCCCATAAGTTATGGGACACCCTGTATTAAAATATGACCCAGTTGATCACTTTGAAATTTAACTTTGTTGACAATTCCACATTACAAAACTACCCTTACTGATAATCTATGATTTAAACTGGACTTTGCGGTTTAAATCGCCTTTATAAAATTGGACCTTCGTATAAAAATAGCTATTCTGGTTGTACAATATAGATATTTAGAAAATTTACAGCCACTATACTGTACAGGGTGAGTATTTTAACTGGAACGCTGCTTATAGCGGCACTGGGAATAGGATTTCTCTAAAATCCAAAAACACGCCCTCACAGATTTTTTACGGGCCTCGATTTTGTCATGTAAAAAAAATGGGACCCCAAGGATGGGGCGCAGCCCAAACCAACTATTTTTTTCAAATTAGAGGATATAACTTGAGGCACCTTTTTGGAAAGCTTATCGGAAAAGGAATTTGTCCATATATTTTTTTTACATCTATCAAACCCTGTGTCAGAAATTTAATAAAACTAATTTAAGGAACAATTATTATTACATTAACAATAACTTTAAAACTGTAATGTCACAAACTTGTCTGTTAGCACAGACCAAACCGATGGTAGGACTCTTCCTTTATTCTTTCCAAAATTTCTGGCGTGATTAAACGTATCTCTGCCCGAATCCTTGCTTCAATTCTTCCAGATTTCTAGGTCCGGTGACATATACCCTTCTTTTTAAATCATAAATAAAAATCTAAGGGTCTAATATCCAGAGATTTGGGCGGCCACTCATGAATCCTCGCAGTCCACGTATTTGAAAATATAATATTTAAGAATTTCTTTACATTTCTTACAATGTTTTTAATACCAGAACTTTAAGTTTATTTAACACTTTAACACACAAAATGTATTTGTTCATATAAAAAATAAAACCCAGACACATTTTTATGTGGTGTTATTTATGATTTTATTATAATAATTGAAAAGAAGCTGCTTTCCAATCCAAATCCAAATGACCGCTACTTCCACTATTTTCACGTCCACCTACACTTCCCTTTTCACAGTTATCGCTTCTCTGTTTCTTTGCCAACTGGATAATTTCACTCTGACCAGTTCCAGGCTGTGACTAACAATCACCATGAAGAGTTTCAAGACCACTGCTAATATCACTTTTGCAGGTTTCCCAATGACTTTTTAGTCTGTCCGGTAGACCTTGCAATTCTTTACCACACTTTTTACATACTGCTCTACAACCTAGTTTGGCCACCACTTTCTTTTTTATAAAATGCTAACAAAAATTAAATTCCCTTCTGCCCCGTCTTGTTATGATTTCAAATGTTTTAATATATTAACCCCCAAAGCAAAAATATTACTGATAAAACTGAAATAAGTGCGTCTCGTTTATATAGCCAGGCGTTTTCTGTCAGTTATTACGCGAACGAAATTTGCATGTTAAAAGTTAAAACTTCTCCAGGTTTGCTTTGTATCTGTACTATTCCTGCCTCAAAATATTTGTTTACTTAACAAAACAAAATATAAGCAGTTAAAAATAATAATCTTTGTAAAAGTTGGTAAATTTAAAAAAAAATCATTGATTTTTGTTTTTTTTTAAATCATGATTTTTATTAACCCTGGTTTATACTGAGTAAAGTATTCACCTGAAGACGACTAGAGATACTAAACAGTTGAGACGTTGTGATTTAAAAACAAATAAAGACAATGCAAGACCAAATTAAACGTACTCTTAGACACAACATCAAAATGATTTACACATTTTCTAATTTTTGATACTAAATAATTCATAATTTTTTTAAACAATGGTGAATAAATCGATTTCAATTGGCATTTTTTTTTAAATTTACACTGTACGTCGGTACCGATAAGATCGGGTTAGTCACCCTACTTCTGGTGCGTTATTACGGTTGATACGTTACCCAAAATATATTTTTTTCTAAAATATCTTCCTGATCGTCACTTAAAACTGCCACAACTGAACAACCTAAACAATACCTATCATTATTTCTCCATTACCTACCTTAATTTTAAAATACTAATATGCACCCAAAATATATATTATTAATTATAAATGGTTCATTTCCTGCAAAACCCAACCAACGAAAAGTTTTTAATTTGTCACAATTTTTGAAGACCGCCTAATTACTGGACTACTGATGAGTTTTTAATGAGTGTACGAGAGATATGAAACAATAAAATTAAAAGTACTTATTTACATGAGACTCATTTTTATCTTGCGACCTTTTATTCATAAATTGAATGGGTTATTAATTAAGCAGTCATAGGCGCACGTCAACAAGAATATTTCACTCTATTTTTCAACCATCTTCCAAAATATGATAATTTTATTTCATCATGTTTATTGCTTATTTCATTGCTAATCTTTTTATACAAACTTATGTATGTATGTATGTATGCTTAAATCTGTATTTTTTTCTGGTTCCACCAAGGCGCACGAGGCAGATGCAACTTTTCTTCGAAATAATAACTCATCGAACTAACTATGGACAAAAAGCCTTCATTTCAAGATTACTGCGGAATTATAAGTTATTTTCAAAAAACTATAATGAGTTTTACTACTGTAATTTATTTTAATCTATTTTAACTGGTTTATTCTGTTTTTTGTTTGTTTTATACTATGTATTGTTTTTTTTCTGCTGTGGCTAATTGTATCTTGGATTTAGATGTACAGGAACATTACTTTAAGTGTCTCACCCGATTGGCGACTTTGCTATCGACCACAATAAAAAAAACAATTATGTATTCCCTAATAGCTTTTAGTGAAGTAGCCTAATTGGATGTTAAAAAAATCTATGTTTACAAATTTGACAGATACGACGCTATATTGGATTTTCTTAAATGGCAACCCTACTTTATAGTAAGCCAGCTGCATTCGCCTATTTGTTCCAACATCAAAAATGTATAATTGTCAACATTTATTTTCAGCTGTTCCGGAGATACGAGGCTTCGAAGTTGGTGATTTTGTTATCATCGAATTAACAGAACCTTTGAGATTAGAAACTCAATTTTTTTTGGAGATACCTACGTAATTTTTCATGGCGGAGCCACCCAGTTGTCATAAGCGAATGCAGCTGGCTTACTATATGGTAGGGTTGCCATTTAAGAAAATCCAATATGGCGTCGTATCTGTTAAATTTGTAAACATAGATTTTTTTTGACATCCAATTTGGCTTCTTCATTAAAAGCTATTAGGGAATACATAATTGTTTTTTATTGTGCTCTATAGCAAAGTCGCCAATCGGGTGAGACACTTAAAGTAATGTCCCTGTACCTACCAGTTGTAATGTTATGAACGGCAGTAGAGTTTATATAATAATAATAATACCTTTTATTATGTACAAAAAAATAACTACAAATAACAAATAAATATGGTGGCGGTATCCAACTAGAGCTGCTCATACAACCACCCAGTTTATAAAATCGATTGAAAAAAATATTTATACCTATATAACTAAAAAAGCAAATATAAAACAAAAATATTAAAGATTTACTAGTGTAATAGATAAACAAAAATAAATACAGTTGAATACTGTATTCACCTGAAGACGACTGGAGATACTTACAGTTGAAACGTAGTGATTCTAAACAAATAAAGACAATGCAAGTCCAAAACTCTACTGCCGTTCAAGAAACGTCAGTCTCCAACCTTTAAAATGACACTTGTAATGTTATATTCCGTAGTGTATTTAAAGATGAATAAATAAATTATTGTTAAACTGGGTGAGTGAATAATTATATTATTAATACTCAATAAGTATAAAATTTGAACGGCAGTAGAGTTTTGGACTTGCATTGTCTTTATTTGTTTAGAATCACTACGTTTCAACTGGTAAGTATCTCCAGTCGTCTTCAGGTGAATACTGAATAAGTACGGTAACTACAGCTCTATTTATACTAGGTAGGTGCTGTGACGCATGACTAGTGGGCGGAGTCATGCGTGTTGTCGGTGCAAAGTTATTAATGTGATGTAAATTCACCATGAAAAAAAAGAAGAGAACAACCAATTACCTTTTCTAGACGTCAATGTAGAGAAAAATGGCAACACCTTCCTAACCTCAGTGTACAGAAAACCTACACATACAGGGCAATATCTCAATTATACATCAAACCACTCAAACAACACAAAACATGGCATAGTAAGAAACCTTGTGGATAGAGCAATTACTCTCTGTAACTCAAACGAAGCTCTCAAAAGAGAAACTAACCACATCAAGACCGACCTCAACAAGAATGGCTATCCCATGAAACTGATTGACACAATATTGGAAAATCGCAAGAATCGGCCAAACACACGTAAAGCAGAGAAAGAGATACAACCAATACTCAATATTCCGTATGTCAAAGGAGTATCTGAGAAAATAAGAAGACTAGGAAAACAATACAACATCGAAACAGTATTCAGCTCTAGAGACACTTTAAGAAGCCACCTAACGAAGACGAGACCAGTAAGCCAGAAAGACAAGAAAAATTGTGTCTACCAGATCCCCTGCGAATGCGGCCAGTCTTACATTGGTGAGACACTAAGACCACTAGAAGTAAGGATTAAAGAACATCGGAATAATACCCGAAAAGGAGAGACCGAAAAATCAGGTGCAGCTGACCACGCCTGGACGCACGGCCATCATATCATGTGGACAAAAGCGGAAATCCTGCAAAAAGAACCGCACTGGAGGAAGAGGAAGTTTAAGGAAGCTGCTACCATACACCAAAATCCAGGTTGCTTTAGTAAGCCTTCATTAGACATGAGAAACGTCTGGAAACCCTTGTTAAGTAAATGTAATCTTAGAATAAGACCACCCAAGAGTTAAACGCATGATTCATCGAGCATGACGTCATCGAGCATGACTCATCAAGCATGACTCATCCAGTTATGCGTCATTACCTAGCAACACGCATGACTCCGCCCACTAGTCATGCGTCACAGCACCTACCTAGTATAAATAGAGCTGTAGTTACCGTACTTATTCAGTATTCACCTGAAGACGACTGGAGATACTTACCAGTTGAAACGTAGTGATTCTAAACAAATAAAGACAATGCAAGTCCAAAACTCTACTGCCGTTCAAGAAACGTCATTGTCTCCAACCTTTAAACAGACACAAGTATAAAATTGTTTAACATACTTAATCTCTATCTACGCACAGTGATAACTAGATACACTTGAAAATATTTTTATAAATAAATTCTTGTAATGATATTAGTAGGTAAGTACTCAAAAAACAATTTTTTAATTGTTGCACATTATAAAAAATATAATTATCTAATGACTGCATTATTATTTATTACCTCACTTTAAAAATAACGAGATATGCCTTCCAGCATTTTCAATAATCAGCAAAACTTTTGATACGCACTTTCCTCGATATTTCATTGTTTTAGTTGTTTTTCAGATATTGACATTTAAAATAATAATATGACATTCGCACACTTTGAGAGGCGGTAGCATTGGAACGGTGCATCTTGGAAAAAAAATGTTTCCACCCCCATCCTAGTTTTTTATTCTCTATCTAAAAGTTACAACTTCTAGTTTAACACGTTAAAGCGGAAGTTGGTCTCTTTGTATCGAGAATAAAAACTAAGATAGAGAGGTAAAATTCATTTTTCTCTAAGACGGGACGTTCCAATGCTACAGCCTGTCAAAGTCTAAAAATGTCATATTTTAAACGTCAATATCTCAAAAACTATTCAATTTAGACATTTTTTTTTATGATAAAACACCTGCACTGTAGGAAAAATCCTTTAAGGCGCTCTGGGAGCGGTGCGAGTGCGAAAAAAGCGATTAACGTTGGTCTTGAAACGTTGAAGATTGTACCCACTAAGCAAGAAACATCTTTCTAACGTTTGCTAACGTTAATTTAAAGGAACTTAAAAAACGTTTTTTCCCAAACAGTTCATTGACGTATTAATGACGATTTTATTTACGTTTAAAAAAATAACATCAATGACATGTTAATTTTAAGTATGGAATTATAACATTATTAACGGCACTTTTTAGTAGTGTAGCAATTATGTTAGACTAAAATACGTTTTGTTTTTACCATCACATACATGTTTTTATTTTAATTTCTTTGTTACGTTATGTATTAAAC
The DNA here is from genome assembly GCA_935413205.1 of Polydrusus cervinus. Lineage (NCBI taxonomy): Eukaryota > Metazoa > Arthropoda > Insecta > Coleoptera > Curculionidae > Polydrusus > Polydrusus cervinus. The sequence continues at coordinate 12,075,508 of OW284520.1, read as the reverse complement.
GTTTTTAAAAAGGAAATATCTTGTCTCGTCCAATAACGTAATTTTATTAACGTTCCTGAAACAGGTTTACTACAAAGAAATAATTATGTTAATAAATATCACCAATTAAATTAAAAACGCCCTAAAATGTATAAAATTTCGCAACAGTAATGTACCTTCCATTTTACTGATAACGTTCCGGTGCCGTTACTTTAGACACGACGCGCAAATGCGATGCGGTCAACATAACCTCTAACTTTGATTAGTTTTTTCTTTCTTGTCCATGTTTTATATTAAAACTTAGTTTTCTTAGTTTTCAATTTCAAAAAAAAGGGGGATAAGGTGAGTACCTATTAGATTCGTTTATTAATTCGGAAATCTCGATGTTTTGTAAATGATCACAGTTAAGTATATAGCTCATAGCTATTAAACTAAATAGAAAAATAATTTTCGGTAATTGCCGGCCATTTATTTTATGTAGGCGTAGGCCCTATTATGCCCCTATGCCAAAAATTGATATTTTTATAACTAATTAAATTAAAAAAGTTTGAGGCCTAGATTACGTATCTCGAAACCATTTTCTCTGGAAATGCCTTTAGTTTGTTGAAATATTCCTTAAAGATTCTATTGTAAAGGTTAGGTTTTTATTCAAAATGGCCTTCAAAATTAGCATTTCTTGGTAAGTTATTGTTAAATTTTCTAATAAAAGTAGTAGAGGTAGACGAGGATTAGAAATGGGTCATAACATAATCCATACAGTTTGGTACTTTTTCCCCTATTTTTCTTTCTTTGGATCAATTATTTACTAGGTATACTTTTATGTACAAATATTAGCTTTGCTTTTTAAATACATAGTACATATAGGGTTTTATAACAAAACATAAAAATTTAGAAACAGACCAAACCTGATATTTCCTGTTTTTTTTTTCTGATATCTCGGAGGTAGAGAATATTTACAATTTTCTTTCACCAAATTAAGCCTCAAAATACACAAACTTTTCCTCAATGTCACCATCTTGGTATCGCTTACCGTTTTTGAAGAAGAATACTGTATTTCAATATTGAAGCAGGACAATTTCGAGGTACCTAAATGGTATGATTTTTGTATTTTTTTATTTTATATGATTAATTTATAATGTTTTCATAAACTGTGCCATTTTAATTATTATCGAATCGAATTAAATAATTTTTAAATGAATCAATGAATATTAATACCAATATTATACTTTGTTTCAGGTATGGTTACCAGAACATTTTTTTTTTATTTATACAAAATAATGTAACTGTAATAATGTATAAATGTCACTAATAAAAAAAATAAAAAACATTCCTTACAGAATTAACATCCTTTTATTTGAATTATGCTACCTGCATACTTACCATGAATTCAAAAATATGTTCAGTAACGTGACAACCTTATTTTAATTAGAAAGTGGCACTATAATCAAACATACACATGGAAAATGCAATAATATTTATAAAACCAAAAGATAACAAAAATATTTTATATATGTATATAATTTTTTTTGTTATGATATTCATTACAATTAAAATTAAAGTACAGTCGATATCCATAGTTTTAGGTATAGATATACAGGGCCATTCACTATTTTCTTCAAACTTTGGGAGTTCATATTTTATACTTCCGATTATATCGAAAGTAGCTGTACATTTTGTTATTTTATATAAATGGGAAATAACAAAGTTGACGGCTACATCCGGTATATAACGGGAAGTAAAAGCAAGACGCCAATATTTTTGTTAGAGAGAACACATTAAAAAATATAAAATCCCAAAGTTTCAAGAAAATATTTTCAGTAGTTTTCCCAAAAGTTCCAACAAACAACTGTAGTGAATCACCCTCTGTATGGATTAAGCGGGCTGTAAAATATTAATTTTAAGATAATTTCTATAGGAACTGACAAAATTAACATTTTAGAGCTACCTTGATCCATATAATTTTTGTTATCTCGTTGCGGAACGGTATGTGCCTAATTTACTATAAGAAATAATTACATTTAACGGTTTACAAAAATATTACATTTTCGAAGGATGAATCTACTTCGTCATCAATATAATGTTTATTGTGCCTGGATTTATTGCCTTTTTAAAACAAAATTAGTTTGTTATAGTTTCGTAGCAAGAACGTGTTATAAGCAACGTAATTGTAACTTTTTGAAAAGTCCTTAATATAAACATCTCAAAAACGAAACCAGGTTGTTTATAGTTTTCGAATCAAACACGTTGATTTCTAAATGCAACTGCGATTTTGTTATGTTGGCGGACATTACGACCAGTACGTTTCGAAATAGCGCCGTATCAAACCCCTTTTGTACAACGTAACAATGTAACGTAAAAACATGAATCTAACGAAATTGGGTTGTTTTTTTGCTTAGTGGGTATTCATTGGGAAACACGACCTCAGGAAGATCATTTCACAAAGATGACGTTCTCCAGATGAAAGAATTCTTGAACAATGAAGTTCGAGGAGTACTAAGCTGAACAACATATGGATGAGCGGCAGTGGTTCGCCGTGTATTTCTGTTATGCATTGCTCTAGGTGGAATCAAGTGGGCAATGTCAGTTGAACACCTGCCATGGAAATATCTGTAAGAGAGCCAAATCACCAACCTGTCTTCGATGCTCCAGGCTATCGAGGGTCTTGGTCAGCTCGGGGTCGCCGATCAGACGAATGGCTCTCCTTTGAATGGAATCCAGTAGCCGAAGGGTGTGCTTGGGTGCAGAGCTCCAGACATGAGAGCAATATTCTAATGATGGTCGAATCTGGGCTTTGTAGAGTGTCAAAAGTTGATGAGGTGTGTACAACCTTTTGGTGCGGAAAAGTACACCAAGTTTATGTGCAGCTGCCTTGGCAATTGCGGCAACGTGATCATGCCAAGACATATTACCTCCCAGATTGACCCCCAGCAAATTAATAGACGGTGCCAGGGGAATTGCGTGTCCTGCCATGACTATATCCGGTTCTGCAATGTTAACCTTTTTGGAGAAGACTGCTGCCTGGGTTTTCTTAGCATTAAATTCGACTTGGTTACTGTCACCCCAAGCCAAAATTTCTTCCAGGTCCTTGTTGAGGCGCAATACTTCATGCTCCCTGCGAAGATGTGCGTCGGCAGCGGATGTTTGGGGAGTCAAGGTAAAAGATGAGACAAGTGTGCTGTCATCAGCAAAGCTATAAATTGGATTTTGGGTTTTCACTAGAAGGTCGTTAATATACAGTAAAAAGAGGGTAGGCGACAATATCGACCCTTGAGAAACACCGGCATTGATGGTGAAGGTGTCTGAGAGAAACCCGTCAATCGCCACTTGCAGAGAACGGTTCTTAAGAAAGCTGGTTAACCATAAACAAAATCCATTAGGCATACCGTAGGATCGCAGTTTACTTAGAAGCCCATCGTGCCAAACACGATCAAAAGCCCTAGAGATGTCCAGTGCAACAGCCCGGGATTCTCCATGATGTTCGATGGTGTTGCTCCAAAGATGGGTGACATATGCCAGAAGGTCACCTGTTGATCTGGACTTACGAAAACCGTACTGATGGTCGCTGATAATGTTAAGCCCTTCCAGATACTTTAGGAGTTGTTGGTTAATAGCTTTCTCCATTACTTTGGAAATTACTGAAAGCAATGCGACGGGTCGGTAGTTGCTTGGCAGGGTCTTTTTACCTTTCTTTGGAATGGGCTGGACACACATATTATATTTTATACGAAACATACGTGGAATTTTATAGGGAATTAGTAAATAATATAATATATAGGATGTTCCATTAAAAAAAAAGTATGTCGGATATGCCCAGACTATTTGGGACAGAAAAAAAAATTTTCAAAAATCCTTCTTAGCAAACGATTATTCAATATACCGGGTGGGGCAGTGAGGCAGCGCCAGACTGCCAATGGGAAATTTTATGTAAAATTTGTTAACTCCCCTAATAATTTTACAGCAAAATTTTATTAAGAAAGGACCCTCACAAAGCTTATGGGAAGTGTCTTGATTAATAAATAATTACAAAATAAAGGACACACCCTAAAAAATTAATAACAAAACTTAGCTACTTTAAAAGCTGTAGAAAGTACATAAATTAAAAAAAAACATTTAGGATAAAAAAAACTATTAGTTTTAATTAATAGGAGTATTTTATGACCCAAATACATAATATCTAGTCTGCAAATGAAAGTTAATTTCTGCAAATAATTAGAATTAAAGCATTTTATAGCAAATAGGTAAGTTATAATATAAAAAAAAACATCAATTAGTTAATCGGTATAGCAAGTGCCTTTACTGGCAGTTTTTATATGGTTAATATTTTAATATAATAGCTGCAACTGATCTTTTACAATTTATTAATAATTAAGCGGTCAAAAACGTGTATAGGTGTATGTGCTAATAGGATTCCGTATCAACCTTGATGCCAGAAGGACAAACAAATGTTTTAATTTATTCCCAATAACTCTACTAGGGACTGGGCAACGTTCTTACATAATAATATATCGATAAATGCCTCTTATTATACAGGGTGATTCCTAAGTTGATACCTTTTTTTTAGCTGTGTATAGAAGGCATTAATGTATACAACTTTTTCAAAAAACTCAAAAATAGGCGTGAGAGAGAAGTAAAAAATCTAAGTGCGGGCCTGATCATCAAAACATAGCCCGCTACAGTTTCTGTTGTTTTTCTTATCTCTTAGTAGTCATTCAATTTACGGGTGGTGCTGAGCAATCTGCTGCAGTGTGTTTTTCTGAAGCAAGTTAATTTTAAATTGGTGACACGTGTAAATGGTAAAATTTGAAAACAATGAACTAATAGATATGGTGCTAATTTACTATGAGTGTCGTAAAAGTGCGGATGTTTCTTCAAGATTATACACAGAACGTAATCCCTTGCGGGCTCATCCTACATCCAGAAGTTTTCTTAATGTTATTCAACGGGCAAGTTAGGCAGAACCGTATTTGATTCGTAGTGTAATAAATGAATGTAAGTACTTTATTTTTGAGTTTTTTGAAAAAAGGTATTTGAAAATGTTGTTTATTTTAATGCATTCTATACACAGCTAAAAAAGAAGTATCAACGTAGGAATCACCCTGTATATTATATTCTTAATAAAAAAAATATACTTAATAACGGACTGCAATAAAATGGGTGCTAAAAGCCATCGTAAATACCCGTTAATCCCCAGAATTTTTTTTTCGGGGCCGGATTATAATGACTTCTAGGTTAAATTAAAATCAGATAACTTTCAATGTTTAGAAATCTCCCTATTACTTTGAAAGATTGACTGTCAGTCTTTAGTTCTCACGGAAAGTGTTTAGTTGTATTGCGATATAATTTATTTTTAATGTCATAGAATGACATCAATTATTAGAATCAATTGTTAGGTCAGAAAATTCTGTGTGAATGCCCTGGCCTGGCAAGAAGGTTCACTGCTCTGGGTGAACAATTTCTCGATAGCCTGGAGGAACTAAGCAACTTACAACTTTGACAACTGAGCAGGTTTTTGAACAGTAGTGGCTGGTTTGAATGAGTTGTTAAAATCCTTCTGCGGTCTACGCCGCACTAATCATCAGAGATCTGATGAAGGTGGGTTCTACGGAACACGTGTGGTATCACAACGGACCTAATAGGACTACATAAGACTGTTTGGTCTGAACCAAAGGTCTGCCACTCTTACCTAACCCAACCTAGGTCAGAAAATACTTCTTTAAGTTATATTGTTGTGGAATTAATAAAAAAATGTTTTAATGATATCCCCCTAGGTATTTGGAAAAATCCAATCCATCATGTAATTACTGTAGAAATGTCTTATGTTAGGTACTCTGCATGATACAATTAATCCGAGTATAATTAATCTAAATGAGGATAGCGAAGCGACAACGCAATAACAAAATTTTACTTACACCGAAAAATTGTATTTTATATTCAAACATTCTGATGCAGACCCTGCACGATCATTCGGGCTGAAAGTCCTGAATGATATCAATCCTTTGCAGACCCCACATGATTCAGACTGACGGTCCTAAATAATATCAATCCTTTGTCATTCTCGCATCAGTCTCGTTTCTAATGAGAATTTACATCATAATCCTTGAAATTTGCCCTGATACAATCACTGTCATTTTTATCAAGACTCTCAGATGATCGTGAAGGGTCTGTATATAATGTCAATACAGGATCCGTAAAAATACCTTTTTCCCTTAAATATGTTGTTCGCACTACAGTTTAAAAATACACCATTGCACTTATTTCTAACACAAATCGATAGAATTTTTGAAAATCCCCAAAAAAAAATGCTTTACGGCTTGTAAAATTGTATGTTTTCTGATATATAACTTGAATACAGGTCAACTATTTACCTACTTTCCTGTTTGTGTAAAGCTGCGTAAGCCGTTATTTTAAAAACTGCACTACTTTTACTATAAACATTAAATATCAAAAATTGTTACAGTTGCAACACAACAATCATCAATTACTAAAACTGCACTTGTAAACATTTTACCAAACCGGTGCACCGAACATAAACACGATGGTAATGAATAGTTAATTACATCCACCAATTTAATAACTCTGAAGCCATAACCTGTTCTATTCAATGTTACAGGATCGTTAAAGTTTGAAACAAATAATTTTATTCTCAAAAGTTTGCGTATGACGTAACGATTTGCACAATGTACAATCTGATAAGAAAGTAAGGAGAGGGAATTTGTTGTTTATATACATCTTATAGATTTGAACATAATTATACAAGAGATGTGTATATTATGAAAGTAAAGTGTATTGTAATCGAAATTTATTTAGGAAGAGGACCCTAAAACTGGCAAAGGACCTCTCACAAAGCTTATGGGAAACGGCTTTCAGCTGAATTTTTAGTATTTCGTTTTCCTAGACTTAACGTCCTGATTAAAAGTGTCCATGGCGGTAATCCAATCCTATGACTAATTTTTAACTTATGGCCCTAAAAGTTGGCAATTTCTTATTTTAAGATTTTCTGCATTGTCTGGAATTTTCACTTGTTTTTTAAAAACTATTAACTTTTTTATTTTTCTTTATTGGTGGAAAAGTAGGCCTTAAGTTTTCTTTCACTTTATAGAAATAAAATGTGTACAGGATGATGAAGAATTTATAGGCGGATTAAATAATTAATAATATTTAAAAATTCAAAAAAAACCGTTTACCTACCCACCCATTTGTGGAATTTCGAAAACAAACGGCTAGATTCAAAAATGGGTGTTTGATCACTGAAAATTAACGGGTAAATAGTCAGTTTCGTTAGGAGAAGGTATTTTTGGTTTTGGGACAAAGCGTTTTGGAAGTCCCTTTGGATAGAAGCAAGGCTTTTAAAAGCAAATAATGCTTTTTTTCAGAAGTGACTTTGAAGAGTAATAGTGGCGGCTCGCGGTCTTAAAAAATGGTAAAGAGCTAGGTATAGTGTGGGTACTTAAACAAACGTTGACTTAAAACCCGTGTAACAAAATGTCTCTCTTATCCTCATCTGTCCAACGACTGAATGGAGTTTCCAACAAATTACAAACTATGGCATTAATTGGGTTCATTTTTAAAACACAATAGTAAGTAGGTACGTACACTACTGAATTAACTGAAAAATAAAAACAAGGTTAAGCAAACTAATGCTAAAACAATGGTGCATATGACTGACCTATTTTTAAATTGCTCTTCATTATAATGCAAATTGTTGTATGCTGTTTGCGTTACTGACGACACGTAACCATAGTAACGGTGTGTGTCAAAGCCACGTTGGGCGTTGGGTCTTCACTTGCTTTGAGCTAACGGACACGGTCAGTTGGGGCGCGCCAAAAAATGTGTTTATAATTATTGTCCATCGGAGTTAACCGTAGCCCTATTATACATTCGGATTAAATTAGTATTATTAATTCGAATATAATACTTTTTTAAGGGCTAAAATGGTAGCTGTATTGATACATTAATATTTAATATTGTCGAAAAACTTTCCTGCTGATTTTATTTTATTTTTTTGGTTCACCTACTTCACCTAACGAGCCGCCACTGGAGAGTAAGGTTTATGAAACCGAGAAACGTTTTTTTAGAAGGCGTTCTTAAAAGATTTTAGGCCGAGCACTTCTATTCTTTTGAGATACCAGAATTCAAAAGAATCAATATTTAATTTTTTGTTTCTATATCAAGATTTGCAGGTTTAAATATAATAAATCATGTCCACAACACCCTGTACACATTTTCTGTTTTTTAATAAAATGCATTCGTACGCTCATACACGACCCAAATGACCTCTGCACGAGATTTTCATCACAACCACTTAAGATAAGAAAGAGTTTTAAAAAAATAATTATAATTGTAAAATATTTAATATTGAGTAATCAAACTTTTAAAGTTGTCTGGATATGCATATTTATTTAATCAATTTGTTATTTTTAAGTAGGCAGCACCTATTTTATATAAAAACAAACATGCTTTAAATCAATTCTTGCAAATGGGTACATCGATGTAAGAAAATCAGGACACGTTTTGATCTTACAGAAGGTCATCATCAGCGACAAATTTATGATATAAGTTACAGAAGATTAATATACCACACAGTTCTGGAATTGTGAAGAGTAGTAACATGTGGTAGTAACGCATAGAAAGTAATAATATAGAGTAAGTTGGGTAAATGTAAACAATTTTCGACACACAATTTAGGTAACAAAACCTAAAATTAAAATTATCAATTTGTATAAAGTATTTAAGTGTATAAATTTCACAGGCAGCTAGATTATGCATATTTACTTAACATTTTTGGAATGAAACATTTTAAAATTAGCCATTTAACCCGCGGGCGTGCTTTTTAAAATATACATGCTTTGTTTTTATTTACTTAGCCCTATAGACATTTACCCCAGCGGACCCTACAAATTTTTTTAGGATATCTTACAGCCCACGCCGATGTTTCTTAATTTTAAATTATTGGATGATTGAGGAAGAAAAGTAGATTTCACCATTTTACAATTGGAAATTTTAAATAGTGATTTTATTTGACATAGAGTGATATAAATATGGAAAGATATTTTTTGTATGAGTATTAAAATAATTGAGAATATTTTTACCTATTTTAATTATTATTAACCACTGTGAGAATAGACTAACTCTTTCATAAACGTTTGTATATCTCGCCGGTGGGCTGTTGGGCGTGGCGCGTTTGTGGATAGAATTAGCAAAACCTATAATATTAATTACTTAGACTTTGACATCTTCCAGCTTAGTCTCGGTCAGTTAAAACGCTTATTTGCCAACCGTTTGTTCTAATTATATTTTTTACCAATAATTGTCTTAATTTTTTATTGATTGTTTTAGGTTTGTCTTGAGTTTTGTTTTTATCTGTTCGACCTCTTCAGGTTTTTACAATATGTACATAACATATTTTAATATTTTTGGTATCATTTGGATTTTTTGTGTCTGTAGTTGTACTCGAGATGAATAAATAAATAAATATAACTTTGAGGGTTACACCACCTCTGATTTAACTGTTGTTATTTAGGGGTTAAAAACTAACCTACAGACATACTCTGGATATTGTAAAAGGATATACTGGGGATACCTATAGGAGTACCTGTATACCTTTGTAACATGTTTGCCAAATAGTTATAAAATAGACCTATGTGAGTTTTAACATTCAATAAACACATCAAAATCCAAGATTGTATACTAAGGAATTTCCATGACACACTAACCAGTAATATAAAATAATGGATACATAGTAATTCGAGAATTCATGATACAAAATTAATAAAAGTGTTTTTTGGACAGCAAAATATGTATACTTGACTAGGTAACACATAACCAAATTGTATCATAATCTAAATAAAAATTGTCTAAAGCTACTGTAACAGCTTAACTTATTTGAAAATGTTTAAGTATTGATAATCTCAAAAAAAGCTACCAGCTAGTAGATATTTAAAAGAAATCAATCAATCATTGAAAAAGATTATATTATGTATGAACATGGCGATTTTTTATAGGTAGATCATAAAGAAATATATAACAAACGTTTACAAACTATTGCTACAAAGAAATTGATTCAATGAGCAAGCGAATAATTAAAATAACTAAAAATCTAGCTTTTCAAATAAATGTTGTTTACCTTTATTTAGGGCACACACTTTGCAAGGTCAGTTGTCAGTTTAAGAGGAAGTGCCTAAGCGTACAACAAATGGCGATTTACTGTTTGATGCACAATGTTATTTCAAAGTTAAAGTATTTTTTACTTCAGGTCTCTTCAAAGGTAAAGTTTAATCAAAAATGAATGATCAGTATGTAAATATATACAGGAAATAACCAAATATTATTTTTAAACAACATGTATTTTCATGTATACCTACGTCAAACGTTCATGTAGTGACCAATGTCACAAACATTATAACCTCAAACAGAAAATATTCGGCTAGGTGTTTTTCTCATATAAATAGTTTTTTAAGAAAAGATGGAATTTAAATACTCAGGTTTTGAAATTTAGTTCCTCTAAACAATGGAGGGAGACCATGATAAGACTTCTTTTTGGAAAAAAAACATCAAGAATGTTCCTGGAAGGTAGGGAATCCTATGTGGCCACCAGGCAAATGTTTTCATGTCAAAATAATTAACTGTTTTAATTTAACAATTTTGTTTTTGTTATACTTTTGTTTTTCGAGGATAAAAACAAGCCTAAAAATTTAATTCCTAATGGATTACCTAAATAATTTCTTTACGAAGTAAGAAGTCAACACTCATCTAAACCATTTACTTTAAAGATTTATTAGGTTTGTAATGTGTTTTATAATCGTTCTTTTTACTCTTGCAATTTTAGACCAAGTCCCAAACGGGAAGTTAAGGGCAGTAATAAAGGAAAACCACAGGGATCTACCTCCTTTCAGGACTTCCAGGCATCTGTAAGTGATGCTTGGGCTATGGATGATGATGAATTCTGTTCAGGACTAAAAAGTAAGTTAATGTGAAATACTTATGCTAGAAAGGATATTTTAAAACTTTTTTATAATTGAACACAGAAGTAATAGATTAACATCTGAAAACTAGGGGTCAAAATGATTCCTAACAAGAAACAGGTTATGCATGCTTTTTTATTGTTTCAGATACCAAAATATCCAAAAAAGTCTCTCAGTCTGCAGCTTTAAATGTACTCAATACTCATCGTAGTGCAACTGAAATTCAAAGGTCTTCAAATGAAAGCTTAAGTGATACTTCCCCTCAAATAATTCGTGATACTGAAATAGTTAGAATAAGCCGAATTCCTGGAAGGCCTTTACAGCTGCAATGTTCCAACCCTCCGCAGGAAGAAGATAGTGAAGTGAAACTAGAAAGGTTTGAGGCCCTTTTAGCTAACTCTCCCTCATTACAAGACCTATGTAAGCTAAGTTGGTCCGGAGTACCAGTAAAAGTTCGTAGTATAACTTGGAGACTCTTGTCTGGTTATTTGCCAATTAACTTAGAAAGGCGTCGAGGAGTACTTGAAAGAAAGCGACAAGACTATTGGACTTTGGTTAAAGAATACTACTATACGGAACATGATGAAGTGAATCGTGATATCCAACATCAAATTAACATAGATGTGCCAAGAATGAACCCAACTATTGCACTCTTTCAACAAAAAACTGTTCAAATTATGTTTGAGAGAATACTTTTTATTTGGTCAATCAGACACCCCGCATCGGGGTATGTTCAGGGAATTAATGACCTAGTGACTCCATTCTTTGTAGTGTTTTTACAAGAGTTTATTCCAGAAAATAAACCATTTGAGACATTTAATGTGGAGAGTTTGCCGGAAGAACAACGCAAAATTATTGAGGCAGATTCATTTTGGTGCTTATCTAAATTTTTAGATGGTATTCAGGACAATTATGTTTTCGCCCAAATTGGGATACAGAAAAAGGTGTTACAGTTGGAGGAATTAATTAAACGAGTAGATGAGACTCTGCATAAGCACCTGAAGCAACACAATGTAAGTTATTTACAATTTTCATTTAGATGGTTAAATAATTTATTGACAAGAGAGCTACCTTTAAGATGTACAATTCGTTTATGGGATACATATTTGGCAGAAAATGACTGTTTTGCTACTTTTCAATTGTATGTATGTGCTGCCTTCCTTTTGTATTGGAAAGATGACTTAATGAGGCAAATGGATTTCCAAGGACTTCTACTTTTACTTCAAAATCTTCCAACTCAGTCATGGACTAGCTCACAAATAAGTCTTTTGGTTGCAGAAGCATATAAATTAAAAGTTATGTTTGCTGATGCTCCAAATCATTTAACGTGTAATACAATAAATGCCACAAACTCCAGTGAAAGTTGAATGAAATTCAATAAGTTTTTTTAATAGTTTTCTTAGTATTTTTTTTTAAATTTTAAGGTGCGTTATTTGTTAAATGTAAATACATGACTTCACATATTTTTATATTGTAACTAGTAACATAAAGTCTAAATTCCTGTATCTTAATAAATTTTATTAAAAATTATTTCATTATAATTTTTTCATGTATGAATGAACAATAAGTTGACAAACAGTAATTAAGTGGTCTTCCTTCATGATGTAAATGGTAATTTTAAATATTATGTTTTATGAATAATTATCTAATTCCAGTGATTTCCATACCTACCCTAAGATATAACTTTTTTGAATGTCCAAAAACTTCCATTAATTTTTTGCTTATCTAAAGTTATAGTTTCTAATGTGCTATTTAAGTTCAAAAGTTTGTTTTTTAAAGTTGTAAATAAAAAATGTTTTCTTGTTTTTGGAATTGTAGCATTTTTATTTTCAAATCTTAAGAATGAATCTTTTCATGTTTATAACTAAATTATTGACAATCAACTGACTTTCGACCAATCACGTCTTACTTACGCTGTAATATTTACGCCGTTTGCGCCCCATGTAAACTCGGGCTTAGGATGTGTATCTGCTCATGTAGCAGTGATTGATAGAAGATAGATTTTTAACAGAATACATACAAAAATAAAACTGAACAATATTTTTAAGATGGCTAAAACTTTATTGTTAAACATCTTAATGCTTCTGGGTCATAAAAAAGTTTGTACCATTAGTATTGACTGCTTAAAACTATGTTAGGAATACATCATACATTTAGTGGGTAAAATAATACAAAAAAAAACATCACTAAATTCACACTTAAAGTCAACTTTAATAAAATAAAACCTAGATTTAAAATAAATATGTAGGTCACACCCAACATAAAATAATTAAAACACAACAAAATAAAATATTAAAATATAATACCTAAGGTACTATAAAAATAAAACTATATACATCCTGTGGACTTGCACTTTCATCTAAGCTGTTGAATAAAATCAGTCAAGAAGCAACTTGCAGGTCCCCAATTTTTGTTTGTATTAACAATTTCCACAGAGGATTTTTCCTTTTCATTCAGCGAGTTAATATCTATAAAAAAAAGTTTTATTTATTTTCAATTTAGATTACTACTGGCGTTATTAAGAAACAGATACTTAAGTTTATATCTATAAATTTAGTAGTAGTTAATAAATATTCATACATCTTATTTCAAGTCCATGATGATGAGCTATTGCTCTTAGCAGTAACCGATCAAAGCCAGTCAGAGGAGATTTGACATAAATGTCATTGGGAGTTAAGTTGAAGAACTCAACCATATCATTCTCACAACCTTTTACAATTTCAATTGATAGGTTTTTCTTGGTTTTAAATGTTCTTTTAGCTCTAGAAGAAAGTTTCCCTGATGGACGATCATTAATAGTGTGAACACATTCCTGCTTATTTTTATTGTACTTGTCAGAAAATGCATTGATAATGGTGGTTTGTTCTTCTTCAGATTTTTCAATGAAACTGTTCCAAAATCCCATAGCTTCAGAATCCTCTAGAAGTCTAGCAAAGGGACCTTTATATTGCTCCATAATTATTATCACCATGTTTTCAGTTTCATCTTCCTCTTGTAAAGTTTGTAAAATGCACCCTTAAAAAAAGTAACTAGAATAGGTAAGACCATTTAATATGACGTTGTAGATGACATACATAAATGATACAAGGCTAAGAATTTGTGAGCTGATCCATTTCAATTTAAAAAGTTTAAAGGAGGGGTTGTTTTGATTCCTACTTCATTAAATCATGCTCTGCTTTAAATTAAACATTTATTGCACAAAATTTCAATTTCTTCTAGATAAATATATTTGTTTTTTAAGTTGTATGGCACTGTCTTTCATTGTCTTTATTTAACTAAATGTTTGTTAAAGACATATTTGAAAATGATTAGTATAAAATAGTTTACATACTGTTTTGAAAACGTCTGAGCTTCTTTTTCCCTGATGACTTTTTAAGGTGCACTGGGTCGTCTACAAAAACTGGTCTAAGAGGAAGAGCTTGAAAAGCCCTGGGTCTAGTAATTGCTTCATTATTTAATGATTCTGTGTCACTAGCAGAAGTGCTTCCCCCCAAGCTTAAAATACAAAAATTATTGAGGTAATTGTCTACTAAAAAGCAACTGTAAAAGTTTAAATGCTTACTGTAAAGATTCAGTGTCTGAGGCTTGGGCTGAACCAGGTTTAATAAAATAACTTTTATTTCCTTTGATTACCGTCATGACTAGAATAACAACACTCCGAAGCTTTTAGTTTTTCTATGTGTACAAATGTACAAATTTAAGAAAAGTAAAAGTCGTAAAAACTTTATAAAACTCAGTTCAGTGGTATTTTTCTTGCCTTGTATGTTACCACAGAGTGCCGCAGGCCTGGCATTGATAATTATACAATTTGTGACAGCTCAAGGTTACACCACAGAGTACTAATAGGCCACTGATACTATAGTCACAGTTGTTCCGTGCAAACCTTTGAGCTCAACGACCCAGATGATTTGCACATTCTCTGGTTTGGATGACTGAGTAATAAATTGAAGATAAACGCACCCTGAGAGCGTCTGGATGGTTCCTTACTTCTATATCCAACATAAATGCAGTAATCGATGCTTCAAAGTTTTTTTGTGGGTTTTCTCGATGGCATCTGACAAGTTCTTTGAGCTCATGAGCTCACATAAGGTTACGAAGTCTCACCAAACTGGTAGAGTCTTTTGCGCATGCGCCTCTCTTTTAGTCTTACACCGCACTAGTTTACCCATTTACTGAGCAGTGCCCGTGAAGAAAAGAAACCGGAACTTGTGTTAACAAAATTATTAAAGAAAAATTTGTGGTCGTAATATGCTGCCAAAGCAAACCAATTTACAATTGCCCATTCTTAGACCAGGAACTCGTCTTAAGTGCCCATTGGTCCATGACTTTTGATCCGTGGCATTAGTATTGCAATCTTCAGACGTATTATTTAATTGGCAAAGAGATTTGGATCGACCCCATCTCAGAAATCAATCCAGGGAAGAAAAAGCGTTTGTTCAGATCACTTCGATATGGTATTTTTTTTTGGTAATTCTTGGCTACTCCAAGATATCGAATAAAGCTTGATAAAGTACGACAAAAACGTACGAAACGTCGTAACATTAAAATGAGTTGTTATTTTAAGTAACCTAGTATAGCCAAGAATTACCAAAAAAAATAAGAAATGTATACAAAGGTTAAGAAACACCCCATCAAAACTAAACTTATGTATGCACAGACTGTGAGATGAATTGTATGTAGAACAAAAATATATTTGCTCCATTGAAGAAAATAATGTAGAAATATGGACCAGCATATACTAACCTCTATATTGTTTTCTTCAATGACGTAAATATATTTTTGTACTAGACTAGGAATACTCATGATATTCTTTTACCTTTGCCAACTAGCGCTCTTGTATACAATTCTATTATATACAATTTAAAAAAGATGTTTAATCATCTCCCTCTTAATATAAAATCCTTAAGTAATTACTTAAAGTTTCGAATTCAGGTCAAAAAATTGTTATTGGAACACGTGTATTACACCGTATCTGAGTATTTTGTAGAAAGTTTGTAATAGTTCGGTTTATGTATTGTCCTTTATTTGCTTTTGTATAATTTTCTCTGTAGGTATATATTTTGTTTAGCATGAGATTGTGTAGATTTTATTATTGTCGTATAGATTTTATTATTGTTGTGACATTTCATTTTGACTTTTATTTTATTTAGTTCTAAGTTTTTCAGCTTTGTCAACAAGAGTATAAACTCTTATGATTAATAAAGCATATTTTGAATTTGAATTTGAATTTGAATTTGAACTACATACAATTAATTCATCCCACAGTCTGCACAAATAAATTGTTCTACAATTTAAAAAAGTGGAGGTAAGATTACTTTGCAGGTGCTTTACAGCCTCGACGATAAAATTGATTAATGAGTAATATCCTCCCCTTCTATTTTATAATTATAGCCCATAAATTAACAAACTTGTAAACTGCGAATAACAAAAATATTCTTGTAAAAGAAACTTAATTGGGACTAGAACCTCCACTATGACACACACCGTGACTTAAAAAATCACCAGTACATAATTAAACCCATTTCTACCTATATTTTAAATATCCCGCCATCAAGACATGCGCACAGTGTGCCTGCAATAGGTTGGGATTGGGAAATAGACGCGAGTCGATGCTCGCGCAAGCAGTGTTGCCAGGTCTACCGTTTTAGCGGTAGATCTACCGTTTTGATGTATGAGCTACCGTGCTACTATTTTTGATATAATTTCTACCGCTTTTTATACGACATGATTAAATTTATTTCCCCGAAAATAGGTCCTATTTTCAACGTAGAATCACTAGTAGGGTTGCCATTTCTCCAGGTTGAGTGTTGTTGTGGCAGCGACCTTTCAGATTTGATTGAGGAAAAATAATATAAAAAGCCCTCCACGGAACGGCCGGCGACCTTTTTTTTAGAAATCACTTTTGATTGAAGGGGAAATATAGGAAATAGCATATAATATAAAAAGCACTCCACGGAACAACGGCGGCCAACTTTTTTTTTTAGAAATCACTTGATTGAGGGGGAAATATAGGAAATAGCATATCTACCGTTTAATTTTTTAAATCTACCGCTTTTCTTATGTCCAGTCTACCGCTTTCCTTATTTTGAACCTGGCAACACTGCGCGCAAGACACAAATAGCTGGGAGAAAGACTCCGTTTCCTTGTTTCCTATCTTTGCTTTGGTACTTTTTTCCAAATAAGATTAAAATTAAAATGTTGGTGAACGTGTGTCCAACCCAACGTGCTGCGAAACTGCAAAACCAAGTAAGTAAGGGTGAATGTGTGTTAAAGGGGAATCATATCGATGCGAATTAATAGGTGAAGTTTGCTTTGCTTATTTACTGTTAGATTTTAAATATTGATTCATATTTTACAATCTCGAGTGCATAATATCGTAGTGGCGTGGTGTAACAATCTACTTTTAAAATGTCGCGAAATAGTTTACCGTACGTAACTTTATAATAATTAAATATAAATTTATCAATCGCTACCCCGCCTTTCATTATACGGGAAGCCGTATTCACTAAATAGTGTGCGACATATTTCTTTTCCATTCAAGCACATGGATATGCGATAGCATAATATACGTACCAAAAAACATTGCTAATCGAAACCGTGTTTTACCCTATTGGAAATTCATTATGATTTTGTTTTTGTATTCAGTGTGTGTAACATTTCACAGAATATAGTTCAAAATGACTATTTTAAATTATTTTGGAAATTCCTCGGGAAATCCTATGTACCTAAGTAGAAACTACCCGCGCAAAACCAACTAAGGTAAACCATTGATAAGTTAATATCTGAAACTAACAAAATATTTTTGAAATCACCCAAAAGGAGTCGATTGTTTTATAGTATCATAGTCTGTCCAAAAATTCCACTACCCCCTCAACCCGTTTTGACACAATTGGGCACATGGCTCCAGGCAGTGTTATAATAAACATTACAATGAAGTGAAATCCGTCATTTTACAACTAAACCCACAAGAAGCAGAATCAATTCGCACATCTATACAAGTTTTTCAAAATCTGCAAGTCAAGGAAGATTTGGGTGTTTTATCTCACAACATTAGTCAGTTTTGCTAGACTCCATTTCAAACTTACAAAATTTGAAGTTATCCATGAAAGATCCATTGTATGTTATCACAACATTACAAAATTCATTGTCATGGGCCAATATTTCAGGTTTGCAAATCTAAGTTCCTACGATGCAGGAATATCTTTTCACCATTACACACATGCATTTTTCCCATACCGTCTGAGATTGACAGAAACCAATATGGAGTGCTTCCTGATTATGCAGTTCTATGCAAAATCTATGACTTAACTTGTGTTCAGTATCAATTAATGTGATTAGCACAAGATTGTGTTTTGTATTTGGATTTCCCTTCTCCAGCAATGGATACATATCTAATGAATTATTATTAATCTTATTTATTAATTAAGGTAAGATCTTATTAAACTAAATAATAATTTTTTAAATTTTAGTTAAATTTACCACACTCAGGCAGTTTCATAATGCAAATCTTCATTATTGAAACGTTCATGTTTGTGGAAAATTAAAAGACAATTTGTATGTGATACATATTTTTTAATATATTTATCAGGATACAAAGCCTAACATTATTTAAAATATAGGTAATTTTTCATCTATGTATGAAAATGTGTTGTTAAAGCCTTTTTACATTAGTTGCAAGTGCAAGCCAATGGTTGTTGTAAATAGAAAAACTTGCATCAGGATACAAAAGGCCTTTAGAAAATTATTGCACCTGTTTACATACTTTTAGCTGTTTTGTACCATCTTTTTCACAAGGTTGAAAATATATTATGTTACCCTTTATGACAAGGGTACTTACTTGCAAGTGGTACATACAGAAACGTCTGATTGGGCTTATAAACTCATATATAGGGCTTATTTTCACCATAGGGTTAAACTGAAGTGTCATGGGGTAATAAAATTTAAATTACTCGCAAATTTATTTTTTCTCAGAAAAATGTTTTCTAGGCATGTCATTTGGTACCATGCATTTTTTTATTACATTTTTGAATAATATTTTATGAGTTTTATTTGTCAGTAACCTGGATTGAGTAAATATTTTTGTTCTAAACTCCATTACCATTTTGTCATTAACGTGGACATCATTAAGTATGGGTAACTGATGTTTAGCATGGCTGCACCTGCTCTGAATACCTTATATACAAACTAAAAGAAAATATTTTTTTTTAGTTACGTTTATTAATTTTACCATAACATGAAATATAGAAAATCCTAATGAGTTCAACACCCGACTACCAGATAAAGTTACTTTGAGCATATATGGGCAGGTATTATATGATGGTCACCTAAAGCAGTGTCCCACACTCATGGATCTGCTGAGGCTTGTGATGAGCGTTTATTAGGTAAGTATTTTACATAATACCAAGGCCACCACCATTTTCTTTTTACTGGAAATACTTACCAGTTTAAACATTGATTTAAAAAGCACCTAAAGACAAAAAAAAATTGCCAGCTGCAGAAAAATAACCATTAAATTAATCACCTGTACTTTTTAGATACCCTCTACTTTCAGGGGGACACTGGCCCATTCCCCTGGCGTCACCACTGACTTAATTGTTCTCTAGCATTAAAAAATTTTAGTTGATATAATTGCAAGTTCCTAGAACCGATCGGGTACATTTTTGCCCAATTGGCGTGAAAACTTTGCTACAACAAAACAAATTTTTACTTTAGATGAAAATGACTTTCAGATTCATCTTCTACAAAATTTGAACAATATAATAAATCTCCTGAACAATATTGTAATATTTTTCTGGCACGTGATGTTTAGATGTTTATAAATTTCTAAAGTGTTTACTTCAAGTTCTCTCTTTTTCATTGCATTTTTGTTTTTAGTTTTATTACTACCCACCGTCGTACGTTAAAGATTTCATTCTGTAAGTAAGACTCGGATGGTAATTATAGGAGAATGGTGGAAATGTTTGATTGTCGGCAATATAAGACGTAAGTGTTTTAAAATTTCGTATCATCTCGCCAAAGTTAATTGACATAAATGAAAAACTACAAACTCGAATCGGGCATCACTATACAGGGTGATTCCTAAGTTGATACTTCTTTTTTAGCTGTGTATAGAAGGCATTAAAATAAACATCATTTTTAAAAACATTTTTTCAAAAAAATTAAAAATAGGCGAGATACACAAGTAAAAAATCTAAGTGCGGGCCTGCTCATCAAAACTTAGCCTGCTGTACTTTTTGTTGTTTGTCTTATTGTCATGCAATTTACGGGTCGGTGGTCAGTTTGTTATTTGGCAATTCGCTGCGGTGTGTTTTTCTGAAGCAAGATAATTTTAAATTCGAAAAGTTAGGCAGGACCGTATTTGATCCATAGTGTAATAAGTGAATGTAAGTACCTTATTCCTGAGTTTTTTGAAAAATTGTATTTAAAAATGTTGTTTATTTTCATATCTACACAGCTAAATAGAAGTATTAACTAAGGAATCACTTTGTATTGTGCCACTGCAAAATAAATACCTATCGAAAATGCCGACTCGTGACCGCAGTCTTTGATGCAACCCGCCAAAGTAAGAGTTTATTTTAATCTATTTCAATTGGCTTTTGAGAGAGTATAATTTATTTAATAAAAAAAAATATTGTTTTGATGATGATATTTCTTAAAATATGTCTTCTTTTCCCGTCTGAAAATATTGATGTTATTAATAATCTGATTTTTCCAGTATACCTAAATATATTTTTGTAATAAAAAAAATATAAAGTATTTAGTAGATTTTTCTTTCAGTTTCAGAACATAAATTTTAAACTAGATGGGGTAGGACTTTCGGTCGGTTCAGTTGGGACAGCCATTAGTACAAATATAAAAAAACTATGTTTTTTTTAACACTGTTGTTTTTCTGGGTACCAAAAGTTATTCATGTAAGTATATAAGTAACAGAATACTTGTTTCCTGGTATTTAACTTACAGGGTGACCCGCTCTCAACACAGGATTCCATAACATCTAAACTAGGTACTCAACTTCTTGATTATTTGGCACACCCTGTATAATTTAAACTAACCTTATAACTCTGTTTTTAAAAATTATTAAAGAGTTCGGTAGTTTAGATGCTATGGAATCCTGCATTGATAGCGGGCCACCCTGTATATAATAAGTATCTTTTTTGTTATTTAATATTATGGGTAATAATAAATGCTTCTTTTTTAGGACAAGCCATTTTCAACAAGTCGTGGGATCTAGAAGAATTTATAAAATAAGCGCATAATATAACTAGGTTTGTGTTGATATACTGCTCTGTGACTGTAGTAATTAATTGTAATTTATTTGATCATGTTTTATTGGTAATAAAATATTAAATAAAATAGTAATTCCTTTCATTTCTAAAGGCGGAGTAAAGTTCTTAGAAATGAGTCATATAATAAAATATATTGTATTTTGGGTACCAAAATTTCCTAAAGTCAATTATTCGCATCTCCGTCCTTCTATGATGGTATTGGTAGGCTCCATTGCTTTGCTGGAGCACCCTTATTAGTTTTTTTTGCCGTATAGCTTGTCTAAGGCTCGTAGTAAAATATTTTGGCGTTGTGGCGCGATTTGAAGCCATCTCGTAGAAAATTTAGGTACTTTGCAAATATTCAGCGGGAAAAGACGCTAGGTCCCTGTAAATGAATTATTTTAAAATACACCAGAAAATCAGTGGAGGTACCAGGATTTTTGGGATGTGGGTACTTCCCAAATCAAAAATTACGTCTAAAAAAAAGAACGCTGCCTCTCCACGCTCTATAACGCCATAAGCGGGGTAAACAAAACTCCGCTCTCGTCTAAAAAAAATCATCATGGTTCTCTTTATCTGGTATTCCATCCTTCTATAATACCACTTCTTTCTCATCAAAAATTTCACAGTCAAATCCCCTACGGAAATTCTATTACAAAACCGAATTCCTCAATTGGGCGCCGCCGCTGCAGATAATACCATACTAAGGGTATGGTCCGAATATCACCAACAATGACAAAGTGCTTGAAGTTGTGCCCAGCTTTGGTTGATACCTGTGTACCTACTTGGTTCAAGAAAAAATTTGATTCAACCTTAGGGCCTCTCTTAAATGTACTTATCAAAAAACACCGATTGAAAAGAATCCTTTGGTAAATATTGTTTAGGCCAAATATAAACTGCTCGCGTGCAGTGTCAGACTAAGGACATTTGACATACGCGACACAACTTTTACTTGATTTGGTGCATTTATTTCTTAGCAGAGCTGGGCAAAACTGGTAAGCACTTTGGAAAAAGTATTTTCAAGCCCTTGAGACTGCAGCACTTTTAAAGTGTTTGCAAACCCTTTAAAAAGTAATCGCAATCCCTTTTTAAAGTACTGGCAAGTACTCTAAAGGGCTTGCAATTACTTTTTTCAAAGTGCTTGATACTTGCCAATTTTGCCCAAATCTGGTTCTCAGCGAGGGCAAAATAGAGAAAAGATATTTTTCAGTTACCTATAGCAACGTTGCAGAAAATGCGTAATAATTTGTTTACCATTAGTTGCATATTGAGTTAGGACTGAATTTAAATATTATTCCAAATTTTTTTTTACGTGGATTTGTCCAACTCATGTTTACAAAAATTTTCAAGTAGCCCCATTTGACGGTACCTATTTATTATTTTTAAAAATCTGTAGTACGGACCTGCTTATGTTTTCGAATTTAATTTGTTTTTGATTAAGATTTAATATTTAAACAATTCTTTTCCAGTTCCTTCTTTAAATTAAAGCAACATGGTTCTTAACAAACTCCATCCTACAAAGTTTTTAAGGTCGATTAACTATGCCAAGAAGGAGGCAAAACGTATCCTTTTTTAGAAGAGTTATTTTTTAGGAATTTCAATTTTTAGGTTATTTTCTTAACATGTACTTTAGGACAATTTGCAGGAAAATCCACTCAGAGAGGTAAGCAAACATAGTAAGAGAAAACAGTTCTAAATGTTATTAAAAATATTTTAACTGGAACTGTTTAAAAATAAACCAATTTTTGTAGAATATTTTGAGCCCACTTTAAAAAATATAGATCTTAAGCACATAATATATAGCTTGTGTGGCCATATATTATGTAGCTTATTATTATGCTTATAAGGCAAAAGGTCAACTTACGATTGTGACTTTTTTGTAAAAAAAGGTACACATTCTTATCAGCAAATGTATTATTACGACCTACGTACGTCAAGATAAGCAGTGTATTGTATTTTGTGTTGCCTAAATAAAACAAGATGTCATCATCATTATGAACAGAACCGTATTGATAATAATGATCCATGCTACAAGGTATGATATCAACAGGGTGCGCAGTGGATCGTGACGTCACATTGTGACGAATTTTTTAATTGAACGTGCCGAATTTTACAGCAGAGCGTAGTTTACATTATTAAAAGGCAATTTTATATGAAATTTTTAATAAATTTATTTTAACTCATATTAGCCTTAGAATTTCTACTGTGACTTAAATCTTGAAACATGCATTTTATATATAGATAGATTGATTATTGTCAAAATGTAAAACTTCCTTTTACTTTTACTTACCTTCCTTAACTCAAACTTTAAGATGTGATTATGCTTAAAGAAAAACTTCTTTAAAGTACGTAGGAATTCATTTGAACGAAAATTTTACATGGAAACAGCATGTTACTTAATTTACAAGCAAATTAAAAATATTTTAATATTTCAAGGTGACGTCACGAAAGTCACGCCCACCTGCGCGGTATCATATCATCTTGTAGTTGTATCATGGATAATGATCATTATTCTATTTCAGTTTCTTTTAACTGGGAGGATCCTTTCAACTTAGAATCACAATTAACAGATGAAGAAAAAATTATTCGTGATCAGTTTAAAAGTTACTGCCAAGATAAATTGATGCCTAGAGTAATAGAGGGAAATCGAAAAGGAAGTAAGTGATAGAAGATATTGAATGATCAGTGCTGCCCAGGAAACATATATAGTATGCGCGAGCCAATAATCTTTGGTTGGTAAGGTATTTGTCAACGAACTATATACTAACACCGGTATGCGATTGCGCATAAAGTATCAATCTCTCTCCCACAGTATGACGTCAGTGCGAGCATTTAGCGCGCTTTTTACGATGGCCGGGAAATGTGAGGTTAGAATTACACGGAATGCGCGACGGTGTTCAAATTTCGGCTTGTAGGTCATCTTTACTTAACTTTACTAAACTTTATAATTTTATTTCCCGAAGACTGACATCGCAATGTAGGTTTCCTCGTTCATTTTAAATTAATTGTAGTGTACTAACTTTTACTTGTTTATAAATAAATAAATAAATTTCATACTCGAATTAGTGAGGCAGCGACATTTTTGGACAGCTTTCATACCAAAATTTTTAAAAAATGTACAGGCTCGATGGTTTATCGACCTTTCTGTGTTTGCTTGGCAATTACTGATTACAGACTTTAATTAACCTATTAAGTTAAAAATAAAAAAATAGGATGCATCAATGATATCCGAATAGAGTATAGTGCAAACTGATGTTTCTTTAAGTTTTTCACAGGGAAATTATGAATGAAATAGGAGAAATGGGAGGTTTAGGTTGTACTATAGAGGGTTATGGTTGTGCGGGTGCATCTAATGTTGCGTATGGTTTGCTTACCAGAGAAGTAGAAAGAATAGATAGTTCTTATCGATCTGCGGTAAGCGTGCAGTCATCTTTATCGATGGGAGCCATTTACATGTATGGAAGCGACGAACAGAAACAACAGTACTTACCTGCTATGGGTAAGTTCACTTTAAATCAAACTATATGCAGTACAGAGAACGCAAACAGTCAACCTGTAGACAGGCAAATTTCACAAACGCAGGCAAGTAAGCCGAAAGTTTTAATAAATAGTACAAACCCTTTTCGATTTTTTCTATTAAAAAATGCAAATAATTGACATATTTTTGAATATTTCTATTATTCTACGGATATACAAGTTTTTCTTTCTAGCCAAAGGACAACTTGTGGGTTGTTTTGGATTAACTGAGCCCAATCATGGTAGCGACATTGGCGGAATGGAAACCAAAGCCAAATATGACTCGGCGTCAAAAACTTATATATTAAATGGTAGCAAAACTTGGTATGTAAACCAGTAAACGTATACAGGGTGATTCCTAAATTGATATATACTTCTTTTTTAGCTGTGTATAGAAGGAATTAAAATAAACAAAATTTTCAAAAACCTCAAAAATAAGGCACTGACATTTATTTATTACACTATGTATCAAATACGGTCCTGCCTAACTTGCCCGTTGAATAACATTAAGAACGTCTGGATGTAGGATGAGCCCGCAAGGGAAGGCGTTCTGCGTATAATCTCGAAACAGCAGGCGCACTTTGACGACACTCACCGTAAATTAGCACCATATCTACCAGTTCATTGTTTTCAAATTTTACCATTTTCACGTGTCACCATTTAATATTAACTTGCTTCAGAAAAACACACGCAGCGGATTGCCAAATAACTGAGCACCGATCCGTAAATTGCATGACCAATAAGACACACAACATAAGGTATAGCAGGCTACGTTTTGATGACCAGGCTTGCACTTAGATTTTTTAATTATGTATCGCCTATTTTTAAGTTTTTTAAAAATGGTATTTGGAAATGTTGTTTATTTTAATGCCTTCTATATAGAGCTAAAAAAGAAGGATCAACTTAGGAATCACCCTGTATACTTGATTTTTAAAGATTTGTCAAAGCTGACTTTTTCACTTGGTTGAAAAAATTTTAGTACTCTTTCATATATTTTCTATTTTGATTAGGATCACAAATTCACCCATAGCTGACCTATTGATTATCTGGGCTAGATGTGAGGATTCGAAAGTTAGAGGTTTTATAATAAATAGAAAAGAACATGGCACAGGCTTAAGTACCCCATCAATAGAAGGCAAATTTTCTTTAAGAGCATCAGAAACTGGAATGATTTTATTGGATAATGTGAAAGTACCTGAAGATCATCTCCTTCCAAACGCATTGGGCATGAGTGGACCATTTGGCTGCTTGAATAATGCTCGGTATGGTATTGCTTGGGGTTCTTTAGGTAGGTAATTTAGGGATTACATAACAGGTTACAATTGATTTTCAATAAGACACTGTACTTTTTCACAAAATAAACGTTTTATTATATTTGCCAGAAAATGTATACAGGCTCCTGGGAATATTTTATTTATGAGGGTCAACTCGTCTGGTGCGGGGCATTTTTATGTCACCCCTAAAAATAAAATAGAACGCCTCGTGTTTAGAAAGTTTATATCTAATAGTAAAATAAGCAAAAAAAATTTTAGAATATCATTTCTTGTCCAACAGGTAATAAAAAGTATTCAGAACACACAACCCCGTTAAATTTTCTTACTTATTAAACTTAACTTGCATGAGCAACAGGTGAATTTCTCTAGCAATTCGCTTTGGCCGGGCTTCCCCTACAAATTTTCTTTTACTTACTTTTAAAAAATATTTTTTGTCTTGTAGGTGCTGCTGAGAGTTGTTTGTCAATAGCAAGAGAGTATACCTTAGAAAGACATCAATTTAATCGACCTTTAGCGCAAACTCAATTAATCCAAAAGAAATTTGCTAATATGGTTACCGAAATTTCTTTGGGGTTGATGAGTTGCTATCATCTTGGTAGACTAAAGGATAAAAATATGTAAGTTTTACAGAAAATGACATTTTATGTTTGCTTAAATCTTTTGAAAACATCCTCTGAAAGGTACCCATCAACTACAGCAGCCCCATCGCCCCCCCCCCTCTCCAATCCGCCACTGGTACAAAACAATTCCTTGTAATCAGTGGTGGCTCGTCAGGTGAAGGGGCTCTTCACCAAAAAATAAAACCAGGAGGAAAGTTTTTCGACAATATTAAATATTAATGTACCAATACAGCAACCATTTTAGCCCTTAAAAAATAAATATGTTCGAATTAATAATAATAATTTAATCCGAATGTAGCAATGCATAATAGGGCCACGGTTAAGACCGAAGACAAATAATTAATTTACCTTCGCCATTCTATCAGCTAAACAATTTCTCGTGTAAAGCTTAAGGCAGATAGATTTTTTCATTTGTAGGAATTACGTTAAATTATTTGTTATTTTTTTTTGGCTAAAAATTGTAAAATTGTATATTTCTCCATGGTATTTGCTTCAAATTACGAGATTCAAAACCGTGTGTTAGTTATCGTATTTTTTTAATTTAATAGTCGATTTAGATTGTATAGGCAAAAAAATTAAGAACTGGAAATAGAACCACATTTTTATATATAACTATTACTACTGTACCTTCTATTCTACTAATAATCCATTATTTTTTTAATAAAATGAAAAATAGGCTTATGGTGTTTCTGTTAGCGCCATTTCCATATTGCAAAAACTTGGGAAAGTGGCAATTTAAATACGTCCAGTCGAGTCGGATAGGTTTTTCAGAAGGATGCAACATTTGAGCATTTGAACATTTCTCGTTTTATAATATCATATAATTTGTTGTGGTTCGTTATTTTTATGTGGTTCGTTGTGAATATTACGATGACAATGTATGATTGATTACATTGATTCCTAATTTCATCATAATAAAAAAAAATGTTTTCATCATAAGGGAGAACTTTTAAAATAGATTATGAATAAGTAGTCTTCGTTTGTTGTTGTTTGTAAATTGGAGACATACCTACTTTTCTTAAACGGCAGTAGAGTATAAAATAAAGACAATGCAAGTCCTAAACTCTGCTGCCGTTCTAGTGTTTGTTTATATGGTACATATAGGCTAGGGGATGTGTGTGAAGAAAGCAACGAAAATTAGCGGCAACGGTTTTTTACCGTGAAACCTAGCCACAAATTTAGCGTTAAATTGTCAATTGCGCCTGCATATTTGGCAACGATTTATCACAGCAACGAAAATGGTTACATCTCACTGTAGCCACGAATTTCTTAATCAGTTGAAAAAAGTGTAAATGTGGCCACGGTAGTTTAAATATTAACATTTTTTAACTTTAAATAATTAGCAACGAATCTTTACTATCAATGAAATTATTAAATTAATTAATTAATTAATTAAACACACCTATTTTTTTTTATAAAGCTTAGCTTAAATCCTTACTATACTTCTAGCTATATGACATATTTCAAAAGATTCCGCTTATAAATTGGAAAAAAGTTGCAATTACATCCGAAATAAAAGTTTAGACGCCACCATATTTTGAGGGATGTTAGACTATACCTATAGCTTACGTATCCACTATATGACATATTCCAGAAAATGTCGGGGACTTTGTAAAAAATTAATAACTCCGAGATTCCGCTTATAAATTGGAAAAAAAATTGCATTTACATCCGAAATAAAAGTTTAGACACCACCATATTTTGAGGGATGTTAGACTATATACCTATAGCTTACGTATTCACTATATGACATATCCCAGAAAATGTCGGGGACTTTGTAAAAAATAATAACTCCGAGATTCCGCTTATAAATTGTCGGGGACTATAAAAAATTAATAACTTCAAAATTCCGCTTATAAATTGTATTCCAGAAAATGTCGGGGACTTTGTAAAAAATTAATAACTTCGAAATTCATGTGTGCGAAGAAAGCAACGAAAATTAGCGGCAACGGTTTTTTGACCGTAAAACCCAGCCACGAATTTAGCATCAAATTATCAAATGCGCCTATATATGATTTGGCAACGATTTATCACAGCAACGAAAAAATTAATAACTTCGAAATTCCGGTTATAAATTGGAAAAAAATTGCCTTTACATCCGAAATAAAAGTTTAGACGCCACCATATTTTAAGGGATGTTAGACTATACCTATAGCTTACGTATCCACTATATGACATATTCCAGAAAATGTCGGGGACTTTGTAAAAAATTAATAACTTCGAAATTCATGTGTGCGAAGAAAGCAACGAAAATTAGCGGCAACGGTTTTTTGACCGTAAAACCCAGCCACGAATTTAGCGTCAAATTATCAAATGCGCCTATATATGATTTGGCAACGATTTATCACAGCAACGAAAAAATTAATAAATTCGAAATTCCGGTTATAAATTGGAAGAAAATTGCATTTACATCCGAAATAAAAGTTTAGACGCCACCATATTTTGAGGGATGTTAGACACCATTTTTAAGACCGCGAGCCGCGACTGTCTAGTTCAGGATGTTAGTACTGAATATTCAATTATAGTGAAACCCCATTCGACGTAGTGTCAAGTAATTCGAGGCAAAATGTGCACATTTTCCGACAAGATTTTGCTGCATTTTACATTTAAAAAATAACAAAAACTTTTAAATATTTTATTAGTAAATTATAATTTTAGTAGGTTCATGTTAAAATGTTTGTAGGCACTGTCCTGAAATGATTTCCATCCTTAAAAGAAATAATGCCGGTAAAGCACTAGATATAGCAAGAACAGCACGAGACATTCTTGGGGGAAATGGTATTCAGGATGAATACCATGTCATAAGACACGTTATGAATTTAGAGGCCGTCAACACATACGAAGGTTAGTAATATTTTTCTAGAAACACTTTTTTTAGAATAGAATTATTACCTCTCCCCCCTCTTCATGGTTGGATTAAATTTGTTTATGTAAATGTTTTTTTTTTACTTTTTTTTATATTCCTCTTTATTTAAAAAAACAAAACATGTTTTATATTTGTGAAAAAAATGAATATTGGGGTCAATCCAAAATTTTAACATAAGACGTATGTATGTCTCTAACCAGCGTTTTTCGGGCTCTGTTTTTCATGATTAAAAATAAAGTAAATATCGCTCACCACACCAAAATTGATGATTTTCAGAAATCATATATTTTCGGAGCGTAGATCTAAGAGCTTTTTTTGGTGCAAATGCTTATAGGTTTTAAAATACTCCTTAAGTGATGTTTTGTATATTCATAATAAAGCATTCTCGTTTCTTCCTTCACTATTTTTTAAATTATAAATTATCACATTTCTTCCATAAAAAAATTTGAAATAAATTTTAATTTTTCTGTTTAGAAATAAAAACCTCCTTTTTTTGTTTTTGTTGTAAAAATATTTTATTGCATTGGGTTATATTTTTGTTCATTCAATATAGCTCTAAAAAATGGAAAGCAAAACAGTCAAGTATACCGGGTGTCCCATTATGGATGGCCACCGGCCCTATCTCGGAAACTACTGGGCATAGAAACTCGGAAAAAAATTGTTTTTAACTAAAGTGGCCATGAGAAAACCCTCCGAAAATTCCACATTAAGGTATATCTTTGGTAACACCATTAAAAAGCTTGGACAATTATGCAACATTTTGGTCTTATGCTCATTGGCGTACCGACTTTAATAAGATGCTCTACTATTTATTATTATTAACATTGATAATGAAAAATTTTGTTGTATAAAAATTGTTGGAAATGACCACCTTCACTTAATAGGCAAGCTTCCGCCCGTCTAATTTAATTTAATTATTTTAATTAAGAATGGTGTGCCTGAGGAGAAAAACGCAAGAAACCATTTTTATGCAGAATTGACCAAGCTAATCCGAAATAATATCCACATGAAAAAATAACAGTGGCGTCCCACGTTTTTTCTAAAAAATATATAACCGCTTCTTTATTTAAAGTTTTAAAAACTATTCTATTGGCGATAACGCTGAAACGAAGGGAGATATCGAGCTGCGGTTTTAATATTTTTTCTAACAAATTTCATCTGCTTTTCGATTATGGTATCATAATAATACCGTATGATTTATTTTTTCGCAGTAAAATCAAAAAAGTGTTATTATTACAAATTGCGCCCTCTAGCATTTTTTTTAGAACTATTATGGACAACTAAATACGATTGGTGAAAGTGCATACATTTCTCTTCCAAACAGTCTAGTTGGCTAAAATCGGATAAGTCGTACTTATAAGTTACAGCGATTTAAATGATTACACTTTCAACAGCTTTCCACCCCCCCCCCCCCCCCCTCTTATTAAAGTCGGTACGCCAATGAGCATAAGACCAAAATGTTGCATAATTGTCCAAGCTTTTTAATGGTGTTACCAAAGATATACCTTAATGTGGAATTTTCGGAGATTTTTAAAATTTACTTTTCAATTACTTCCTCTTGCGGCAAAATTCGGAACTTAAAAATTATTTCCAGGATTTTCTCATGGCCACTTTAGTTTAAAAAAAATGTTTCCCGAGTTTCAATGCCCAGTAATTTCCGAGATACGGCCGGTGGCCATCCTTTAATGGGACACCCGGTATAATAGAAAAATACTATAGAATAATATTATTTTTACTCGTTTTCTATAAAACTGCATCCTACTTCAATAACTAAAATGATATGCGTCCGAAACCTTAATCTCTATATAAAACAGGACTTTTAGAAGAAGAAAAAGTTTAAAAACTAAACGTTTCCTGCGAGACCTAATCTAAGCCAAGAATACATTAATTAAAGATTTAATTCATTATGGTGCAAGAAAAATCACTTCATTATCAACGTTAACTAAACACACTATATGGTTTTGTATAAAAGGAGGCAGGTTCCTGATTTAAATTTAAAACTAAACGAGAATCCCATTCAGAGAGTTGAGCAATGCAAATTTCTTGGCCTTCATGTAGACTCACAGTTAAAGTGGACAGCTCATGTTGATTTTGTTGCTAGTAAACTTAACTCGGCATATTTTGCTGTACTCAATTTAAAAAATTGTATGGATAGCAAACAATTACTTAATATTTACTATGCATTAGCCTATAGTCACCTAAGTTATCTAATATTTTACTGGGGCCAATCAACAGAACTACAAAGATTATTCATTTTACAAAAAAGAATAATTTGTAAAATTTACTCTTTAAGCCCGCTTGAATCCTGCAAGGAAACATTTCGGCGATATAAAATTCTTACGCTGCCTAGTATTTTGATTCTTAGTGCAGTAATGTTTGTAAAAAAACACTCTTCCAAATTTCCCAATATCTCAAATCATCGTGATACTAGAAACTCGGATAAAATTTACATTTCTGGCTACAAAACATCCTCTTATCGAAAAAGTCCATATTGTGTCTGCAGCTCTCTTTATAATGCGCTTCCGGAAACTGTCAGAAGCATTACTCAATTCGGAAGGTTCGAGAACAAAGTAAAGTGCTACCTTCTTGACAAAATTTTTTATGATATTCGGGAATACCATGATATTATCACATGAAACTTAAAATAACTTTTCTTTTTCTTAATAACTTTTCTTTTTCTTACTTTGACAATGTCACTATTTACTTTGTAAATGTATATGGCAATAAATAAATAAATAAATAAATTAAGAGTCCAAGCGAAAAATTAGGTTGCAATTAGACATTAGACCCCCCCCCAAATACGTCACTGGAAGGCGGATATTTTTTGAAGCACAACCTTTTTTACGTAGGAATCGTAACTAGAATGAAAACACCCCACGACATTAAAAAATTGCTCTTTATATATATTTTTATTAAGCCTAAAAGAAATATCTCATTTTGGTTTGGATTTCATATTTTAAATTTTTTTTTTTGTTTCCGATGTTAATATTAATTCTTGTTCTGCAGGTACTCATGATGTCCACGCACTCGTACTGGGACGTGCAATTACAGGACTCGCAGCCTTTTAATTTTATACCTTTATAAAATTAATATAAACGCACTTTTATTTTTAGTATACGCGTTATTTATTTCTTTCCTCTTTTCAAGCTTTGTTGATAACCTCGGCCCAACACTGCTCGATCTTCCTTTATCTCCTACATATACACAGAGTTTTTCTCCTAATAAATTTTTCTAGGAATAGGTTCCACCATATACAGGATTTCAGAGTGTGATTCCTCAGCTCATGTTATGAAGAGGTCATATTATATTATTATGAATGATTTTTTTAAAAGCTATATTTGCTAATATATCCGAAGGTAGATACTTAAGATATTATTTTCAATTATGGTATTTATTAATAGAATATAAAATCACATATTTAATTTAAAAGTTGCGCGGTTGTTGACTAGCAAGTTCGCCTGCATTAATCCCCTCCATTACCTACGAACAAAAACGACCTTGGTCGAGTTCTGGAGACACCCTAACCTTGAATTGGATGCTTCGATGCGGTGTAGTGTATGTGTATCGGTCGACTATTTTCTCAACCAAGAAGCGGTCAGAAGTTTTGAGTGCCCCGGACTGGAAATTGAATACAGTAGATAAAGATAGAGCTATTAAAACCAACAAAAATAAAAAATTTAAGCGATTAAACATATTAACAAACGATTTATTTTCAAACTGGGTAACAAAAAGGAACGTATTATAAAAATCCTAAAGCTCTACAAAAATAAATTAAAATTAAAAACTAGTGTATTTGTCTCCTTAAGGCCCTAGATCTTATATTTGTCATTGTTCTAACAATAAGCCACCTAGATAACTTAGGTGATATCGCATCCAAAAAGTGAACTACGCCTACGAGTAACGTATGAGGGAAATATCCAGTAGTCTTTTCTCTTACTCCAATAGTAGCCATAGCTTCTTCCACATATTTTGCTGGAGATGGTGCCATCCATGTCGACGATCTAATTTTTGACATATTGGTTGCAACATATCCAGGAAGTAGACATTGTACAGTAAGACCATCCTTCTCATATTCAGTCGCTAAATCTTCAGAAAATTTTTCTATAAACGACTTTGACGCTGAATATATTGTAAGTAGTGGACTAGGAATTTGAGCAGCAGTAGAGGAAATATTAACTACAACCCCACGCTTACGTTCGACCATTCCTGGTAAAACAATCTTGCACATATTGGTAGTTGAAGAAATATTACACTTAATAATATTATCATATATTTCATCTTTATCTTTGAGATCCAGAAAGTATTCTGGGTAGGGATAGCTCATTCCAACATTATTGATGAGAACCCCAATGTCTAGACCATGCAGTTGTTTATCAATGTTATAATAAATATCATTGACCTTAGTAAAATCTGCCGCAATAGTTCTTGTTTCTACACTGTATTTCTTTTGTATATCGGCTGCAACATCATCCAATTTAGTTTGAGTTCTACTTATTAAGACTACGTTTAGTTTTTTCTTAGCCAGTGCTTCTGCATATGCCTTTCCTATTCCATCGGTTGCACCAGTTACCACTAAAAATAAAAGAAAAGAAAATTATTACACGGCCCAGGATTTATTTCTGTTAAAGTTATGGAGAGACAGATGCCTCCAAATAAATTCATAAGATTTAATGCTTAAAGGGCGGTATGATGCAGAGTCATCTGGGAATGAGTATTAAATGCTTCCTGAGCATCTGTGCTTTTGTATAAATGTGGGAAGTCTTCAAAAAGTATTTTCACTGACTGACTGATTGGGTTAATATGCTTTATTTCTTTACATACAAATTTTACAGCACATTATATAATTTTTAAGTAACTTATGTTTTCGTCGCTATCTGGCCACTACGACTCAGTAACGACGACTGATTCGCCAATACATGTACCGGGTGTCCCACTAAGAATGGCTCTCGGCCGTATCTCGGAAACTACTGGGCATAGAAACTCAGGAAAAAAATTACTAAAGTGGTCATGAGAAAATCCTGGAAATAATAATAAACTAAGAATGAATGCCGGCCATATCTCAGAAACTAGTATTCGTACAGCATCCGGGTAAATTTTTTTATGACAAAAGTGCCCAAGAGAAAATGCTGGAAATTATTTTTAAGTTCCGCATTTTGCCGCAAGAGGGCGTAATTGAAAAGTAAATTTTAAAAGTTTACATATATCCGAAAATTCCACATTAAGGTATATCTTTGATAACACCATTGAAAAGCTTGGACAATTATCCATCATTTTGGTCTTATGCTCATTGGCGTACCGACTTTAATAAAAGGGGGGGGGGGGGAGCGGTTGAATGTGTAATCAGTTAAATCGCTGTAACTTATAAACGACTTATCCGATTTTAGCAAACTAAAGACTGTTTGGAGGAGAAATGTATGCACTTTCACCAATCGTATTTAGTTGTCCATAATTCTTCTAATTATTTCTCAAAAAAAATGCTAGAGGGCGCAATTTGTAATAATAACACATTTTTTGATTTTACTCCGAAAAAATAAATCATACGGTATAATTATGATACCGTAATCGAAAAGTAGATTAAATTTGCTAGAACAAATTAAAACCGCAGCTCGATATCTCCGTTCGTTTCAGCGTTATCGCCAATAGAATAATTTTTAAAAGTAAGCGATTATATATTTTTTAGAAAAAAGTGGGACGCCACTGATATTTTTTCATGTGGATATTATTTCTGATTAGCCTGGTCAATTCTGCATAAAAATGGTCTCTTGCGTCTTTCTCCTCAGGCACACCGTTCTTAATTAAAATAAATTAGCTCTACTATTTATTATTATCATTATTAACATTGATAATGAAAAATTTAGTTTTATAGAAATTGTTGGAAATGACCACCTTCACTTCCGCCTGTCTAATTTAATTTAATTATTTAAAAAAATATCCTAAAATTTTAACATTCTATAAAGGTAAGCAGTTGAAATGTTAAGTTTAAGACCACCTACATATTATGTAAGTAGTTCATATGACGTTCTGAAGTATTAGCATGTCATTAAATAGTACCCTGTATAAGTGCTCGTACATAATTTTATAAAATTTCGTCCAATTTGACCTTTAAGCACAATTTTAGAACATGTAAAGTATTTTAAAATTCAAAGTACGTAACGTGTTTTGCTGATAAGAAAATAAGCATTTTACCGTCTAATCAAATGTAAACTAAGGTAACATTATTGCTGATAAGGTCGAATTCTACTTTGCTGTTGTAAATATTTTATATTATGATTATGACGGCAAAAATGTTTGTGGTACTCATTAATTTAAAATTGTAATTAATTAAATTAAAACAAAGCCTTTGTAAAAAAAAATATGATTTTGAATGACCTGTACTGTTTTTTTGTGGGTAAATGTAATAATTTAATTTTGCTTTAATAATATTCTTGGTTACACACAGTGTGTCTGCTAAAGGTCTCCCCATATAATTCATATTTTTTGAGAAACCTCGTATACGACTGAAAAAATGTAACATCTAAAGGTTGCATTTTAGGTTTTCGACCATGCGGAACTTTTGTGAAGAATAACTTTGATCTCATTCAAAATAGGTATGGATATGTTTAAGTTCTAGGTCTAGATATGGATATAATTCGAATACATAGAGCTACTTGTTAGTAGGTACTATCAAATCTAGCTTAGCATCATCACAAGTGCGGTATCCTCTAATTAAAAAAAAAAGTTGGTTAGGGCTGCACCTACTCCTTGCATGGGGTCCCAATTGTTTTTTACATGACAAAAGCGGGGCCCATAAAAAATCTTCGAGGACGTATTTTTGAATTTTAGAGAAATCTTATTTCCAAAAAAAAAAGGAAATAAGATTTCTCTAAAATTCATATTGGCAAATGCCAATAAATTGTAATAAATAATCTTATTTCCAGAGCCGCTTTAAGCAGCGTTCTATTTAAAATCCCCACCCTGTGTATAAAATTAGACTAGACACATTTAGTTCTCTTGACCCGAACCCTGGCGATGTATATGAATGAATTTTAAAAACTTTTTAAATTTGGACTCTACAGATATTGAGTAGAATGCGAATGTTATTTTCATTAGAAAAAATTAGCCGCGGCAGTGGCTGAGAAAGTGAGGTCGCATAATAAAAAAAGGATGTCCGAAATTTAGTAGGTTTAAGAATGCAGAGAAGAGTGTAAAATGTATCATCACCCACCCCATTTACGTCGGTAACCAGGCCGGATGAGATCGGATATCTATTGGGGTGCGGAAGAAGGTACACACTCCCCAATCAGTAGGTCATGCAATGGCAAGAGACCAAGGGTTAATAGCCTTTGAGGGTGTCGGATGACTGATTATCGTGGTTCGGAACCCACCACCTGCTGTAGGTCCCCTCGGGAATGGCCCTGGTAGCAAACGAAAAGAGAAAAAGCCTAATTCAAAAGTCGGATAAGAAATTACGAGAAAAAATTAATTATTTTTAACGATATAACGTTTTTGTATGAAAATAACTATCGCACATCCACACATAGACACCATTTGTCCATTGATCAAAACAAAAATTCAATAAATTTCACAACTAACAGTTAACTTATTTGTTTTTCAGATCAAAAAGGTTGGATTCACTTAATTCGAAATAGCGACATATATTACATAAATCAGTAAGAACCGAAAATAAATATGGCTTTTTATTGCCTGGTTTTATTAATTTTTTAACATAATAAATAATATTTAGGTACTTGAATCTTGTGTAGGTGTTGTTTTTTTTTATTAGAAACTTTATTTTTATTTATGGAAATATCGTGCTAAAGGAGCCGGCCGGTGCATTAAATGAAATTTGAGTGGTGATAAAGTTAGAAATATTCGTCTAATGGAGTATTATTAAATATACAGGGTGAGTCAACAATAGAGTAAAGTTCATTTTCGCCTTTATCTTAAGAATTAGATAAAAATTCGAAATACAAATGTTGTAAATAAGACCATTGAGGTGCATATTTTAATATTATGCTGGAGTATACGGGGTGGCCCAAAAAAACGTGGCGATAATAACTTGTTTTTTTTTAATGGATCACCCTATATTATATTGTATTATTTTCTAATTCCCCACAAAATTCTACAATTATTTTGTAAATGTCATATCTAAATTCAATAGGTTTTGAGATATCGACGTTTAAAATACGGCATTTCAGACTTTGACAGGCTGTAACATTGAAACGGTTCATGTTAGAGAAAAATTTTCACCTCCCTCTCTTAATTTTTCATTCTCTATCTTAAGGATACAACTTCCGGTTTAACATGTTAAACCGTTTTTTTGGTTTAACATGGTAAACCGGAAGTTGTAACTTTTAGATAGAGAATAAAAAATTAAGATAGGGAGGTGAAAACCATTTTTTTCTAAGATGAACCGTTCCAATGTTACAGCCTGTCAAAGTCCGAAAATGCCATATTTAAAACGTCAATATCTCAAAAACTATTGAATTTAGACATATGACATTTACAAAATAACCGTAGAATTTTGTGGGGAATTAGAAAATAATACAATATATAGGGTGTTCCATTTAAAAAACCCATATTATATTCGCCACGTTTTTTTGGGCCACCCCGTATACTAAAACATAATTTTAAAATGTGCACCTCAATGGTCTCTACAACATTTGTATTTAGAATGTTTATCTAATTCTTAAGATAAAGGAGAAAATAAACTTTACCCAATCGTTGACTCACCCTGTACCTATATGGATTTTTAAATTTTTTTGCAGCCCCTGTATGTATATAGATATATTATATATATCTTGAAGACACTCATAATTTTGATACGTCAACAGTTAGAAAATCTACACAAGGTTGCGGAAGAAGGTACACACTCCCCAATCGGTAGGTCATGCAATGGCAAGAAACCAAGGGTTGATAGCCCTTGGGGGATGTTGTATGACCGAGGATCGTGGTTCGGAACCCACGTTAAGCTGTAGGTCCCCTCGGGAATGGCCCTGGTAGCAAGCAAAGAGGAAACAATTACACAACAAAGATAAAAACACTGTTTTAGTCTTTTTATTACTTTTTGTACCTACTCTATATTAAATATTTACCCCACCTTTTTTTTTATTAAAATCTACAATAAGCTTTCATTTTAGTTATATAACAAGAAATACTTCTATGATATAAATATTTTATTACTGATTTAAATATTATATAGCATAAAAATTAATAATCTACATTATTATAATAACAAACTCAGAATGAATTATAAATCTTTAATGTTGGAGTGCAGTTGCTACATCCTATTTTGCCTTCTATTTCTCAATCGAGGCAATGAACTTATTTATGTACCACGCGGAAGGCCGCGAGCGCTACGGTCAAGTTTGTTTGGTGTGATTACTTTCTACTTTCTTAAGTAATTCATATTCAAGTTTATTTCAGTATTTTGAAATGTAGTAGTTTTTTGTTCATTAATATTTTGTATTAAATTTATAATATAAATTCGTTCTTATTTGGCCCTATACGAAAAATAAATCAGCGCACAATCGCGCATGTACCTACTTTATCGCTTATTTTGCTTATTTTACTTTTATTTTAAATTACTGTTTGTAGAAAGCTGACTGGTACCCACACGCGCATAAACCAAGTCCGTTCGTATAACATGCCCCATTTATGATACAGTTACGATATATGAGCGGTTTTGTTCTCGTAACCTATTCCTGGCATTTTTTTTTAAGGAATTTTAAACACCTTCGAAAATATTTAATACAATTCAAAATTCATGTTAAGGGTCATGGTTAAACATTGTCTACAGCTTAATTTTTTTTGGACTTTTCTTATTGTTTTATTTAAAGTCATTGTAGTTTACTATTCAATTTGGGTTAAACGGCGCAACTAGACAGTAGAGAGAGGCTTTTCAAAGCAAAGTCATTGGGCCTAAAATCAAGTGCGATCTATACGATCAAGTATTATTATGATTAGCTACAATTTTAGTTTTTTTATGAAACTTCAATCGGTCTAGACTTCGATTGGGGGGGGGGGGGGGGGGGGGGGGAACTTAGCCCCATAAATAATGACTTTTCTAGCTTTCCCCTTTTAATATTAAGTAGATCTGAAGGCGCAAAAATTTCCCATGTTAAATGGCGGTATTTTTAAACGAATTACCAAAAAATTAAGCAAGATTTTAAATTTCTGTTTTCACCAATAGAAAGGTGGTATCTACATGTGTGGGTGTGAGAAAGTTATTTTCATGCAGAAAAAATCTACGAAAAAGATATAAGCCAATAAAAATCCTAAAAAAAAATATTAAAGTTCATTATATTCTAAAGAATATTGGGAATTATTTTTTTTTTAAATAAAAATAACTTTCTTATATTCTCCAATATCTGTAGAGTCCAAATTTAAAAAGTTTTGAAAAATCCGACAATTAACATGGACAGGAATCGGTTCAAGAGAACGAAAATGTTTTTGATATATATAGATATAGTTTCGCATGGGATCGGTAACTTTGGAGAATAATTTAGAAATATTGTTTTGATCCCCTTAAGACAATATAATCGCGTGTGACATCACACGGTAGTATTTTCTCTTTTTCGCTGACAGTTTGACATAGAGAGCTGAAATTTGGCATTGTTATTTACTTATGACCCAAACACAGATCGGAACTAGTATAAAAATATCCACTATATAAATTAAATTTTAAGTTAAAATAAGACTTTAGGACATAAACTAATATTTTTATAAGAAATTCTATAGTTTCACTATATAAAAAAAATCAAATTAAATGTAAATGTTTTTTAGTAGCTAATAATTTAATATATAAATTTTTAATATAACAAATTTCCCATCGATACTGCAAAATATTATGAGTTACCTATTTACTAAATATAAATTTTTTTAAATCTTAACTTACCCAAATTTTTTTAAAGTTATTTTAGTTTATGTCATAAAATTACTTTAATTTAGTAAATGGTTTGTTATATTAAAGTATTAAATATATGTTCGGTATTTTTGTCAACCTTAAAATTTATAAATATCCCACTTACCAGCCCATTTTCCTGTTTCCCTCAAATTAACTGTATTAATGTTGAGTAAAGGCGCCAAAAAATTAAAATATAAAAATCTTGCAATAAATCTGAAAATATAAAATCCAACAATAACCGTACACAAAATTCCGATTTTGTCCATAACGTTTTTAGTTTCTGAAGTCATTTTTATCAGGAAATTATGGAACTACATATACCGCAAAGCAATGTCAAAAGTCACTGATAACTGATTATCAAAAAAATGTTTAATCAGTCCGTGAGGAATTATTAAAATCGGTTGCGCGACACAGTGAAAGCGGTGTATGTTTGCGTCCTATGGCATAGCATATTCCGTTTTTCATACGCGCATGTCGCAGGAAATCGTTATTTATTACAAACTTTCTCAAATCTCCTAGCCCCTTTCTTTCTCGTGTACCAGGGAGTACCAAAAACATATCGCTATTGATTAAAGAATAATTCGAAACGAAAATTAACTAAGGATATAGATCCAGCATTTATATATAAACAGGCCCGTTTCTGGCAAGTTGCTATGTTTCCGCCCCACTAGCAAAAAATATGATTTTAAAGAAAATTAAACAAATAATGTTCGTTTTATATTAGGATTCCTCTGGGCATATACTCGTTAGTTATAATGGTTAGAAAGGTCAAATTTGGCGCACATAAGCACACTTTTAGATGTAATTAAGTAGGCACTACACTATAAGGGGACCCTACACGATCGTTCAGACTGCAGGACAGTTTTAATAAGAGAATGAATACAAATTCAAGGATCGATGGACTGGTAGTCGATATTTTGTTTCATTTTGATGCGTATTTAAATAAATCAAAATTAGCTCATATTGATCCTGCAGTGGGGGCGCCAGAATTTTTGGATGGGCACTACCCAAAAACAAAAATGACTTTAAAAAAAGGTCGCATCCATGCTCTATAACCAGTGGCGGCGCCAGGATTTTTGGGATGGGTGGGCACAAACGGGCCCGCTGATTTTTGAGTGGGCACTACCCAAATAAAAAGTGACCTTTAAAAGAACTAAAAGAAAAAGGTCGCCGCCTCCCCCACGCTCTATACCGCCACAAGCAGGGGCAAACAAAACTTTCCTCTTGTCTAAAGTCTAAAAAAAAAGATCATTCTCTTGAAAATAACATGCAACCCACTCTCTTCTCATCAAAGCTTTTAGAGCCAAGTCCCCCTTCCCCAAGGAGATAATTCCATTTATCCATCAATTTTGGGTAGGCACTCATATGTTTCTAGGGTGGGCAAGTGCCCACCCTGCCCCCCCCCCCTCTGGCGCCGCCGCTGTCTATAACCCCATAAGCGGTAAATAAAGCTCCCCTCTTATCCAAACTGACGGTAAAAAAAGGTCATCAGGAGTCATAGCCAAATCCCCCCTACCCCCCACGGAAATTTCATTACAAAACCGAATTCCTCAATTTTGGGTGGGCACCTATGTTTTTAGGGTGGGCCGGTGCCTACCCAGGCGCCACCGCTGATCCTAGGGCTCTGGCTACCCCAAATATATCAGGCCCGTTTGTGTCCACCCATCCGTTTAAATTTTTCTGGCGCGGTCACCAATTTGTCACCTTTTTATAGTAAATATAAATAGTACTGAAGATACAATAATGATAACGCTTAGGCCTTCACAAAATTAATGAACTTTTCATATAGTTACCAGAACATCAGATATTGTGACGCCTTACAATAGAAAAAAATGCGGCCGTGCAGAAAATGGAAAGGTAAATTGAAACAAAAAATTCTTTGATTGGAAAGTGTTTTTTGTAACGACTGCAATTAAAAACAACCTTCAATAATGGTTGCATATTAATTAAATTAAGTACATAATTTATTTTCTTTGAAGACAACCAGTACCCACACGTGAATAGCTATAACCCGCCCTTTTAGTTACTTATATTTATAGTTCTTGATATTAGTCTTCATAAAGTTTTTAAAATATAAAAGATAAATCTTATCAAGACACTACCTAAAAAGGTAGTGTCGATTATATAAAATATTTTATATAATCGGCAGGCTCTTTCACTTCGTATATTTTTAGTTACGGCTAGCAGTTTTAGAATATTTGATTTATAAAAAAGCTGTGAAGCCCATATATAAATGTCATCACTATCCTTTATCACACCACTGTAACTGTACGATGCGCGTGGCGTCATCTATTAATTTTTGCCCACATCGTGTTGTTGGTAAGCAGACGCTGTCTTTTGTTACCACACCAAGCTTAAATAAATGCAACGTTGCCAGATTTCGTCATTTTTAATTTTTAAAACAAATACTTACTGACAATATGAACTTTCCGTTACTTTTAGGCTCTTTTGTCAAACAATTTTTTGTAAACTTATTCTCCCAGCAATTTTAAGGTCCTAATTGGAAAAAATATTTTATCTCACCAAGCTAGCTAAGTTTGACAACATTGCCACGAAAACTTCATTCCTTGACAAAAATGGTTGCCGGTTATTGAAAACGGGGGAATAGTTTTTAAAAATATATTTTATTATGAGTAACAATTAAATATAGGGTTGTAAATACATATTTCTTCTTTCTAGAAGGCATTAAAGCATATCTAGTGTGTCCGATTTTCTAGAAGCGTTAGAATAGAGCCCTAAAATGATGTCTATAGGCCCTAAAATGGATGGTGGTCCTAACACCAAATATTTTGAGTCTCCAGAAACTCTAAATGCTTTGGAAGGTGTAAAAAATTGGCTTCAGAAAAATGCAAAGAAGGTAAATT
This sequence comes from Polydrusus cervinus, assembly GCA_935413205.1. NCBI lineage: Eukaryota > Metazoa > Arthropoda > Insecta > Coleoptera > Curculionidae > Polydrusus > Polydrusus cervinus. The sequence goes on along the minus strand of OW284520.1, from coordinate 12,032,278 downwards.
TTTTTCTCTATATTTTAGTGCACAATAACATAGTAGATTAAATAAATTTGAAGATCTTGTGCATCATTGTAAACCACCATAAAAACTGTTTAAGTACTCTTAAAACATTTTTTATTTAGCATTTTGTTTGCAAGCCTGACTATAATAAGTGGCTAACACATAAAATTAGAAATTAAGAGAAATATTTATAATAACATCACCTAACCTATTTTTTTTTCAGTATCTGAACAATGATCCGGTTACAAACAAAACAATTTCACAAACAGTGATACAGTTGCTACAATTTCAAGAAGACTTCTTGGGAAAGAAGGCACAAAAACCACCCATGACTCGAATACCTGTAAGTAATTAGTAAAATATTGGTCCTATTTTGACATATTTTAGTTTCCGTAGTAATTGTATAGGTAGGTAGTTAAGGCCTTTCTATATTAGGTGCAAGTAAATGGTCATTTTAAATGGGAGAAATTGTATCAGCTGATTAAAATTTCATCAAAGATCATGCAGAGATATTAATATAGAGAAAATATTGAACTGTTGTTTAAAAACTGGTGAGAGCATTGATTGTACAGTCAATAATGCAATACTGACCCTTTATTAAGTTTACTTACTTTTTCTGCATGGACTTAATCTTCAATTTTTCTATTTCTTAACCACCTTGTATTGCTTAATATTACTTTCTCTCAAAAAAAGTTGTTTATAAAGCAATTTTATAAATATAGAAATAAAAGAAAATAAAACCAGGTACGAAAGTAGCATTGTTGTTATAAAAAATAGTTTTAAAAAATATAAGGAAGAAAGCAATATATTTTATCTCCATTTAGTGTGATTTAAGTAAAATTCCTAATTCTGAATTTAAAATAATGGAAATAAAATATTAATAATAAGTAAATAAATAATAAACCACCATTTAATGTTTTAAAATGTTTTCCATGTTCCCTGGAAACATTTTTTTCTGATTTAGTTAACAGTCTTAATTCAAGGGTTTGTCAGTTCTGAAAAGGTTGTATTTAAAGAACCATGTGGCAGTACTTAATGAGTTTGCAAGAAGTTTCCACTACATCTCAAATATTTTAAAACATTGGTTTCTCTAGTTTGTTATTTAAATATTTATAATTTTTTTTTGGTGACCAAGTTGCAAGAATTAAAATTACATTTACATATTTTACAAGTGACTATAAATGTTAGACAGGTATAGACCAATAATAAATTTTACATTTCTTTCCAAATGTTTACAGATAAACAAATGAGAGTTTATAATAATATCTTTAATGCCAACCAAATTATTTTACAATAACGAAGCATTGTCACAAAAAAAAATTTCACATAATTTAAATATTATTTAAGGTAAAATAAACGTTTAGATAGAAGATATTCACAGGGAGCCCTATACAGGGTACTACAAATTTGTGTGCGTACAAGGGGATCTCAAAAACGGTAAGAGATAAGAAGATGGTTAAATTGAGGCAAAGTTGCGTATTTTGGTGCTTAATAATTTGGTGAAAAAATATTGTAATTATTCCGAATGCTTTCGGAGATATCCAAAAAAAAACAGAAATTTCCATTTTTGGTTTTTAATTTTTTGCGCTTTTATTTTTGACTTGGGAAAACAATAAAAAACACGTTTTTATAGCCGTTTTTTATGTTCTAAAAGGTGGAATTATTAATTTTCAAATTCGACGTTTCGTTCTTTAGTTACCAACCTTAAGTCAATTTTTTTAAATACGGACCTGGAATTTTAAATGCAGTTTTAGGGATTTCTAAGCTTTAGAAATTTAATGCAATGTATAAGTTTTTAAAATTTTAACGTTTTGTCATCTAATAACACATTTTTCAAATTATCTTTTTCATTTCATTTCGGTCCTGAACATTTAGAGCCAAACTAAAACACAAGATTTCTGATTTGAAAAATCTGTCCATTTTTACTCAAAGCTCAAAGGCCTGATAATTGATATTTTGTAAGAAAAGAAAGCCAAAGCCTCGGCCTCAAATATTTTTCTGTCTTTTTATTTTTGTTACATGTCTCGCCTGAAACTAGCATCATCAGATCTTCTAAACAGTAAAAAAAGTTTAAATTGTTTTTAATATAAATATATGCGTATCACATGAACATAATTAGACTAACACTCCAGTTACCTTTTCTTCCCTCGGGAGTACATTTTTTTTCTGTTTTACAGTATTTCGGTCTGGGTCTAGGCAAAAACCATAGGACTTAAGATATACGTTATATCAATAAAATAAATAAAATACTAATAGAAAATAGAATTACTTCTCATGCCTTTAAAACTTTTTACTTTCTAAAGTATTGTGATGGTAAATCTTATTAAAAAAATAAACGGCCTAAACACCATAACTTCATGAAAGTATTTTTTGTTTTTTTACCAAGTTAAAAATGAAGGCGCAAAAAATTAAAATACAAAACTAAAAATTTCGGTTTTTTTCGGATATCTCCGAAGGTATTCGGAATGTTTTCAATTTTTTTTCACCAAATTATTAAGCACCAAAATACGCAACTTTGCCTCAATTTAACCATCTTCATATCTCTTACCGTTTTCGAAATACCCTTGTACGCACACGAATTTGTAGCACTCTGTATATGCAAATAAGCAACACTGATATTTTGACAATTCTTATTAAAATTTTAATTAAACTGAAGGTACAAGGAAACAACAGATTAAAATAAGTTGAGAACATTACAATGTACCTAAAATTAAAATTGTATACATACATCTTTTTTAAATTTTTTAATATTCCGTATTTGTTGCAATTTAATTGAGATCATCCTATAAGGCTTTTCTTGCTCCATAGTGGGTGGGGCTCCTTTCGAAGTATTATATTCTGTAAATTTTAATTGTATATTTTTTATATAAATTTACTACTTTTATAATTATTCATTGTTTCTCTATTTGAGTTGTGTGTGAGTTGAGTGCTTCTGTATACAAATATGAATGAAGTTTTGAATTTTCGAGACTGCACATTTCTTGGTTACATTTACAATAATTATTAATTATTACAATATCAAATGAAACATACACATACATCAAGGATAAATACCTGAAAAAGAGCACTTATATGGTTAAACATCTGAATGTGCTTAAAACCAAAATAACAGTTAATTCAAGCTACTATATTAAATTTATTATAATTCATAAATCACCAGATCTGGTTTAGTATTGAACTCAATATAATTTGGTTTGCATATATATGTTCAATATTCTACTACTACTACTTTTATCTTACATTAAAATACAGGCTTAAACAATTCGTTTTCGCTCACATACAATCTACATGCATTCCTGAAGTATAAAAAATTAAGTATAACTTTGCTTTATTATAAGCTTTCTCAATAAGATTAATAATTATCTTTGGATAATAAAGCTTTTTGTGATTCGAGTTTAGGTATTCCAGAACGATAGCGTGTCAACTTATATAATAAATAAAACACAGTGATTATTTATTTAAATTAGTTTCTAATTTAGTTCCTAGTGTCTGATGATCCTCTTTTCAATCTCATTCTATTACATGAACATAATTTATCGCTAGGGTATGTAATCCCAAATAAGCCCGCCGTCTTTCCAGGTCAAATACTTTTTGGACTTTAAACCTGGAGGCGGTCTATGTCACATGTTGTCGGCAGCTTATAAACTCAAGACGGAGCACGGGTGGCGACGCTTTGAAATTCCATCAGGAAAGGTATGTTTGCAGCATGAATTTCGGTGTTGTGTTTTTTGCTAAAAAAGAGGTTCTGTTTTGCTAATTATTTCAGAATACATCAAAGTTGGATAAGGTATATGAAATGTTCCAATCCATGGAGAAAGCTCTGATCCAGAACAAATTATATACAATTCCTGTGGTTTATATAAGCCAAAACGTTGATAAATCTGTTTTACAAAAAATAAAAGACATAGTCAGAAAGAGAAATGGACAGATTACTGAGACAGAAGAAAGCGCTACTCATATTTTATTTAACCCAGCTGATGCACCTGTAGAGGAGTATGGGCGACCAGTTATTAAACGGGATAAAATGGTACTGATGCATTGGTACTACTTCCCAGATTCTTTTGATACTTGGGTAAATCTTGAATCGGTAGGCCTTGATGGTATGTCAGTCGATAGCCCTAGTCCAAGATCAGGCCCTTGGCGTGTCACGTATTCCTGGATTTTTGATACAGACCAATACAATGAATGGATGTCTGAGGAAGATTATGAGGTTGATGAAGCTGGTAGGAAAAAGGTCCATCCGAGGTTAATGTCTGTAGAAGATCTTATGAATCCATCAGAGGATCGAAATAAAAAGAAGCGCGAAAGCAAGAGGAAAAGATCTCCTTCGCCTCCCTCAAAAATTGGGAAACGCAAAAGTGGAAGAAGTCCTGCGGTGGGTAAGAAAAGCAGCAAAGATGACGAATCTGAAGATCTTACCAAGGATATGGAAGAACCAATTCCTGAGCCCAATGTCGTGGAAGTAGCTCCTTCTCCTAATGGCCAACCCACAACCAAAAAGGACCATGAACTACAACCATTAAAAGGAGGTTCCATTACAGAACTAGATGAACCAGAAGATAAAACAGAAGAAAATTCACAAACTGGAAAAACGAGTGAGAGCAACACACAAGATGATGGACAAGAAGACAATGTTCCAGACCAAACACACCACATTATCATCCCCTCTTATTCTGCGTGGTTTGACTACAATTCTATTCATGAAATAGAAAAGAGAGCTATGCCAGAATTCTTTAATGGAAGAAATAAATCCAAAACACCTGAAATTTATCTTGCATACCGGTAAGATTGATTTTTATTTTTAAATTATTATTTTTATGTAGGTGATTTTCTAAGATGATTTTTATATATTGATATACACTTTAAATATACCCAAATTAAAGATATTTGTGTTAAAAATGTTAAATTTGTTTACAAAAGACCAGTAAAACATTGTTTTCGGTTTTTAAGCATATAATTAGTATATTTTTTTATTCAGGAACTTCATGGTTGACACATACAGGCTAAATCCAACAGAATACATAACCAGCACAGCTTGTAGAAGGAATTTAGCTGGTGATGTATGTGCGATAATGAGAGTACACGCCTTTTTAGAGCAATGGGGATTAATAAACTACCAAGTAGACACTGATTCAAGGCCTTCAGCCATGGGTCCTCCACCAACCTCTCACTTCCATATTTTGTCAGATACTCCTTCAGGATTACAGCCTGTTAATCCTCCTAAGACCCTGCAGCCTAGTGCTGCCAAAACGCTGTTGGATTTAGATAAACCGCAAGAAATAAAGAAACCCGAAGGTCCAGAACCATTGGCCAGTTTCGGATTAAAGCTTGACCAGTATTCAAAAAAGCCTGCTGTACTAAGGAATAAAAGTGCGGCCTCTTTAACTCGTGATTGGACGGAGCAGGAAACTCTATTACTGCTTGAGGGTGAGCTCAGCACTGATGAAATATTTACAAATAGTCTTTATCAACATATCATTTTTAGGACTTGAAATGTATAAAGATGATTGGAACAAAGTTTGCGAACATGTAGGTTCTAGAACCCAAGACGAATGTATTCTACATTTCCTCCGACTGCCTATTGAAGATCCCTATTTGGAAGACCCAGAGGCTGGTGGCGCTTTAGGACCCCTAGCGTACCAGCCAATTCCGTTCAGTAAAGCAGGCAACCCGATTATGTCTACAGTGGCCTTTTTGGCTTCTATTGTTGATCCAAGAGTGGCTGCGGCTGCCGCTAAATCCGCCATGAATGAGTTTGCGAGTATCAAAGATGAGGGTAGGTTGGTGTTAATATATCTGTGACCATTGCGCATTTTTTATATTTAAACACCATTTTAGTTCCTGCCGCAGTAATGGATGCCCACCTCAAAAATGTGGAAGCATCATCAGCTTCAGGAAAGTATGATCCAGCTGCCAATTTAGCTTTGACTGGCATAGCTGGAACAGCGCCTGAAAAAGAGGAGGACATCCAAAAGAAAGAAGAAAAGGAAGATGAAAAACCTGGAGAAAGCCAAGATGATAAAGGTGACAAAGTATGTTTTTCTTGTAAAAAAATTAATTTGCGATTTTTTATGGGTTATATTTTTATAGGTGAAGCCTGAACCTGAAGACGGCGAAATACAAACTGCCAGTAGTGAAGTTAAAGTTAAAGACAGTGAAATGCAAAGTGCAGCCGCGGCTGCGTTGGCGGCAGCAGCTGTTAAAGCAAAACATTTAGCAGCAGTTGAAGAAAGGAAAATTAAATCTCTTGTGGCTTTGTTGGTTGAAACCCAAATGAAGAAGCTGGAAATCAAGTTACGTCATTTTGAAGAATTGGAAACCACGATGGAAAGAGAACGCGAAGGCCTCGAGTATCAGAGGCAACAATTGATTACTGAAAGACAACAGTTCCACTTGGAACAACTAAAGGCTGCCGAGTTCAGAGCACGGCAGCAGGCTCATCAAAGGTAACATGAATCTCCTTCAATTCGTAACTAAGGAGCAGAGTATTCTATGTGACATTTTTTCCAAGAAGTGTTTTATTTCAACAGTATATACAGGGTGTTCCTTATTGACGTGCTAATATTTTATGTGTGTGATCTCTCAAGTCATTTTATGAAGAAAAATGCATATAAACATATGTTTTAAACGGCTTAAATTTTTTGCTACAGGGTGTTGAATATTTTTTTTAATGCGTTTTTTGTAATATCTCCGAAAGTACTTTAGATAATATATTTAATTTTGGTATGTGCTAATAGGACATAAAACCACATGTTTGAGTTATAAAAGATATTTTTTTGTTCCGTCCCTGCAAACGTGTCCTGATATTTTTTAGAAAAAAAGTGGTACGCCACTGACATTTTTTCATGTGGATATTATTTCTAATCAGCCTGGTCAATTCTACATAAAAATGGTATCTTGCGTTTTCCCCTCAGGCACACCGTCCTTAATTAAAATAGCTTTATTATTTATTATTTTAACATTAATAATGCAAAATTTTGTTTTATAAAAATTGTCGTATAATTCACCATATTTAATGAAATACTTGAATAAAAACAGCAAAAAAATAAAATAATTATTGACATAAAGTAAGTTGTTGATGTTTATAACCATCCCATTGTATTATTTCTTCGATTTTTAGTGTTTAATATCATTTTTTCGCTGTTTTTATTCAAGTATTTCATTAAATATGGTTAATTATACGACAATTTTTATAAAACAAAATTTTCCATTACTAATGTTAATTATAAATAGTGGAGATAATTTAATTTAATTAAGAACGAGAGGCCTGAGGAGAAAAATACAAGATACCATTTTTATGTAGAATTGACCAGGCTAATCAGAAATAATATCCATATGGAAAAATGCCAGTGGTGTACCACTTTTTTTCTAAAAAACATCAGAGCACATGTTTGCAGAGACGCCACTGGTGGGACAAGAAAAAAATTTAAGCCGTTTAGTACACATGTTTATATGAACTTTTCTTCATAAAATGACTTGAGGAATCACACCCTAAAATATTAGCACGTGATTAAGGAACACCCTATATATCTATATATAAAATAAAATGCACATAGAACAGTAATTCTAATCGACGAATTATCTACAAATTCTTTTTTGACTAGATTACAAGCTGAACAGGGTGGGCAATGGACAGGTCAACAAGTTCCATCATCAGGCCAGAGTGGAGGATCTAACTCTAGCGATACAGGACCAAGCACTACTCCCACTCCTCCATCCCCTCAAGCCTCTGCGGTTTCTTCACCACAAGCACCTCCTCACCATCACATTGGGTAAGAAATAACTTACTTGTTTGTTTGTACTTTAATAACACTATTATTAATCCAGTATATTAAATTTGCATATATGTAATGAGAAAGAAAAAATATTATTTAATATTAAAATCTAATCTTAATGTTTGAACCAAAAAGCACCCAATTTTATACTAATGATAAAAGCTACTGGTGAGACAAAAAATAACTTTATAACTAAAACATGTGGTTTTATGTCCTATTGGCACATGCCAAAATTGAAAATAGTATTTAAGTACTATCGGAGATATTACAAAAAACGCATTAAAAAAAATATTTAACACCCTGTCGCAAAAAATGTAAGCCGTTTAGGACATATGTTTATATGAACTTTTCTTCATAAAATGTAAACGGTAACTTGACACTGTTGTCAATGTTCTCTAATATTTGTATATTAGTAAGTAAGAGAAAAGATAAAGAGAAAAGTAATCCAATAGAAAACAGAAAAAAATAAATCACCAATTTCCCAAGGAACAAAACCACATCTATTCTCCAGAAGGATCATTGTAAACTGAATGAGAAACAAATATTTTAAAACCTGCTAGCACTGATGATGTTTTTTTTTTCTTCATGATTGTTCTTTAAAATAAATATTTCCAATGTTTCTATATATTTTCAACAGTTTCGAAACTATTTTTTTAAATATATTTTCGGATATCTTACAATACTAGACCTCTTCTAGGGTCAATTATCGTGCGTCTATGGATATTTTAAAATTGGTGGAATTTGAGCAGGTTTTTAATAAGCTAAAAATTAAGAAAGATATAACCCAGCAACAGTTTTATTGATGAAAACCACTTACTATATCACCAAATATAGTGATCCATTGTACTTTGCCGTACTAAATGGGCCACCCTGGCCAAAACGGTCGTAATTTTGACGTTACACAGTTAGTATATTTTTTTTATTTTAACTTTACTCCCATTCAGGGATGGACAAGACAGTGAGTGATGTCTGGAAGACTACACTGGTGGAACATGGTCAGGTGAGGAAGTTAATTTGTGGTCGAAAGATTAATAAGGTCTAAAGGTATAAAAGAAAGCGTCTTAGAAATTAAACAGTGTAACTATAAATAGCATCATTTTGCGCAGGAAAATAATTTATCTTAAAATAAGAAATATTACAAAAAATTGTGTGATTTAAGGAGTTACTAGTTAAGAGTAAGTAACCAAATTTATTTCTTATTGACCTGATCTAACAAAGGGTAGACTGGATTGTGTTAATGACAGGAAATGTATTTAATATTGATCTAAGAGTTGGGGTTGACTTTAGGATTAGAAATAAATAGTAAATAATTTTTGATGTATAAATATTTTAAATTTTCTTTTCTTTGGTAAAATTATTTCTTTTATGTCCAACCAACCAATCTTCAATAACGAGATTGTAGTCAGCAGCTGACTATTACACACTTAATGTAGGAAAACGCTTAAAAATAGTTATAAAAATAGAATAAACATGGTACAATAATAGTAATTATAGAGCCAATTTTGTAAGTGGCTGGCGAATTTAATTGTAAAAAATAGAAGTTCTTTTTATCTTTAAAAGGGACCCGAAGTGACTTTACCAGTTTTACTGCCGGATTTAGCAAACTTTCGGCTCTATTTTATTTGTAAAATATATATCATTTATTTTAATTATATACAGGGTGTCCCTGGTTGGGGTTACCTGTATCACAAATGGACCTAAATTTTAATTTCTCCACCTAAAGTCATCCTTTATAAAAAAATCTGCCTGTAAAAATATTAAGAGTTGTCACTAAAAAATTTAGTTTTTGTGTACAGTCAAAATCTTAAAACGTTTTTATGGAAATGTTGATTAGAATTACCTTTTTCGTTATAATTCAAGATTTAAAAAGTTAAAATCGATTTTTTCCCATTTCTTACATTCCGAGAAAAGCATGAGGAAATATAGATGTGAAATAAATTTTCTTTAAATCTCAAGTTATAACAGAAAAGGAAATTCTAACCCACATTTCCATAAAAACGTTGATTTTGACCTCTCTGTACACAAAAACTAAATTTTCTAGTGACAAATCTTAATATTTTTACAGGCAGATTTTTTTTATAAAGGATGACTTTAGGTGGAGAAATATCTTAGATTTGTATACTCTATCCAAAGAGACTAACAACCATTTTTTTGGTTTAACATGTTAATCTGGAGGTAGAGGATAAAAACTAAGATATGGAGATGAAATGCATTTGCCTCTAAGATACGCCGTTTCAATGCTACAGTCTGTCAAAGACTGAAAATGCCATTCTTTAATGGAATATTGCTGTGAGAGCGGGCCATCCTGTATATATTCACGATGATTACGCTGAGACAGAAACACGAAATGTCATTATGTAACCAAGTTTTCATGTAAATAATTATTTTTTTCGTTTTCATGACTGATTCTTTTGAATTGAAGGTTCTGGTCTGCGTTTTTCTGTCTCAATATAATTCTTACTTTAGCTCACACTAATTATATGGTTTTTATTAGAAATAAATATATTGACAATATTACGAAACAATATTATTAAAACACAGCCATAAGTTTGACAATTCAGGCGGTAAAGTAACTTGCTTCATAGTCAGGAACAAGCAGGGGGACCTGAAACTTTCGAAATTTAGTATTTCCAAATCCCAGAACCAAAATAATTGACGTGCAACAAATTATCTATAAAAAAATGCATTCAATATTATCCAAATGCAGTAGGATTATTTGGGTATTATTGATATAAAACAACAGCAACAAACCTATCGACAGTGGAAAATTAAAAGGTCGTTAGCGACAATATATGAAACCGAAAAATAATAATTAAAAAAAATTGCTACCAATTTCGGCATTTTTGAGGTCTTGGCTGTGGTTCCTTAACTGGGAACCTAACTCTCTAAAGCCTTCTAATATTATATTAGTTTCGTGTATGGTATATCAAATCTACAATAATAAAATTATTTCTTAGATGTATAAAATTACTCTATTTAGTCTCATTTGTTGTATACAATTCTAAAAAATGTTTAGCATATGTCTGTATATTTGAAGGGCAAATATTTTTTTTTACCTGCGATTAGCATTACAATCTTACAGTAAAGGCCCTTACACTGTCAGCATTACTGTCATTACTAGCCATAACTCTTTATAATGTATTCAGCAACTTATGGTATGGTATTACTTTGGTATTGGCTTCAGCAATAACTGATCTTTTAGGGTTCGTCATGAATATGAAAGAAGGTTTCAAAATGATCTCTTTAGAGCTAAGATTACTGGTAAAGCTAGATAATGAGTTACAGATTCAGTTATGTATTTTGTTAAACAATAAACTATTAATTTAACAGCGGGAGGTAGGGTAAAATGATCTCGCAACTAAACTGGATCCAAAAATATCTGAATATGGCAAACCCCAAAGTAAATGCGATAATATACCTACATATAGCGATTAATAAAATAATTCGCCATGAACACTGCATATCTTTGTAACATGTCACACCCAATCAGGTGGTTGTAACTTTTCTACTACATCATTTGTGTTTCGACTTCTGCCTTTTCCATTTCTGGTAAAATTGGTATTTTGTTTAACAAAAATAAAACGAAACTTGATTTTTATTGACCAGGGCGACCTAATGGCCATCAATGACATTAGTAATATACCAAAGATGACATTATGGGAGGAATATTTTACCTACTGGGATCATTTTGGTCACGTCTCTCCTATTTTATTTAGCCATACATAAATAAATCACAGGATTTTTTAGTATTCAGTAGGCTGCAGATGCTCATCATATGGGGTATTTTTAAATTAATGTCATTCTAAAGAAGATCTGCATGTCCCCAAACTGAAATTACTCTTGAAAATTTAAATGGTATACCAGAATGAGACAAAATTAAAAATATATTTTTTTTTTAAATCGTCCTCAATCATATTTTTTTTTATCCTAGAACAAAACTTTATTAGGAAAAATGAAAAAGTGATACCTAAATGCAAAATAAGGAAAAACATTTAGCTTAAAAATTAGGATTATATTTAAGTACCCCAAATGTATTAAATTTTATAAAAATTGATGCAAAATAGATAGCTCTTTTTTGTCTCCGAGTAAAAACAAACATACAGAGAATAAAATTTAAAAAAAATATTTTCGTTGAGTTGGAAAAAATATAATTTAATGATCCCAAACCCCCTCGTTGCTCCACCTGGGGTCCTAGGGCAATTATTTCTACAGTGGTGTGTGTTATTACGAACGTGCAGATTTTTTTTTACAAGGATATAAATTTATTAAATTCAAAAATTTGCGGCTATTGCAGACTTATGCTCATCACTGTATACAGAACTAGTATAGAAAATATATGTTTGTTTCTAGGTGGAAGTGTAGTGGGGCACTTTATTATTGTGTGTATAAAAAATATTAATTAATTGCCAATTATCAAATGTATTTTAATTGCTGTATTAGATGATAGTTAAAATATATAGAACGTCTTAGGTTTATTGAGTTAAAAATATATGTCTAAATGTGGATGTTTAATAAGTTTTTCTTTTATATTTTGACTGATACCGGATATTTATTAAAAAGATAATGTTTGAGACAAAAAAACTTCATTATTATTTAATTATATTTAAAAAATAACCAAAAGTCACTATGTGATTTTCACTCCTTTCGAGAAATTGACTATTTTCTATGTTTAAAAAAATATCGATTATAGAAAAGATTAATATTATAAAATAAAAACAACCTAGTTCCACTTAACTTTTTGCAGAAACGAGATGTCGGTATATTTCAAAAACGTCATATGATTGTAGGTACTTAAGTACCAGCGTGAATCACAAGAACTTCTAGTTTGACGTATGATACCTTTTTTTTTATAGAAAATTTATTTTAAAGTTTCACTCATACAGTGTGTCCGCGGATGGGGTCCCCAAGGGGGAAAAAATCTTTATTATTCATTTTACGACCAAAAGTCATTCTTTATAAAAAGTTCTGCTTGTTGAGAAAATGAATTCACGATAAAAAAATTTCACATCAGATGTACAGGGTGTTAATAAATTAGGAAAATATGAAAAGGCTTCAAGAGAGAAGTACCATTATTTATTATTTTTTACAAACATTTTATAAAACAAAGTTGTTTATATACTAACGTAAAGTCTAAATACAAATTTTGAAATAAGAATTCGAATTTTTGAAATAGAATATTAATAATTATTGTTTTCATTTAATTAGTTGCATTTTACAAAAAAATCAATATTTTGTTTACGTTCATGTTTATGTCAGAATTTTATTTACACCTGTCAGTATTCTATTTCCGTAAAGGCATTTTCGAAAATGTTAACCAAAGAAGAGCGTATTTAATTAATACAATGTTACGATATTGGAAATGTGTCTTATCAATACGCTATAGATGTTAATATTAATATTTAATTTTAAAAATTCGAATTTTTATTTCAAAATTTGTATTTAGACTTTACGTTAGTTTATAAACAACTTTGTTTTATAAAATTTTTGTAAAAAATAATAAATAATAGTACTTCTCTCTTGAAGCATTTTCAAATATTCCTAATTTATTAACACCCTGTACATCTGATCTGAAATTTTTTTATCGTGAATTCATTTTCTTAACAAGCAGAACTTTTTATAAAGTATGACTTTTGGTCGTAAAATGAATAATAAACATTTCCCCCTTGGGGACCCCATCCGCGGACACACTGTATAAGTTCAAATGATATCATCCGCCATGCAGAACATAAAAATATAAATATTGCGGCTATTCATGTTAATTTATTTTTTTCCATTAAAATTACAAACGATGCCCCGATATTGTCGTGAAAATCTCCATTGACGCCGCGCCACTTAATTCTCTTGAAATTCGTTTTTTTAATATTTTGTATATAAAAAAACATTTTATTACCATCGCCAGGCACAGGTACAAACAATATGCGCGATGTAGTGGAAATGCTCTATTTGTTCGTGATTACTTATCGACTACTGTTTGCTCTTATGAGCAAACAGTATTCTATGAATCACCACGAACAAACCGTGCGTTTATACCGCAATAGCGGCTTACACATTCATGTGTTTATTTTTTTAATTTTCTGCGCATTCAAAAAGTTTTATCACTTCCGGTTCAAGTAGACATCCGAAAATTAACTGGAAGTTAATGTTTTAAGTAGAAAATACAAATTTAAGATAGACAGGTGAAAGCCGTTGTTTCTAAGATGAACCTTTAAAAAGCTACAGTTTATCAAAGTGTCAAAAATGTAATTTTTCAAATGTTAATACATATCTCAAAAACTATTCAGTTTCGAATCTTAAGAAAATTACAAAAGTGAAATAAATTAATCATATCCTATTTAAAATAACAAAGTTGACAGGTACTTTTGGTATAACCGGAAGATATAGAAAAATGCCAATATTTTAATTAAAGCGGGAACATAAAAAAAATATAAGTAAACATAGATTTTTAAAAAAATGTTTGGAAGTTTGAAACATCAATGAATGAACTCATTCTTGAGCCTACCTTTCTATTTCCGAATGTACTCCTTAAACATGCCAAAATTCCTGTCTTAAATAATAATTGAATTATGCTGTGTATGAATATTAAGTATACTACAAATTTTGTTATTACCCAGTACAGGTCAAAATATAAAAGAAAACTATTATGTTGAGTTTCATTTATTTTAAAAGGTTAACTTTATTAACTAGGCCACGAAGGTGAGTTAACAATTGAAGTGCGCTTCGGAGTGGATAACTTTTTATCGCCCCATTATGGGCTGTGTCTTATTTTTCAGGCATTTATTTATATTACTGACCGCCGTTGTAAATTCTTCAAGATAAAAGGTTTGTGATTCACATTTTCTTTTTGTTTTTCCCCGTTAGAAGTCACATTTGATTTTTATGTAGCGTGATAACCCTTTCGTATAAAATGGAAAAATACTTTTTTTTTATAAATTAATTAAAAGTAAAATACAGTGATTAATATGCCCATTCCTGACCAAATTACAATTCATTTATTGTAATAGTTTTTAAGAATAGAGTAATAAAAATTATTATTTTACTTTTACTTATATTCAAAAAAACGCTTTCGTTGGTCCAGTGTAAGGGGAACTGATCATGGTATTACTAATTATGATTACCTAAGAGTAATTTTTAATACTACGAAGTTCGCTAAATACATAACTTTTTATTTATTTATTATTTTTACTTTAAGAAGGCATACCTATAAAAGGAGGGCTATTAAGATATAGATATGTAATTAATTTCATGCAAATATTCTGGGTGTCCCGTAAGTATGGGGCTATCCGAAGCAGATAAGAAAATTGATATTTATTTTAGAAAATCGCTGTACATGCTTTAACAGTAAATGACTTTATACATACAAATACTTTTAACATTACTAACCAAAATATTGAGTGGCGTGCTTACTTACCTTTTTGGCCAGTTTAGGAAGTTAATCTCTACCATGGTAATTATAACCTTTTTATTTTAATTTATTTATAGCCTGAAAATGGTGGTTTTATTTTTAAAAGCATTTATATTAAGTTAGTGCTCTACAGATTGCCAAGATATAACTGTAGATTATTAATGTTCTAGTTTTATAGTACATTCTAATAAACCATAAGATTTCATTCGATTATCTTGTCCCTTTTAGCACATATTTTCTGTCAAGTCACATACAGGGTGAACACTTTAATATAAGAACATATTATTATGAAAACATGTATTAAAGATACATTGGCAGTTGAATAGATGAATATATAAAAAATGAAAAATGGCGTGCGCGGTTCCAGGGGGGGGGGGGCGGCAAGGTCGTCGTCCCCCCTCTTCTCTTTCGGGGAATCCGGACAGATGGCAACCCTAAGTTATAGTATATCTGCCTTTTCACATCATAAAAACAAAATGCAAATTTCCAAGTAAAATTTATTATTTACAACAGGCTAACGGGTATTGCAACACCATCTTAAACATATTTTAATAACATGTGTCCTAAGTTATTTTAAATATATCCTAATAGCACCTGTGATCAATTAACAAGGGTGTCCAACCTTAAATATAACTGGATGTAATCATTACCAATAAATGATTTTACTATCTACCTATTTCGGTGGCTCTCATAGCCACTGGGACGAAAATTCCAGTTTGGAATAATAACCAACATCTAAGCAGTTAATCATTTCAGAGCCCAATTTAAGGATTATTTCTTTATTAACACCTTGGTGACTGTACGCGTAGTTTACACTCTAGTATTACTAATAACCAAGATACAGGGTGTTCCTTAATGACGTGTTATTATTTCAGGGTATGATTCCTCAGGTTATTTTATGAACATTCTATTCTATATACAAGTACTATATATAATTTATTGTTCGCATCGGATTAAATTTTTTGCTACCAGCTTTTAAATTATTATTTTTTAACATTTTTCACTTATGTAACAAAAAATTTAATACATTGGCTTATACAGGGTGGTTCCTAAGTTGATACTTCTTTTTTAGCTGTGTATGAAGGCATTAAAATAAACAACATATTCAAATACATCTTTTAAAAAAACTCAAGGTACTTACATTCATTTATTAAACTTTGGATCAAATACGGTCCTGCATAACTTAAACATAATCTCGAAGCAGCAGCCGCACTTTGACGACACCATTATCTTTCAAGTTTTACCGTTTTCACGTTTCACCAGTTTAAAATTAACTTGCTTTAGAAAAACACATCGCAGCGAATTGTCAAATAACTGACCACCTACCCGTAAATTGCAAGACTAATAAGACAAACAACATAAAGTATAGCAGGCTACGTTTTAATGACCAGGCCCGCACTTAGACCTTTTACTTCTGTATCTTGCCTATTTTTAAGTTTTTTGAAAAAAGGTATTTGAAAATGTTGTTTATTTTAATGTCTTTTATACACATCTAAAAAGAAGTATCAACTTAGATATCACCCTGTATAAACTTTTAAATAAAAAAAAACGCCGCTAAAATTTTTTTAATTAATAAAATAATGATTTTATTTTGATAAAACTTACTTTATCGGCATCTTTCACTTCAAATAGACAATTCCTAAATATGTAATTTTTCTTCAACATTGGCATTGATAAAAGGTTTATTACAATCTTAGACGAACAAGCAAAGAAAAACAAAGGTATTTACATTTATCAGTAGGGACACTATATAAGAATTTACTCTTAGTGTTGTGATGGCACCTCTTACGTCCTGATGGCCTAAACCAACCATCCGCGTTTTATAATTTTCCCTAATTGGTAAATACAATAATTTAAAGAGTTAACAAAATTGGGAAACTTTATAATTGGACAACTTTGTATATTTTTGTTCTTTGTCTAGGATTACAATAGCTTGCTGTGATAATAATATAAGTATTTTAAATTTATAATACACACTTGTTTCTGGGCAATCTGTAGATCGTATGTATATTCGAATCGTACTTTTTTTTTGTACCCATGCATGTTTTTAGATTGATTGTATAAACTTTGTACAATTTGCTATTGAGTAAAATAATGTTAGGCGTATGAAACTAATACAATTTTTTAAGTAAAACGAGAGGACTGTTTTATTTTTGATTCCTCGGGTTTCTCATACATAGAGAAACAAACCGGGTATTTCACTCGCGTATATTTCTCAACACTTGCCGACACACTGCAAATAACCTGATGGCGGGATATTTAAAATATATGTAAAAATGGGTTTAATTATTGTTTTTACGTCACGGTGTGAGTTGTAGTTTAGG
Source organism: Polydrusus cervinus (assembly GCA_935413205.1). NCBI lineage: Eukaryota > Metazoa > Arthropoda > Insecta > Coleoptera > Curculionidae > Polydrusus > Polydrusus cervinus. Next base: position 12,014,780 of record OW284520.1, on the reverse strand, counting down.
TTCTAGTATCTATTAATTTTTTTTGCAAGAATATTGTTTGTTAGTTTATGGGCCATAATTGAAATGGAGGGACAGGCTTTTCAATAAATTCTGTTATTGTTGAGAGGCCGTAAAGGACCTATGAAGTAAAAACCTAATCTAGAATTTTTTAACAGTAAAACAATTAATGTATGCACAGACTGCGAGATGAATTGTATATAGGTAGTACAAAAATATCTTTCCTCCATTGAAGAAAATAATGTAAAAATATGGACCAGCATAATAACCTCTATATTGTTTTCTTCAATGGAGTAAATATATTTTTGTACTACATACAATTCGTCGAATAAATTGTTCTATAATTTAAAACAGTATGGTAAGGTTTTTACTTTACAGGTGCTTTACATCCTCGATGACAAAACAGCGTTTTCGATTTACTGCTCTCGGGCAATCTGAGAGTGCTCTCTCCGAGATTTGCGTGTTCGGTTATCAAAATCAGGCTCGGAGTCATACGTTTGATTTACAAATCTGGTTACTCTGAATCCGTTAGCGAGCGCTCTTTTTCGATCTGCAAATTTTTACGGAGTAGAGAGGCTGCGCCTGCGCAATGGCTACATTTTTTTTTAAGACTGTGAACGGTGTTCTTTTGTAATTTCGCGTGTTGTTGTTTAAATATTTTGAACATAGTAATATTTTTGTTTAATTTAAAGAAGAATTTTTGTATTAAATTTAAAGGTTAAAATAATTTTACCACCTGTCATAATTTTAAGAGTGATCATACATTCTATTTACACTCCGTCCGAGGGCAACCTAAATCAGGGTGACAGCAAATCTCGGGCGAATCTATGACGTCACAGATCGCTCCCGGAGCACTCTCAGAGTGCTAAACCGAAATCGCTATTACTGATTAACGAGTAATAGCCTGCCCCTCTATTTTATAATTATAGCCCATAAATTAACAAACTGGCAAACTGCGAATAACAAAAATATTCTTGTAAAAAAACTTAATTGGGACTAGAACCTCGACTATGACCCACACCGTGACAAAAAATCACCAAAAAATAATTAAACCCATTTCTACCTATATTTTAAATAACCCGCATTAAGTTATCCGCATGGCATGCGCAGTGTGCCTGCAATAGTGTTGGGAAATAGACGCGAGTAAAATACTCAAGTATCTTTTTATTGCAGCTATATAGCTATAGTGCCATTCTCACTAGACATTTAAGGCATATGTATCCCAAGTTTATCCACAGGTCACATGCGTGTGTAATGAAAACGGTCGACGGAAAACCCAATTAGATAATGAAAAATAAAATTACCTTAATATGTCTATTCTTACTGCTGCCAGACATCTGCTCAGCATCAAATCTGCAAGTTATATTTTTCATTATCTAAATGGGTTTTTTCCGTCAATCGTTCTCATTATACACGCATGTAACCTGCTTGCTACCTATGGATTAGCCTGGCGTACTTATGCAGAGACCATGCATTGGGCCTTGCAGTCAAGTGAGATAGGCCTTTAATCTACCTTTTTCTAGACATTAAATCTATCGCCTTTGTCATTTTAGATTTGGCAGAATAGTGCGTTGATTATTTACGCACAACATGCCATATCGATTTTGAAGTTGAACGCGTGTGATAATTACCCACATCTATCAGTAGTGTCAGCGTTGCCACATTTATTTTGGCGAATCTACTTTTATTTTATTTTGAATCTACTAAAATCTACTAAATTAGGGGAGAGGGCACAAATGGGCTCGGTGATTTTTGAGTGAGCACTAAAAATAATAGTGAAAAAAGGGTCGCGGCCTCGACATAGGCAGCAACAACCATAACCTTCCTCTTGTTTTCTAACTTGTTTTCTAAGTGGTGTCTAAAAAAAAAAAAAAAGGTCGTCCGATATTAAAATAAATAAGTACTTAATATAATTTTTCCAATAGTTCTATTGTTAATGGCATATTTACATTATTGAAATTGATATTAAAATCTACCAAAATCTACTAAAGAAAATATGCCTACTAAAATTTTCTGAAAAGGAGTGAAAATCTACCAAAAAAGTAGAAATCTACTAGATGTGGCAACGCTGAGTAGTGTTCTATGGCCTAGTAAAGAGGAACAATCGATAGAGATAAAAACTGGCCATTAAATCATCGTTAGTTCTGACTTTACTATAGATAGTATGATAGTAAGGTAGTACTCAGTTGTAAAAGATTTTGAGGGCCAGAAACAGTAACCATGTGGACATGAACAGTTATTTTTTGGCGTTTGAGTGAGAAAAGAGGAGTTTTTCACTTTTACTATCGATATATCGAACTCTGCCCTCTGTCGATACTTCTTCACCACTTCACACATTATGGCCCCGTTAACGGGATAGAAATGGGAAATACTGTTGACGATGGAACGTTGCATTTCATACTGCGACTATATATAACTTGAAACCGAACTAGAGAGCACAAACCAATAAATAATAAAATGAAAATCGCCTGTTATTTAGGTTAAACGATTTTTGATAGCTATTTTCGATGTAATTTCCGCTATATTGGAAAAATACCGTGAACATTCCGGATTGGTCAAAACCTGAAGTGAGCTTTTTTTAAGAAGGTTTTTGAAACTGCTTCTTTGTTTAGGATGATTTTAGTGACTGATAACAATTATACGTCCTCTAGTTTAGCACCTATTCCCATGCAGAAAATTATTTTAGGATTAATAAAATTAAAATATTTTCTTAAAATTGGCAACAACCCCTTTCACGAACGGCAGTAGATTTTTGGACCTGCATTGTCTTTATTTTTTTTCAATTACTACGTTTCAACTGGTAAGCATCTCCAGTCGTCTTCAGGTGAATACTGATGACTGGAGATGCTTACCAGTTGAAACGCAGTGATTCAAAACAAATAAAGACAATGCAAGCCCAAAACTCTATTGTCGTTCAAGAAACGTCATTTTCTCCAACCTTTAAACAGACAACGTTTTTCAACATCTTATATCATTTTTTTTATCATCGACACAAGCCAGATGGAACCCTCTAATAAATACTACACCGAGCCAGTAAATGTTAACCAAATTACGAGGCATAGCAGCGTAAAAGTCAAACCATTCAACGTACGATAGATATACCGCGAACGGCGTGAGTCACGGCAGTTCCCTTTTTATAACTGTGCTGCCAATATTCTCCATCGTTTGCTGCCACGCCAAGGCCAAACAGGCCGACCGCTATATCGCGGTCGGGCGGACGAAATCTTAGTTTCAGAATAACTGCTTCCTTGTATGCATACCGAATACCGACCTACCACTAATACAGGGACAGGGGTAACAACAGACATCAGCATACTTGAATAATAGAGTTTTTGACTTGCATTGTCTTTATTTGTTTTACATCACAATATATGAATATAGTATTCACCTGAAGACGACTGGAGAGTATTTCCAATCTATGAGATCACTGGTGAGAATTTACCACAAGGGAGACAGTTTGACCTATCATTCCTCTGTGATTAAAACACAGAAACGGACAAGTAGGGATGTTCGATACGGCCGGTTATTTTACAATATCGATACTCATGCGTACTTAGCGGAATCCAAATTATGGATGTGATTGGTCAAAAGTTAGCGGATTGATAGAATGAATGACAATTAGTTAACATTTGACCATGGAAATAGATGTTTATTCTATCTCGATGCATTTGTCCGATCACATCCATAATAATAATTATTAAAATTGGTTACTCTATATCGGCGTTTTCTGCCCCGGCGGATTTAGCCTTATCATCTTTAGGGCGAAGTGGGCGATAAATCTACACTTTTTCTAAGCTGAGCCAAAAGGATAGTAAGTCAGTGCGCACCGATATTGCCAATGGAAAAATTACACATTTCTTCGATTCCGGTTACAGGCGATTTTTTTTCAGTTTTCTACTGTCATTTGTCGCTCGCGGTCGAAAGGTTAGTGCTGACCTCTGTTGGCCAATTTTACAAATAAATTCAATATGGTTTCCACAACAAAGTAGTCGGCGATTTGTTTTGGAAAAAATGTTTCCCTGAAATTACAATGATAGTACATGAGAAATGAGGTTGTTTGGTTTAAACTACCGATAAAACGTCGTGCTTAATATAAATTAACTATTGTGCAACTTAGAATAGTACTTAAATATAAGCATCATGGTATGCCAAGCCCATTACTACTACACAATTATTGTTCTGTATTTACTTTTGTATCCTTTGGTTTACGGAAATCCAATAGGTAGGTTTATTATCATAATATACTAGTATAATTATTTGAAATCCTTCAAAACCTTAGATCTTTATCAGTACAGTTGCTTTGGACAACCCTTTAAAAATTATCAGATTATTAGGTACCTCTAAGTCCTGTTGTAAATAGCATTTACATTGACATTATACTTATACAGGTAATGTTTTATTTTATGCAAGAGTATTACTTTAATCACATAATAGTATTCATATGATATGTTGTCATATTACCTAGATATTATTTACTTGCACATACTACTATAATGAGAAAATGTGCATGTCTCATATCATGTTTGAAATTTTTGTAGAACTATTTTATGCACAAACATTACCTCTTTAAATCACTTCTAAACCTTTTTTAGAAGAATATACACAAGATGACAAAGAGCTTAACATCACAATAGAAGTGTTGAAGCATGATAATCCATCTCACCTACCTTTAGGAGAAAATGTCACCATCATTTGTAAAACGAAATGGATGTCTAGCTTCATGTGGTGGACATTCAATGAGAAAAATGTTTCCGAGCAAGAGGGGTAAGTTCTTGTATTATTTTGGCCATTAAAAAATTTTTAATGGATAATTATGTACTACTTAATGTTTAAGTTAGTGTGTCACCTAGTGTTAAAACTGACAAGAGTAGAGAAAAACATTTAAAAATCTTTTTTTATTATATACAGGTAATTTCCTTTCATTTTGACCATTTTTCATAATATCTTTCTTTTTCCTGTTGCCAATGAGTCAGACCACTAGCATGCATTTACTGTGTTACAATTTTCTATGGCCACTCCTTAGACCTGACCTTCACCCCTTAGATTTTTTCTTCCGGGGTAATATCAAATATTTAGTATATAAAGTAGAGTTACAAACATATGACCAACTGTTGCAAATGATTCAGGAGGCAGCCAACAAAATTCAAAATAAAGAAAAAACTATTTAAAGTAAGCTGCTTTTTGGTAAAAGGTTTCACATTTGTTAAATTGATTTTAATTCATAATTTTTATTACAATGTTATATTATTTTTTGTCAAAACTGAATAATAATTTTTGTTGGAAATTACAGCTTACATGTAATATTGTTTAAAAATACTAATATCTCTGAAACGGATTGATATAATAAAATGAATGAAATATACCTTTTTTCTTTAGAAATGGCCATGCTAATATAAATTTACAGAATAATCCCAATAAAGGTATCTGCAAAAATTTTTGGACATGATGTTATAGGTAAACAAAGTTTAACTAGCGCCGTCTACAAGTTATTTGAAAAATAAGAATAGTTTTATGTTACACGCCCTCAAAAATTTCAAATTTTCATGTTTATATCTTAAGAACGGCTTGAGATATATATAAAAAAAAAATTAGGAAATCAAACTTTAACACCCTGTATCTGATTAATGATGAACATTTTACTAAGGCATGTTTAGCTTAAACCTATTATTTTTAACTGTAGAATCGGTGGCACATTTTTAACAGACCACCTTTTTTTTTTGCAATTAAAAATTACATTTTCGCTTTTTGACAGGCTGTAGCACCTTAACTTATTCTTAGAAAAAAACTTATGCTTTTACCTCCTTTAGGTCTAGCACGGCAGTATTCGGTTTAGACATAATATGACCTGTTATACAAGATTTCTATAGAAACTTGAACACAATCCAAAAAAAAAGATTTTATTGTGAGTATTTCGATTCTGTTACTGGATATAAGTACTATTCAAATCCAATCCGTAGTTATATATAGAAAGTAAGGGTGAAGAAATTTTCTTACAGGATTTTATAACCTGATAATAATTAATACTGCCTTAATTGAAATAGCAAATCAAAACTTATTATATACACATTAAACAAATACAGTTTTTTACATATAATTTATAAACACTTACATTATCCCATTTAAAATTCCAAAGTTAGCCCCACCTCACAAAAAAAAGGTAGGGTGTAAATGTCAAAAACATGTGTGAATATCTCCCCCGTAACACTTTCAAAAACTATCTCTGTATGTCAAAAAGTCGGCCAACCAAATACCGGTCTTTGATACAATCAAAAGTTTCAAATTAAAAAAGTTTTTGACTTATAACATTATTATAAGCAAAAAACGAAAAATACTTATGTCGGATTACACGAAGATTTTAAACAATAATTAACTAACCAGGCAACTTTGACTGTGACAATTGATATTGGCAAAAATGATTTTGTAAGTTTAATTTTTGATTTATTAGTCGGGCAACTTTAATTGTGAAGAAATAATGTCTGCCAACGTCATTTATGCAAATCAAATCAAAATATGCTTCATTGCCATAAAAAATAATAATCTCGATAACAAATCTCAGAAGTCAATCTATAAAAAGAACCTATAATACATTAAATAAATTATAAAAGGCAAGTTACACAATACGAAGAGGAGAACAAAGAAAACTTCTATAGACGCATACCAAGTGTACAGTTCAATAGAAAAAATATGCATAAATTATCTTATCCTATCCATAGTCAAAGATTCCTGGTTAGTTAATTATTGGTAAAAATCTTTATGCATTCCAACATAAGATTTGACAAATTAAAAAACTAAATATTGCTTAAAAAAATAAACGAATAATTCATAAATAACCTTAACTGTTAATACAGTTCTCAAAATACAGGTTTTTACATTATGTGAAATATGACTTTGTATTTGACATATTATGCGGTTCTTGCCAAAAACCATTATTAATAGGCTTCTAATATTACTATAAATATAATGGTATTTTTTAATTCTTCAATTATAGTAGACTGATTCTATAGGATCTAGTAACCTTCACTGTCCCAATTTTTTAATAAATAATAAGTAGGAAGCGCATTATTTTTAACCTAACTTATTTTGCCCCGCTTAAATTACTAACTGCTGCTATGGGTATTTTATCTACAAACATATAATATAAATTGTTAAAAATACCCATGAGTAAATCTATGTTTACATCAGTGGCGGCTCATGGATATTGGGTATAGGAAGGCGCAAATCTCGGTACCGTAAAACTCCATATCTTAACATAAAATTTGATTTGACATATTTAATATGTACATATAAAAGAAACATGTAGTATGATCAATGTCATTACTGTTTCTCTGTTTTTCCGCAAAATGCACTTTTAACGTCAACTGTTTTGCTTTAAATTTCTTGTATGGCGCAAACTTTTACGGTGGGTACCAAGAAAATATCATTTTTTTTTGTTTTATTTGTATTTGTTGTTTGGAGTTCTAATTTCGCAACATAAAGTAATATATAATTGATTAAAATGTTGTATAGTTATTTTGTTTAAAATTGTTGATCAAAAATTGCACACTTCGTTCCAAACTTGGGACGTGTTGTTTAGATACTCAAATAATACGCCTTTTGTTTTGAAGTTAAATGTTATTTTTTCCCTAAGTGTCCGAATGTAATAAATTTCTAAAACAATCTAAAAATTGCATTGAAATCCCTATGTCCTAACTTCGGACATATAAGAAACTAAATCCTAAGATAAGAATAGACGTCCCTATGTGTCCGAAATTAACAAACCACTTAAATTTTAACTAAAAAATTACTGTCCGATCTTAGGAAAAATATCCCTAACTTCGGACACCTCTTTTTAATTTTTTTTTTTAACACGCCGTTGCTGAAATTGATCTCCTATCTATCAGTTACTCTCTCTTTTAATAATTAATACCCTGGCAATAATAACTTACATGCAATATTTGTATATTTTATTGTTTATTCAATAATCGTCACTTTATATAAATTTGCCTGCGGATATTTTTACTAATTTTTGAGGAAATGTCCAAAATGCATGACTAAATTCATATCGAAAATATTATCTAAGAAAATTGGCCACGATGTGATTCACGTACGTTTCTTTATTTTTTAAGAGCATCCGAACAATAATTCTAAATTTATCTCCAAAATTATATCTACAGGGTGTCCTTGAAATGACTGTACAACGCTTCACCAAGAATTCCTTAACCAATTATGCTTCGTTTTGCCGCTACAGAGCGCTAAAGTTTTCAAATTAATATTGTTTTTTCGGAATAATTTCTAAACGCCTTTATCGATTTCCACTAATTTTGGAACTAAGAATGACCACTATTAATAGCGTGTTTTGACGTATGCGCCATCTTTTTTTAATACCTGCAAATTTAAAAAGTGCGTGTGATTGGTAATAAAAAGTTCCTCTTTTTGTTACCCCCCGTATAAATGACTTAAATTATTTCTCGGACACTAGCTGCCTTCACGTTGAAACTTTTTTGTTTCTTGTAAAAATTTAGCCAGACATACAGTTTCTCTGCAAAAAAATTATTTACCATACCGTGTAATTCTTCATTGCTGTTTATTCAGAACGAGAAACATGAAAACAAATTTAATTCTAAATAACTACCAACTATGTAGTTTGATTTTTATAACAATTGTTCGAAACTTAAAATTTCCGCAAGTACGGAAATTGTATTTAATTGTTTCAAATTTGGTTTTAACCTTTTCGGCTACTTCGCCCCATTGAGACGGATGTCAAACAGAACATTCATAGATTCATTTAATGGTTGCTGGATGTGATGTTTTAGGTTGAATAGCAAAAGAAATCCTTGAAAAATTTACATGTATGTAAGCAAAGTAATTTTTTATACTCGGATATTTATAAGCTTGTTTAACTATACTAATTGATTCCTTTAACTTATCAATCTTTCCTCAACAAAAAAGCTTATGGTTTTTATAAACTGCATTACATTAATACTTAAAGTTTATTTGGCCCAATTGAGTTGCGACATTACATTATTTTGCTGGCTATAAATAATGGTTTATTTGTTACCTTTTGGTTTCAAAACAAATATTTAGAATTTGTCTGTCCAGATAATTAATATTTATTTTGTCTCGACTAAAAATAGGGTTTGGAAATTTTGGCGAGAGAATAAAGTTTATAAAGAAATTTTTACAGGGGTTATTGTTAATTTATACATTATGAAACATTAAAAAAAAATTTTACACTTCAAAAAAAAATAATACAGAAATAATAATACGGGGTCGCATCTTGATAACGGAGACCAACAGTCGACACTGCCGTGTTGCTTTTACTCCTCCAAAAAGTTACTTCTAAAAAAAGTCGTCACTGCCATGTAAAGACCTTCTGCTCCTCCAAGGAGTGACTTCTAAAAAAAATACTGCTGTTTCTTCTATCTTTTAGGTAGTATTGAATACTAAACTCGAGTAGGTACTCCCATCATTGCCTAGGGGACCCCCCCCCTCTTGCAAGTCCAAAACTCTTCTACATTTTTGTGTATGTATTCCTATTTTTCGTGTAACGACTTTTGTTTGATTAGCTTTTGCATAAAAATAATGACGGATGCCCAAAGCAGCAAAAATTCTATTTTAAAAAGATCCATATCCTATACATTTCAACGTATCTATTGGCCATATGGACCTATATTTTGGGTAAATTTGACCCTTTTAGGATCCAACAGCGTTGAATTACATCGTTAATTTTAGTACTTACACCCAGTACCTTCTCTTGCAGATTCAAACTTGAAATGGAGAGTGAAAATATTAACAAGGAGTCTGGAAATAAATTTGAAGTGTCCATTTTGCATATTCTAAACATAAATTTTAACCATGTGGGTAAATATTTCTGTCATGTTGCAAACAAGAATGAAAGTGACTTGGATTTTTCAAATATTGTATTAAATGTTACTAAACCTGTTAAAATTCTAGAAATAAGTGAGCCTATTTACACTAGAATCCACAACACTGTATATTTAAACTGTTTGATTGAAGGATATCCAATTGAAAACGTGAATTGGTACAAAGATGGTAATGCTCTACCTTTTGACATGTGGAATATCACGTCGATTAATGATACTCTAATAAACTCAACATTAAGAGTTGAAATAACGAAAAAAGACAATGGAACATACTCTTGCGTTGCTAACACACAACTTACTATAACTAATGCTTCGACTGCTATTTTAGTCCTAGATAAGCCCCAGATTAGCATTGATGTTATAAAACCAATAGGTACCAACAAGATATTTTTAAATTGGACTGTAAATGATGGCAACAGTCCAAACGAACTAAAGTATATTATCCAGTATAAGTCTGAAAATGACTCCGAATGGTTGTATTATCGCTCTGATATTAATAATACGAAGAACTATTTAATTTTAAATGTAGAAAAGAACAACTCCTTGTATACCGTAAGAATTATGGCCAAGAATCTGGAAGGAGAGAGCCAGTATTCAACGAGCAATCCTCTTAAAATGTTAGACGAGGAACCTATATTCATACCGGAAGTCACAGTTACTGGGGTCACGTCCAGTTCTATAACTATAAAATGGAGCGTGCCTCCGGAAAAATTTAGAGATCATGTACACTATTATAACCTTATTCTTAGGTCTTACAGAAGTTCTCAAAAGCTTGAAGCAATTCAACCCGCTAAAGACTACTTGTACATGTTCTCTGAACTCAACTCAGCTACTATGTATAATTTCCAAGTGGCAGCCTGTAGTGATTATAGCCGTAAGTGCGGACCTTGGTCAAAAATTGTTAATGGCACAACTATGGATGGCATATCTGGTCCTCCATCCAACGCTTCTGTTGAATGTAGATTTGACAATATAAGCCACACTAACTTTGTATATGTTTCTTGGGGACCTCCCCATCAACCTCATGGGACTATCCAATCTTACAATGTTAATTTAGAAGGTAGTGCTACCTTTGTCAATGATCATGGAGCCGTAGAACATGTAACTTGGGGTCCAAAGGTTACCAGTACAAGTGAAACCTCTTTAAATACTCGGTTTTATAACGTATCTGCGAACACCAACTATACTGTAAGAATCTCAGGTGTTACAAGACTAAGAAAAAATGGTCAAGCTGTAACACTGTCTTGTCCTATGCCTGCTACTCTACCTGACAAACAAAAGATAGCTAGAACTCACTGGAAAAAGATGGAAGAGCAAGGAAGATGGATGTTTAAGTTATTCATGCCCAGAATCTCAGAAAGAAATGGCCCAATTTGTTGTTATAGAATTTATTTGGTCCGCATGGAAGCCCAGCAGAAATTGTCGGATTTGCCAACTCCCGAGGATCTTACTATTATGTCTTATCAAGAAGCACATCGTACCCCTAAAGGTGGCGCCTATGTCGCTGAAATGTTTACAAGGTAATTCTTTTCAAAACATGTAAAATACTAGATTGTTTATTTACATTAGTTACATTATAGGTTTTGTTAGTCAACTACAAGGCAGGATCATAAAAATGTGTCTACATTATTTATCATAAAAAATACGAATAAAATTAAACTAAACCTATAAGCTTACCCTATAAATTTATTTTTATTTATGCACAAGTCCTTATAACATAACATTCTGATGTTTATTATAGTGCTACATTCCACCCAGAAATTTTCTTGGGTGATGACCAAGTATTTAACTCCTCAAACACAGATTGTGACGACTGCATTGGTCTAAGGCCATACAATACGCCCAGGGAGGAGAAAGAAAAAGAAAAAGAAAAGCCCCTACCACAAAACAAAACATTAGGTGATATGGCTAATAGGGTTAGGCGAGATGAAATGCTAAGTGATCCTTTACCGCCTTATGATGGAAACTTGGATATTAATAGCAATTATACAGGTTTTGTCGAAATTATTGGTAAGTGTTGTTTTATAATGTATGTTTTTTTTTGCCTACAATCAATTCCTATATTTAAGTACGGGAAAATATTTTAAATCAACAAGCATCATATTGTTTCACAAAATTGTACCGAATGTGTCAATTCTTTTTAGTCCGAGCAAATTCAAATCCAAGTATATTGGCAGCATACAGTAGTTACTTAGACATGATGAACCCGGGTCCAGAAGTATTGGCCGCCCCTCCAACAGAAACTCTGAGTCTAATATTCCAAGTGTTATGTGGCTTGATGGTTGTCATATTGGTTCTTCTTGGTGTATTATGCATTCTGCATCGGTACACCAAGCAAGCACATGCGCAAGCTGTTGAGATGATCACCTTTAGAACTTCATTAAGGTATGAAGGTAGACTATAAGAAAACGAGACAATTTATTTTGTCAAACAGGCTGACTTCTATTTCTTTTGGAACAGATTTCAGTTAGTTTGGATCTCTAACGAGTTTTACGTGTAAACTAAACACCTTAAATTAGTGTAGTTTACACCTAAAATAATTTAGAGGTACTAACTAACAGAAAACGTTGTGTTCAAAACTATTTTTTTTTAGAAATCTTCGCGGTCGTCAAAGACTAGTTTCTCTAAATCCGCCCGATATGAGTCCTATCAGTAAGGCAGAGTTAGTTTCTGCTTACATAGAGCACCATCGTGATTCGGACTACGGCTTTCAACAAGAGTTTGAGCTACTTCCAGACCGGTTTGCTGATCGCACTACTAGAGCTTCTGACAGCAAAGAAAATGTTTATAAGAATCGATACCCCGATATTAAAGCATATGACCAGACCCGGGTAAAACTGTCACAAGTTGACAGTATTGCGGGATCTGATTATATTAATGCTAACTTCGTTATGGGCTACAAAGAGCGCAAAAAGTTTATTTGTGCACAAGGCCCTATGGACACTTCTGTAAATGAGTTTTGGAGAATGATCTGGGAGCAGCACTTGGAAATGATTCTCATGTTGACTAACTTGGAAGAGTACAGCAAGACTAAGTGTGCCAAATATTGGCCGGATAAGACTGATGGTGATAAGACTTTCGGGAAGATAACTGTTACTCATTTACAAGAAATTCGTTATTCTGACTACATTGTGAGGGAGCTGAAAATAACAAGAATTGGAAATGGTAAGGATGTTGAAGAGAGGCGCATTACTCAGTACCATTACTTGGTCTGGAAAGATTTTATGGCACCAGAACATCCTAATGGGATAATTAAATTTATAAAAAGGGTTAATGAAGCTTATTCTATTGAAAAGGGATGTATTTTGGTGCACTGCAGCGCTGGTGTTGGGAGAACTGGAACACTGGTGGCTCTAGATTGTTTACTTCAGCAACTCAAAGAAGAAGGACATGTCTCTATATTTAATACCATCTGTGATTTGCGGCACCAAAGAAACTTCCTTGTTCAGTCTTTGGTAAGTCGCATATAGTTATTGTTACAAAAAGTTACTACTAATACAAGTGATTTTAGAGCTAACTTCAGTTACAGAATTCATGTAAATACGTAACCATCTTTGAATTGGAAAATTTATAATTCAATAATTTTGTTTTTTGGTACTGAAAAAAACTTGAAATTTGAAATGAAGAAAATTTGTCATAGGCATGAATCAATATTGGTTTTTAAACACTTTTATTTATTAAATTAGCTCTAGATTCACAATCCTTCTTTCGTTACCAACCTTTAAAATTATAAAGATTTTAATAGAATTGTATATTTTTTCTAGAAACAATACATTTTTATCTACCGTGCATTAATGGAAGTTTCACAATACGGCGACACTGAAACCAACGCCAGCGATTTAAAAGTTACCGTTGATAAACTACGCCAACCAGATAAAGATAAGAACAAATGCAAGCTTGAAGAAGAATTCGAAAACATCATCAACGCATTTGAAGATCGAAAGTCATGTTCAGTCGCCAGCGGTGAAGAGAACAGAGAAAAGAATCGTTCAGAAGGTGTCCTGCCTTATGATAGAAACAGAGTGATTCTCACTCCACTCTCAGGAAAAGAACATTCTACTTATATTAACGCTTCATTCATTGAAGGGTATGACAACAGTGAATCCTTCATTATTAGTCAAGATCCTATGGAAGTCACAATCAATGACTTTTGGCGGATGATCTCTGAACAAGGAATCAGCGTCATGGTGATGCTTTCTGAGTTAGGTGAAGGAAAGTGTGCCAGGTACTGGCCAGAAGAAGGCTGTGATGCCACTTACGATCATATCACTGTAAGATATGTACAAGCTGAGACATGCCCTTACTACACTAGAAGAGAGTTTTATGTCAAAGGAAGAGATGGAGAAGAACATAAGGTCACGCATTTACAGTACCATGGATGGCCTACTGTTGATGGTGAGGTAAGTTGGTAATTGTGAGTAATAATTCATTATATATTGGTTCTTTAGTATTACGATTCAAATAATAAACGCTAACCCTTTTAAAATTAGCTTGTTCATGGTTGTTTCTTAAAGAAAAGTTTGGTGTCTCTGCTTACAAATCTCAGAGATGCAAAAATTAACAATTGTAGCTTTCTTGTTAGTAATGAATACTCATATTAATCTCGATTACTTTTGATTTAGGTTCCCGAAGTAACAAGGGGTTTAATCGAGTTGGTTGATTATTCTCAAACCGCCATAATAAGGACAGGATGTTCCCCGTCTATGGTTGTGCATTGCAATCTGGGTTCAGATAGAAGCTCCATGTTTGTAGGACTGAGCATATTGGTACAGCAGCTAAGAACCGAACGCAGAGTTGATGTCTTTACTGTCACACGTAAACTGAGATCACAGCGGCAGGGTCTTATTAATTCATATGTAAGTAGAATCTCTTTTCTAGTACATTTGGACTGATATCGATAATTTTAAAAAAATGTTTATTTTTTTGTGAAAGAAATGTTTTTACTTCCCAACAACTGTTTTTATTAAAGTTTTGCGGGTCAGAAGTACGCAGTCCTTAAGTTTTGTGATACTCTAGAACAGGGATATTCGATCACATTTCATGTGGTCCCAAAAGGCTAAAAAAACCTTAAAACCTTAAAAATTAAAAGAAATATCTTCATTATTTTCTAATGCTAATAGTAAATTAAAAAATTCCAATGTACTTGTCTGTTATTTTTATTATTGGTAATGTGGTATTGTCGGTCCAAACTCAACAATTAATTGGCCAGTTAGGTCTCCTGACCTCTCACCAAACGACTTCCTCCTCTGGGGGCTTTTTAAAAAATGTTCTTTATAAAAGTGTTAAGTTTGAAAATTTGGAGCAGTTAAAAAGTTCAATTTTAATGCAATCTGAAAGAATTACCCTGCAGTACCAACTCGCTAATGTTCGTAGAGAATTTTACGATTGTTTGGCAACAAATGGCGGTTTATTTGAACATTTTATTAAGAATTAACAATATTCCAAACGATCGTACAGTTTTCTTAAAATAAAATTTTTAGGTTTTTTATAGGCAATTGTTTATTTTTACACACCCTCTTATTTTCTTCCCCTTTTAGCAATTCTTGATGATTTTAATACTATTTAATAGGTTTTATTGTAAGTAAAATAATTCGTTTTCTATTAAAATATCCGTTTTGAAAATAATGTTCGTTCGTTCCAATTAAAAACCCACGGCAATCCTATTAAATAGGTTAAGATCGGGTTGTCCAAAATTGTGCAAACTCCGCATTTGCACTCACCATACAGAGACAAAGTAAAACATTTTTTAAGGTAAAGTAAAACGTTGCGGCCTGTTGAACTATGTGAACTAAGAAAGGTTGAAGACATCCACTTTTTTTTATTGGGATTTATGTTCAATAGGTTCTAATTCAGGATGTTAGTGCTTAACATAATATACTCGGTTATAGTGAAAAAGCTTGTACAATTTAAAGTCCGTTCAGCCTTACTTTGGTTAATCTTTTATCAGTTTTTTTATAATTAATGAGGTATTAAAAATAGTTGGCGACTTCCAGCATTTTTATTGAGTTCTGGAGCAACAGTTTTAGAATTTAACCACAATCTCTATCCAATACTTTTCACGTTACCTATTTTCACCCTGATATCACTGCTCGCGTTTTTTAAAGTAATTTGTGAATATTTGGAATGTATTTCAACCTGGTCGATGGAACATTGATGTTTAGATAGTTCTGAAAATTCATTCATTAAAAAAAATCCTAATCCTAATCTGGATTTTTCACTGGTAATATTCAAAACTTCTTTATTAATTTTTTGTTTTGAATTATTCTCTAAAAGGTAGTGGATATATAAAATTTGATTGATTCTAATGTTTTTTTAGGCACAGTACGAGTTTCTTCATAGGGCCATAGTAAATTACGCAGAACTCCACGGTCTCTGTGAGACGTAAACAATTTTATAACGTGCCATATAATTCATTCCAAAAAAAATCCATAATATGTGGTTTCAAAGGATGTTTGGGTATTTTTATATGTGCTGTACTTTTATATATCATGTATTCTTAGTAAACTTTGTAAATTAAGCATAACGTTTCCAGTAAAAACCACAAGGATGGTTTTGAAAACCAAAGTACTCGATTGTAGTTCGTTTTTAGTAAATTTTAATAACAATCTTATTTCCTTGGGCGCAAAAAATATATGAAACAGTATTTTGCTCAAATTTCCTTATTTTTTTAAAACAACATAAGTATAATATATATAGTACTATACACTTAGATTAAAACTAATATTTGTGATTATCAAGGAAAGCAGATTTTTATTTTTATCATGACAAATTTTTATTGATATTAGTTTATAGATTTTTTACACTAAACTAACACTGTAGCTGCGTTGTAAGATTATTTAATGTATTATGTTGGCACAGATTAAATAGCGTTTTTGGCTTGAAGAAAATATAGCAGGGAAATAAACGCCATATCCGGTATATATGCGGCAAATTCTCGGGCGCATTTAGATAACCTTAAAATAATTCGAATGTTTTATATAATTTTTATTCCTATAGCGCCTCCTGACAAGATTAATCAGGCGTCAAAAGGGGTACCTAACCCATAAATTTTCGTTTTTGTTTTTTTTACATGACCTCGTATACTTTATTATAAATCTTGGGACGAATCGAATTTTGGCTTTCTTCGCGATACTCTGCGCACGTTCGAGAGTCCAGTGTCAATCAGCGTACTTAAAACACAACAACCAGGAAATGAATAAAAGTAATTACAATTGCACGGCAACGGGAGTAACGTAATGATCGAGCGATGCGCGTGGGTGTTCAAATTTCGGCTTGCTATCGGCATACTGTTCTATGTGTATCATGGCTTTCCTGCATGATAATTTAAATGTTAGTTTGTAGCACGAGTTCTTATTCTCTGTGCAAAATGTCAACATTGTTACAAAGTATACAAGTAAATTAAAATAGAAAGGTAAATTTGGGACCCGATATCTTCGTCAGGGAGCTCTACAACAAAAAATAAATAAAACACTTAGACTTATTTTAATATTCCCCTTCACGTGCTCTAGACTTGACCGCATACTTACATTACACACCCTGTATCACTCTCCAGACATTATTAAAAATTCTTAAATTCTCGATTTCTTTAAAATAGATAGAGGAGCATTTTATCTTTCAAAAAATAATCGATTATACATTTATTTTTAAGCGCGTATTTTAAAAGTAAAATTATGGTTCTGTACCAAATAAACAATTTAAATATATTTTCAAGGAAACCTAACAATGAAGAAACAACTCATCAATATTCGATTTGCGCTTTCAAAAAGGTAAATGACTTTAAATCATCGATAGGAGTAGTTTTGCTGGCTCTATGTAGAACATGGGAATATTTTAAATTAGCATGGCGTTTTAAAGACCTTGAAAATATTACTTGTATGTATGTGGTCGTCCTGATGATGAAAACGTTCTTTACTAATTCCCTTTAATAAATAAGTGTTCGTCTTATTTAAAAAAATTACTTCAGCTGCTTAAGTATACAGGGTGATCCTCAAGTACATGAAGAAAATCTAAGATATGATTCCTGACATCATTTTAAAACGAAAAGTTCATATGGACATATGCCCTTAGCCTACTTTGAAAAAAAGTTGAATCAGCGATGTCTTAACATAGTTTTTTAGAATTTTTTTCTTTAAAACTATTATTTTTTCAAAAACCCAGTAGAGATAACTTTTGTTCAGCTTGTAGCAATAATGCATAAAAATGCATCAGAGTTTAAAAAAATCAGTATTGGCGGTACCTTCACGCACGCCTTTGGTGGACGTAAGCAAAACCTTTTTTAACGCAAAAGTGCAGTTTAATGCAAAATCAGTTGAGACCCATTTTCAATACTGTATTTTCAAAGAAATTTAAAAAAAATATTTTTTTATTATTTTAACACTCTGTATCAACTTTTCGTCTTAAAATTATGTCAGAAATCATATTCTAGATTTTCTTTATGTACTTAAGGATGACCCTGTATATTTTACCTCCATCCAATAAGCTATTTAAAATGTGCCATTTGTTATCTTTTATATTAAAAGACATTTATATCATCCCAGTGCTTAAAATAGATATTAAAAGCTTTTTACTGTCATTAGTCTCTGGTGCCTGTATTAATTGAATTGTGGTGAATTCTGTAACGAAATTTATGGCGCTGCACTGTAACTTGCACTCAATTTACAGTACTATAAGATTTGTTCAAAGAAGGTATGTATGTTAGTAAAGGTTAATAGTTATACTGTTGTATAGGGACATTATTTTAAGTGAACGATAGAAGAGTTTTGGACTTGCATTGTCTTTATTTGTTTTACATCACAACGTTTTAACTGGTAAGTATCTCCAGTTGAAACGTTGTGATGTAAAACAAATAGACAATGCAAGTCCAAAACTCTTCTATCGTTCAAGAAACATCATTATCTCCAACCTTCAAACAGACATTATTTTAAGTGTCTCACCCGATTGGCGACTTTCCTATCGACCACAATAAAAAAAAACAATTATGTATTCCCTAATAGCTATTTGTGACGAAGCCAAATTTGATGTAAAAAAAAAATATGTTTACAAATTTGACAGATACGACGCGATATTGGATTTTCTTAAATGGCAACCCTACTTTATAGTAAGCCTGCTGCAATCGCTTATTTGTTCCAACATTAAAAAATGTATTCATTTAATAAATGAAAGCTTACCCACCCACAGCGTACGCTTTAGTGGGTTTAGTTTTTCTTTATTTATTTCTCAGTATTAGTCAAATTTGTTTTCCTACACCCACCTTGACTTGGGTGGCGACACCCACCCCTTGACTTGGGTGGCGATACCTACCTTGACTCGACTTGACTTGATTTACTAATAATTGATATTTGTATCCAAAATTTGGTAATTTTCTCTTCCAAAACTTTACCGTTACGAATAAGGTTTCAGATTAGAAAAAAATACTTAAAAACTATTTCAACATTTATTTTATTCGATAAAACAGGTAGATATGTAACTGGTTGGGTTTTGGGTTGGGTCATTTCTCATAATATCTTGCAAGCATATGCACTCGGCAAACATATTGGATTTTGCGGTAAACTTCCATTTCCTTCAACTCTCAATATCAGCAATTTCTAATGTACCTTCCTGTTCTATTCTATTTTCGTTCCATGAAGCTCACGATTGAAATAACATAAATGAAGAGTTTTCAAGGTCGAAAATCACCAACTTCGAAGCCTCGTATCTCCGGAACGGCTGAAAATAAATGTTGACAACTATATATTTTTAATGTTGGAACAAATAAGCAGCACAAATATGCAGCTGGCTTACTATAAAGTAGGGTTGCCATTTAAGAAAATCCAATATGGCGTCGTATCTGTCAAATTTGTAAACATATATTTTTTTTTGATATCAAATTTGACTTCTTCACTAAAAGCTATTAGGGAATACATAATAGTTTTTTTTTATTATGGTCGATAGGAAAGTCGCCAATCGGGTAAGACACTTAAAATAATGTCCCTGTACAAAGGACACATACAATTTGTGGTAAATTTTAAGATAACTGTCTATTTCGCTCTGAACCAAGTGAGAAATAGTTTAACCATGTCCACATTGTTTATTAACATTTATAATGTCATTTAGGTGAAGAGTACAGTAGCGTTAGACCAATTTACACAGATCAAGAATGTTTGATCTTTGTGATATAAAAGTGTATTATAGTTAGCGTCGATAATCCATAAAAAAAATAATATAAATCGAAGGCATTCTCCAAAAATTCACTAAGTCACATGTTACCGGTCTGGCAAGCAGTTGGGTGCGCATTTCTATGCAAATAAGTGACTATATAAGTGATTTTCAATTCAAATAAACTACAACGTGTTGTTCCCGGATATTGTTTATAAGACGCGAGTTCTCACTCTCCTGTTTCGCGTAAACGGCAACTTCTCCAGTCCGATAGACTGTCGCCACTTTCCTATTTAACCCGCATGTAAAAAATAATCAGGGCCTATTTTTGGTTATAGGGGGTTCTAGGCTCGTTACGCCATCCGAGGTCCCTAATTATGGGAGTCTATAGAGCAGTTTTAAGCTGGGAAGGGGAGGATAACCAGCCAAAAAAAAGGTGGCCGCGGTATGCGATATCAAGCACTTCTTCTATCAAAAGTGACATCTAAAATCCGCAGGATCTAGCCCCCCCCCCTTGGGCGCCCATACCCCTTACAACTTCATCGTGTTTTTTTCCTTAATAACTTACAAAATAATAATTTATAATTCTTCAAGGGTATTATAAAGAAAATTTATATAGTTACTACAAAAACAATAATAGTTGTAAAAGTCGCCACCGTCGTCGAGGCGTGTGATTGAATGAATACCAGCCAGTGTACGTCGGTGACCGCTCCTTTATACTTCTCACAGTTCTCACAATAGAATAATAATAACATTTCTCAACATATATAATTTAAAGAAAATGTATTCGTATTATAAGGCGACAAACGTGTGCCGCAACACGTCAGGATTGTATTACGATTGTTTTGTATACAGTAATAACTAAAACTGTCGATTGGCCTATATTATACAGGGTGTCCTTGAAATGACTGTACACCGCTTTACCACAAATTTCTTAATCAAAAATAAGGCGATCTAAGTAAACTTACCTATATGCGATGTTGCTTCGTTTTGACGCTACAGGGCGCTAAAGTTTTCAAGTTAATGTCGTTTTTTTGGAATAATTTCTAAACGCCTTCACCGATTTTCACTAATTTTGGGACTTATCAATTATCACCCCAGCCGCCCCCTTTAATGGCCCTGTATTTTGGCGTATTAAGTGGACTTAATGGGTTTTCGTATTATGCTTACAAAATAAATAAATAAATAATAAGCAATAAAACAAATCTCTAAAATAATACTGTACTCTTAAACTGGATGGCGTTTTAACACTTTATTACACTAGCAGTTAAATCCAAAACTTAATCGTAACAGTGCAGTAAGCGCTACATTATAAAATTTTAGATACATTTATAGGTAAATTAGGTAACAAATTCATACTTTTGTATGTTATGCATTTTACTCTAAATAATTTTCTCTTTACCATGACAAGTGGCACAAAATATTAAGACGTTTGTCATACACAATCAAGTGTTGTCAAAGTAATATGTAATAGTTAGTCGTGTAAAGTGGCAAGCTAATTAACATTTTTAAAGGTAACAATGGATATAGATCTGATTTTTTTTAAATATTATAAAACGTAACGTAATATGCCAAGTATTTTTCTAGATAATTAATAGAATAATTATAAATTTAAAAAATAAAGTATCCAACATCGACTTTAGATGTCGCCATGTGCTACATCCTTTTGAAGGTTTATACCTTTTACTATTACACCTTTTTGCTTTATATCGTTGTATCCTAGCCTTACTGATGAGCCATTATATGACAAAACGCGTCTAAGGCTGGATCTGATGAAATTAAACTATTGAAATTTTGGTTGTTCGTTGTTTACATACATGTTTTAGTTGTCGGATTTAGCTTCTAGTGCAAATAAATATTTTTAAACAATTTTTATCGTAATAGTTGTGCAACAGTGTGATAATTTTAAATTTTATGTGGTTAGTTTTGTACCTCGAATCACCATTTAGATCTTGTAACAGTGTTAGTAATTTTGTTATATTCGTTTTTATTGCACAATATTGTAATATAAGGATGTCCTTGAAATGACTATAACGCTTCACTACAAATTCCTTAACCAAAAATAAGGCAATCTAGGTAAACTTACCTATATTCAATGTTGCTTCGTTTTGCCGCTACAGGGCGCGAAAGGTTTCATATGAATATCGTTTATCGTTTAATTATTTTGCGTTAAGGAATTTGTGGTGAAGCGTTGTACAGTCATTTCAAGGACACCCTGTATATATTTTTTACATGCACAAGCTCGTTTTATAAAGTTTATTTTTTATATTATTTATTTTTATCGTTACTATAAGGTGTATACTCGTAATCAAACAAAACATTGCGAGATTTGTATTCTAAAGTTGGTAACTTTATTTTGACTGATACGAGCACACAATTTAACAATTCCCATCACATTTAAATAGGGTAAGACAAATTAGGTACTCAAATAAATATATTATATAAACACGGCCGGTGCATTAAGATTTCTTTATTTGTGACAAAATATACTATTTAAAATACAATACAAAATTTTGGTTTATAGCTTTGTAAAACACGGGTTTTAAAAGACCAATTGTACGGGGGCGTGTTGAATCCATGGAAATGGATCGTCCTTTAACTGTCTAAGCAATTACAAAACTAATTCGCAAAAAATATAGTAATTTCTGGTTTTAAAGTGGCAAACACATCAAGAATGTAGGAGTTATAGGAAACATTACGGCGACTCGGCCCCTTGGAAAATTTCCACGAAATACCCATTTGAAAAGGTAATACTGTCTTGGATATGGATTTGAACTTGTCGCACAAAATATAAAAGTAGCAAGAGGTTATAGCTGCTCTAGAAGGGTCATGTTTTAATTATTCGGGGAAATGGGGGTAAGTAAAGTCCTATCTATCTTCTTTATTCATAAATATATAAAGAATGTAGATAGGACTTTACTTACCTCCATTTCCCCAAATAATTATACCTACCAGAAGCATTTACTTTAATTTTAAAAACAAAGTTGATATTGCCGCACTTAAATTTAATATGTAAAATTACGACTTATTTCTTTCTGATACCCTTTCTTAAACGAGTTGTCATGGAACCAAAATTTTGCGTTGTATAGACAGAGACGACTTACTGCAAACCCTAAGTTCGCCTTGTATTAGTTTTTAAGCCATTGAACCGTTTGGAAAATATATCTTACCTTTGTAAGTTTCTACAACTTGAGAATACACACTATTTATAATTAAAGTAAATAGTTTGGTTTTACCTCATTATCACAAACTTATTGTGCTTTACGGTAGAATAGAAATGTTTCATTGAATTACAGCAGCTCTAACTAACATTATTCACTATTGGCAAACTCGAATCTGGGGTGCGAAATCTCTAATGCAACCAAGAGAGAAGGTACATATGGGCAATACCTTCAGTTAAAAAGAGACACCTAACCACTCCTACATTTCTACTGAAAGGGGGGATATGTGTGTGGTGTGGCCGAGTCGACGTATCGATTGCTCCCGTGACTGCTTCGACCGCGTGTTCTAAAGAATGGAAGGTGGGAAGTAGGGGATAGCGTGTTCTCTGTTTAACGTGTTAAACGCTACTAATAAATCTCCGTCTGATGCATTTATATCGGCACCCTAGATTCGAGTTTGCCAATAGTGTATATAGTGGTGGTTAGGTTAAGAATTGTTTAATTTGAGTGTTTCAGTTCGAAAATGAGGTAAAGTTGAACTATAAAGGTACGGTTTCCAAGGAGCGACTGCGATCAACGGACATGTACGTTTTCCAATCTTGTCTGATTCTTTTTTCTTAAACCGGCTACCAATAGGAAACTTGTGAAAATAATACTCTTAAGAGCAAACAGTAGTCATCATGAACAAATAGTGCATTTCCACCACATCGCGCATATTGTACCTGTGTCTGGCGATGGCAATAAAATGTCTTTTTATATACAAAATATTATAAAAACGAACAACTTTAATTACTTGAAATGAGTGTTATTTTGCATACATTTATAAGCAATCAATAAATATATGAAAAATCCTTATTTCGAAATCGCAATGACTTCTAGGAATATGTACCTTAAATCACAAATTTTTAAATTTTAAAACCTAATGAATTTCTGTAATTTGATTTTATTTTTCCTGTACATTATAGGGTGTCTTGTTTATTGATAAGATAAAAAATAGGGTATTTAAAAAATCTACTATTATATTTCTGCCTGGCGTCATAAGTACAAAATCTGTATAACCTAATAATTTTTTTCTGGCACTACTTTCACTTCTTCACAAACATAAAAACTAAACATTCTAAACTAAGTCAAACCGAGTTTAAACGCCATGTGCAAGTTGGGGTATGTCACCTATAACATGTTTTCCTGATATATTTTAACCACAAACACACAACACCTTTTTTGTATTCCAGTAAAAACATTATGGACATTTTTTTTATGTTTAAAAATAAAGAAAATATCTTTTATACGCTCACCACGCCAAAATTGATTATTTTTTCAGAAATCATGTATTTTTGGAGCGTTGATTACGAATCTGGGAGCCGTTTTTCTTACAAATGCTTAGGTTTTTAAATATTCCTTCTTACAGTGCCGTTTTGTGTAAAGGTTAGATTTTGGATTCATATTGAAACATTCTCGTTTCTTCCCGCAATATTTTTTTTTATTGTAAACTATTACACGTCTTCATTAAAAAAGTAGTTGGTTTTTTAAATTAAAATGGTTACTTTAATTTTTGTCAAATAAAGATTTCCTCTCCTGACAGCGATACTAAATGTCTCTACACGCACTATCTTGCTAGTAGTTTTAATTTTTTTCTGCAGGCATACCTCAAAACGAGAAATACATCTCGCCAGATACGTTTATAAAGGTCTGAAATAGCCCCACTTTACCGTAAACAATATTAATCTAACATTATGACACCCTATGACTTTTTAAATTATTATTTAAATCTCTATTAGGCTTGTAATTGTAGCGCTATTTTGCTAAAACGTAGTTTGTATAAAATTTTAATCACTGTGTATTTGTCATTTTTGTATGTTAGTTCTTCGTGTATATAAGTTGATTAATTGTATTTAGATAGAATACAAAATTAAGACTGTAATATGCGACTTTCGCAGCTACGTATTTATTTACAAATTTTTTCACGTTTAGTTTATGTTGCCATTTTTATTTCCAATAATAAAACAATCATGCATATATCTGTAGTTTTATTTCCTTAAAAGTACAAAAATAAATAAATAAATAAATATATAAAATAAATAATCACTTAAATTAATGGCTTTGGTAGCGTCTTAATGTTTTTTGTTAACGTTATTTTTTTTCTTCCGGTTATTTTTTGGAGTCTTTTTATTGTTGTTATTGATAGGATTTGGTGCTTTTCTTTTACAAGGAATAGCTGTACATTTTAGTTGTTTGTTCGCATATTTTTCTGCGTGGTTTATTAATCTTCCAAAGGTTCCAGGGGCCATTCGCTTAAGTAACCTGCAATCGAATTGTTTAAATTTCAGTTTTTTTCTATGAAGAAAATATAATATAATACAAATATACGCAGGGTGTACAGAAAAATTAATTTTAAATACAGATTTTCCAGGTACCCGCTTGTCCTGTGTGTCAGACGCAGGAATGAAAAACAAATGTCATGTCCAGTCGCAACAAAAAGTCTTTTAAGTATTGTTACATAGTAATACCTACTCCAAATCAAAGCTCGTAAAGCAATGCCGCAACAATCTATAGGTACACACTTGGCAACCAACATCGGGTTACTCTGTGCTGGGTTCCTGGACACTCCAATATAGATGGCAATGAGGCAGCCAATGCGCTCGCTAGAGAGGGCGCAGGCATGCCAGCTGATCTAGTAGATACCTCGGTGAACAGACAGTAGACAGATCTAGTAGATACACGGTGACAGCTTGCACAAAATTGATGGACAGAGTTAATAACATGTAGCACATCCATGCAACTGTGGCCCATATTTCATAAAATGAGAACCGCAGAGCTATACAGTCGGAAAGACGTGAGAAATATTACTGCGGTTGTCACCGTACATTGCTTCTTCGGTAGACATGCCGAACGTATGCAATTACCCACTAACGACTTCTGCAGAGATGAGGATGAGGAAGAAAGTATTCAACATTTTCTGTGTGAATACCCTGGCCTCGCAAGAAGAAGGTTCACTGCCCTGGGTGAACCGTTTTTCAATAGTCTGGAGGAAATAGGCAACTTACAACTGGGTCGACTAAGCAGATTTCTGAATAGTAGTGGCCATTTTGAATGAGTTGTAAAAATTCTTCAGCGGTGTACGCCGCACTAACATCAGAGATCTGATGAAGGTGGGTTCTACGGAACACGTGTGGTATCACAACGGACCTAATAGGACTACGTGAGACTGTTTGGAGAATCAAAGGTCTGCCACTTTAACCTAACCTAATACCTACTTGTAAAATCGATTTTCTTCTACATCGAAAGAACGTGCAGTTTTCGTCAGTTCACAGGCAAATCTTTCAGCGCAATTCCCTTCAATTGCATTTAGAGCAAATCTTGCAAAATCATCAAGCTTTTCCTTTTTCTTGATGGCGTTTATCACTTTGGGTTTGATACCAAATTTTGGTAAAATTACCATGGATACCACAAACATTACCGCCATCCCTATAAACCCTGATATGGCCATAAATAAGGGTTCCAAAGGTTTTGCTTCCTTTTTTTCCTTTTCTGCAGTTTGTATTGTAATATTGTGCTAAAACAAAAATATAAAATATTTTTTTATGTTTTAGAAAATAATTAGTATTTCCTCATTTACATTTAAGAACGGGTTTGATGAAATTATAAAAAAATATACAATAGTAGAGCCCTTATAATTATTTAATTAAATGATTTCTTTCTAAATCTATTTTTTTTTAATTGGAATAAATTTTTAAGTTCATTATTATTTTTCTGCTTTTTTATAAATCCTACCTCAAGTTGAGTATGAAACATATTTGTGGACATATAAATATATACATATAAACCCCTTTAAAAATTTCAAATAAATGTTAACTATTAATTTGCCGATATTGGTTCCATGCAGAGTAACGATAATCAAAATATTCATCAGAAACATTACCTCATGATGGTGTGAATGGTACGTAAATGGTGGCTTGTAAGTTGTTAACTCCTTATGATGATTTGAAGGCTTATGATAATTGGCCTAAAAATAAAGTTAGTATAGCGTTGTGGTACTATCCATAAAAAGGATCCTATACCTATAATAAGGGGCTGTCTTTATTATTGATTTTGACTTCCAGTGGATTTTGATGAATTTGGAATATACAGGGTGTCAAAAACGTCCGGACGATTGCAAATATTTCAAAAACGACTTAATATAATTTCTTGTAAATTGCCATACCTTGGTAGGACGACACTGTTTCCGGGTGTACAACTAAAGAGGGACACCGGCTGTATCTTGAAACCATTAAGCTTTCGGATTTTTTTTTATAAAATAAATGGGGAAGAGAAAGCGCTGTAAATTATTTTTAGGTATCTCAGATGGCGTAATATCAATGGTCAACTAAGGAACTAGTTAAGTTTTATTGGAAATATATGTGTTTTAATCTTGAGAAATTTATGAGCAACTTTATTTCAGAACTTATTGCTCCCGCCCCTCAAATAAAGGGGTGAGGGAAAAAATAAAATTTCTTGGAAAAAAATTTAGTAACTTCGGTTAGGGTCAACGGAAATGATCAAACTTGATCTCATTTAAAAGATATTTAATTGTTTTATCATTTGCATTATAATAAGTATGTTTTTGGTTTCTGCTGTGGTCACTAGAGGGCAGTGAAATTGTGGTTTTATCTTAAAAATTTTAAATGAAACTATAATATGTCGAACTTTATATAGTCAAAAATACAACTAAAATTGGAAGAAGTCAGTAAAAAAACGAAAAGAGACTAAAATTTTAATACCAGTGTTTAAATTTTAGTCTCTTTTAAAATAAACTAAACATACATTAAATAATAGTATGGTGGAGTTATACTATTCTAACTATTGATCTACTTCCATGTTCAGTGATAACTTTAGGCTTTGAAACAAAAATTACAATTACGAAGAAGTATCTGATTTCAACAGGATGGCGCCCCCGCTCATTTTCATTTAAGTGCGTCATTTTTGAACCAAATGTTTTCAAACCAGTGGATAGGGAGGAGAGGCAAAATTGAGTGGACTACCAAGTCCCCAGTCCTCACATTTTTGTAATTTTATTTGTTGGATGATTTAAAGGAATAAATAGTTAGTTTTTTAAAGGAAAACTATAATGGTTCATAATTTTTTTCTCGATAGAGATTTGCCCCGTAGCACGATTTGCTGCCAAAAGATCTTATTATGTGTTCAGCAAAGTTTCAACAAATTCTATTGGAAGTCAGAATCAATATTCCGAGCAGCGTGCTCCTTGTATTTCTATTGGACAAAAATTGATAACAATTTTGATAGGCTCAGAAAAATGAGCTAATATATTTTATTCTTAATCGGAGTTAAAATATCAATGAAGAAATTTTAAATCTATTTTGCTAGACAGTATTTTTTTTCAATTATTTTTCCTACGTAATTATTTTACTGATAAGATAATAAGCCACTATATTTAAATATTTTTCTTTAAACACTTAAGTCATTTCTCTAATAGGTACCTTTCTCATCACCATCTAAGAATAATATTAATTTTTTCTACCCCTGTCATAGACAGCCCCTCTAATGATTGTACGTAAATTAAAATATATTTAAAACATTACCATACCAGAGTAGAGTACATGCCCGTACAAAAAGTATTTGAAATTTCCAGAAAAAAGTAAATAAAGTATAGCAAAAATGCAATACTGCTATAGCTGCATCTTGTGTTAATACTTCAATAGGTAGTATATCAACGT
Organism: Polydrusus cervinus; assembly: GCA_935413205.1. NCBI lineage: Eukaryota > Metazoa > Arthropoda > Insecta > Coleoptera > Curculionidae > Polydrusus > Polydrusus cervinus. The sequence continues at coordinate 11,985,914 of OW284520.1, read as the reverse complement.
AGGTCTGTATTACATGTTAAGTTAAATACGTAGGTATAGGTATTGTAAAACGAAGCTTATTGGTCACCCCCTTTTTATCTGATATAGATTGGTATTCTTTAGGATGGATTACACAACTAAAACGACTGAAGTAATGGTTGTGACGTATATTTAAAAAAATGTGTAGTTTGAAAAACAGTGTATAGAGCAAGGACAAAGAACAAAGACCAGTAAGCCCCGTGCAGAAATTCTACACAAATTTACTACACCTCCTGAGGATGTCTTCTAAAAATCCAGAACCTCCAGAAGTTGAAAAAAGTCGTTCTATACAGGGTGCGTCAGTAAGGTGTCTGTCTTAGATAGCACCTAAACTATCAAAGATAGGGAAAAAAGTGTAATACAAAAGTTAAAGGGTTTTTTAGGATACATAATGTAAAAATATTTTCTAATCTACAGGGTGGTCCTAAAAAGTGGTACTGAATAATAAAAAAGAAAACTAAATGGGACACCCAGTATAGTTTTCTAGAATATGATTCAATGGAATAAGGACTTTGCAACCCTATTAAAATTTTTAAAGTGAAATGCAACGTTGCCAAGTAATAATTTTTTTTCCGAAAATTTTAGTAATTTTAAGGGTAGGTATCGTTAAAAAATCATAGAAACCTGTGGATTAATCCTAGGCAAATATAATTTACGTTGTAAGTACTTTAAGGTACGATATATTGATTTATAATAATGTTTTTTAAATCTCTTATACAGAGCGTTCATTACAAGTTGGACAACTCGATAGTTTTAAAAATGCTTTATTTCAATTTATTTAAATGGGACCCCCCTAATTTTTTTAGGCAAAAGAATTTATCTTTCGAAAACCTTACTTTTTTGTTAAACATGTCATATATCTAAATATCATAGTTTTTGAAATATTTTAAGATGTGTCTTAAATCAGGGTAAGAAAGGAAAGTTCTAATTAAACTATTTAGTCAAGATTGGTTTGAAACAAAAAATAAATAATTTTCTTGGTCACAGCTGTCATTGCAAAATTGTTTTGTCAACATTTTGTGCTTTATTACTGTTTTTTAAAGTTTAGTTTCCCGAACTAACTTTATCGAAATAGAAAAATATGAGTTATGATAAAGTTAGTTCAGGAAACTAAAATTTAAACAGGAATAAAGCACAAAATGATAGCGAAATAATTTTGCAATGACAGCTGTGACAAAGAAAATTATTTATTTTTTGTTCCAAAGCAATCTTGACTAAATAGTTTAATTAGAACTTTCCTTTTTTACCCTGATGTAAGACAAATCCTAAAATGTTTTAAAAACTATGATATTTAGATATATGACATGTTTAACAAAAACTGAGGTTTTTAAGAGATAAATTATTTTGCCTAAAAAAATTAGGAGGGTCCCATTTAAAAAAATTGAAATAAAGCATTTTTTAAACTATCGAGTTGTCCAACTTGTAATGAACGCTCTGTATAAGAGATTTAAAAAACATTATTATAGATCAATATATTATCGTACCTTAAAGTACTTACAACGTAAATTATATTTGCCTAGGATTAATCCACAGGTTGCTATAATTTTTTAACGATACCCCTAAAATTACTAAAATTTCGGAAAAAAATTAATTACTTGGCAACGTTGCATTTTACTTCAAAAATTTTAATAGGGTTGCAAAGTCCATATTCCATTGAATCATATTCTAGAAAATTATACTGGGTGTCCCATTTCATTTTCTTTTTTATTATTTAGTACCACTTTTTAGGACCACCCTGTAGATTAGAAAATATTTTTAGATCATGTATCCTAAAAAACCCTTTAACTTTTGTATCACACTTTTTTCCCTATCTTTGATAGTTTAGGTGCTATCTAAGACAGACACCTTACTGACACACCCTGTATATAGAAAAGGATGTAAAAACACCAATTGGTCTAGGAAGGCTAATCTCGATCCAAGGGGGGTGCTAGCTCCCCCTGGCTCTCCCCTAGTTGCGCCTATGACAAAGACTTGTATAGTTTAGTAGGAGGTGCAGTAATATAAAGTTTATAGAAATAATTGTTCTTAATTGGTTCCAAAATTCCTGATATAGTAAAAAAGAACGCCTTCTTCCATTTGGTAAGGGTTGCAAAACATAAAAACTTAAAAGTACACTTACAAGAGATAATTGTTGTGCATTCAAGCGTAAGGAAAACCTTTGTCCGTTTAAAAATGGAGAAATCATCAATGCTTAAAGTGGTCAGTAAAATAGAAAGTCTTTCTTCACTAATAAAATTTTATTTAAAACCTCCAAAGCTACACATCCCAGTCGCTTACATTTTGGTACCCGACAATATCAATGCAACCAAATCTAGGTACCTAGATATTGTACTAAATCAAGTGACAGTCAACAAAACCGGTGAATCTGTTACAGACATTTACGTTTTGCATGATCATAAGACTTTTGACCTATATACAACCTATTGAAGTAACAACGAGGAAATGTTCTACTTACAGCATGTCCAGTGGGCTGTGAAACAAACTCATCCAAGAAACTTTTAATGGGGTAATAATAGTAGTAATATCCCTGATCGTCGGTCCCACCATGCGCACCATCATGATGTTCTTCAGGGGGATGTGAACTGTGGCTATGTGTATCAGGATGTGTATCCCCATCCAAGTGATGAACCAATGCGTGACTGTACTCATTATTTCCTGTATCTAACTGGATGGTTTCTCCTTTCGTGATTGCCTGGTCGTAAAATGCTGCTAGTTCGCCTTTTGTTAGAGATAGAGGAGGTACATCATCGGCGTACTAAAAAAATATGTATATTAAATTTTTGTACCTGGTTTGATTTTTGTAAGTAAAGGAAAGATGTTATGATTGCTTCTAAATTATGAACTAATAATTTGGTAAAAATTACACAACAACAGTAGGTCTCAGGGATGTACTATAAGTTTATTTTACATACATTGTTTATTTTTACTTACAAATGAATAGTCCCCAGATAATTAATTATATTTTTCTGATTAAAATTTGACATTTGAATCGATCTGCTAATTAAAATAACGGTCAAACCGCGTTATTGGCGCTGCCTTACTTTAGGTTACCGTTGAGAAAGCAACTTTTAAGAAAATATCCATAATAAAAACTAGTGAAGAATTACACACGGTGCAGTGGCAGCGATAACGGGCACACGAAGAAACCTCGGCTTCAACGGGGTCCACATGCTCTAAAAGGGGTCTAAATGGGGCCTCGTCCATGAAATCATTCGAAATCGGTTGTCTCTTGTTAACGACAATTTTTTTTTGGAGGACCAGGAGAACGTCCCATGGTAGTGACCACCTTTTTTTTAGAACTTACTTTTTGGAGAAGCAGGACATCGTGAAACGGTTGTAACGATCTTTTTTTAGAACTTACGTTTTGGAGGAACAGGAAATCGCCACATGGTAGTGATGACCTTTTTTATTTAGAACTTACTTTTTGGAGAAGCAGGAGATCGTCATATGGTAGTGATGACTTTTTTTTTTTAATTTACTTTTTAGAGGAGAAGGAGATCGCCACACGGTAGTGACAACTTGTTTGTAGAATTGAATTTCTGAAGGAGCACGAGATCGCCACACGGTAGTGATCGATTACCTTTTTTATTTAGAGTAGAGCTTACTTTTTGGAGAAGCAGCAGATCGTCATATGGTAGTGACGACCTTTTTTTTAGAACTTACTTTTTAGAGGAGAAGGAGATCGCCACACGGTAGTGATGACCTTTTTTATTTAGAGTAGAGCTTACTTTTTGGAGAAGCAGGAGATCGTCATATGACCTTTTTTTTAGAACTTACTTTTTGGAGGAGCAGGAGATCTTTCCACCGTAGTGACGACTTGTTTGTAGAATTTACTTTTTGGAGAAGCAGGAGATCGTCATATGGTAGTGACGACCTTTTTTTAGAACTTACTTTTTGGAGGAGCAGGAGATCGCCACACGGTAGGAAAAATTCTGGCGAGGAGGTCCAGCTTTAGATTCTTGTACCTAACGCTGTTTAACATAGAGGAGGGGGAGTATAGAATTTTATTTCACATAAAGCTAAAATTTAAATCAAAAATAGTGACTTGTAACATTTAAAGAACATTTTCATTAGACATCCCAATTGAATAAAGAGGTTAAAATAGAGACTATTGATTTTTTTGAAGATGCGGGATTTGAGCTGTCCCGTATGCATCTAACGGGACAGGTGACAAACTTAGGATGGTATGCCAGGGTGAACGGATGCTCAATGATATCGGTCACCTACTGCACTATTAGCTAATCATTTTTTTTGTATCTTCATCTTTTACTTTAATATAATAACTGGACGTAAATCAGCTGGTTTTGCAACGGGAATTTTTAATAAATAATATTAATAATTCCAAATTACATAGCCTGAAGTGCCATATATTTGACCCTGACTTTTAGTAGGTATCTATACTTATATGTTTTAAAAATGTCTAAATTTAGAGTGCCAATAAAATTAAAGCGCGCTTGTAAAAAAACGTCTTACCTACTTTATAAACCAGTAGTTAATATATCTGCATAGTTACCTAAATTCGTGTTGGGCATTTTGCGAATAACATTACTAAAGAGGGCCCAGTTAAAGTAGATGAGTGAAGCAAAACTTTTTAATTCTTACTAAAAAGTCTATAATATGTTTTTTTTGTATCATTGTACTGTAGCAGTGGCGTAGCCAGAATTTTAGTTGGGGGGGGGGGGGCAAATGTGTAGGTAAAGCGATGAGCCAGCGCCGCAGGCAAATCGTCGAAGTCGCAAATTTTTTTAGGTGCCACGCCCAAAAAAACCTTTTTTTCAAATAAAAAAAAATTTCAAAATAAAAAATACATACATTTAAAGACACTTGTAGTGAGTTATTCCAATACACTAATATAGGTAATATAAAACATATACTTGTTAAACAAAAACTTCTTTATGAAATAAGCATAATTGAAAAAAAATATATTAAAAATAAGGGATATTTTTTATTTATTGAAAAAACAAAAATTAACCATAAAAAGCACAACAACAAACTTGTACGCTCTTCGCCTGAATGGTTTCTCAGATATGTTTTTAATCTTTTTAAAGTGGAAAAACTTCTTTCTGCTGAAGCTGTAGTTACTAGGAGGATGATTTGTTATTTTATTTGGCCCGTTATTGATAGCGTTGCCGTCAAAGATTTTTTATGTTGCCCAATTATATTTTATATCTTCTTTTTTTATTTATTTCGGGGGGGGGGGCTGGCTGGGCCACTGTACTGTAAAAGTATTTTATGTGATTTTTAAACTTTTTATCTCTACTTTATATTTCTCATCCGCTAGAAAACTGTCGCATTGAAAAACGAATTGTTTCAGCCTTTACTTGATGAAAATCCATAATAGTATTATGAAATAAAACCACTAGTGTTTTATTTCATAATACTGTCGCATTGAACTTGGCAGCCAACGTTTAATGATTGCATTTAATATTTTAAACCTCATCTAGGACGAGTCACATGAATGAGCGACAATGGAATACCTGATGACTTCGTCTATGTATTTTTTCAGATTCTTCTTTGATATGCGCGATATCTCCTCTTCTAAACGTTTGAATTTGTCGTAGATTCTTTAAACTCCTTACGACGTTCTGTAGATATTGTTGGGTCGTTTCATCACAGTTGCTTAAGGATGTTAGAAATAATGCCATTATCAAGCTACAATGCACCTTCCTAAAACATTAAAAAATATATCTGTAAGGTTTTAAAACATAATTAATAAAATATAAAAGAAATAAAGTGCGAAGTTGTTGGATATTTAACTTATCTTGCGCTACATTTATAGTCTATTTCAGAAAGGTGTAGAGTAATAAAATGGGAAATTCCGTCCAGTTCGGCTCAATTTCGGTGTCGGCCATAATAGTTAAATTTTGTGCATTAAATTATTTACGATAACTAACCAAAAAAAAAAGAAGATAATTTGATTAAGAAGGAACTATTAGCTATAGCAAATGTACACAAACATCGGTTTAAGAAATATTCCGTGGGAGATATAGCTGAAAACATAGTGTAACTGTGCTGCGCACACCGCCGTGTCATTGCGGACTAAATCCTATAGAACTTATATGGGCGCCAGTGAAAGGATTTGTAGCAAGACACAACACGACATTCAAAATGAAAGACGTTAAGCTACTGTTTGATCAAGCCATTATGGAAGTGACACCAGAGAACTGGCGAAAAGCAGTTCATCATGTCATTAAAGAAGAGGAGAAAATCCACCTGATCGATCGGACCGTGACCCGTTAATTATAACGTCAAGAGGAGATTACAGTTCTTCAGATCACGAAGAATATTATGATTTTTCATAATTACATTTCTGTATAATGTATTTCTTGTATTTTGTATTTTTTTAATAATGTTTAATAAAAAATAAGTGTACCCAATACTATGTACCAGGTGGTCAACTAAGAATGACCGCCGGCCATATCTCAGAAACTAGTAATCGTTCAGCATCCGGGTAAATTTTTTTATGACAAAAGTGCCCAAGAGAAAATGCTGGAAATTATTTTTAAGTTCCGCATTTTGCCGCAAGAGGGCGTAATTGAAAAGTAAATTTTAAAATTTTACATATCTCCGAGAATTCCACATTAAGGTATATCTTTGATAACACCATTAAAAAGCTTGGACAATTATGCATCATTTTGGTCTTATGCTCATTGTGTTATCAAAGATATACCTTAATGTGGAATTTTCGGAGATTATAAAATTTTCCTTTCAATTACGCCCTCTTGCGGCAAAATGCGGAACTTAAAAATAATTTCCAACATTTTCTCTTGGGCACTTTTGTCATAAAAAAATTTACCCGGATGCTGTACGATTACTAGTTTCTGAGATATGGCCGGCGGTCATTCTTAGTTGACCACCCGGTACATAATGCACGCATTTGTCACATTATTTTTAGTGTTTGTGAATGGATAACAATAGGCAAACCCCATAAATTGACTCAAACCCGGATGGTACTACCTGCACTTGATGAAAATAAAGAATTTTGCAATGAAATCAATGCCATATTATTAAAGTGGCTTAAATATTCGTTGGGTCACTCTGTAGTCCCTTTGCATACCTAATGAGCTTTTATTACTCTACACCTTTCTGAAATATACTATAACTTATTTAGCGAGATTCAGGTGGGGACAATAATCTTATGACTTTTTTAAAGTTGTTTAGAAATTATATTTTTTGAATAGGCAACTATTTTTAGTACCCCTTGTATTCAACAATAAAGTAATTAATTTATGATGCTATTTTTAACTCATCCTCTTTTTGCATAGTATATTAATCAATTTTCAATTTTAGCCGTCATTTAGGCTTACAAAAGAAAATACAATGATCTCTAAAAGTGGGTATTTGCAATACAAAATGTGACATTGCAGACATTTACCTACTTAATATTTTTAGATAATTATGACAGTGACATTTTAAATAAACAGTAAATAAATTATGATTGTTCACAGTGGCGTATCAAGTCGTTTAGAAAGGCAGGCAACATATTTTACAAAAATGTAGAGACTAGTAGAATTTGATGAAACCTAAACGCACTGTACGAAATTACAGAAATATATTTGTTTTATCGAAAATCCGTATTGACCCCTCAATATGGGTTTTGTAGTACTTATATTGAGGGGGGTGGGGAGATTAAATACCTTTCCTACTCATACATAAATGGATATTAAAAATATCTTTACAATTTATTTACCCAAAAACTATGTATATCTATTTTTTTCCAAAAAAATAACAAATTATTGAAGATATGTACTGGTAGTTCTGCCTTGGAAGCAATATAGTAAATATAAAAACTCCACCAGCCAACACTAGCTAAAATTGTTATAAACTAAGCACACCAGCAACGCGAGCTAAAGTATTACGCTGGCGCTAAATCCCCAGGTTAAAAAGGGATACATATTTTAAAAATTACATATTTTTACAGAAGTTTGTGTTTTTGCCTTTTTCTTTTCTTCTGATGTGCCACTGATTGTCCGTATTCTTACCGTAGAAATGCATTACGGTGTTTTGTAAACCACCAGCCAATTTTATTACCTGATAAATTAAAAACTAAACAAATAATACAGGTTTTACACTGTTTAATATTAACGACCAATTCACAAATACATTTTAAGGAAGGCTTTGTCAATAAATAATAAATACAGTATCTAATGTTTATTTGTTCTTTTGCCATTTCATTCAAATCAACTCTAAATATTAAAAAAACTGTTTTTTAATTTCATGTTACAAACAAAACTAAGATACCAAAAAATTGTTCCATCTAATACGCAGTCTGTTATTACGTAGCTTCTGTATTCAATTGTAAATTGGGGCCATCTTTTTTACCTGTATACTTATTCTAAGCATCTTTTATAGCGTAAAAACCCCAAGTAAAAAATTTAGAATAGTTTTAGTGTAACATTGTGGATTTCCTGTACCAAATTAACTTTACAGTTCTCCATATCTCATAATATTTAAAAAACTGATGACCAAATAATTGTGTAATAAAATAAACAACAAAATAAGTCCAGTATATTGGACACATTCTCCTTAGCAAAACCCATCTTTAATTGAATTTTAATAATACCATTATCGTACGGTTGGATTCACATTTTTTTATTAGAGGAACTACACTCTTCTGGCACTGATAAACGTTAGATTTATCATAAATATTGAGATTTTTTTTCCGTAATAATATTAGTTAGTCATTATTACTATAAGAAAGCGTACTTCCTTCTTCCTTTCTTGTGGCATCTTTACTTTAAGGTCGTGTTAGAAGTATAAACCCAAAAAAATGTGGTTGTCTTCCTATGCTTTTTGCGTGTAACAAAGTGGTCACGTTTCTGGTGGCATATCACTTCAAAACTCATGAAAGCGCTGTAATTTCAAGAACCTTTGAACCTATTTTAATTTGGTTTTATCACTCTACTTGTGATTCTGTTTGGCGAATGTACACACTATATTTCTACACATATAATAATAATTTTCAATATTTTTTGATAAATTTGTTACAATATTTTAAAAAAAATTTGTACCTAATAATATTTACAGTCGTAGGTTTTATTTTAATTAATATTTAAGATGTTTAAACAACCCTCTGTTAGCCGTCAAACAATATCCTAAACGATTTTAAAACATTTCTTACATTTTTCAGTTGGTAGGGCGATATTCTATTACAAACTGGTGACATTGAGTTTCTCAATTGGGCAAAATTTTCGTGCCGAACATTTTATCGGTAATGTGTCTCCAAAGAAAAAAAGTCGTTTAAAAAAAATCTGTATTTGTTACAGCTTCCATCATTTGATAACAGAAGTTTGATCTTCGTTTTTCATCGACTTTCTCGTATTTATGTTAAAATATAACTTTTTTTCTTTTATTATAAATAATTTTTTAATAGTTTTTTTTTTGTATTTACTTAAATAGCTTATGGTTAAAGCATAGTTTTGAAGAAGCTAGGGAATTTATTATTACAATGATGTACAGTACAAGTACGGTATGTCTAAAAAAGTTCAAAATTGGCACATTTTACTCTCACTAAGCTCTTTAAAAAGTATTTATAAAAGTTTTCTTTAAAATCAATACGGGAGCGAATATTTGACCACCTAGAAATTTACATGGGAAATCCTATGTGTCTTGAACGGACGCACCACTCGGTATAAAAATACACTTATATGTTGATAATCTAGATTTACTGTTTATTAAATACATATGTTCATATTGATCGTTTAAAACCAGTTAAGGGAAAGTAGGTGTCTCTTTACTCAGAAGCAGTAAGTACTAGAATTTGTATCAGTATATTAATTTTACTTACGAATTAATTAAATACATACATGTCCTTCTTTGGAGATAAGAAAAACTTTTAGTTCCAAATCCCCTTGAAAAAATATGGTAATTTCTAAATTTTCTAAGGACCCATAATTTTTCGAGGGACTTAATTTATATCTCCAAAGATAGACCATCACTACTCACATTTTAACTTTAGAACATCAAAACAACTCACTATTTATATGCCCCGAAGGCATGTCGGTCAAAAGAACACCCTAAAGATTAAGCACGTTCTTAAATTGTTGACCAAATTAAAAATGAATGGTTCCTTGAGTTTCTTCTGTTTCTTTATTGCAACGTTTCGTAGATTTTTTTTGCTTCTTCGGATATCGAAACAAGATGTGTGTTATATTTGATATACCTGGTGTTCCATTATGGATACACATTTTTTCTTGCAAATTTTTTCTACTTTTCGATTATGATGTCATAGTTATAAGTGCCGTATGATTTAAGTTTTTGGGATAAAATCAAAAAAACTGTTACTATCACAAATTACGCCAATAAGCCCAAATCAAAATAATGCAGAATTATCTATGCTTTCTAATAATATTACCAAAGATATACCTTAATCTGGAAATTTTCGGAGAAATTTAGGATTTTAATATTTAATTTTCAATTGTGCCCTCTTGTGGCAAAATGCGGAACTTAATAATTATTTCCAGGATTTTCTCTTAGCCACTTTAATTACGATTTTATATTTCCTGAGTTTCTATGCCCAGTAGTTTCTGAGATACTGCCGGTGGCCATCCATAATGGGACACCCGGTATTTACCCATAATGATATTACAATAATCCATATAAAATCGAGATTTAAATATATGGAAGACCGCGTTAGTGCAGAATATGTTAAGGAAAAAAATTAGATCTCAAAGTCTTTCTCTGCGGTTATAGTAATGAAAAAAACTTTTTATTATACAAAAGGGTATTCTCTACAGGTTTCAAGTGCAGAAGCATTTATCTTCAGGGACACAAATGGACTTAAGAAGAAAAGCATAAATATCATCTTAACGAAGCTTTAAGGTAATAATAGTTTTAGGTGATATAAAAAGGTTCAATGCGCAGAGTAGGACCACCAGAATCCACGTCACATTGTAAAAAGGGAACTTGTGTTATAGCTTATAGCTTTGGATGTCATATGTATTGTATGACGTGTATTCTGGTGGTGATTTTCTTTCTACTCTACTCAATAAATATGTATATCCCGTAAAACTACTATTATCTTAAAGCTCCGTTAAGATGATATTTACCCTTTTCTTCTTAAGTTCATTTATTTGTTCTCCTGACGATGAATGCTTCTGCATTCAAAACATGTAGAAAACAGCCTTTTGTATATTATAACATGTTTTTATTAATATAACAGCGGAGGAAGACTGAGTTCGTATATATTTCCTTCTAATTTTACTAAAGATTGAAAAAACAATTTGATTCTGATGAGGTTTACCATTTTATTGTAATCGTAATCAGTAATTGGTTGAAGGAAAGTCAAGATCTTAAAATTTACATTTTTCATTTAGGCTAAGGATATCTAAATGAAGAAGGTAATTCGGATTGGCTGGTAAAGAAAATAATGTAAACTAAAAATATCTATTGTTGCCCTGAATGTTCTAGAAAGCACATCTTTACAGACGGACCAGAAGAGGACAAAAACTAGGTAAGTATTTATAATAATTTTATCATATTTTAAATCGACATTATAAAAACAAAACTCTTTTCTTAATAGGGATTGCTTCTATAAACAAACCTACATTATATATAATGGTTTTATGTTGTTTAGGTAATGACAAATTTTTAAAAAATTAGGCTATAAAAATGTAGCTCTTTTGGAGCCCTAATTTTGAATTGACACAATAGGTACAGTAGGTACTTATATGTATTTAAATAATCAAGTAATTGTATGATTTATACAAATTTTAATTTATTTGACAGTTTGCCATGTGTGTATCAATATGTGTTACACTGACAACCCGCCTACAAATCAGTCAAATAAGTAACACTCATATAGCTTAGTCATCCTTCGTAGTAACAAAACACCATGTCTTTTTCATTTTATACCACATTTAAGTTCCATACCGTTATAAAAAGCCAAATTATACATATTTGTGGGCTTATTAAAGCGTGGTAAATGTGTTGCGACACAGGTCCGATGGTTAAAGTATATCGAATATTTCAAAAAGTTGCCCTAGTTACACACTAATGCTCTGCCATTTACTTTTCTTAGGTTTTATTTTATTACCAAAACCTATGTGAAAAAATGAGTTCATTACGCCTATTTTTTGTGTACATTTTACGCATATTATACAGGGTGTGGTGGATGGAAAGTTAGACGTTTATGGAAATCGGGTTATACGTTTTCTTTAAAAATTTGGTTGCTCAGATAAACAACCATGGTCTATCGTTTAAAAATATTTTCAGCATGTTTCTGCCCGAAACAGGTAGCAACATCGTTATTTTAAATGGAACATCCTATACAGTGATAGTCTGTAATTTGGAATAAATTCAGTAATTCAAATACCTATTTATTTTCGAAAGAATGCTCGGATACGTCGATTAGTATTTTTAGTTGCGGTCCTTTCCATTATAAAAACAATTATACAGTATGTCCCAAACTGAAGATAGGACGCCATCGATAATTTTTTTAATTGGCAACCCTGGTTGTTTGATGACTATTTTTAAAGGGCAAATCAAGTTACACATAAGTGCAAAATTTTAATTTTTTATTGCTTTCCGTTTCCAAGGTTATTTAACAAACAGTTTGTCTATTTAAAAGTTTTAAAAAATGTATTGAACAAATTTAAATAGTAACACCAGTACATTTAGATATAAAGTAACGGGTCTCGCGCTCAAAGACTTTTATTATGTCATTGTTATTAAAAAAAAAAAGCCCCCCCATTATGCAAGACCTGACCATGATTATTTGGACACTGTATTTCCAGGAAGATGGATTGGTAGAAGGGGACCCTTTAAATGACCACCAAGATCTCCAGATCAGGTTCCTTTGGATTATTTTTTATGGAGATATTTAAAGAGCAAGATTTTTCAGACGAAGCCCGCAAACATTGAGGAGTTGGAAGCACGAATAAGACATGTGTTTAGATAAATTTCCTCAGAAATTATTAGAAATGTTCAAAACGAATTTCAATTGCGATTAGGGTATTGCCAAATACTGAATGGAGAACATTTTGAACATTTATTGAATAAACATTTTTATGTTCAATAGTTTTTAAAATTTTTCAAATAAAAACTGTTTGTTAAATTATCTTGGAAACGGCAAGCAATAAAAAATTTAAATTTTGCACTTATGTGTAACTTGATATGCCCTTTAAAAATAGTCATCAAAAAACCAGGGTTGCCATTTAAAAAAATTATCGATGGCATCCTACTTCCAATTTGGGACATACTGTATAATTGTTTTTATAATGGAAAAACCGCAACTAAAAATACTAATCGACGTGTCCGAGCATTCTTTCGAAAATAAATAGGTATTTGATTTACTGAATTTATTCCAAATTACAGACTATCACTGTATATTATTTTCTAATTCCCCATACAATTCTACGTATATTTTGTATAAAATGTCATATGTCTAAATTTAATTGGTTGTAAGATATTGACGTTTAAAATATGCCATTTTCAGACTTTAACAGGCTGTAGCACTGGAACGGCGCATCTTAGAGAAAAATGTTTTTACCTCCCTCTCAGTTTTTTATTCTCTATCTAAAAATTACAACAAACCGTAAAACCATCTTTTTGTTTTAACGTGTTAAACCAGAAGTTGATATTTTTGGATATATAATAAAAAAACTAAGATCGAGAGGTGAACCCAAATTGAAAATTTATTTTAAAGTTTGAATTACATATACAGGTTCAAATTATAACATCCGTCATGTATTGTAGAACATAAAAATAAAAATATGGCCGCTATTCATGTTAATTTCTTATTTTTCATTAAAATTACCGCCCCGATATTATCTTAAAAATCTCTACTCACGCCGCGCCACTTAATTATCGTGAAATACGTCATTATAATATTTTGTATATAAAAAAAACATTTTACTGCCATCGCCAGACACAGGAACAATATGCGCGATGTAGTGGAAATGAACACGAAAAAGATATAGGGCAATTAAATTCCTAAAAAAAATACTTAATTTCATGGTATTGTAAAAACTATTGGAAATTATTTTTTTCAATAGAAATAACTTTCTCGCATTCTCCAATATCGGTAGAGCCCAAATGTAAAAAGTTTTTAAAAATCTGTCAATAAACATGGACAGAATTCAGTTCAAGAGAATGCAATGTTTTTAATATGGTATAATTAGATCGTATGGAGCTGGTAATTTTGAAGAATAATTTAGAACCATTAATTCAGAAGTTGACCCAAGAAGTGGAAGATAGCCGCAGCAAATCCTGATATTCGCAGGAAAGTTGAAACAATGGCTCTCACAGGTCGTAAATGTAATGTGTCTTATTTCTAAAATATTAACTATATCTAAACCAAACGTTTTTACAATTCCATAATGACACGAAACATTAAGCTGAGAATAGTTTCCGCGGTAAAGGGTTCAAATATTGTTGACTTTTAGGCAGAAAATTTCTGAAATAGTTTTTTTACCTTTGGATGTAGACTCTAACTCTCTGATGTAGTGACAAGTGATCTGGACAGTCACCAAATTTTTCAATTTTTTCCAAAAATTTTAAATAGAACCATATAGGTATAATATAGATAAATATATATTTAGATAAAATATACATTTAAATATACAGGGTAGCCCAGAAGTCCGGAATAAAATTAATAAAACCCTAACCTGTAACTTTTGGGAAAAACGCTCGGACACGTCAACGTATGCTCACATTTTGATGTTATTGGTTTATTTTTTTTTATAGACATTTGTCAAAGATATGATGACGTCGTTTTTTTTAAATAGAAACATACAGCTTGTGATACATCATTTGAAAGCTAATAGTATGCTCATACATACATTTTGGTGCGATTCTGTCAAGCTATTTCAAAATGGCGATTTAAATAAGCGGAAATGATAAATCATTGATGTTTTTTTTGCCTTTCAAGGTAAGAAATCTTCATTGATTCACGTTCTGATATGTTGTGACATTGTGAACTTGTAAAATTAATTTAGGTTTTTCCGAAGTATTATTTTACAATTTTCTTCTTCTTTATTTGAAAACGTTGTGACAAATTGTTCCTGAGATATGGCCCATGTCCATTGTTATTTGGCCACCCGGTACAAAAAATTACTTCAGTATTTCGCAATCAATAAATAGGACTTGGAAAACTAAAATTAAGTTTTGGAGTAAACTGTATAAATGCAAGACGCGATTGGAAAATACCCGGAACCGATGTAATGTCAGCTGTTGAATCTTTAAGTAACTGTTTAAATGCATTAGGATCTATCAAACCTACCAAAAAAAAAAGATGTGCCTTAAAATCTTCATATGCATAAACTTTATCACTAATGGCATTTGTTTATCGCCTTCTGCTATAACCATAAAATTTATTAATTTATTGACTAAAACTTGTAAGTTTTTTTTCATGTACTAATTTGTCAAATTATTTTCAGGCGTAATAGCCTCATTAATATTTTTGTTGCCAAATTTGAATTGAGAATTAGAAAGATGAAGAATCTCATAGCCAAAAGGTAGTGAATTTTTTTGGTACTAAAATCTATAGTTTATAATATTAAAATATTTTTAAAAAGTTAGAAATTTATGTTATATTTTATCGCAAGTTAAAAGTTTTAAAGGCTTTGGCTGATTGGGTACTTATTAAAATCAAAAACTTTATTTTTGCAAGATGGCTGAGATCAGAGGCGTAGCCACGGTGGGCGATCCACTGGCCCCTTCTGTTCGGCGCCCGCTCGCCCTGGTAACATATATAATATTATTATACTATACAGGGTGATTCCTAAGTTTATACTTCTTTTTTAGCTGTGTATAGCAGGCATTAAAATAAACAACATTTTCAAATACCTTTTTTTAAGAAACTCAAAAATAAGGTACTTACATTTATTTATTACACTATGGATCAAATACGGTCCTGCCTAACTTAAACATAATCTCGAAGCATCAGCCGCACTTTGACGACACTCACCGTAAACTACCATCATGTCTACTAGTTCATTGTTTTCAAATTTTACCATTTTCACGTTTCACCAGTTTTAAATTAACTTGTTCAGAAAAACACATCGCAGCGACTCGTAAAGTGCATGACTAATTAAACAAATAACATGAAGTATAGCAGGCTACGTTTTGATGACCAGGCCTGCACTTACACTTTTGACTTCTGTATCTCTCCTATTTTTAAGTTTTTTGAAAAAGGTATTTGAAAATGTTGTTTATTTTAATGCCTTCTATACACAGCTAAAAAAGAAGTATCAACTTAGAAAACACCCTGTATTTTTTAAATTTTCTATTAAGTAAAAAGTATTATACTAAACTTTTAAAACAGATGACGCTCTTTATACAATTTTAGCTTAACATAAAGTTATACTTGCCGATTTTTTTTTCTTTGATTTTCAAAGAGATGAACTTTGATTATCTAAATGATGCTTACAACTTTCTTTTAAATAATTTTTTTGTACATATTTATTTTTTCAATATTTTGAGTTACTGTGAGCACCTCGAAATCTCAGTCTGGGAAATCGATTTTTTGTACACGTTTTACTTAAGTGACTGAGCATTTTTTAACAGTTTTTCCATCAAAGAAAAAAAAAAGTAACTTCACTTTACCCAAATACATGTAGATAATATAACAATAAAATTAAATACATGGCGCCCCCAAAAGGCTTCGCCCCTCCCGCCTGTAGAGTCTGGTATGCCACTGGCAGTGGCAGAGTTTTCTGTCTGTCCTTGTTTTTTATTTTTAAAGGTCCAAACCTAGAGTAAATATCTATACCAATGTCTAGAGTATTAATATAATTATTATCTCTGCGCCTCGGTAGATGACCTTGACTTTGACTTGCATCTAGGCCAGGTAAACAAATGTTTTTTTCTTTTATATAAGTTCATCAAAAATTTCCACATTGGCAGACAGATTTATTAATGGTCACTCTTTACTTGCATTTATACCATTTTACTCAATACCCTCTAAAGCTATCAAAGTTATTTCAAGATTTGTTTGTTAAGAAACACATAAATTCTATTTTATTTATTAAAAACACAAATTTGAAATTAGTATTTTTTTATTTATTATTGATTTCGAACCCCCCAATATATATTATTTTTTAGTTTTTGAGGCTAACGAGTGTATATTTTTAAAATATAAACCACGTCTATACGCTTTTGAAGATAAATAGTTTCATTCTTTTAAAATTATTAATTTTATAAGTACATAAATGTTTTGGATTATAAAAAGCAGACCCTACACGGCCAGCAATGATGTGATCGCTATAACATAGGAATGCTATCGAAGCTCTAGTATATGGTTTGCTTTAGATATGGATGTAGTTCTAAAAGTCTCAAATTAAGAACACCGATGTTGATTTTTCATTACTTCAAGTATGTTTTTACCTTAAAAAAAGGCATGTCCCATTTTGTGTAATAAAGGTATTAAATTCAATATTTCTTACGTGATCACATGATGTATTTTATTACTACAAATAGAAATACGCCGTTCAATTTTAATAAAAAAAAGGGTAGGTACTCAAGTTGAAAAGCACCAACACATCAAATAGTGAAAAAATTGGATTTTTTTTTAAATTTACAACATTCAAATGTTTATCAAGAGCTTGCATAACTACAACGATGATACAAGAATTTAACTAACTAAAATTTTACTTTATACCGAATAACCAAAGAAAATCAATGGAATGTGGCTTTTATTACTATATTTTTTAGAAGGCTGATGATGTCCACATTTAATGCTTTAAATAATTGTTAAAAAAAATGCCCTTCTAACTAAGCTGGTTTTCCCAAAATTTTCTGAATAGGTTTTGTACGTATATACATAAAAATATCCGCACTCGTGTAGGTATAATACTCATTTCTAACCAATTTTAAAAGAGAACAGTGTGTTACATATTCTGTAAAACACTTTTTAGACCGGTTTTATCACAGAAACATTTCCTATAAAAATTTTAACATCTGAACTAAATACCAATGCATTAAAACAGTATTTAAAAAATCAGTTCCAATTCAAGAAAAATTAAGATTAAAGAATAAAAGTCTAGGCAATGTTTATAATGTTAAACTTTACGTAAGCCTATTATGATAATGATTCTTGAGAAGGTTAGTTTGGTTTAACGTTTTAAATCAATGTTTTTGACATCCTTTTTAAATAATACTTATAAATTTTAAAATTAAAGTTGTTACCAAAAAGGCGCACATTCTAATTTAAAAAAATATTAATAAGCAACCCTTATTACTTTACTACCCAGGAAAAGAAACTGTACTTACCCTTCGTACATTTTTGACAACAATCAATATATCATTACTTGCATTGCTTTAAAGACCACAAGTTAACAAGGGCAAGACCACTTTTGCAAGAATAAAATGGAACCAAACTAAAGTACCAGCGTGCGTTGTCGATGCTAAACTGAGTGTAAATTTGCCGCAAAATGAGAACCAGTAAGGATATACATATATGTAGTCGTACCAGTAACAATAAAAGTAAGAACCACTGAACCACCAGAAAAAAGAAAACGTCGCTGGGCTTAAATCGGTCAGCTTGTGCCGTACTTTGGATAGTCAAAAATATAGGGTACCGATTTAAACGGTATAAAAATGATTAGTCTCTGTATACCTACTTAGTCTTTTATTTTTTATTTATATTATTATATCTTTGTGGTTACTCATACGTACTACAGTATTTTGGTGTTCAGTCACGACAAATTCCCTAAATACAAGATTTTTGGTTCGTCCATTCTCACTTCGGATTTATGAAAAGTTATCAAATTGATCGTGCTGAAATTTGGCACACATTATGTAAAATAAACTGTAGTATTTGCTAACAATATATCGAAATTTTAATATAATTTCAATATAGAAAAGGTTTAATAAACTTAAATTGTATAAAGTAACGTGAGTTTTTTTGACATTTTGCTTGCTGAAATGGTTGTTGGTAGATTACTCAATTTTAATGCCGAGTTTTTTAAATTTTTGACTCAAAGTACCTGCTTTTTAAAATGTGGCGCATCGAAAAGGAAACAGATACATTTACTGGCAGCTCAGTTTCTTTTTGGAAAAACGCTCAGACCCGTCGATTTTGTTTTCGAGGGGGGACACAAAATTTGTCGATATTCTCTCTTAAACTAAAATATTAACATGTTTCTGTCACTTCCGGATATACCGGAAGTAGCTTCAACTTTCATTTTTTAAATACAACATAGCATTTTTTGTTATAGTTTTGGTTTTTGCATTAAATTTTAATAACATTTTATAAAACACGTTTTTTACCTAAGTATCCCTGTATATTTGTTTTCTTGGCACGCTTAAAAAAATCGTATTTAACAATAAAATTTGATATTCTAAAAAAACGCGTTGATATAGGTATAGAAAAGGTTATAGCAATTTTAAGGAGCAGCTAATTTACCATCATATAAAATAAAAATATACAGGGTGTTTCATTTGAAATAGGAAAGTTTTTAATGTTAAAAGTTTTTTACAATGAGCCCTTAATTGTGACCTCCCTGTATATTTTATGCCAAGTTTAATTATTTCTTGAGATTTGTTGATTTTTTAATTATACACAAATAAAAAAATGTTAGTCCAGGAGCTAAGGTAAAAAATATATACGGATAATTTCATCGCTATGCATCTACGAAATAATTACAAAATATGCAGATATCTTAGAAATGAGTAGACTTAGGTAAAAAACGTGTTTCATAAAATGTTATTAAAATTTAATTCAAAAACCAAAAATATAATAAAAAATGCTATATGTTGTATTTAAAAAATAAAAGTTGAAGCTATTTCCGGTATATTCGGAAGTGACAGAAACATGTTAATATTTTAGTTTAAGAGAGCTTATCGATAAACTTAAGCTTTTTCAATTTACAAAAAAATATTTTCAGTAATTTCCTCAAAAGTTCTAATGCAAGCTCGTCGTGAATCACCCGGTATATACCGGGTGTTCCGCTAAGGTCATCCAGCGGTTGTATCTCGGAAAATATTGGTCATACATTTTCGAGAAGTCAATTCTTAATCAAGATACCTAAGCATAAAAATCATTTGAAATGGCTAACATTAATTTCTTGGTGAGGAAATATTGCTATTTGGAAATAACTCGAAAACGAATAAAAATATAAAAACGCGGTTTTCGATAAAATGTAGGCATTTTTATGCTTTTCAATCACATTATATAAAAATTATATTGTTTCATTAATTTTGTTAAAGAAAATTAGGAAAAACTGAAACTTTCATACATAGCTCCCTTTGTAAAATACGAATTAAACTTTTTTATTAAGCATAAAATTATCTCTCAAACGAGCCGAAATTTATAAAAGATGTAGCAAATACAGTTCTTTTAGTAATAACTTATTTACCAGCTTTCCCCACCCTTATTATTGGACATACAAAAAAATCCTTAGGATTAAACTGCGGCAAGGATGGATTCCATTCCCGATATCAAGACAGTACCTTTTTTAAAAATAAATTGAATTTTGTATTTTGTCCCGTCAGTTACGCCCTCTAGCGGCAATCTTACAACTTAAAAAATAATTTCCAGTATTTTCCTCTTGCCGGTTTACCTATAAAAAAAACTTTCCCTAAATTTTATGACCAATACTTTCCTAAATACAGCCGCTGGCCGACCTTAGCGGGACACACGGAAATATTAAATTGGACCAACAATATTGCGTTTTCTTGGCCCGAATCCCGGCCATGTTATTGATTAATGGATTTTTTAAAACTTTTTTAATTTGGACTCTACAGATATTTAATTAAAAAAATTCAATATTTTTTACAATACAATTAAGTTTTTTATTTTTTTTAGGGTTTTCATTGGCCCTTATCTTTTTCTTAGACTTTTTTTTTATACAAAATTCGGGCCAAGACGAAACACATGTTAAACCGTTAAACCGGTTTTATGTTGTTTAACATGGTACCTAAACCGGAAGTTGTAACTTTTAGATAGAGAATAAAAATGAAGATAGGGAGGTGAACAAAAAAACATTTTTCTCTAAGATGAACCTTTCCAATGTTACAGCCTGTCAAAGTTTAAAAATGCCATATTTTAAACGTCAATAACTCAAAAACTAATGACATACCTATGACATTCACGAAATAAGCGTAGAATTTTGTGGGGAATCAGAAAATAATACTAATAAGTATAGGGTGTTCCCTTTAAAAAATCCAAGTTATATTCGCAACGTGTGCACCTCAATTCTTAAGATAGGAGAAAATGAACTTTACCCTATCGTTAACTTACCCTGTACCTACATATTTTTTAAATTAGCACAACAAATGTCACATAGCGTCGGTGTAGTTTAATACCTCAGAACACAGGCACGTAGCCAGGGAGGGGGCCCAGCCACCCCAAACCATACTTATAAAGCCCCTCAATTATTAATTATTACCGGGTTTGTTTTTGAGCTTTTCTTGAGTATTTTGTATTGTATTTTTTATTTTTCCCACTTAAACACCAAGCACTATGATTCAAAAAAGGGCGTGGCGATGATTTTTGGATGGGCACTACCCAAATCAAAACAAATCAAAAATAAGTTTCAAGAAAAAAGGTCGCCGCTTCTTCCGCGCTTTATAACGCCATAACTCCCCTCTTATCCAAACTGAAAAGTCATCATCGTTCTCTTTATCTCTTTATTACATTATTCCATACTTATATAAGTATTATTATTATAATACCACTCCTTTCTCATCATAGTCAAACCTTCCTTCAAGGAAATTCCATTACAAAACCAAATCCCTCAATTTTGGGTGGGCACTAGGGTGGGAACCCATGTGCGCCACCGCTGTTCCCAGGTTTGGCAACTTATTTCCCATATGTAAACCAAATTTCATACAATGGGTTCAGTAGTTTTCAAGTTATTTTTACGATCATCAATCTTTACAACATCTCTAGTTGTCCATTTTGACAAATCCTAAAAATTATCATTATCTCCTATTTGCCAATAAGTTAAATTTCGATACAAAACCAACTCTAGTATTTTTTCATGATACATCGCCGAGCGAAACAATTTTTTGTTTTGATTGTTTATGTTTTGCTTTTAAAAAGGGACAAAGTATTATATAAGGAAAGTAAACGTGTTCAATTGATTCCTGGTGGTCGAACGGCAAGCAACGCGCGCGATTTGGCGATGGAAATTATCCACGGGGATAGTTTATCGTACGTCCATCCCTTAAAGAGCTTACCACTGGGTTCAATTATACGCGTACCACGTTTTTTTCCGGAAATCATCCTAATATACAGAACGCTCCGTTCCCCAGAAAGGTAAGTCATGCTTTTTGTTATAAAATACGCTAAATACTGTTCCTAGTAACTTTTTTCTGAAATAAGGACTTTTTGGCATTGTTTGCATGTTTCCATTCATATTAACGCATTTTTTTTTCATTTTCTTGTAATGCACGAAACTTACGTAATCGAAATTAAACGTACGTAGAAAATGAATTCATATTGAAATAGTTGGTCAAGCGCGAGTTTAACTCGCGTGATATGTATGCTGCCTTTATTTTCTAATATACCGGGTTAGTAAAAATTACCGGAACGCTTAAATATTTTCAAAATCGTCAATCCTACGCTTACAAAATTCGGTTTTTGGGGGCTTCTGGGCATGCGGAATTGAACAGTGATATCGACACTGTTGCCAAATTTTTTGTGCTACACGTAGTTGTTTTGTTATTTTAAATGTCTCTTACTCCTTATATTTTTACTGCAACGAATTGGGCGACTCAATCTTAGCGGGGTCCCAAATGTTTAAAATGGTATCTCTTCTAGTTGCTGAGATATGACAACGCGGCATTATAAAAAAAATTAAATTAACATTTTATTATTTCAGAATAAGCATTAAACTTGTCGAGAACGCCCGAAAATATAAATATCTTCTAAACAGTGGGCGCTGCTTCATATTTTCGGGCATTTCCGACAAGTTTAATGCTCATTCTGGAATAATTTAATAATTTTGAAAATGCTGTGTTGTCATATCTCAGCAACTAGAAGAGAAACAATTTGGGAACTTGCTAAGTTTGAGACGCCCAATTTAATGCAGTAAAATTATGAGGAACATTCCATTTAAAATAACAAAACAACTACGTGTAACGCAAAACTGGAAAATCCGGCAACAGTGCCGATATCACTGTTCAATTCCGCATGCCCAGAAATCTCCAAATGCCAAATTTTGTAAGCGAAATTTTGACGATTTTGAAGATATTTAAGAGTTTTTAAATTTAGGAAATAAAAAATAAAAACGACGTGGATATTAAATGAATCTTTTACATTCTCACTATACTCGGAGGCAGATAAATTTTATAAAAAAGCCGTTAAATGACAATAAAGTTGAAATGTTAAATGTTATCCTAATTTTCAGAAAAAAAACTAGAGTACCTATTTAAAAAAAAAATTAAAAATTAATAATTTTTGGAATTTAATTTAAACAATTTTTTATTAATGAATTTTAAAAATTAAAAAATTGGCTGATGCAATTTTACCAATTTAAAAATAACCATTTACTTTCATCGCATGAACTTGCATGCAAGTTATGCTTGTATCCCATGTCAAAATATATACAGGGTGACAATTTGAAAACGAACAGCATTTAATATTGCCTCTACCAACGATAGTATGAAAATTTGGCGAAACACGTCAATTGATATATCGAGGGGGATATTTTTTAAAACATTTGTTGTCGTGTTACTTTCAACCCCCTAACCCCCAGGGCACCTACCCCTAAAATTTTAAAAGGCAACCCCTATTTATTTTGCCATTTTTGTGTTCCTTATAAAATTCTACATAAACTGTATCATTTTTTTTTTCAAAAAATGTAATTATTTTATTTTTTCTAGTGGCGATATCGAAGACGAAATGTAAATAAATAAAGGAATTTGGAATGTATTTCTACATTTCGTCTTAGATATCGCCACTAGAAAAAATAAAATAATTACATTTTTTGAAAAAAAAAATAGATACAGTTTATGTAGAATTTTATAAGGAACATAAAAATGGCAAAATAAATAGGGGTTGCCGTTTAAAAATTTAGGGGTAGGTGCCCTGGGGGTTAGGGGGTTGAAAGTAACACGACAACAAATTTCTTAAAAAATGTCCCCCTCGATATATCAATTGACGTGTTTCGCCAAATTTTCATACTATCATTGGTAGAGGCAATATTAAATGCTGTTCGTTTTCAAATTGTCACCCCGTATAATGTTAAGCAGTAGGTAAATTAAAAACTAAAAAAAACATTGTTCTTATTGTTCATCAAAAACTGCTTAAGAAAGTATTTTCTTTCTTGCGTCTGATCCTAATCTACTAATGAGCCATAATATGACGAAACGCATCTTTTAGATAGAGATGGACCCGACGAAATGAAAGGAAACGCTTTATTTGACTGTACTTATATGCTTTAGTCGATCTTTTACACTTATTTGGCAATTTTTATTAATGACCCTTTATATTGTAAATAAGTTCTTAGGTTCTTTACTAAAAGGATTAAAAATGAATATTATACCGGGTGATTCACGACGAGCGAATATTTTTTGGAAAATCTGTAGGTTTAAGTTTATCGATATGCTTTCCTAAACTAAAATATTAACATGTTTCTGTCACTTCCGGTTATACCGGAAGTAGCTTTAACTTTCATTGTTTATTATATTTTTGGTTTTTGCATTAAATTTTATGAAACACGTTTTTTACCTAAGTCTACTAATTTCTGAGATATCTGCATATTTTCTGATTATTTCGTAAATTCATAGCGATGAATTTATCCGTATATATTTTTTACCTTAGCACCTGGACTAAAATGTTTTTGTTATTGTATAGTTAAAGAATCAACAAATTTAAAAAAATAATTAAACTTGGCATAAAATATACAGGGAGGTCACAATTAAGAGCTCATTTTAAAAAACTTTAAACATTAAGAACTTTCCTATTTTAAATGGCACACCCTGTATATTTTTATTTTATATGATGATAAATTAACTGCTCCTTAAAATTTTACAATATTTTCCTTATAGTTATCACTATCACATTTGTTTCCATGACAAGCTTGAAAAAATCGTATTTTAAAAAGAAACTTGATATTCTAAGAAACGCGTTGATATAGGTATAGAAAAAATTATAGTAATTTTAAGGAGCAGTTAATTTATTATCATATAAAATAAAACTATACAGGGTGTTCCATTTAAAATAAGAAAGTTTTTAATGTTTAAAGTTTTTTACAATAAGCCCTTAATTGTGACCTCCCTGTATATTTTATGCCAAGTTTAATTATTTTTTGAGATTTGTTGATTCTTTAACTATACGATAACAAAAAAAAATTTAGTCTAGGAGCTAAGTTAAAAAATATATACGGATAATTTTATCGCTATGCCTTTACGAAATATTACAAAATATGCAGATATCTTAGAAATTAGTAGACTTAGGTAAAAAACGTGTTCCATAAAATGTTATTATAATTTAATGCAAAAACCAAAACTATAATAAAAAATGCTATATTGTATTAAAAAAATTAAAGTCGAAGCTACTTCCGGTATAACCGGAAGTGACAGAAACATATTAATATTTTAGTTTAAGTTTTAGTTAAAATATTTTCAGTAGTTGCAATTAAAATGAAATATCGTTTTCCATCTACGACCCATTGACACCCCAAAATAGCGCGTCAAAATGTTTGATTTAAGTATTATTTGGAACTTTTTTTAAAGGGAATCCGAACAATATTTCTAAATTCTAAAGTTACTAGCATCATACGAAATTATATCTCTCTTATATCTCTTGAAGCGGATCCTGTCCATGTTTATCAATGGATGTTTAAAAACTTCGTAAATTTGAACTCTATAGATATTGAAGAATATGAGAAAGTTACCTACAATGAACTTTAGTATTTTTTTTAGAATTTTCATTAGCTTATATTTTCACATTTTCACCTAATTAGATTTGCAGGTTTATCTAATCTAGTTCTAATAATTTATTATAACCCCCCCCCCCCCTCCCCCCCTATAATTACCACCTTTTCATTGGCGAAAAAAGTTTAATAACTAGTTTAGTTTTTTGTTATTCACATTTAACATTAATTGAGGGTGGTGGAAGATATCTTAATATTTGTAACTATCGATTTTAACAAGAAACTGTAATTACACAAGTTGTATAACAATTGATGGTGTGCATCTCTTAAAAATAATTTAATTGTGAGTGTCCTGAAAATGTAGGGAATATATTGTTTTAAATAAAACGACATACAGGGTGGCGCATCGAAAACGAAACAGAGACATTTACTGGCAGCTCAGTTCTTTTTTGGAAAAACGCTCAGACCTGTCAATTTTGTTTTCGAGGGGGACACAAAATTGGCAAAAAATCACGTTAACACGTGCAGCTCCCTAGGCGGGGGTGGCACCACCCCTAAAATCGTAAATGGAAAGGGGGGTCGAGTCATACCTTATTTTAAAGGGCTTTTAATTCCCTTTATAATGATGTAAAATTCATGTACTTCAGTTCAGTAGTAAAGGGAATTGAAAGACCTTTAAAATAAGGAATAAGGTATCACTCGACTCCCCTTTTCATTTAGGATTTTAGGGGTGGTGCCACCCCCGGCCAGGGGGCTGCACGTGTCAACGTGATTTTTTGCCAATTTTGTGTTCCCCTCGAAAACAAAATTGACGAGTCTGAACGTTTTTCCTAAAAAGAACTGAGCTGCCAGTAAATGTCTCTGTTTCGTTTTCGATGCGCCACCCTGTATATTTCTTTATGGTATTTAAACTTCGATCGGTTCCTTATTCAATTCCAAAGTAATCATTTTGCTGACACATGCGATGCTGCCAAGATATAATTTTTTAAATAATTATTATGGAAAAAGAAAGTTCATATAATATTAAAATGGCTGGATTTTTAAAGAGAAAGATTTATGATTGCCAAAATTCAGATTAAGTATATCCTGTAGTAGTCAAGCCATGTAGAATCCCTAAACTTAAATATAATTGGCATAAATAACATTTTTGATACAAAACTTAATATTTTCTAATTCTAATCTCTATGTCAGTTTTCGTCATTTTTTTAAATAAAGGCACCCTGTAGGTATTTAATCATTTCGGAAAAAGAAATTTAAAATTTCTTTCATTTAAAATTAGTATTTATTACTTTATTTTAATATTGTTTACATTCAGAGCTGTTTAAAATAATTTTTAAAAAAATTAAATTTGGCTCGTCTTAAAGAATGCTCGTCGGGTTAGGAAAAAAGAGAATTTTATTACGATTAATTTGATACCGCACACCATTAGATAATAAACAAAATAGCGTGCCCTCTATATAAAAAAAATTAAAAAAGAAAAATTTTCAGGGACATAAAGTGACACATGGTTGTATTTAAAATGTCGTGGAGTCAAGAAAAGGAAAAATATCCCTACCGTGTTGCACTTTGTATGAAAAATAGCGATATCGATTGTACTTACTTAGCACATGATCGCTATCGCTATTTCTCTTACAGAGTGCCTGACCAGGTGTCCCATTTATACATTGAAAGCTTCCAGTTTACTTCAAAATTTGTATAAAAATCCTTCATATTTCATTACATAATCTTTAAAAACAAAAAAGTTATAGGGGCGAGCCACGTTCCGCGGACACCCGCCAGGGGCGAAGACCAGTACTTCCCTCGAGTGTTACAAAACGGGTGTCCCGAGCCTTAAAAGTCACTTTTGCGAGTGGGAAGGGTTTTGGAGCCGGGATACGCTCTATTTTTTTAGCCCCTCTCGGCCAATTTCTGAATCTGCCCATGACCCCCGTACAAGGGTTCCATTTAAAAAGAAGCAACTTGGTTTTGCCATGATTTTTTGATCGATCCTGTATAATTTTTCACAACGGATTTTTAAAGGCCCTAAAACAATATTTGCTTTTTTTCGCTATAGCTTCCTTACTTTACCATCACCATATATATCAGCCACACCCTGTATACAAAATATACGATTTCAAAAAGGACACAGTCCCGCGGGAACAAGCTGGTTAAAAAAAATAATAATATTCATTAAATTTAAAAATAATATTCATAAAATACATTTTTATTTTTGATATACTTGCTAATATCGATACAAAAATCGTCAAGAACAAAGGAAACAACTCGAACGAATTAGGCGTTTTTTCTGCTTTTTTTCGGTTTTTTTGTTATCTTTACCGAAGTAAATATACGCATTGCTTTGAATCATCGTTACTTGATTACCAGTGGTTGTACGGGTCGGAGCTATTTCGCGCACGATGCCGGGAAACCACTCCGGGGTGGTTTTTCGCTCGCCAGGGTTCTCTATAGCTCATCACTGGATTCAAGTATTCTTCGGTACCGTTTCGGGCGTGTTTTTTTTTCGGGCAACCTAAAAAAATGCAGTGCTCTGTTCCTTGAAAGGTAAATATTTTTTAAGTTCTTATTTTGTATTTTAATATGGGGCCCTTGATGGGTATTTGACTTTTTTTTATGTGATACTAAGTTATTGGTAAAATTGCATCTTTTGATCATAAACGGTGGTCGTTACGCAACGTTTTTTGTCGTTTTCTCTAACGGTTAATGATTAAATGGTTGTATAACTATCAGGGGCAGTACAAATATTTTTTGAAGTCGTCGCTGCTGTTTGTCCAATCCGGAACACGTTCATAGTGTTTTTGCTTGCGCACTTTTAAATTAACAATTTAACGCGAATGGACAATTTTCGGCTCCGTGAAACAAGCTAAATAATGTAATCCAATGCGAGTATGACTCACTTGTAAAAAACATTAGGGGAGCGGCGGTATTTACCGTATAATTAAGCAGGGATTGGATTTTTGTGCAAATTACCAACTTTATAACGTAAATTTAATAAACTTATTTGATATATTTGTTAATACATAATGACGTTATAGGTACTTCTAAATATTTATTGCGCTTTAAAAAAATTGTAAAATATGGTATTACGCGAAAGCGTCGGGTAACAGGTGCGGATCCAAGGAGGGGGGGGGGGGGCTTACGAAATGGGTGTATTGTTTACTTTGAGCTTTGAAAATTGTATAGGGCGTATGAATGGAGTCAGTATTTCTTTTTAAGAGTAAAAAGATTTTTAGAGACGGGATACGTTTTTTTAGAAGTCACTTTTTTAAACTCGCCCCCGCCCTTAGCGGAATCTGGGATCGGTCACTGTTGGGTAATACCCTATAATTCTCGTGTAGTTTTGTACAGCTTTTAGCGAGATTTACAAATAAAAATATTTAATGTTGAGGGGGGGGGGGGGGGGGCTGAAATGTTTCCGCCTATTGAAAGTGACTTCTAGAAAAAAATAAACAAACAAGCGACAAACAAATTCGCTAGAAGTTTAGGAAAAAATATTTTTCAAAATTGACAAAGCACGGCGATTTTGAGATTTTGTATAAAACATAACCCAAGTTAATTTTTTTTAAATGGTACGATACCAGTTATGATCTTTTTGAAAAACTCTTTTAAATTAAATCCCATTGTTTTCAATTTATTAATATTAATTTTCATTGCCCCGGGGTGGGGACTTTCATTGAAGCAAATTCGGCAGAATGTTGGAAAAAAATACAAGAATATTTGTAAAAATTTAGATTTTCAACCCACTTAAGGGGGTGAAACACCCAACTTAATTTTTTTACAATAAAAAATAAAGTAGAATTAAAAACAATATGATATTCAATTTTCTCTTTAATAGAGCTTTCCAAAAAAGTAGGTACTACAACTGGTAGGTGCCTTTTTTCCATTAAAAAAAATGACGTTAAGTTATGCTTCACCTTATACAGGGGGTAAAAAAAAATTCTTTGGTAAAAATGTAGCACATACAAAAAAATCTCAATCGACGACGTGTATTTCCATTTTTCAAATATATTTTTTCCTAAACTTCCAGCGAATTTATTCCAATTAAATAATTTTTAATTTTAATAATCGCAAGTACCATAACGCACAGTGTGTTCACGGATGGTTATAAACTATACTGCACTTATAAAATTTGTTGTTTTCAGGTTTTCGTAAATAAAGTATCTTCATAATTTGTTTTGCTTGTTATACAGGGTGGAATTTTTAACTGGAATAAATTTATTTGCTACAAAAGAAACTAGGGCTGCGTTTAATTTTAGTTTGGCATACTTTTTTCATGTTTTCATTAAATTTACCACTCTTTTTGGGGTAGAAACAGCCCCCAACTTTTTTTTCCAAATATAAAAGTAGGTATATATGTACTGTGACATCTTGTTGGAAAGGGCATAAAAAGAGAATACGACCCACTATTTACTTTAACATTTCGGTAATCTCGAAAATCTGGCCATTTTAGCAATAATTGATGCTACAATTTTTAGAGGAACTTAAGCAACGACTTATACACGAAATTCGCCAATTAAAACATAATGTCAAGAAAAAATATTTAATTTAGATTAGGGCGTTAAGAAAAAAATGAGCAACATTTCCTACAATTTTTACAATAAAACAAATAGCGTCTACATTACTGAAATGCAAAAGGAAAAAGTGGGTCGTATTCCATTTTTTTTTGCCCTTTTCAACAAGATGTCACAATACATACCTTTATATTTAAAAAAAGTTAGGGTCGGTTTCTATCCCCAAATGGGGTGTAAATGTCATAAAGATGCGAAAAAAGTCATACTAAAAATAAACGCAACCAAAGGACTGTATTTTTCTAACAAATAACGAGACTTTCTAATACTGAATTTATTCCAGTTAAAAATTCAATTCTGTATAAATACGGAGACACATTAAAAACTTTGATTTTGAGATTTTGTTGTATACAAAACTTTTTTAAAGCAGTAGAAAGAAAAAGATTAGACAAAGAAATCGAAAAGCCAAATACTCTTTCCACAACAGTTATGGTTCAAAGATATTATTTGATAATATACAGGGTCCTGCGCCTCACCTCCCGTCTTCTGTAGCTCACTTATTAATTAAGTTAGGATTTTGATATTTTGCAGACTTTACCTGTATCCTAGGGCGCATTTCAGGAAAATATTTTTGTTTATACAGGGTGTTCCAAAAAAGTGTGACGTCATAAGGATATGTTTTTTTAGATTACATGTCATATATTTTCTTACTTATTTGGATGCATCTTGTAGTTGCCTACATACCCCTAAAATTTTAATGAAATCGGTTCAGTATTATAGGCGAAAAAAAAATAAAAACTAAAAAAAATCAGTTTTGCACCACTGGTTTTAAAAATTAATAAAAAATAAAAATAATGCCTCGTTATTAAAATTCTACAAGGGTACTTAATAAATAAGGTCCTAAAGTCTCGTTAACCCAGTTTGATTGTACGAATTGTACAGGGTGTCCAAAATTTAGTGTCAAACTTTGCAAACTTTAAAGCAATTTATTTTTCTTATTTCAAATTGGAACCCCTATATATTATTATGTCATTCGATGCAGAATTAAAATTCAAACATTTGTTCTAATTACAACCCTATCGCAATTTCTAACGCATCAAGACTTATTTGCAGAAAACTCATTTTATCAACCTTTCCACCAGTCATTATTATATAATAAATATCAAGGGTGGCTTTGAAAAACAATTTATTGGTATTAAAGTTTATTAAAGTGACAAAAGCCCATTTTGACTTTAGTTATTTTATAATTACAAATATTATTAGATTCGTATTAATTATTTAAGCTATATTATTTTTTGTAATGGAATACAACCAAGAAAAGCTCGTAGACATGATTTTCATATTAGGAGCATGCTAAAAAAAATTTTATTTGTCCTTTTAGTAAACTTTAATATCAATAAATTGTTTTTAAAAGCCACCTTTGATATTTATTATATAATAATGACTGGTGGAATAGTTGATAAAATGAGTTTTTTGCAAATAAGTCTAAATGCATTAGAAATTGCGATAGGGTTGTAATTAGAATAAATGTTTGAATTTTAATTCTGCATCGAATGACATAATAATATACAGGAGTTCCAATTTGAAATAAGAAAAATAAATTGCTTTAAAGTTTGCAAAGTTTGACACTAAACTTTGGACACCCTGTACAATTCGTATTAATCAAACTTGGTTAACGAAACTGTGAGATCTTATTTATTAAGTACCTTTGTTTAATTTTATTAACGAGACATTATTTTTAATTTTAATTAATTTTTAAAACCAGTGGTGCAAAACTGATTTTTTTTAGTTTTTATTTTTTTTCGCCTATAATACTGAACCGATTTTATTAAAATTTTAGGGGTATGTAAGCAACTACAAGATGCATCTAAATAAGTAAGAAAATATATGGCATGTAATCTTAAAAACATATCCTTATGACGTCACACTTTTTTGAAACACCCTGTATAAACAAAAATATTTTCCTGTAATGCGCCCTAGGATACAGGTAAAGCCTGCAAAACGTCATAATCCTAACTTAATTAATAAGTGAGCTACAGAAGACGGGAGGTGAGGCGCAGGACCCTGTATAAGTATAGTTCATCCGTTGACAAACGGTATCTATAATAAAGGAAATTTAAGAAAATAACTTTTGAACTTAAGTTTACCCGAATATATGATAAATATTTATTTTAAAACACTTAAATGACCAAAAAGGTATTTGTCATTACGACTCCTGTTCACTTCTATAGGCGACCCTTTACTTCATTATTGAATTTTGCAATAATTATAATTAAATATCGTTTTCCATCTACGACCCATTAACACCCCAAATTAATATATGCTGCGTCAAAATTTTTGATTTAAGTGTTATTTGGAACTTTTTATAAAGGGAATCCGAACAATATTTCTAAATTCTTCTCCTAAGTTACTAGCATCATGCGAAATTATATCTCTATACAGGATGTTCCTTAACGACATGCTAATATCTTAGGATGTGATTTCTCAAGTCATTTTATAAAGAAAATTTCATATAAACATATGTCCTAAACTGCTTAAATTTTTTGCTACAGGGTGGTGAATTTTTTTTTCTTTAATTCGTTTTTTTTTAATATCTCCGAAAGTACTTTAGATAATATAATAATCGGACATAAAGCTACATGTTTTAGTTATAAAAGTTATTTTTTTGTTCGACCAGTGGCGTCCCTGCAAACATGTTCTGTGATATTTTTTAGAAAAAAAGTGGTACGCCACTGACATTTTTCTATGTGGATATTATTTCTGATTAGCCTGGTTAATTCAGCATAAAAATGGTCTCTTGCGTTCTTGTCCTCGGGCACACCGTTCTTATTAAAATAATTAAATTAAATTAGCTTTATTTTGCATACCTATTAAGTGAAGGTGGTCATTTCTTACAATTTTTATAAAAGACAATTTTACATATCAATGTTAATAATAAATAGTAGAGCTAATTTAATTTAATTATTTTAATTAAGGACTGTGTGTCTTGAAGCGAATCCTCTCCATGTTTATCAATGGATGTTTAAAAACTTTTTAAATTTAAACTCTACAGATATTGGAGAATATGAGAAAGTAGTTATTTTTATTAAAAAAAAATAATTCTCAATATTTTTTACATTACAATGAACTTTAGTATTTTTTTTAGGAATTTCATTGGCTTATATTTTTACATACTTAGATTTGCAGGGTTATCTAGTTCTAATAATTTATTATAACCCCCCCCCCCCCCCCTTCCATAAATACCACCTTTTAATTTGCGAAAAAAATTTAATAACTTATTTAGTTTTTTGTAATTCACATTTAACATTAATTGAGGGTTGTGAAAGATATCTTGATATTTGTAACTGTCGATTTTAACAAGAAACTGTAATTACACAAGTAGTATAACGATTGATGGTGTACATCTCTAAAAAATAATTTTAATTGTGAGTGTCGTAAAAATATTGGGAATACCTATATTGTTTTAAATGGAACGAGATATATTTCTTTATCGTATTAAAACTTGGATCGGTTACTTATTCAATTCCAAAGTAATCATTTTGCCCACACATGCGACGCTCCCAAGATTTGATTTTTTTAAATAATTTTTATGAAAAAAGAAAGTTCATATAATATTAAAATGGCTGGATTTTTAAAGAGAAATCATTTATGCTTGGCAAAATTTAGATAAAGTATATCCTGTAGTAGTCAAGCATGTAGAATACCTAAACTTAAATTTATTTGGCATAAGTAACATTTTTGATACAAAACTTAACATTTTTTAATTCTAATACCGCTATGTCAGTTTTCGTAATTTTTTTAATCATTTTGAAAAAAAAAACTTTAAAATTGCTTTAATTTAAAATTAGTATTTAATACTCCATTTTAAGCGTTTTCTAAAGTAAAGTAGACATACCTACCTTTATCAAGACTTTAATTTTTTTTTTAATTTAAACTTTATGATAGTTACCTGTTTTAAAACTTTTTAAAAACATAAATTATAGATTTATTCTTTATAAAACTTGAGAAAGGGATAGAGGTAAATATTAAAATCTTGTCTCACCTAGGTAAATTAATACATTATTTGTGTGTTTTGTGTTTCAAACAGAGTACAGAGTGTCTCTAACATAAAAATTAAAGTATTCACCTGAATACCACTGGAGATACTTAACAGTTGAAACGTTGTGGTTCAAAACAAATAAGGACAATGCAAGTTCAACACTCTTCTGCCGTTCATAAAAATTGGAGTTAGTGTTATGTGTGAACAAATTATGTAAAAAGCTTTATAATACACATTAATAGATGTTATTATTATCTAAGAAATACATTTAAAAAAAATCTTGCTAACTGTTTAAAATAAATATACTAATATCAAATTAAAGGACCCCTCCCAAAGCTTATGGGAACTGGCTTTCGGCTAATTTTTACTATTTTGTAGATCTTGATTAAAAATGTCCATGGCCGTAATCCAATTCTATGACTAGTTTTTGAGATATATGGCCTTCTTAAAAACTATCAACTCTTTTATTTTTCTTCATTCGTTTAAAATGAGGCCTTAAGTTTTGTATCACTTATATAGAAATGAAATATGTACAGGATGTTGAATAATTTGTAGACGGATTAAATAACTAATAATATTTAAGAATTATGAAAATCACAAAAAAAAAAAAATTATTTCCCATGTTTTGAATTTCGAAAACAAACTGCTAAATATTGTTTGCATTTTAATATCTTGTAGTGCCAAGCTATAGAGGAAAATAAATGGGCATAGGTTGATGTAGAGTATATTGCCTGGTAGTTTGTTTCTTAAAAAAAAATTTTAAATTTACCTGTATATATACAGGGTGGCCCATTTGTCTGACAAAGTAATATACCGTCTCTACTAAACTGCTGGACAATTGCTTTCAAGCAAGAAAAATGTCGCCTAAATTGAACAGTTAATATTTTCTGAACCAGATATGATATAGACCTACGGTTTTCAATGGTTGATAGATTCATCCCTTGGGAAACAATTGTCAATGTTGAATTTTCTTTAACTGTTCGAAAATTTTATATACAGGGTGTTAAAGAAGACGATGATTTTTGCTCCAATTTTAATGGCGTGTAACTTTTACAATAATATTTTTAAATTTTATCACTCTACGTCACTTGAATCACTGGTTCATAGCAAAGAAAGTAATTTGTCGAATTTTTGATACCTGCTATATTTTAAGAAATACCAGATACTCATAAATCATAGACATATAGGTGTTTATAAGTATGCCACTGTACATCATAACATTTAGGTACAACTATTGTTACTGAACATAATAAAGCTTTTCATAAGGTATAATAATCACTCGCCAAGTTTGCACGATACAACGCACAGTGAGATCTAGCTACCAATAAGTTGAAATAAAGCAAGGTTTTCCAAAAAAATAGGTATTTCCTAAAATATAGCAGATAATCAAAAATTTGACAAATTACTTTCTTTGCTATGAACCAGTGATTCAATTGACGTAGAGTGATAAAATTTAAAAATATTATTGTGAAAGTTACACGCCATTAAAATTGGAGCAAAAATCATCGTCTTCTTTAACACCCTGTATATAAAATTTTCGAACAGTTAAAGAAAATTCAACATTGGCAATTGTTTTCCAAGGGATAAATCTATCAACCATTGAAAACCGTAGTTCAATATCATATCTGGTTCAGAAAATATTAACTGTTCAATTTAGGCGACATTTTTCTTGCTCGAAAGCAATAGTCCAGCAGTTTATTAAAGGTATAAAAAAAGTTTTCATAAAAGTTGTGAATTATAAAAAAACGTATGTTTTTAAACATACATAATGGTCCAGAAAAGTAGGACAATAAAAAGATACATTTTTTTAAATGGAACACCCTATATATTTTAGCATTTTTTATTTCCTTACAAAATTATCCATATAACGCCATATTTAGTTTTTTAATTTTTTGCAATGTTGCCAAACAAAATGCAAAATTCTTAAAATTTTGGAAAAAACATGATAGTAAAAAATTACCTGTACCTACTTCTCAATAAGAGTATTGAAAATCGAAAATTTCTTGTAAGCTCTTAAGTTTAGGGATAGAGAAACTGTCTTTACGTACCTAAAATTTTGTACAAGGTCTTTTCTGTTGACATACAAAATATACAAAATTTTAAAATACAATAATTCTGTTTTTTCAAATGAATCACCCTATATTTATTAGGCTCGTCTGATAGATATTGTAAGTATCTTTTATTATTGTTAAGTCATACCTATACCTAAATTTACTAGTTTTTGGTAATATTTCGATTTTTATTTAAATTTTGGTGAAAAAAACTATAGTTTTTATTTTTCTAGTAAGCCATGGCCAGCAAAGTCAAAAGAAATGTAATTGAATATAATGTCATATTTATAATTATTATATTTATATTTATAATGTTTGTGAACTTATTTTCAATATCATTGCGTTGTCAATTGCGTTATAAAAAATAAATTTTATTTAATTAAATAAATACGTAACTAACTATGGTTATCAATTTATTTTAATATGACATTGTATTCAATTACATTTGTTTTGCCTTTGCTATAGTTTTTTCGTCAAAATTTAAATAAAAATCGAAATTTTGCCAAAACTAGTAAATTTACGTATAGGTATGACTTAACAATTATAAAAGATACTTACAATATCAATCAGACGAGCCTAATAAATATAGGATGTTTCATTTAAAAAAACAGAATTATTGTATTTTAAAATTTTGTATATGTGGATATTAACAGAAAACACCCTGTACAAAATTTTGGATACTTAAGGATTGAGACAGTTTTTCTATCCCTAAACCTAAGAGCTTACAAGAAATTTTCGATTTTCTTCTTGAGAAATACAGGTAATTTTTTAATATCATGTTTTTTTTTTAAATTTTAAGAATTTTGCATTTTGTTTGGCAACGTTCAAAAAAATTAATAAATTAAGTATAGCGTCATATGGATAATTTTATATGAGAACAAAAAATGCTAAAATATATAGGATGTTCCATTAAAAAAATGTATCTTTTTATTGTCCTTCCTTTTCTGGACCATCGTGTATGTTTAAAAGTGAAATTAGATAACCCCGCAAATCTATGTATGTGAAAAATAATAATTATATAAAAATGTTACAGCTTGGATAATAAATTAATGAATCAATTATAACATAGATATTAAATTCGTTATTACGTGACTTTTAATTTTTTATTGAGAAATAAAATACCAGGCAAGATACTCTACATTAACCTAGGCTAGGCCCATTTATTTTTCATAACTTGGTACTACAATACTAATATAATATATTAAAATATGAACAATATCTGACCGTGTGTTTTCGAAATTCAAAAAATGGGTAATAATATTTTTTTGGATTTTCATAATTTTTAAATATTGTTAATTATTTTATCCGCTTATAAATTATTCAACAACCTGTATATATTTTATTTCCATATAAGTGAAAGAAAACTTATGGCCTAATTTGCCACGAATAAAAAAGAATAAGAAAGTTAATAGTTTTTAAGAAACAAGTGAAAACTCCAGACAATGCAGAAAATCTCAAAGTATCAAGTTGTCAACTTTAAAAAGCCATAACTCAAAAACTAGTCATAGAATTAGATTACGGCCATGGACACTTTTAATCAGGACGTCAAGATCTACGAAATACTAAAAATTCAGAAAAATTAGCTAAAAGCCATTTCCCATAAGCTTTGTGAGGGGTCCAATTTAAAACGCCTTTACCGATGTCAACAAAAGGATAGAAAAAATGCTGACTAAAAATATATAAGTTTGGATCAAAATTTTGAATGCTTTGTCTTACTTATCCATTAATTGGCTATTATGAA
Source organism: Polydrusus cervinus (assembly GCA_935413205.1). NCBI lineage: Eukaryota > Metazoa > Arthropoda > Insecta > Coleoptera > Curculionidae > Polydrusus > Polydrusus cervinus. Next base: position 11,947,797 of record OW284520.1, on the reverse strand, counting down.
CTTATTGATTCGACATGCAATGATTATTGATCCTATTTTTGCCCAAATTTTGGAAAGGGCGCTTTTAATTATAGTAAAAATCCAGTTATTTTAATATACACTTTTTGTCCTAAAAAACAATTTTGGAATTAAATAAGAAATCTATAATAGCATAAAAATATATACAGGGTTGACATTTTAAATGGAACGCTGGTTATACAGCGACTCTGGAATAAAATTTCTCTAAAATCAAAAAATACATTCTCAATTATTATTTATGGTCTCGCTTTTGTCATGTAAAAAATGGGGATCCCAAAGAGGCCCTACAACGTATTTGCATCTTCTAATTTGAAAAAAAAGTTGGTTAGGGCTGCGCCCATAAATCTTTGAGGACGTATTTTTGGATTATAAAAAAGAAATCCTATTTCCAGAGCCGTTATAAGTGGCGTTCCATTTAAACAATCTATGTTTAGTTCACTTTGCATTTTTGAGACAACCTGTGTAATTCTCTTTAAAAGATATGTACTATTATCAGCACACTAAAAAGAGATTCTGTTATAGGAGCCGAAGATATTTCTTTGGGAAAGTTTTTTTTACCAACAAAAATTTAAAAAAAAATAATTACTTAAGTTCATTGTACGTATTGCAAGAAATATTGAAAATTATTTTTTTTTAATAAAAAAAACTCCCTGACACTTTCCAATATCTAGTTCAAATTTAAAATGTTTTTAAAAATCCATTAATAAACATGATGGCCAGGATTCGGGCCAAGGAAACGTAATGTTTTTGGTCTAATTTAAAATATAATATAAATATTACGGATACACTTAACCAAAAATCGTTGAAATAAAGTATAACGCGTTTGGATTTATAATAACGGTATTAATAGTAGAAAAAGAATTATGGACAAAGGATATGGAATGATTTAACTATAGGTAAATATTAATCCTGGGATTCATAAAAGTTTTTTTATGTTTTAATATTCTTCTGCTGAAGTTACTTTGAATGGTTAAATTCACTCCCAGCCTACAGAGCAGTTTTCTAAAAAATCTGAGTCAGAAATTGGCCATATTTTCTAACAACGCTACATTTCCTAAAGTATTTATGTTTTTAGGGATAGGATAGGGCTGATACGTCTCCGATCAAAATACTTCTAAAAAACGCATCCCCAAAAGATATTTTTAAAAAGTCGCCCGGTCACCAGAATTTATGTTTCAATATCATTATCATCATTTCCTGAATAATTTTCAATTCTGGTTTCCGGTTTCTAGGCTATTTTTTTGAAAATCAAAGCAAAGATATAGTAATATTATCGGTCGCACGACTGGCAAATAAAAGAATTGCGCGGTACTATTATGAAGTACATAATATCTCTTCTCGACCTGTGCTTTCAAACTTTCTGCTTTCGCGGCTTGTTTTTAATTGTCTCAGGAAAAGGTTTGTGACACTCTAGAAAGATTTCTATTATTGAGATATATTTTCAATAGGCTCTAATTCAGAATGCTAGTGCTGAATATGACAAATTCGATTATAGTGAAAAAGTCTATCGTTTAATAAATGTTACTGACACATTTTTTGCCTTAAAATTTTTTTAAATTTTCGTATTTTATGCACCCTGTATAAAATTATGTTTGTACAAAGTATAGGCAGAGTTCCATTAATTTTTCTTGGCAAAAATTGGTAGAGCTAGTCATAAATATGTCCTTGAAAACATAAATAGTTTAGGAAAAATAGTGTTTAGAATTAGAAAACCAACTTCTTAACAGAGCTGGGCACAGTTTTAAGCATCAAGCACTTTGGAAAGGTGTTTGGTAATTGGTAATTCGTAAAGTGCTTGCCAGCACATTTCCAAATTTCTTGGTGCTTGAAGCTTTGCTCAGCTCTGCTTCTAAATCAGATTTTTTGAAAATCCCCTGGGGTGGATTTGACCATTTAAAACAACTACTTTAGTACCACATACTAAAAAATCTTACGAAACCCAGGATTACTATAGTTAAATCGTGCCATATGTCCTTTGACGCAATTTTATTTTTTATTTGTATTAATCTTTCAAGAATTAAGTATTTTGATAATGTTTCTGTTTTAAAGTAAACATTTAATTGTTGGTCACTATCAATCTTTGTTGCTGTTTTTTTTTTGTTTTACATAGATGCACTGAGAAAATCTCTTTTTATCCCTTGCGAAAATTTAAGCAGCCGTATAGTCAATTTTTTTTGTTTAAAAGAGGACAGCCAAGCATTTGACTCAATCAGAAGAATCACTTTTTACTGAATAGACTTTGCTGTCGTGGTAATAAAACTACTTTGCAATCAATAATGTTATAAAAGTAATTTTGTCATGTCTAAAAAGTATAGCGTTGCTGTACTTATAAACGACTGATAAAAATATAAAATACTTCACTACTGAAACAGCCAATTTTTGCAAAGCTAGAAAAGTGTATTTTAATAGCAACAAAATACTTATAGTCTTTGTTGCTAAAATTATTTCTGCTATAGGAATGCATTATTTTTTTATAGAAAAAAATATCTCTAAACAATGTTCTCCGTGGTGTAGTGCAAAAAGAGAACACTTGCACCCACACAGAAAACAAATATTTTGTATTACAACCGGCAATTTCTTAATATTATAAAGGGTGCTACAAATTCGTGTGCGTACAAGGAGATCTCGAAAACTGTAAGAGATACGAAGGCAAAGTTTCGTATTTTTAAGCTTTCTAATTTCGTGAAAGAAAATTGTAAATATTTCGAAAACCTTCGGCGATATCCCAGAAAAATCGAAATTATTAATTTTGGGTTTTATTATTTTCCGCCTTTATTTTTGACTTGTGAAAAAAAAAACATAAAACACTCTTTCATGTTCTACAAGATGACGTTATTAGTTTTTAAATTTGACATTTTGTTCGTTAGATACACACTTCAAGTCAATTTTTTTACTTACGGACCTGGTCTAAGCTTTAGAACCTTAATACAATTTAAAGGTTTAATGTTTTGTCATCAAATAAACACATCATATCAATATTTCTAATTATTCTTTTATTACTATTACGGCCCTGGCAGTTATTTTTAGGATTACTTAAACATTAAAATTGCATTACAAGTGTTTAGGCCGTTTAATTTTATTAACATAACATTTCTAAATTGTTTGCCTTAGACCTATACTATAAACAAAAAAATTAATGCTGCCGAGTGAAAAAGAGGTAAGTGGAGTCTTTCTAGAGTGTTAGGGTAGTAATGTTACTGTGATGTGCTTGTTTCAAAAACAGTTTTAAATTTTTTTAACTGTTTATAAGGGCTGATAATGCCAGTTTCAGGCGAAATGTAACAAGAATAAATAGACAGAAATATACTTGAGGCTGAGACTTCTTTTTCCTAACGAAATATCAAATATCTAGCCTCTTTGAGTAAAAATGGACTAAACCTTCAAAATCACAAATCTTTTTTGGTTTGGTAATGTTCAGGACCGTAATGAAATAAAAACACTAAGAAAAATGCGTTATTAGATGACACAACGATAAAATTTCAAAAAGGTGGCTAAAATTGTATTTAAAATTCCAGGTCTGTTTTTAAAAAAATTGACTTGAGGTTTTTATCCAAGGAACGAAACGTCGAATTTGAAAAGTAATAAGGTCATCTTGTAGAACATAGCAAATGGCTATGAAAAAGTGTTTTTTTCCCAAATCAACAATAAAGGCGCAAAAAATTAAAAACCAATACTTACTAAAAATTTCTGCTTTTTCGAATATCTCGGAATATTTACAATTTTTTTTCACCAAATTAATAAGCCCCAAAATGTGCACGTTTTCCTTAGTTTAACCACCTTTGTACATCTTACCGTTTTCGAGATCCCCTTGTACGCACACGAATTTGTAGCACCCTATACAGGGTGGTCCATTTGTCTGACAAAGTAATATACCGTTTCTACTATTAAAGATATCAAAAAAAAGTTTTTGTAAAAGTTGTGAGGTATAAAAAAATATATGTTCTAAAATTATTTTTAAACATACAGGTCGGCCCAGAAAAGTAGGACAATAAAAAGATACATTTTTTTAAATGGAACACCCTATATATTTTAGCATTTTTTGTTTCCTTACAAAATTATCCATATGACGCCATATCAAGTTTTTTATTTTTTTGCAACGTTGCCAGAAAAAGTGCAAAATTCTTAAAATTTTGGAAAAAACATGATAGTAAAAAATTACCTGTATTTCTCAATAACAGTATCGAAAATCGAAAATTTCTTGTAAGCTCTTAAGTTTAGGGATAGATAAACTGTCTTAAATCTTTAAGTACCGAAAATTTTGTACAGGGTGTTTTCTGTTGACATCCAAATATACAAAATTTTAAAATACAATAACTCTGTTTTTTCAAATCAAACACCCTATATTTATTAGGCTCGTCTAATAGATATTGTTTAATATCTTGTATTATTGTTAAGTCATACCTAGGTATACCTAAATTTACTAGTTTTGGCAATATTTCGATTTTTATTTAAATTTTGGGGAAGAAAACTATAGTTTTTATTTTTCTAGTAAGCCATGACCAGCAAAGTCAAAACAAATATAATTAAATATAATGTCATATTAAAATAAATTGATAACCGTAGTTAGTTACGTATTTACTTAATTAAATGAAATTTCTTTTTTATTACGCAACTTGACATTGAAAATAAGTTCACAAACATACATATAAATATAATAATTATAAATATGACATTATATTCAATTACATTTGTTTTGACTTTGCTGGTCATGGCTTACTAGAAAAATAAAAACTATAGTTTTTTTCACCAAAATTTAAATAAAAATCGAAATATTGCCAAAACTAGTAAATTTAGGTATAGGTATGACTTATCAATAATAAAAGATACTTACAATATCTATCAGACGAGCCTTATAAATATAGGGTGATTCATTTGAAAAAACAGAATTATTGTATTTTAAAATTTTGTATATTTGGATGTCAACAGAAAACACCCTGTACAAAATTTTCGGTACTTAAAGATTTAAGACAGTTTATCTATCTATCCCTAAACTTAAGAGCTTACAAGAAGTTTTCGATACTCCTATTGAGAAATACAGGTAATTTTTTACTATCATGTTTTTTCCAAAATTTTAAGAATTTTGCACTTTTTTTGACAAGGTTGCAAAAAAATAAAAAACTAGATATGGCGTCATATGGATAATTTTGTAAGGAAACTAAAAATGCTAAAATATATAGGGTGTTCCATTTAAAAAAATGTATTTTTTTATTGTCCCAAGCAAAAAAGCAAATTAGAATCGTTTACTTGTGAGGATTCTCTGGTGAAGTGGCACTTCTTCACATACATAGTCCCCATCAATAATCATACTATGCTATATAGCACCCTGAATATGTTTTTAATTTTAGGAATACTAAAATGGCATTGGTAATAATAACCTTACTGTTTTCTTTTACAGGCGTAGACGATATACCTATTCCAAACTAACAATATCAGACGCGGTCGACTTCAAGTTTGCCGGCGTGCAGCTCTTGTATGCTCGTTGAATGGGGGGTTCAGATGTGTTCAGGGCTTCAGCAAACTAGTACGTAGTACGATAAAGACCTTCGTGCTGCGTATTGGTGCCTCCTCCCTGGACGCGACATGCAAGGGTTGAGCGACGTACGGATTTAACCCCTCTGATAATTGATGTGGCGGTCCAATTGAAGATTAAAGGAGGGACAATCCTGTGAGCTTGGAGAAGACACGGGACGAGTGCGGGCTTTCAAAATTTCAAATTTGAATTTTTGCATTTTATTCAATTCGTTATTTATGAAAAGGGAACAGGAGCAACCTCATCGCTGGAGTTGGCTTGTTTTAAAAAATAAATTGGTAAGTTCATTGTATTATTAGTCACGTTTTAAATTTATGACTACATTTTGCCGTCAAAAATTTAAGCATTTTTTAAAAATTTTTTATAACTTAGAGGAGTGTGGGGCAAAATGGTATACCTAAGCTTTACCCCTGTGTAAAAAATAAATAAAAAAAAGATAACCAGACAAAAAATGTTTAATACTGTTAAGAAACACAAGAAGAATGCAAGCAAGCTGAAATAATAACTAAGAATAAATAAATAATATGCGGATGTAAGTGTTTTGAAACTTAATGCTATTTTTTTCATTTTGCCCCATGTGAGGGGTAAAACGAAAATGCATATGGGGCAATATGAAAAATGTCCTTGTTCCAGAAAATTTAATTTTTCCGTACCGCAATACATTAAATGTTGTTAATTTGCCAACTAGCTCATTTTCATATATTAAACTTTCGTCCTCCACTTCGGGAAATACAAAAATATCTCGACATTGGCGATATTGCCTCATTAACTTGACGTTAGTTTTCCCCTTACTCTCTGAGCTTATCACCTGAGCAACAAATAATTTTTTTATATGTCGTATTTCCTCCTTCAATTCTACTTAAACAAAATCGTTTAATTTTAACTCAGACAACTTAATTGTCTCTGTCGTTAATTTACTATCCATTATTGACTTATGAATCGCTGGAATCTGATTCGATACATGATGGTTTTATTCGTTTTGCTTTTATAACACTTTTTGTATCTAGAATAACTCTTTTTTTTCACTTTCTCTGATTTCACAACAGATTTTTCCGCTGCTTGTTTAATTTCTTCCATATTAGGTGTCGAAGTTAAATATTTATTGTACCTATATATGCCCGAATACGCATAATCGTGAGGCAAAATGAAAAATGCATTTTGCTCCTATTCATTTTGCCTGGTCAGTTCACTGATGTATCAAAGCGGCAAAAATGTATTTGCAAATATGCAGCTAAGAAATATTCCAATAAAAAATAATGTATTGCCTAAAACTCAATGCACTTACCTGAATAAATTACATCAGATTACCAGATTTTAACAAAACAAGAAATATTTTTGTCTCCGACAATACACAACTGCCTCGCATAATTACTTGAGTAAAACAGACAGATATCCGCGGCAAATTTGAATAATTCACTATGCTATAAGAAAAAGACAATCATTTTTCATTTTGCCCCGACCTTTAATTTTGCCTCACCTTCCCCTATAAATGATTTATTTAAAAAAAATGATCACCGTAAACAATAATAAAATGAGGCAATCTTTTTTAAAATTGAAAAAGAAAATTAATAAATTGACGGACACTTTTGGGGATTCTACACAATCAGTAGAAATGACTGCTGTCAATCCTATTTTACTAAAGTAATATCAGTTTTACTTAATAGAAAGCAATAATACCGTCATAATAAAGTTTATATTTAATAAGTCTTTATTTATTTATGATATTTTTAAAAACGACCTGGTGCAAAATTATGGCGAAATTGCTGTATGCCAGTTCATTTTTTAATTCTTTTTAAATGTAATAAATTTAAAAAAAAAATTTTTTTATTTTAATAATTGATGATTTTTTAATTTCAGATATTGGGTACGTGCGACCCCTAAAATAGAAGTGCGAAACGCGTGTGAAAATTCTGCTCTCTAAGGCTTTACCTAAACATTGTCGTAGTTTAGATGCGCGTGAAACTTAGCCTTGAATCTCTCTGAAGGCTCATGGGCAAGACGGCTTGCGTGGGTACTTCGACGCCCTTTCTGTTCGTACCTTGGAGAGTGGAATTGGAAGAAAGAAGAATGAAGATGAAGTCATCGAGAAAATGGGAATGGATAAGGAGGTAACTAATTTATTTTCCCCGGTTACTCGTGGTTTTTATATTTTTCAAATTTACACTGCTATAAACTCAATATCTAATTTAATAAATAATACTAATAATAATATTATATATTTTATTAATATTAATAATAGTTTTTCATCAACTTTTCTAGTTAAATGAAAATGTTTGCACTGATGTTAAAACTAACCTGGCATAAGAATCTAGTGAGTTCAGTAATAGTATTAAAAATTTGTTCAGAGCTTTTAGAAGTCTGTATTACTTTTTCTACATAATATAATATAATCATTGCTGCATTTTGTTTCCACGCTAAAGAAAAAAACCCAAAAAAAAATAAAAGCGACTGTATAGTAGTATTTTCCAATCTTATGAATATTTACCAAAAACGTGAAAAAAATTGCTCTTGAGAATCTATGTCATTTCTAAATACACTTTCTTTGTTTCAGGAACATCGACATTACAGCCCCTAAAACCAATGATTAAAATCCGGGTCGCGAATTTTCAGGGTAGCGCAAGATACAGAACCCAATCCGCGTTGAAATCATTCCGATCTTTTTTAGTCTAACGTACAGAAAGGATCGGATTGATCGTTAATTCTTTCCGCGTCCATCTTTTCGATCTTTTTTAGTCTAACGTACAAAAAGGATCGGATTGATCGTTATCTTTTTTCGCGTCCATCTTTTGGATCTTTTTTAGTCTAACGTACAAAAAAGATCGCATTGATCGTATTTCAGTTTCGTTGATTGTCATTAAACATTATCAAAATATGAATAATATCTTGTATGGAAAGTAAACAGTAGGTACATTGGCAAATTAACTTAGCATTTTGATTGGTTTCTGTATCTGGTTAATTGTCACTTTGAGGAGCAATTGTTACAAAATACAATTGTCTTTTGGATCTGTCCGATGGGTTTCAATTAAGTGCGACCATGAAAGCTTAAACCAGAATGCTAAATGTTCGGGACACTAGCTGGATTAGAGCAATCTTCAAGAGTTTACTAAGGTAAGCATATACACTCGTTCGTTACATCGAAATATTAAGTGGATCCGATCGCGCTAAAATTTCCCATGTTGAATTGCGATTTTCTTGAAACGAATTACAATAAGAATAAACAAATGTTGAAGTTTTTTCACCAATGGAAAGGTGGTACCTATCTATGTAAGTGTGAGAAAGTCATTGAGGAGAATATATAAGCCAATGAAAACCTTTAAAAAAATTACTAAAATTCATTATGTTCTAAAAAATATTGACAATAATTCTTTTTAATAAAAAACCCTTTCTCACATTCTCCAATATCTGTAGAGTCCAAATTTAAAAGTTTTAAAAATCCTTTAATAAACATGGACAGGATTCGTTTCAAGAGCACGCAATGTTTATGACCGGCAGAATTCTGGCTCCATATGTAAAACTTTTTTATTATTGATTTTACAGAAATTTGTACTTTATAAAAGCTTCTCCGTCCTAGTAAAATACTCTTATTTTTCGTTTTAGATACAATTTTTCTTTGTAAAAGTTGTTTAGAATTATACGAAGTCACGGCCTTCCTTCAAAACACGAAAAAAATACCTATTTTTTGGCCTAGAGACTAGATTATAGAGATCAAATGATTTTTAAGTTCTTTATAATGTCTACTTTTAGAATATTAGTCAAATTTTAAATCTCTAGTTATATATAATTTTTCTTAAACCATTCAAAAAAAATTTGTCAGATTTCTTGTAGAAGAATTTAGAAATATTGTTCGGATCCCCTTAATGGGTTCTAATTACAAAAAATAGCATCTATTAGCAGGGGCGGTTCTAGACCCAAAATATTGGGGGGGCACCACCAAAAATATTTCAATTGAAATGTTTACCTTAATTTTTCTCTTAAGAAATAAATATCTAATTGTTTTTGTTGTAAAAATATTTTATTGCATTGGGTTATATTTTTGTTGATTTAAAATAGCTCTAAAGAAGGGAAAACGGAACAGACAAGTAAGTATACAGGGTGACAATTTGAAAACGAACAGCATTTAATATTGCCTCTACCAATGATAGTATGAAAATTTGGCGAAACACGTCAATTGATATATCGAGGGGGACATTTTTTAAGACATTTATTGTCGTGTTACTTTCAACCCCCAGGGCACCTACCCCTAAAATTTTAAATGGCAACTCCTATTTATTTTACCATTTTTGTTTTCCTTATAAAATTCTACATAAACATGCATACAGTTTATGTAGACTTTTATAAGGAATACAAAAATGGCAAAATAAATAGGGGTTGACATTTAAAATTTTAGGGATAGGTGCCCTGGGGGTCAGGGGGTTGAAAGTAACACGACAACAAATGTCTTAAAAAATGTCCCCCTCGATATATCAATTGACTTGTTTCGCCAAATTTTCATACTATCATTGGTAGAGGCAATATTAAATGCTGTTCGTTTTCAAATTGTCACCCTGTATAATAGATAAATTCTATAAAATATTATTCTTTTTACTCGTTTTCCTTTAAAATTGCACCAAAAATCAATAACTAAAACGATATGCGTGTGAAACCTTAATCTCTATATAAAACAGGACTTTTGTACAAGACCTTTGTAATCTATGCCAAGAATACATTATTTAAGAGTCCATGCGTGAGATGAAAATGCAACCCGGCAGCTCCCCCCCCCCCCCCCTCCCCCCCTTATGTACGCCACTGAGCGCAGCCACAATTTTTGGTAGCCTTCGCAAGCAAATAACGCCACAGCCCAAAATTTTTTAGGATCATGCTCAAATTGTATCAAATTATGTAAATAATAAAGCACCCGGAATTTTTTTTTATCAGTGGCATGAATTTTATAGTTTTTTTCAGAAATGTTGGGGGTCCTGGGCCCCCCCATAGAACCGCCTCTGTCTATTAGTTTTTAAAGATTTGTCCCTAAAAAGTTGTTAAATTTAAAGCTATCAGCCAGTCAGTACGGTAGGAATTAAAGGGGAAATGATTATGTCGATATTACGGCCTGATCTTTTTCTTGATTTATATGTTCTAGACCTCTAAAACATAATTTTAGCATGACAATAAATAATGCACCTTTTGACGTTGGCTAAAATTGAGAAATGTTGAGGATCAGTTCCAAATTAACCAATCGGATTTTTGTGACAAAATAACACATAACTAAGGTCTGCATCACGAGTTTTGAAATTAATGCGGCCTTTAAACATACAACATATACCTTGTTAATGCTTTTTGATACCTACAGGGTGGCGCATCGAAAACGAAACAGAGACATTTACTATAGCAGCTCAGTTCTTTTTTGGAAAAACGCTCAGACCCGTCGATTTTGTTTTCGAAGGGGACACAAAATGGTAAAAAATCACGTGCAGCCCCCTGGGCGGGGGTGGCAACACTCCTAAAATCTGAAATGGAAAGGGGAGTCAAGTGATACTTTATTTTAAAGGTCTTTTAATTCTCTTTATAATGATTTAAAACTCATGTACTTTTTACATCCTTATAAAAAAAAAATTTTAAGACCTTTAAAATAGGTCAATCTCCCTTTCCATTTAAGATTTTAGGGGTGGTGCTATACCCGCCCAGGGGGCTGCACTTGTTAACATGATTTTTTGACAATTTTGTGTCCCACTCTAAAACAAAACCGACGATCTGCGTGTTTTTCCAAAAAAGAACTGAGCTGTCAGTAAATGTATCTGTTTCGTTTTCGATGCGCCACCCTCTATATTCTTATTTATATATAAACCTAAAATTTGGATAGGCCTGCCTATACCACTAACTCCTTTAATTTTTAGTTTAAAATAGTTAAAACTTTTTTCTGGTTAAAATGATTTCGATTATTTTTTTGAAATGTCTATTCTATATAATTTATACTTTATCATAATACGCGACTGACTGAATATAGCAATAAGCAACCTGAGTCTCAATGATTGTATACTAATACTTTTTCTCAATTGTTTCAGGTTAGTGATTGGTGATGGTAGCGTTCGTCTCCCAAATGTAAGTAAACCTACCCACGCGTGTGCGCGAATCTGTGAAGAGTGTGATTTAGTTTGTGTTTTTATCTTATTTCAATATGGCTCCGTCTTTTGTCACAACCTTCTCCTTTCATTTTTAGAAGGTAAGATAATTGTCTTTCCTTTTCTGTAACTACAGGTGTAGGAAAGGGATAAAAGCAATCACTACATTTTTTCATATTCATATCTTTCCTTATAATTGGTAGCTCTTCATAAAAAGTTAATGTCATATTGCGTATATAAGTTAAATTTAAAATCAAAACATTTCAATCCAGAAATGCTGCCAAAGAGATATTTTTTTGAATTAAGGTGCTATAATTTCTTAACAACTTCATTGCTTTTCGTAATGAAAGACATCTTAGACAGCATAAGACGAGACAAGAGAGTTTTTCATAGTATATAATGATATAAATTTTTTTTGCCTTCTCTCATAATGTAGTTGTTGATCAACAACTACATTATGAGAGAAGTGCAATACTAAATAAAATAATTTTCAAAACGACAAAATTTTGGAGGATCGACAGCAATGCTCCTAAAATAAAACAATAAAAATCATTAATAATGAAAAAAATTAAATGCAAGTGATTGCTCTTAAAGATAAGACGTTGCCAGTTGTTATAAGTAAGTGTTATAAATGGATGAATACAACAAGCAACAATTCAAAACGGACAAGGGACACATTGTTATACTACATATGGTATAAGTAAGTATTAAATCGTATTAATAATATATGCTACTTATAGGTAAGTACTTAAATATTATTATTATTCATATATTACATTATATTAACTTTTGGGACTTCTAGAATTACTGACGATTTATTAATCTATTTTAGGTTTTTAGGTAATATTTGACGAAGAACTAAATTATTAAGTCTGGATTTACATACGAATAGACCAAATAAAACAGATGGATGAGAACAATACTAATTTATTATTTCTTTTTTAGGTATAAAAGGTTTTGTCCAACATTTCATAATGTTGATGAACAAAACCTATTTCTCTCATTTAATTATATTACTTACTACTTTTTACGGCTAATTAATGATTTTTTTTAGGTATGAAAGGTTTTGTCCAACATTTCATAATGTTGATGAACAAAACCTATTTCTCTCATTTAATTATATTACTACTTTTTAGGGCTAATTAATCATTTTTTTTTAGGTATGAAAGGTTTTGTCCAACATTTTATAATGTTGATGAACAAAACCACTTCAATATTTCTCTTATTTATATTGCTACTTTTCAGGACTAATTAATGATTTCTTTTTTAGGTATAAAAGGTTTTGTCAAACATTTATTTATTTTTAGGTATATATGATCTTATTGGTTTTTCGCACACTTTTTAACCATTTGCTTAAATTTTAGGTTTTAAGAATATTCTATAAGTGATCGAACTTGAGTAAAAGATCCATGGATATTCTTGGCAGCTGCTTGCGTTTTAGGTTACATGAAGAAATATTAACAAGTAAGCAGCTGTCTGTTGTTGCCCTTAACACGGTCCGTACAACACTGATGATGGCAAAGGAAGGCCGAAACAGTTGCTGAAGCCTTGAATAATATGAATGGAAGGTAACTATATATTTTATTTTTTAATGTCTGTAGTATGTAAGCTTGGAGCATAATGTCACATATCGTAAATGTTTTAACTTTAAGAAGACTAATACTTAGGCCTGTCAAAAATTGAATATAGGATAGTTATTTTTACAAAAAACATGTTACGTATTACATATACCTACGTACCGGGTGGTCAAATAATTGAGAACGCTAACATTATCTCGGAAAAAAATTGTACAGCTTTGGGAAAGAAAAGTGGCAAAGAAAAATCGATGGAAATTATTTTTAAGTCAGAGGGCACTTATTGCTCCACCTTCTCAATTTAAAAAATTAGTTATTCCAAAATTTAGGCAAAAGGGTTCAAACTTTTTTAAATAATGATTCAAATAAATAATTTTTATAATTTAATTTTACATTAAAGTACCTACAAAGCCCGACTTTTAGAAAATATTGCAAACAATATAACTGAACATTTATAATAAAGGAAAATTTTGAAAAAATTGTTTTGTAGGTGGATTAAAGATGAAATCGTATTCTTGTTAGAAATGTGACTGATTTGAAGAATCACGGCTAACACAGGATCTACTATAACTACAGCTTTAACAATACTAATGGATCTTTAGAGGTTTAGCCTCCTCCCACACGCCCACCCCATTTAATAACGTTCGAATAAGTAAGTATATGCATAGTTATCTATCTATAAATGGAAACCTTTATTTCTATTTTTTTCGCAATAAATAAAGTTCTATGTTGATGTTCGATTCCATAAAGTATTTGAACTATAATTGGGTAACTAACTATAGACATGTTGCTTCACTTTCTCAATTAAACAAATAATGTGTTGTTTAAAAAGTTATTCCAAAATTTAGGCAAAAGGATTAAAACTTTTTTAAATAATGATTCAAAAAAATAATTTTTATAATTTAATTTTACATTAAAGTACCTACAAAGCCCGACTTTTAGAAAATATTGCAAACAATATAACTGAACATTTATAATAAAGGAAAATTTTGAAAAAATTGTTTTGTAGGTGGATTAAAGATGGAATCGTATTCTTGTTAGAAATGTGACTGATTTTGAAAAATCACGGCTAACACAGGATCTACTATAACTACAGCTTTAACAATACTAATGGATCTTTAGAGGTTTAGCCTCCGCCCACACGCCCACCCCATTTAATAACGTTCGAATAAGTGAGTATATATATGTATAGTAGAATACCTGCATAGTTATCTATCTATTAATGGGAACCTTTATTTCTATTTTTTATCGCAATGTTTTTAAACAATATTTAGATAACTAACTATAGACATGTTTGATTGTAACATCAATGACAGCAGTCGCGGATCTGGGTGGTCAAATATATAATCGAGGACGCTAGCATTATCTCGGAAACCAATCGTATAGCTTTGGGAAAAGAAATTTGTATATGGAAGGTGGCAAAGAGAAATCGCTGGAAATTATTATTAAGTCAGAGGGCACACTTATTGCTCCACCTTCCCAATAATCGTATAGCTTTGGGAAAAGAAATTTGTATATGGAAGGTGGCAAAGAGAAATCGCTGGAAATTATTATTAAGTCAGAGGGCACACTTATTGCTCCACCTTCTCAATTAAAAAAATGATTTGTAGTTCAAAAAGGTATTCCAAAATTTAGGCAGAAGCAGTAAAACTTTTTTAAATAATGATTCAAATAAATCATTTTTATAATTTAATTTTACAATAAAGTAGGTACCTACAAAGTCCGACTTTAGGAAAATATTGCAACCAATATACCTAACTGAACATTTTTATAAAAGGAATATTCTGAAAATATTATTTTGTAGGTGGATGGAAGATGAAATCTTATTCTTGTTAGAAATGTGACTGATTTTCAAGAATCACGGCTAACACAGGATCTACTATAACTACAACTTTAACGATACTAATAGGTCATTAGAGGTTTAGCCTCCTCCCACACGCCCACCCCATTTAATAACGTTCGAATAAGTAAGTATATGCATAGTTATCTATCTATAAATGGAAACCTTTATTTCTATTTTTTTCGCAATAAATAAAGTTCTATGTTGATGTTCGATTCCATAAAGTGTTTGAACTATAATTGGGTAACTAACTATAGACATGTTGCTTCCCTTTCTCAATTAAACAAATAATGTGTTGTTTAAAAAGTTATTCCAAAATCTAGGCAAAAGGATTAAAACTTTTTTAAATAATGATTCAAAAAAATAATTTTTATAATTTAATTTTACATTAAAGTACTTACCTACAAAGCCCGACTTTTAGAAAATAATGCAAACAATATAACTGAGCATTTTTATAAAAGGAAAATTTTGAAAAAATTTGTTTTGTAGGTGGATGGAAGATGGAATCTTATTCTTGTTAGAAATGTGACTGATTTTCAAGAATCACGGCTACCACAGGATCTACTATAACTACAACTTTAACGATACTAATAGGTCATTAGAGGTTTAGCCTCCTCCCACACGCCCACCCCATTTAATAACGTTCGAATAAGTAAGTATATGCATAGTTATCTATCTATAAATGGAAACCTTTATTTCTATTTTTTTCGCAATAAATAAAGTTCTATGTTGATGTTCGATTCCATAAAGTGTTTGAACTATAATTGGGTAACTAACTACAGACATGTTGCTTCCCTTTCTCAATTAAACAAATAATGTGTTGTTTAAAAAGTTATTCCAAAATTTAGGCATAAGGATTAAAACTTTTTTAAATAATAATTCAAAAAAATAATTTTTATAATTTAATTTTACATTAAAGTACCTACAAAGCCCGACTTTTAGAAAATATTGCAAACAATATAACTGAACATTTATAATAAAGGAAAATTTTGAAAAAATTGTTTTGTAGGTGGATTAAAGATGGAATCGTATTCTTGTTAGAAATGTGACTACATCACCCCCATCTATAAGGCTGGTGATCGTAATGACATAAAAAAATACCGTGCCAAAGCTTTTAAACAATAATTAGATAACTAACTATAGACATGTTTGATTGTGACTTCAATGACAGCAGTCGCGGATCTGGTTGGTCAAATATATAATCGAGGACGCTAGCATTATTTCGGAAACCAGTCGTACAGCTTTGGGAAAAAGAAATTTGTACAGGAAAAGTGGGGTGTAGCTCAAAAAGTTATTCCAAAATGTAGGCAAAAGGGTTCAAATTTTTTTAAATAACGATTCAAATAAATAATTTTTTTAATTTAATTTAACAATAAAGTATATAGAAAATATTGCAAACAATATAACGAACATTTTTATAAAAGGAAATTTTTGTAGGTGGATGGAAGATGGAATCTTATTTTTGTTAGAAATGTGGCTAATTTTCAAGAATCACGGCTACCACAGGACATATTATAACTACAGCTTTAACGAAACTAACGGATCATTAGAGGTTTAGTCTCGGCCCACACGCCCACCCCATTTAATCACGTTCGAATAAGTAAGTATATGCATAGTTATCTATCTATAAATGGAAACCTTTATTTCTATTTTTTTCGCAATGTTAATAAAGTTCTATGTTGATGTTCGATTCCATAAACTTTTTAACTAACTATAGACATGTTTGATTGTGACATCAATGACAGTAGGTGCGGATCCGGGTGGTCAAATATATAATCAAGGTCGCTAGCATTATCTCGGAAACAAAAACAAATTTGTATAAGGAAGGTGGCAAAGAGAAATCGCTGGAAAATATTTTTAGGTCAGAGGGCACTTATTGCTCCACCTTTTCAATTAAAAAAATGATTTGTAGTTCAAAAAGGTATTCCAAAATTTAGGCAAAAGGGTTAAAACTTTTTTAAATAATGATTCAAAAAAATAATTTTTATAATTTAATTTTACATTTAAGTACCTACAAAGCCCGACTTTTAGAAAACAATTTATTAAGAAAATATTGCAAATATATACTATAACTGAATATTTTTATGAAAGGAAAATTTTGAAAAAATTGTTTTGTAGGTGGATGGAATCTTATTCTGGTTAGAAACGTGGCTGATTTTCAAGAATCACGGCTACCACAGGATCTACTATAACTACAACTTTAACGATACTAATAGATCATTAGAGGTTTAGCCTCCGACCACACGCCCACCCCATTTAATAACGTTCGAATAAGTAAGTATATGCATAGTTATCTATCTATAAATGGAAACCTTTATTTCTATTTTTTTCGCAATGTTAATAAAGTTCTATGTTGATGTTCGATTCTATAAAGTTTTTGAACAATAACTGAGTAACTAACTATAGACATGTTGCTCCACTGTCTCAATTAAAAAAATGATGTGTAGTTTAAAAAGTTATTCCAAAATTTAGGCAAAAGGATTAAAACTTTTTTAAATAATGATTCAAAAGAATAATTTTTATAATTTAATTTTACATTTAAGTACCTACAAAGCCCGACTTTTAGAAAACAATTTATTAAGAAAATATTGCAAATATATACTATAACTGAATATTTTTATGAAAGGAAAATTTTGAAAAAACTGTTTTGTAGGTGGATGGAATCTTATTCTGGTTAGAAACGTGGCTGATTTTCAAGAATCACGGCTACCACAGGATCTACTTATAACTACAACTTTAACGATACTAATAGATCATTAGAGGTTTAGCCTTCGACCACACGCCCACCCCATTTAATAACGTTCGAATAAGTAAGTATATGCATAGTTATCTATCTATAAATGGAAACCTTTATTTCTATTTTTTATCGCAATGTTAATAAAGTTCTATGTTGATGTTCGATTCTATAAAGTTTTTGAACAATAATTGAGTAACTAACTATAGACATGTTGCTCCACTGTCTCAATTAAAAAAATGATGTGTAGTTTAAAAAGTTATTCCAAAATTTAGGCAAAAGGGTTAAAACTTTTTTAAATAATGATTCAAAAAAATAATTTTTATAATTTAATTTTACATTTAAGTACCTATAAAGCCCGACTTTTAGAAAACAATTTATTAAGAAAATATTGCAAACACTATAACTGAATATTTTTATGAAAGGAAAATTTTGAAAAAATTATTTTGTAGGTGGATGGAATCTTATTCTTGTTAGAAACATGGCTGATTTTCAAGAATCACGGCTACCACGTACAGGATCTACTATAACTACAGCTTTAACGATACTAATGGAATGGAGCATTTAGATGTTTAGCCTCCGCCCACACTCCCACCCCATTTAATAACGTTCGAATAAGTAAGTATATGTCTGTTTAAAGGTTGGAGACAATAACGTTTGTTGAACGGCAGTAGAGTATTGGACTTGCATTGTCTTTATTTGTTTTAAATCACAAAGTTTTAACTGGTAAGTATATCCAGTCGTCTTCAGGTGAATACTAAGTAAGTATGGTATGGTATTTATACTAGAAATAGAGCTGTAGTTACCAGATTTACACTATAAATAGCAGTTACCATACTTATTTAGTATTCACCTGAAGACGACTGGAGATTCCTACCTACCAGTTGAAACGTAGTGATTCAAATAAATAAAGACGATGCAAGTCCAAAACTACTGCCGTTCAAGTAAATATATGTGTAGTATACCCAACTAGCAGTTTCGGGACTTACGATTAAATATGAATTAAATCTGACGTCAGGGTTGGTGCAACTTTGGGTAATACAGTTACTTAAGATGTCTTTAGTGTTTACCGGCTAAACTACATCGTGTAGTTATCACTGAGTTTCTTTCGGATTGAGGTCGCACACTTGTGTTTAAACGTAGTAATCTAACCTTAAATGCCGAGGTAGTATATGTGATGCTAAAAGTAGTCATACATACGTACGTACTCATTCCTGAAGGGCCTACATTTATGGTCGGCCAGATGTAAAAATATTACTAAGGGTATACAGCAAGTACATTTTTTGACTTGAAGTAATAATGAGTTGAAAGTTTTGCACTTTCATTACTGATGCACGATTTAAGTATACCTACTTATTTTAACTAAATCCGTCTATACGTCATTTATGTTCGACTAATTCTTCCCTAAAGCGTGCTTTAAACCCTTTTAGGTAACGACTTGACTCCGCCATATTTTGACGGGAGCCCATTTTAGGGTTTCGTTTTCACAAGATATAATTTTGGAAAACATAACACCAAACACTGAAAGCTGCCCCTATTTTAGGGGTTAGTTTAATTTATATAAGTTTTCTCCTTTATCCAAGTTGGTGTAAGTATTATTAAGTCTTTAATTTCATAAATTAAGGGGCGCTTAATTTTTAAGGCTCTATATTGCCAAATTTTAACAATAAAGTGCTATGCATTTCAATTTTAAGCGACCTAAACATTCTAAATAAGTTTATTCTAGTAAGAGTAAGCTCTTTAGTCTTTATATAGCAGCCATTACTTATATTTTTTGAAAGAACCCACAAAATATCAGTTGGTCATATTTGTTAGTGGTCTAGTATGTTTACTCGTGCAGAAGTCAAATAAAGATATTTTTAAAACTTCCCGACATTTTAAATGCAGGATAAGTAACAGATATACATAAAATTCGTCACTTATAATGTACAGAAGTCATATACTAACGTCCTTACAACCCTTGGTGCAAATTCGAGTCTTCCCGAATAAGTCAACGTACGTTTCCAACGACAGGTTGAAAAATATAACATCGGTACGACATAAAAATGCTAGCTGGGTAACCTGCATAGTTATATCTATCTATAAATGGAAACCTTTATTTCTATTTTTTGGTGTTGGATTGAATAATTTTTTTAAATAATAATTAGGTAGGTAGCTAACTATAGATACCTACGTTTGATTATGACATCAATGACAGTGGCAGAAAATATATACTTACAATCAAAGTTGCCTGATTAGTAAATTAAGAATAAGGGTAAATTTTAGGAAAATAACTTTTGTCAATATCATCGATATCACAATTAAAGTTGGTTAGTTAATTATTGTTTAAAGTCTTGTGTATGTGTGCCTTTTAACTATGAGATTTTTAAAATCATTGTCTTTCGTTTCCAGATATAGCGACTAGTGAACTGGCTACCAACTTCAAGTGACTCACATATATTAAGTGGATCCAAACAATATTTCTATTATCGGGTGAAACCACCCGTTCAGGGGGTGAATCCGTTTTTAATTCAAATTAATATTTGTATATATGTATGTGATTCTAATAAACATCCTTCGAAAACTTCTTCTTTTCTTTACCAGAAGACAGCACGGGAGAATCTTCTCGACGCACTCTTCAGATGACGAGAACATAAAAGGGAACTCTTATATGTATCTGGCCGTATGCGGAAAGCAAAAGGCCATTGCAAAAGTTTAAACTTAACTGAGCTGAAATAGAGCTCTGATAATAATTTTTAAAAACTATATACAGTGTTATTCAAATTAAGTGTGGTAATTTTGTTAATATTCAAGATGCAAAATTGTTCAAGTTAGCAAACTAGTAGTATTTTTACAGGTCATTGATATAGTATAGGTAAGGTAGATATGGTTTTTTTAAAGATCGAAGGTAACGGAATAGCAGAAACGCAAAAAGGTAAATATTTGCTTCTATTAACATTTTTGCAGTAAAGTTTTTACCTCGTCTTACTTCTGCAATCCTAATAGTACCAAAAAATTTTCCTGACTTTTGGCGTTTATAAACTTTATATGTATGTCAATTTAGAAATAAGCATCTAGTCTAGAACATGTCATTTACTTTACCAATTCTTAATTTTTTAAGATTCTTTCCAAGAATTTAACGAATCTATAATCTGCCTTACTCAAAAAAATTGTGTAGGTACTACTTAAACAAAGAATTACTTTTTATTCAAATTATTTTATTATTTTGTTTTTAATAAATATAACTAGTTTCTATTACTTTCAAAATTTTTTTGTGTATTTAATAAAAGTAAAAATAATCAATCATTTTGCAATGTCCTTATATTTTTGGTGGTGTCATGATGGTTTTTAAGCTTTGTGTCCTAATTGGAACGTCCAAGTTAAGAATCCTAGGCTGCGTTTTTTAACAATTAAACGTAATATTAAATTTAAACATTTATTTCTTAAAACTTGATGAAATGATGGATGCGCCAGACCAATTCTATTTCAGTGGCATCTATGAAATCCTTTAAAAAATGATAAATCATATTACAGACTTCTATTCTTTTGTTTCAAGGTTACTTGATAGATGGAGATGACATCGTATAAATTAAATGGCGAATGCGCGAGGCTAATGCGATTTTCCTGACATCTATAAAGTTCTATGGAAAACTTACAATTGTTCTTTTAGATTACAGGTTTTTATTATTATTATTCCTTAGTTGTTTTAGGGCTACACCGCTAGATGGTAATGACATCGTATCAATGAAATGGTGTATGCGCAAGTTTACGGCTTGTTTTAAATCTCATAAATTTTGTTTGGGAGGAAGGCATGCATGAGCTTTCATTGTAGGTATCGGGATAACAGAAACGGAATAAAGTAAAAATTTGCTCCTATTAAATTTTGGCCAAAGTAATATTTTCACCTCGTCACACTTCTGCGATCCTAATACCAAGAAATTTTCCTGACTTTGCGTTTATCACATAACATTTGTAGGTGTTATGTGGCGTTTATAAACTAACTTTATACTGAACGTATTACATGGAAAAATACGAGACTTCAGATAATTATAATTAATATATAATATAATTTTAAGCTCAATTCGTCTAGCGTGTGGCATGATGTTTTTAAAAAAGTATAAGAGTAAAGTACTACCTAGTATTAGGCTAGATTTGATGACACTATCAAATAGATTGACTCGAAATACAAATTTTGAATCAATTCGTCTAGCGTGTGGCACGATTTAAATATTGGTCCGCAAATTAGACATACTCGATTTAGACATATGACCTTTTATATAAAATAGACGTGGAATTATGTAGATAATTAGAAAATAATATAATATATTGGGTGTTCCATTTAAAAAAATTGCATTTTACTTCTAATCTCAAAAACACGATGCTCTACTGTTGTTTTATTTTTGTATCGTAATGAGGTGTAAAAATATTACTAGTTTGCTAATTTAAACGATTTTGCAGCCAGTGGGCCAAGCAAAATCACTTATAGTATTTGACATTTTTACCATCGTCAGCAAAAATGTAAATTATTCGACTAACGCTAAAATTGACTTCTATTGTTAGGATAACAGACGTTTAAAGAGGTAAAAATTTCACTTCTGATATTTAAAGCGCTAGACCAAGTAAACCATCAACCAGTTAGGTTGCAGAAAAAGTCAATATCTTTCTTTTTTCATACATTATAATGGATATTATAAAAGTAGTACCATTGCCTTCTTACTACTACTAGGTTTTTACCACTAGATGGTGCCCACCAACTAGTGTGGTATGCTGGTCATGTCATGACTTATGACCCTCGATAGTGTTATTGCTTCGCAGTCAATCGAAAATATGATCAAGGTTCCGCCCAGCAGCTAAGAATTTATGACATAAATAGCATAAGTAAGGTGGTAAAATCTTCAACAGCGCCATCTTATGATTGTAGCTGAACGAACCATATTAAATTTTATTTGAGGAAATGAAATGATAAACTATTGTTTAAAGTTAGGAATGTAGTATACTGACTATAGCATACATATCCTCTACCCAAATACCAGGATACAAATTTTCACCTCTTTAAACTTATGCTAGTCTAATATCCGAGGCCGATTCCTGAGTGTTGTTGCACTTAGATAAGGTTAAAGTTTTGCGCCATAAAATTTTTATTGTTTGATTTTATAGAATTTTAAC
Organism: Polydrusus cervinus; assembly: GCA_935413205.1. Lineage (NCBI taxonomy): Eukaryota > Metazoa > Arthropoda > Insecta > Coleoptera > Curculionidae > Polydrusus > Polydrusus cervinus. Next base: position 11,924,858 of record OW284520.1, on the reverse strand, counting down.
AATAGGTTTTATTACAGTTCGCATTTTTAATGCTTTATTGTAATTTTTATCTACACAAAAATGTTTGAAATGTCCTAGTCAGTCAAACCTTTCTGATCTTTTTAATTCCAGTGTCTCAGCACTGTAAACTTGAAGTTTAGTTAAATAAAGTAAAGGAAAAATAAAAGGAGGCATTTATTTATAAAATCATTTTTTTTATGACTTGTGGGTTTTATTTTAAATTGAATCTCTTATCACAAGAATAAGTAAAATTCTTCAGATTTTATTAAATAATATTATTTATTTGTCCACTTGTCAGCTAATTTTAAAAGTAAAATTTCAAGTAGTCAGAATCAGGAGAGCAGAAACGTGAGGTGATATTTATTCTTGACAAATGGTGAGGGAGCAATATATTAAACTCTTTCTTTATCCTATCGTATAAACTAGTATGTTCTGTCTGTTGGAGTAACATAATGCAAACGTAAACAGTAATAGTTAAGTTAATATACTTAGAACATAGACATGGCCGATATCAATGAGACTGGGAACTCTCTAGACAATGTCTTATCATAGGCATTCTGGTAATATAACAACATCACCAGACTCTATAACCTTAGAGTCGAGTGATATTGTTATATTACCAGGTTGATAACATGATAGTGTAAAAATAATAATTATTAAGCTTATGGATTTACTATTCATAAGGAATAAAATATCACCTCGCGTTTCTGCTTTCCTGATCCTTCTGGTTCGTTATTATTTGAAATTTTACTTTAAAACAAGCAAAACCTATTCAACAATAAGTAAATAATAATCATAAGTTATTTTATTACAAACAGATTCAAGTAAAACTGAAGCTGACTGACTACACATTTTTCTTTTGGGAAAAAATCATCAAAAATGGGTTTTGTGAGACAGTAAATGCCCATTTTATTTCTGCTTTCCTAATACATTAAACTTTCCAGTTTTATTTTATGAAATGCTGGCAAGGTATTCTCAACTACACAACACTGAAATTTGAAAAAGTTTGTAGCTGAATATATTGCGTCTTGGCATTTTCCATTTTTCTATACCGGATCGTACCCCCGGCGTTCTCCGCTCTTCAAAAGAGCGGAGGATTTGCTGGAATCTTAAATGCTACTCGGAACGTGATAACAAAACAAAGTCCGCTTTATGAGGTAGGTTACTCCTGTATGTAATCTTCAACCTTCTCCAGATGATTTTACGTCCCTTTGTGCCTCCTCTGAATCAATAAAATCCAGTGGTGTAGCCAGACTCTAGGGTTTTTGGAGGCGCCATGTTTTCAATTTTATTGTTCTATCTACATACATTACCAAGAGGGCGAGGGTTTACCTCGCAACCAGTCGCTACGCCATTGATGAAATGGAGGCCCCCCTCCCCAACTGATGAAATCCGCTACGCTAGAGGGTCCTGCTTTCTTATTTTTTTTTTTAAACAAATAACGGTTGTAAAAAGGTATACGGGGTTAGAAATAAAACTTTTGCTTGGAGCTTTTTAAAAATTTTTAATTTTTTTTTAGTGTCATTGGAAGACAGACACCACACTTCCACAACACGCTCTATAATTAACTATCTTAAATTAAGCTATACAATACAAATACACTTAAATGCAAGGAGTTGAGCAAATTATTTTAAAACCTTTGAATATCACATGTTTAATGAATTAAATTTTTGTCTACCGATTAAAAGAAATTGCACCAAGCATCAATAAACAAAAACAATTATTTTTGAATAATTATTAACAGTTGCACATCTAAAATAAAAATAGGATTTATAATGTTAATTTTAAAAAGCCTTATGATAAGTGTTAGTTAAGTCAATTAGAAGAAAGCAAAGTTAACGACTTATTACCCACATACATTTGAGAAACCAATTTTCATTGTATACTGTCTTGTATTTTCTCGTAAGACACAGTTAAAAGGCCCTTGGCCGTCGTGAATATAACCACTTATCTGTTTTATAATCAAAGAAGTTTAATTATGATGAATTTTGAAAAAATATGTTAAGTTGGTAAAATCATGGACCATAGCCTTCTCGATTTAAAGGGAGAATTTCTAGCCCTTTTTTTGGGCACTTTGTAGGACTACGATACGGGGGCGTCAATGAGGGGGACTTATCAATTTACATTGGCTAGTTTGTGTAGCAACAGGCGACAATCTACGTGGTGAACGTCAAATTTTCCTTTTTTTTTTTTAATGAACGGACCTGTGTGGTCTCTTTCCCATCTTTAAAATCTAGAAGGCCATGACATGGACAATAAACACGATAGTCAAATTCATAGATGTTGACATATTAAATATATTTTGAGGTTATTGTTGCTTGTCAATTTACATTGGCATTGGTTAGTTTGTGTAGCAGCAGGCGACAATCTACGTGGTAAACGTCAAATTTTCCCTTGTTTTTTTTTTTAATGAACAGACCTGTGTGGTCTCTTTCCCTTCTTTAAAATCTAGAAGGCCATGACATGGACAATAAATACTATAGTAAAATTCATACAATGTGTCAATTTGTAAAGCTGCCATTACTTATAAACATATTTTTTAAATAATATAAAGGAGACACTAATATGACTTTTATTAGTTTCCCTGTAATTTACTAAAAACCTCCAAGTGATATGCTTTATACTTATTTTCGCTGCCCATTGCAACTTTTTTATTTCTCATCCTTTATATATAAAATTCTTCTTCACAGCACTCCCACCATGATGATGCATATAAAATTACAAAATATTACCAGACCATCAATTAATTAAATTTTAATTATAATTTTTTAATGAAAATTTTCCCTTTAAACTATATTTGCTATCTAAATTATATATTCATTACATGTGGTTAATAAGTTATTAGCTATAATGCTCTCTAGACAATAGAAATTTGATATTTTTAAAATTAAAAACTCCTTGCGTCATTCTTACACTTTCTAAAGTAAATTTTGAACAAACCAATATAGTAGGGGGGCATAACTTCAAAACATTATTTTATCGGCTAAAGCATATGAAATTTAATCCCTTTTAATGGTTATTAATAGTGTCATAACAGTACAAAGCACTTAAAAATTAATGCAGTGGCATGAGGAAAACGGCAATTTTACCGCAAATCATAAACTCAGCAGTGGCGTAGAATGAAAGTACTATTAGATATTAATTATTATCCTAATTTTTTTTAAATAGTGCTTCTGATACATACAGTATGTCCGCGGATGGGGTTAAGAAGAGAACAAAAAGACCCAAAAGTGAAAGAAAGACATTCTTTATAAAAGTTTTTGCTTGTAAAATAAATTAGATTCACATTGTGAAATATTTATTTTTTATAATACAGGGAGCTTAAAAAAAGGGAAATGTAAACACACCTTGTATATCATTTCCTACCAAAAGAACAAATATTAAATATGTTTTAAATTAAACCATAAGCTACAAGACTTCATTAAAAATTTAAGTATAAAAGTTTTGGGAGTTTCTAAAAGTAATGCGATAAAACTCTTCTTTCTTCCTTTTAATATTTAATTTTTTTAATAATATGTACTACTTCCCCCTTAGTGTTTAATTAATTTTATTTAGAAGGAAAAACTTTTATAAAGAATAATTTTTTTTCGTATCTGTCACTTTTTGGTTCTTTTGTCACCTTCTAAACGGCATCTGCGTATTTATGTAATAAAACGCGTGTTTCCTGTCAACAATTTTATGTTAATATTAGAATGCTACATTTTTATGACATCTTAAGATTTTTTGAGACAGGGCATCAAAAAACTGTCCAAAATGTCTGAAGATATCAGGACTTTAAAACTATTATGTCCGAAAAAAAAATATAATTCCATAAAACTATATGATGTTTAAATTATATATTACTACAATCGAATTATAATTTGATAATTTTATCTGTCCCTTTCGCCATACTGCATCATTTTTTTGAAGTGATAACTGATATCACTTTATTAAGTAACCTTTAAGTGAGGTATTAAAAATAGTATTTAGCTGTAATCAATAAAAAGTCCACCACGGTACGCTACACGACCCCCTACTAATAAGAAACATCAAACCTTTTAACTAAAAAAGCAGTATATTCACCCAAAAAATAGTAACGCGTATGACTAAACATAAATCTATAGAAAATTGTGCCTTTCGGCAACCAAAATATTTAATGGTCTCAACAGTTTTCCCAGATTTACCAAAATGTGCAAGTTATTTTTCTAGCAAATTAAACTATAAAAATCTGCCCACTATTTCTACTCGACTATCATAAGAAAAACAATCTTAAAATAGATCTAAGTGTCTAGAAAATATTTGAAAAAATAGCATACTTAAAGTTATCAAAGTTAACACAATTATATTTGACTAATTATGATGCCAAAGCAAAAAAACAGCCTGATTATAAGATATCGCGAGTATTCCTATAGTGAGCTTCAAATATATACATAAGCATTCCAATATTTAACAACAAAAACATAGTGTACCTAAAAAGTAGTCATAACTAATAAGAATAACATATACAACTATTAATAAAAACCAATATGGTCTGTCACCAATTTTCATAGGAATTAAAATATAAATGTTCCTGTAAATCTTGCTGCAAGCTGATATTTTTTCACTGGTGCGCCTTCGTGACAAAGTGTATTAAGTAATTTTTCACAATATTTTACTAAAACTTTGATATTTTATTAAGTAAACAAAACATAACTACTATGCTTTAGTTAAGCTGTCATAAAACTGACTTTTCGTAAAGTATGATGTTAAAATAAATTCTCTGCCAATTTTGACACGACGTCGTGTCGAGTACAAATACCAAACAAAAATGTATATTTTTATTTGTTTAGGTTTAGTCCACTACTTTAATGGTAAATTAAAGGTCTGATTTAAGCAGTTTTGGACAATATTTATTAATTAAATCAACGACAACGGTTCGGTGCAGTCCACATCATCATCAGGGCTAAGGCCCGTATTATTAATCTCCTGGTAACTTTACCAACCAGATAATTTCTATGGAGACAATTATTGTCTTAACATGGTTTCTTTGGAAATTATCTTGCTGATAAAGTTACCAGGAGATGAATAATACCGGCCTAAAGCACCAAGACACAAAGAACTATTTTAAAAAGTTGTAAAATAAATAATATGTATAAATAAATTCAGTTATAACAATCACCGAACAAAGACCTTCAAAATGCATCTTATAGCATAAGATCGCCAAACAAAAAGAAAAAAAACATAGCTATAATCTTGGTGTAAACTGTGATACAATGATGGAGCTTGTCTTAAAAAATCATCTAGAAAATATAAATCTAGGTAAGTAGAAGCCCTATTTCAACAATTCTTTTTCAAGATCAATTTTAATAGAATAGAGTTTATATGCTACTCTATCAATGTATCACAGTTTACCCCAAGGTTATAGCTCTGTTTTTTGTCATTCTTATGCTGTAAGATGCATTTTGAAGGTTTTTGTTTACTTTAATTACTCTGATGTTCAGTGATTGTTATAACTGAATTTATTTATAGATATTCGTTGGCATTCATTTAATTAATAAATAATGTATGTGTTTAGTCTTGACAGGTAGCTATGGTGCCTACATATTACCAAGATATTTAGCAACAAAATATATTTTGTTGCGGCTTAATTGTCTACTTTGCCTAGGATGTTATTGGTCAAAAAGTTTGATAATAGTAAAACTTAAGTTACCCAGTTAAGTATAGTATAGTGATATTACTACCGTAACAGTTGATTGATACCTTTGCTAAGGTTTTTTAGTAAATAGGGTGAAAACACTGCCCCGAAGGTGTATGAGTGAAAGAGCAGTTTTAAATCCCAACTCTGTTACGTTCTAAACGGCTGTAAGTACTAAAAATGGTGACAAACTAGGATATGAAGAACACGCATCGTTACAAGTTAAGGAAATTTTAGGTGAAATGTAATTTAATAAAATAAAACTCTCGAGACTACTGAAGTGTGGCTTACAACCCGAAAATTATCGACACCTTAAAATTAAATACCAATAACTCCATAAGTAAGAAAATAAAGATAAGACACTAATTATTTGAAATTATAAAAAATTTTAAATAAAGAAAATATCAAACAATAATAAACAGTGTCGACAACTTATAGGTCTTTTATATATAAGTAAAAAACCGCGGAAAGAGGAAAGACAATCTTCGCTGAAGCTCCTAAGCAGCGCCGCGGTACCATTAAAAAATTATATCTTAAATACTACGAAATAAAGTTGTCATTACGAAAAATATTATATTGGCATTCATTATAAAATTTGATGTATTTTTTTAAGATACACCTGTATTGTGCATGCAAACATTATCAATAACATAATTATTATGGGCGGAATATCTGTCAAAAAACCCTGTTTAGATTATGCCTATTCTTCACATCCTTAGTAACAATGTTTACATTTACTTGCTCTAGAGAATCATGTTTAAAAAAATTATCAATTCTTTTATAGCTTCACCTTATGAAATTAGCTATTAACACTATTACAGTATATTGTACAAAAACAGATGTAAAGCCTAATGATCTGCCTGTTTTTATTTCATATTATAATAAGAGATAGATTGGTTTTAACTTTCTAATTTAAATGCTAGAGCCGATGAGTTGGGCACTCGATTCTTTCACAGAATACACTACACAAAAAGAACATACACTTTGAAACTAGCAAACTACTACAACAGCCACTAGAAAAATATGAAACCTATGTTTTTTTATATTTTTTTAACATTATGGGCAATGGCACCAATAATAAGTAGATACTAATTTACAATTTTTTACAATAGTTTTTAATTTTTTTTTTACTTTTACAATTAGTTAACTCGTCAGAGATTGAGGTACCGCTAATAATAATGTACGGATTAAACGTTATAACAACTTTGTTAAGTAGTGTACCATAATATTTAGAAGTAACCAAAATTCTCTTTATAAAATAGTTCCTTATTCTTCAGAAGCATTTTCAGTTGTACCTAAAACAAATAGTTTAACTTAGTCATACAATCTTATTTTTCAATCTCTTCTATTTTAAGACAGGTGCCAGCAACTACGACATACATATAGTATAGGCCTTCAGTTAGAAATGATAAAATTTGAGTTTTTTGATATTTCTATTCTAAAATTTGGATTCCAGCAATCTCGGTGGCATTAGTTGAACACATTGAAGAAAACAATAAAACCCTTACCCAAACCGCATACCCCTAGAGAAATTATGGGTCCTTTGAAAAATTTAAAAATCATTTTTTTAGGGGTATAGAAAAGTAAAAGTTTTTCTTATCTCCAGATGTAGAACTCGTAGCTCCAGAAGTTGATGTGACCCAAATTTTAAATTTTTATTTAAGAACAGATATATTGTCAAAACTGAATTTTTATGCCCCGCAGTGTAACGGATTGGACACCTTTAAAAAATAATTTTTAAGTAATTGCATCATTCCTTAGAATAGGATCTGTCTGTACAGCTATAGAAAATCTTTAACTGACCATGCCGAAATGAATAGGTGGAAATATCTAGTACAAGATTGATGTAAGAGGTTTTTACACGTGAAACACAGCTCCGTGGCACAGAATATATAGCTACGCAAAGTATATATTCTGTGTCCGTGATTTATCGATTTGTTTAAATTAGGTTTAAGGCCGTTCGCACAAAAGGCGACTAAGAAGAAACAAATTACAAACTTAAATTACTAACCAGTTACTTAGTAGTTGTCCATGTATTTCAATGAACACCCGCACACAACGCAACTAGTTACTAAACGTTACCAACTAGTTGCGTTGTGTGCGAATGTTAATTGAAATAGATGAGCAATAACTACTAAGTATGTTTAAAGGTTGGGGACAATGACGTTTCTTGAACGGCAGTAGAGTTTTGGACTTGCATTGTCTTTATTTGTTTAGAATCACTACGTTTCAACTGGTAAGCATCTCCAGTCGTCTTCAGGTGAAGTATATACGACTGGAAACCCATTTAGGGGACCCATTTAGAAGCATACCAAAGAAGAAGAAAACCAAAAAAATATATTAACTATAATCGATAATTATTAGAAGCCATAGTCATGTAAAGATTATACATGCAAACACTAATAAAACTTTTTAAATTAATAAATAAAATCCGAAGAGGGTGTCACGCGCCGCGTTTTAAGATTTGCGTGGATGTCAGTTTGCATTTTGTATATTATGTAAGATTATGTGTTATTTCATTTGGTGCGTTATTGATAGGGTTGCCGTAGTTTCGTTTCCCAATTATATTTTAAATTTTCTGGTTTTTTTGGATTTCGAAGGGGGTGGGGAGCCCCCCCCCCCCTCCACCTGGATACGCCACTGACTTAAATCCAAACTGGTTCGAATTAACGAAATAATAAAAGCAGCAACCGAAATAACAGACAAACTTCACGAACTTTCGTTTTTGGTGCCATAAAAATTAACTATTCAAGACTTGTTGTAGATGTGAATGCATCTCTATTACTGTTTTTTCGCCAACGTCATTAAGTCAGTAAAGTAAAATACAATACTGTCAAAATGTAGGTATAAAACTATGGTAACCTTTTCCTTTTTGTGGAATAAAACTATTGAATGAGGATGATTTAACCTGATTCTAATTTAAATAGTCACCTTGTGGTATATTTTCTTTGGCTCTCCAAGAATCAGTGCGCGAACGAGGCGCTTTCTGAACGCGCCCCGAACCGAAGGAATGAGTACGGCTTCTCGGGTACTTGAACCCGGTACCGGCTGGGGCACTTGTGCCTGGCTGTGGGTAATTGCTAGCTGAGTCATACCTGAAAATAAATATAATTCGTAATACTGTTATAATACTCCGTATAAAAATCTGAAAAATAAGCATCATTATGTATAATTATTTATTACTTTTTAATCATAAAATACGAGTGACCAAGAGCATAGTGAGGAGAGCGACATATTGTTCATGGAAAGAAGCTATGATGATAATGATTTAGGATTTCTAGAATTTTATTAGTATAATATTCTAATGATAATTTTTTAATAAATGTGCAGCACAAACCGTATAAGTACTTTCACAGATATCAACACTTCTCATACCCCGTGGAACACTTTCAAAAATAGTTTCAAGTCAAAAATGACAAAGCGTACCTGAGTAATTAAAGCTGTTTTTTTCGTACGTTTTTCCAGTGACACCAAAGCAAAAAAATAAAATAAAATTCATTTAAAAACAACTATTTACAAGCACAAAGCATAATTGAATTCTCTCACAGCGGTAAATGAGTAATGGAACCTGCCAATTAAATAAATAAACTCCAGGGTTAAAACCAGTCCCAATAGAGCGTTGCCCTGCCCTAGTTGGTTAATAACTTAGAAGGAGCTATTATTATAATTATATAAAATATAATCAAGTAAGAAAACTGGTATGTAAAATAACTAAAAATGAATGAATAAAGAATGTTTTGTTGTGGATATGTTGAAGTTATAGTCAAATACATAAATTGACCAGAAAGTGTCAGAAAGCCAACTATTCTACAGACATGCGTGTTAAGAACGATTTGCAAACTGTTGAAAATTATTTTGTGATGAAAGTTGAAACGATCCTAACAAAATTCGGAAGGAACTTACTTTTCTTTGGACGTGGATGACCTGCGATGATCATCACGGGAGGTACTAGGCACAGCTTGGATTTGGCTTTCAGAAAGAGTTCTGTTTCGAGGTTTCTGGCGGTATCCCCTTCCATGAGGTTGCAAAATTTCATTGATTCTAGGCTGAAGGGAAAATACATTGGTGAATTAAACAATTTACATAATTATGATTTATGTTATATAGATGTTATATAAATGTTGACCCAGTACAAACGTTAGTGTTTAAAAATGTCTGTCTGTCCAGTAGAACACCTACCTCAACAACTCTAAAATCTTCAATAGTCTTGAACTTGGACACATATTTCTTCAAAGTAGGGTTGACATTTAGGTGACCTCCATGTTTATAGTATTTCAAGAATGCCCAGAATTTTTCTAAACCATATAGCTGCCCATTTTCGTAATCACGGATTGTCTCTTCCTGAAAGTCTTCGTAAAGATGCGGTCTAAACTTAACCTCAAGCCCATAGGAAAAGAATCTGAAGAGGCATTCCAGTCCGTAACGATAGCTTTGTTCAGCATCTTCCAGCGCTAATGTCTTGAATTCGTTATACATTGTACGATTGAAGTTTTCTCTTAGGAAAAATGACCAGAATCGGAATAGGGTATTCATTTCGTTAGATTGACCAACACCAAATCGCTTGCGCTCTGAAATAAATAATTATACAGGATGATTCCTAAGTTGATACTTCTTTTTTAGCTGTAGCTTTAGAAGGCATTAAAATAAACAACATTTTCAAATACCTTTTTTCAAAAAACTCAAAAAAATAAGGTACTTGCATTCATTTATTACACTACGAATCAAATACGGTTCTGCCTAACTTGTCCGTTGAATAACAGTAAGAAAACTTCTGGGTGTAGGATGAGCCCGCAAGGGAAAGCGTTCTGCGTATAATCTCGATGCAGCCGCACTTTGACGACACTCACCGTAAATTAGCACCATATCTACTAGTTCATTGTTTTCAAATTTTACCACTTTCACGTGTCACCAATTTAAAATTAACTTGCTTCAGAAAAACACACCGCAGCGGATTGCTCAACACCACCCGTAAATTGAGTGACTAATAAGAAATAAGAAAAATAACCTAAAGTATAGCGGGCTACGTTTTGATGACCAGGCCCGTACTTAGATTTTTTACTTCTGTATCTCGCCTATTTTTAAGTTCTTTGAAAAAAGGTATTTGAAAAAGTTGTTTATTTTAATGCCTTCTATACACAGCTAATAAATAAGTATCAACTTAGGAATGACCCTGTATAGTACAGGCCAAACAAAATAGCATGAGCCCTGACGTTCGGGTGCGCAGTAAACAGCTGGGCGGGGACTGTCAGTGTACTGTACTGAAATTAGGCATTAGGTATCTCTGGCGTACACTGACTCGTCTTTTCCTTCTGTGCATTTCTAAGATTAAGCTATATTGCACGACCTGTAATGTAAGTGTTTTATATCTGTCAAGTTTACATTAATATTAAGAGCACTAATAAGCTCACAGGGTGGTAAAATTGGTAACAGAATTGCATCATAAAACTGAGCCAACTTACCCTTAAGGCACTTCTGCCTAAATTTGGAATAGGCCTGTTGAGTGAAGTTGTTCTCATTCAAAAGAGCATGTGAAGGATGCTGGAACGAGGGCAGAGATTGAGGAACACTACCGTAGCTAGTAGCTAGTACACCTTCGCTAGGACTAGCACCATAACTGCTACTGCAAAAGTTAAAAAATTAATTTAAAATGTATATGTACAGTGTCTTTCATCTTCGAAACTACTGGACATAAAAACTATTTGCAAGAAAAAACGTGAAAACCGCAGTTCGATATCTTCGTTCGCTTCAGAGTTAGTTGTAATAATAATGCGGAACTTAGGAGGGTTAATGAACGGAAGGATCTTGGAATATTATTTGATACTACCTTATCTTTTTCCAGTCATATAATTTCTAAAATTGAGAATGCCCAAAGAATTGCAGGATTAATTGCAAGAAGTAGGTACTAAAGACTTCAATGTTGATGTCAGCCTTTATTTGTTTGACACCTTGGTGATACCAATTTTGGAATATGGCAGCATAATTTGGTCTCCTCAGTATAACATTTAGATAAAGATGATTGAGGGAGTGCAGAGAAAATTCTTGAAATGCATGCATTACAGAAAGTTTGGGATTTATCCACTTCAGGGTTGTGATAATGAGTATCTTTTGGGAATTTTTAATAGATTATCTTTAAGTAAAAGGATAAGAATATTCTTGTGTACAATGTTTAAAATACCTAAGGGCGATATTGACTGTCCTGATACTCTCGAACAGCTTCCGTTTACCTTCAATCGAGGTAATTCTAGAAATCGTAACGTTTTTTATCTGACCCTTCCGCGAACGAATATTTACAGAAGTTCCCCCCTGTATAGATTATGTCATTTATTTAATTTGTATGCTTCTGATATTGATATTGACCTTGCTAATCTGAGAAGCTTTAAAAAACTTATACAGGATAAATTACTTATAAACTAATTGTTGTATTATGTCGTATTTTATAATTCCTGTGTTATACATACTTTGCTAAGCTAATAATTTATTTGTATTTTTGTTTATATATATTTTTTATGACTTTGTATGGTTGCCCGACTATTAGTTTAAGTTGAGTGTCTGTAATTGGCTTTTTGCTGTTGATACTTTAAAATAAATAAATAAATAATACGGTATAACTATGACATCGGAATCTGAAAGTAGATTAAATTTGCAAGAAAAAATGCGAAAACCGCAGTTCAATAACTTCTTTCGTTTCAGAGTTATTGCCAAAAGAATAACTTTTACCACTTTAGTTAAAGAAGTGATTGTTTTCATAGTTATATATTTATTATAGGATTTTAGAGGTTACAACAAACTTGAGCAGAGAATAAAAAAATATCTTATGCCCGCGTTTCGCTTGGCAAATCTAGGACATGCAATCCAGTTAAATAAAATTAAAATCAGTACTCAGATATTGTTCTCCTTTACAGGTAAAATTAAACTTTTCCACCTATAGCGCAATGATCTCGTTGTCTACAGAAACTTACCCAGTAGATGTTGTTCTTAATCTATGCTCTCTAACATCCATAATCCAACCAACGTGCTGTTCCATAGGAGGATTGCTAGAATGCCTTGTTTTGCGTTTTCTGGGTGTGGTAGGATCAGGCCTGTCATCTTTGACAACAGCGTAAAATCTAGGAACATTTCGGTGACCGGGAGTTTTGGGACCGCCCTTTTTGGTAGATTGAGTCGTAGTACTGGCTGAAGCACCAGATTCAATCTATATTTTAAAAAAAATATGAAAAGTACATAAAATTATTTTGATTACACATGTTTTTTTTTCCTAAAGGATATGGTATACAATTAATTAAGATTAAAGTAGATTTTGTCAAAGTAAGGTACAACTAAGGTAACCGCCTTTTTTATTCAACAATACTTACGATTGGTGGAGGTGGGGGTGGAACCTCTGGATTTTGTTTCTTAGGTAGAGAAGGAGCCAATTTCTGAAAATCTTCTTGACTTATCACAGTCACAGTTTTGTAGCTTCCGCTGAGCAATCGATGATCCTAAATTATGTAATATGTAAATACAAAAAAAATTATAGTATTGTAATATTGTCGGATATGAATTGGTATCCTTAAGGATGTATTACTCTTCTAATATTTCGCTGTGATGTTAAAACTCTTAATGCGTATCGAGTTTGATAAAAATAGGTATAATAATAACATATGTATAGTGGAAAGATAGTGTACAGAACAATGAGATTTATAGTTTCATAGGAGGAGTCAGTAGACAAATGTTTATAAAAATAATTGTTTGTAATTGGTTGAAGAAAGGGTTCCATTTTGAATTGTACACTTAAGAAGCTTGTCTCTAAATGTTAATAATTCCTGACACAGCAAAAAGGAACCTCTTCTCTATTTTGACAAGAGTTACAAAACACTATAAAGGAACACTTACTCAGTGAAGTTGTTAAAGTATTTAAGGTAAGGGAAACCTCTGCCCGTTTAGCAACTCAAGTGTAAGTCTCTCTAAATTATGTAAAATCCAATCTCAGAACCAGAGTATTTTCCAGCCAATGTGTAAGTGTTCTTTGTAATGTTTATTTTACTTTTGGCCTAAGTTGACTGTAAAGCAGAACTTGTTTCTCTTGAACTTACTTGAAATAGCCTCATATGTGAGATTTAAGGGGACAATTCTTCTTTAAAGATAAGCCTCTAAATTAATGGATTTGTAAACTTTATTTTATTTAGTAAGAATTGTATGTTATTTCCTATAATGTAATCATGAATTGATAAAGCTATTAAAAATCTTTGGTGTTTCAGTAAATAAATAGGGCAAAACAAATTAAATAATAAAACGTACTTTCGAACTGTCTAAGCTACACGTTCCAGTCGTTTACCTTTTTGTAGCCCGAAAATATACCATTAAAAAGCCAAGCGTTATTTTTCGTGACCAATTTTACAAAATAGGTTAGGGCCCCGGGGCCGTTTGCTACCCCAGGCCCCCAAATAGCTCCCGGCAGTCCTGCCCATTTCCGTCAACAACATTTCATTCGGAATGGTGTAAATAAACTTACATAATCTATATCGTTCCATAAATCTTCTTCATAGTAATATAATCCATCATTGATAGCCTGTTCCAAGTTTTGTGTCATTTTAACGCGGGTCGTCCAGTCTCCAGTCCTATCGTAGCCTTCATGTTTCGGTGCGCGGGAAGGTGCTGCTTGTGTGACAATCAGAAGCTTATTTACATCTCTGTCACTCAGTTCATCTGAATCGTCATCAACATTCCTATAATTCATAATTTTTTGATTACCAACAATAGTAATTACCGATATTTTTATTCAAAATATCGCTATCAAATTATCTATAGTAATTATCATACTATCGAATTACTATAAATAGTAAATTACCATGTTTGGAATGGTATAGGTTTTTTTTCGGGACAGCGAGTTTTTTTTAGAAGTCACAAGTTTTTATTCAGCAGATGTAACTTTTTCCTTTTCATTTACACTATCAATAGAACTACAAATAGTACTATCGATAAAATCCGATAGTTTTTCACTTTATATCGATATATTTACTATCGATGGTACTATGTTCTTTGTTTACATGCGATTGGCCATAAATTTGCTACTTCTGGTTTTAACCTTTACGGATTTATAGTTTAGGTCAATAGACCGGTGTTATATTTTTAACGATTAACTTGAAAATTGACATTTTTGGTTAAAGAATAAAAAAGCTAGGAATGTGCTAACCGTTTTTCTTTAAGTTGTACCTTAAAAATTCTGTACTGTTACAGTGTAAAGAATATTTTTAGGACGTCGGTTATAGTTTTGTTCGGGTTTGTTCAAATGTCTGAAGCAGTCAGAAATAGCCACGATTCTGCGCATGGGTTCCAACCAGAATAACTAATGATGAATATAAAGTTGCAAAATTTCAAACGCGTGTGGTGAATCACCCTGTATTTTGGGCTTTTAGTAAGGTTATGTTAACATTCTTAAACTTCAAACAGTTTATTAACTGTTCCAAGTGGTCAAACCAGATACATAATTGATCAGAAAGTCAGCTATTTTACAGACATGCGTTTTAAGAACCATTTGCAAACTGTTGGATATCTGTTTGTGATTAAAGGTTGGAACAAATCTGATGTTTCTACATGTTTCATCAGATTTATGCCTGTTATTTTCTTATTACAAATATTTTCAAGAAATGTATATATGGGGTAGTTTATAGGTTTGTTCCCACAGCAGTCCGTAATAATCAGGATTCTGCGCAATAGGCTCGAACGCGTTCCTACAAAGATCTCTTGATGTTTGAATTGGTTAAAAAACTGACAAAAACTATTACTAACTTGTCCGTGATTCTTTGTGGAAACAAACCCATTATAATATGAACGAAATATGTTTTATATCTATTATAGATAATACGGAAAATTCATTGGAAAAGCTGAAAATTGTCAGGGAAAAGTAAAAAGTTACCTATTTCAATTTTCAGAGAAAAAACTATTTAAAAAAATATTTTAAATAAATAATAAAGATATAAATCTGATACGTATAGAAAATGTTTTCAAAGTCTTACCATTCAGTAGAGAAAGTGTTCTGTCTTCCAATTGGTACATTTTCAAGTTCCTCATCGAAATGGAATTCAAGTTCCTCCCTCTCAAATTCAAATTGCTTTGGCTTGTTCTCCTTCTTACCCTTGTTTTCCTTGTTTTTTCTCCTTACTTCAAGCCACTCTTCTTCCTCTTTTGTATTCTTGGGTTTCAGGACATCGCCTGGCGATTTTGGAGTATCAGACTTTTGAGTATTTTCTCCGTTAGTCTGGGGATTTTCATTTTCCTTATTAACGGACCTGGAAACCTTGGTTTTCTCTAAAAAAAAGGATCACGACTAAGGGTTAAATCAGAATGTTTTTAATTAGAGCACCATATAGTTTATAGCATTTTCGAATTTTAGTAACTCAAGTTAAGTTTTTAAATTTCCTATACTCAGAGTAAATTTTTTTTTTAGTAAATTAAAGATACCTGCTTTGCCTTTGCGTGGTGTATTCCTGTTTCGGAAAAACCCATAGTTTTGTTACAAAACAAGGGAAAACAAACATTTTGCCATATATTTTTGGATTAAATTCGGTATATTATTTCAAAGAAATGATAAAAATTTGTAAAGAAAACCTTACATTTCATCTTCTGCCGGTTTTTTTCTTATAAAAATTATATTATTATTAAGTTACGTAGCAGCGCTTAGGTGATTGTAAGCACGACATAACTAAACAAAGATTTGTCCAGAAGATGCTGTTGCACTCAATGATGATGACAGTAATATTCGATATGACTGATGTATTAGACAAAGCAAAGAGTATAAAAATAAGATGCTATCAATAAGTTTTGTTAAACTATCGAGTACACACGCCAGAGCCGCTTCGCCCAGGATCTGGTGTACCACGAGTAATAACGTTTTATTATTTTAATAGCTCTACGAGATCGTCCATCATTTTTGTATTTCGAATAGAATAGATGAAGGAGAGTTAAATTCAAGATCCGGTACTGCTTTAGCTATGCCTTAAGTCCACCGTACCTAAAGGTTAAACTTAAATTTATTTAATGGTGGTGAATATATTAACCATAAAACAACAACTCCAAGATGTTTGAATAAAACTTGAAAAAGTACGACGTACGAAACATCGTTACATAACAATGAGTTGTTTATTAAGTAACCTAGTATACCCAAGAATGACCAGATAAAAATTAATACAACGGTTAAGAAACACCCCATCAAAAACATAAGTTTAAGTAAACATCTAATCATGCGTTTTTGGGCAATAAAGACTCAGGCAGCACCACGAGAAGAGCCCCAAATACAACGCTGTAAGTTAAAATTGATTCTATACAGGCAATGTAGATCTAGCGAAGGGTACTTAGTAAGACTACTTCGCGGAGTGTACTGACCAAAGCTTGCTCCTAATTGTATTTTTACAAATAAATAACAGATAAATAAATAAAAACCAGGGTATTTCATAATCTTAGCTCAGCTGGACTCCTAAAAACTTAATGGACTCCTACACTGACACCGTTTTTATGCCACACCAAATGCATAGCGATAAGTTTTTTTTGAGGTTTTGTAGATAAATTATAACCCATACACATTCCTACAGCTACCCTACTGTACGTAAACAGGCTTAGGAGAGGTCAGTGTGGCTCAAGTCTGACAGCACAATGGACGTATCATCCACGTACTGGCAGATCAAACCCCCGAAGCGACCATTCCCGTATAGCACAAACAGCACCGGCTTCAAAATGGAGCCTTGAGGGACACCTTGTGTTATTAGGAGTGGTAATTTCTACGATGGTAGAAAGGAGATGGTGCAAGGAGATAAAGACCGGCTGTTCCCGTCCTTGTAGGCAAGTGTCGATTAGAAGTAAGCAGTTTTGTTATACCATTTTTAGTAGTATTCCATGATCAATTGGATTAAAAGCTTTCAAGAGGCCAAAGAAAAGGGCCTGCCATTTTTTCGTTTTACATATCTACAGTGTCAACAATAAAAGACAGAACTTTGAAGACAGCAAGTTGCGTTGAATTATTGAGACGAGACCCGATATGATTGCCTGTTAAAATGTTTCGAGCGCATAGAAAATTCATAAACCTAGTGTAAATGAATAGATTGATTTGTTCAAAAAAACATCCAAACGGTGGATATAGAACACCATGACCTTCTCGAAGACTACTCATTTGTTTTAGAATAATTATTGGAATTTCATTCGGACCCGAAGATAACTCGTTATAAAAATTTAAGAGGATAGTGTGTATTTCTAAGTCGTAAATTTTGGAAAAAACATGATAGTAAAAAATTACCTGTATTTCTTAATAAGAGTATCGAAAATAGAAAATTTCTTGTAAGCTCTTAAGTTTAGGGATAGAAAAACTGTCTTAAATCTTTAAGTACCGAAAATTTTGTACAGGGTGTTTTCTGTTGACATCCAAATATACAAAATTTTAAAATACAATAACTCTGTTTTTTCAAATGAAACACCCTATATTTATTAGGCTCGTCTGATAGATATTATAAGTATCTTTTATTATTGTTAAGTCATACCTATGCCTAAAATTACTAGTTTTGGCAATATTTCGATTTTTATTTAAATTTTCGTAAAAAAAACTATTGTTTTTATTTTTCTAGTAAGCCATGACCAGCAAAGTCAAAACAAATGTAATTGAATATAATGTCATATTTATAATTATTATATTTATATTTATAATGTTTGTAAACTTATTTTCAATATCCAGTTGCGTAATAAAAACAAAATTTTATTAAATTAAATAAATACGTAACTAACTATGGTTATCAATTTATTTTAATATGGGATAATATTTAATTACATTTGTTTTTAGTTTGCTGGTCATGGCTTACTAGAAAAATAAAAATTATAGTTTTTTTCACCAAAATTTAAATAAAAATCGAAATATTGCCAAAATTAGTAAATTTAGGTATAGGTATGACTTAACAATAATAAAAGATACTTACAATATCTATCAGACGAGCCTAATAAATATAGGGTGTTTCATTTGAAAAAACAGAGTTATTGTATTTTAAAATTTTGTATATTTGGATGTCAACAGAAAACACCCTGTACAAAATTTTCGGTACTTAAAGATTTAAGACAGTTTATCTATCCCTAAACTTAAGAGCTTACAAGAAATTTTTGATTTTCGATACTCTTATTGAGAAATACAGGTAATTTTTTACTATTATGTTTTTTCCAAAATTTTAAGAATTTTGCATTTTGTTTGGCAACGTTGCAAAAAATTAAAAAACTAAATATGGCGTCATATGGACAATTTTGTAAGGAAACAAAAAATGCTAAAATATATAGGGTGTTCCATTTAAAAAAATGTATATTTTTATTGTCCCACTTTTTTGGACCACCCTGTATGCTTAAAAATAATTTTAGAACATATATTTTTTTATACCTCACAACTTTTATAAAAACTTTTTTTTGATATCTTTAATAGTAGAGACGGTATATTACTTTGTCAGACAAATGGGCCACCCTGTATGTGTATTACGACGTCTGTTAACGATAGTAGGTATTTGAAAAACCATGTATATTTATATGATCTATGATGTTCCGAGACATCTTAGGGTATGGTTCCTAGAAGTGACATGGATTGTTCTCAGAGGATACACATATAATAAAAATTAGTGTTGAAAGCTTAAGAAATTTTGTTAAGAATGTAAAGGTTTTATAGAGATTGCATTGTGAATTGGCAAAATGGTGTTTAAAGTACGTTGGTAGTTTTCTAGATTAACTCGATTAGGAGTAGGTGTAGGCAAATTTCATTCATAGTTTTCTTGAGCATTTCAATCAAAAAGCAGTCTACGCTGTGAGGATTTTTGCTTTTAATTTTATCAATCATTCTCCCATCTTTATCTATAGAACTTGGTAGTATGTTTTTCTCCCCTACTTCTATGGAAGTTCATTACTTTTCTTTAATAAATTAACTTCCTCAAAAGCTCTACGAGGGTGTTACTCACAATTTCCTAATATTTATTCCAACATAAGCTATACTTCTCCTGAAGATAAACGTTTATACGTTCGAAATATGTAGAGTACAATAAAATAAACGTGACGACTTAGAGTATTATTTCTCCCCATTTAACTTGCCACTTCTCTTCAAGTATGGACTACTTCTTTAAATTAAACCATGAGTATTTTACGAAAACGGGAATACTACCGCAAAGGTATAATCTTTAATTTACTGAAAATTTCATACAAATCGGTCTATGATTTAAAAAGTTAGTAAAGCTATTTTTTTATGAATATTTATATCCAGTCGCTCTTTTATCTTTCCGAAAAAAAATATTTTTCTAACTTCCATGACAAAAATATTACATGTTAATAAATTTGAACACTAAATGGTATATTAAGTCATTTTTTTTTTAACCTTTGATATGAATTTTGACTTTCATAACTTGGGACCGATCTAAGATCGCCGGTTTACAGTACATCAAAAATAATTAATAAGACTAAGAATATAATAATAAGACATCAAACAATATTTTTAACCAAATTTATTATGCGTAGCAAAATAACATGGATTGAGTGTTAGGATCAGGAGGATAAACAACTGGCCGGTTGAGCAGACGCTTTTTGAAATCCAGTTTGAGCCCAATGTACTCAATATTTTTCTAAGCTAAAACCGGAAAAGTTTAAAAACAATTAATGAACATATTTGGAAAATATTAACACTTCAAATGGGAACTTTTGTAGCAGAGGACACGACCGCTTAATCTGTGTACCTACTTTCATATATCGATAGTCTAGCGCAATTATGTAGTATACTTTTTGCTATAAACAAGAGAGGGCAATTCTAGGATTGCATGCACATCCAATTGAAATATTTTAAAATTTGGGGCTAAGAGCACCGTCTTCCGATCGGTTTAAGAACAGTAGAATTCTACACCAAATGTGTAGGAGCACTTAATTTCTTTCTCCAGTGCATCTAGCTAGTATAAATAGAGCTGTCTTACTGTACTTACAGTATTCACCTGACGACGACTGGAGATACTTACCAGTTGAAACGTTGTAATGTAAAACTAATAAAGACAATGCCTTTGTCTTAACGAACAGTTGGATGGTGTTATGCAAAACAATATGCACCCACAACACACACGTTGTTTAGAAAATGGCGTTTTTAACATTATAAAAACGATTTCAAAATTTTCGAAATGTTTATACCAAGAAAAACGTATCAATTTAACCTTTTTTTATAATATATATAACAAGTCATAGAAATTACAATATTCTTTAAAATTAGTGTGTTAACATTCTATTGCATAACACCATCCAGTTATTATACCAATGTGGAAAATACAGATAATTTTGAAAATATTTTTTACCCTCAAATAAAACAAGTATCAATTTTACCCTAAAGTTAATACTAAAATCTAATAAAGTAACCATTTTCGATACCCGAAATAGTTCATGCAAATTAATGTACACTAATCAACTTTAATTATGCTAC
This sequence comes from Polydrusus cervinus, assembly GCA_935413205.1. NCBI lineage: Eukaryota > Metazoa > Arthropoda > Insecta > Coleoptera > Curculionidae > Polydrusus > Polydrusus cervinus. The sequence continues at coordinate 11,903,769 of OW284520.1, read as the reverse complement.
AAACCCAACAAACATTTTACATTTAACACATAACTGTGAACTAGACCATCGATGTATACTTTAAAAAAGTTATAAGTTTACCTTTTTCAGTAGGAACAAACTCAGCCACATCGGGGTTGAGGTTCTCCGCGTTATGAGCGGCTTGCTGGGTTCTGGGAACCGGAGGGGGAGGTACTAATTGCGAAAGCACCTCCTCCTCTTTCTCACCATTGTTGTCAAGTATGGGCCATCTGGTTGGATTCTGTTTAGCCCGCACCTGCAAAAAAGTTGTACATGTAAATCATTTTGAACTGTACTAATTTCCATAAAGATTCCGTCAGCATCCGGTTCCACACAGGCCTCCGATACCGACACTGTAGTTGAGAGCCTAGAAACCTACAATAACAAAGTTGATCTTTTTTTAGTTACTCCTGTATGTTCCCTTACCCACCCATTGACTTTGCGAAATAAATTTTTGTAGTCTTGGGGTCCACGATGTTCTTAGATATCTGGTCTTGACCTTGACTTCTAAGGACCTCGCAAGCGCGCAGGCGCTGTCTACTCTCCTTCTTGGCACAAAGTATAGCATTTGCTTGCCTAAATCTCTGGCTGCCTAGTAAGTAATAGCAAAAGCATTTGTAACACATTGTTTATCGGCATTTTGTTAAAGGGTATCCCTGGCTTGGCCATGTCGGCATAATAAGGACCCTCGTAAATGGAAATATGGTTGAGATATTTAAAATATTTAGCAGGAAGATAATTCTGAAGATAAAATGAACACGAATATCTGAAATCAAAATTATCTACACCGCTTCAGATGGGAGGTATATACACTTGGTGAAGGCATTAAAAAAGCAAGATTGTTTTTTAACTAACATACCTGCTCGCCTGCGGTCACAATTTTCTCCTTGCTCTCTTTATCACAAAGCCTCCACATCTTAGCTTTGATAGCTTGGTGCTTACTATATTAAATTATGAATAATTTAATTTTAACTTTGATGACACTATTCTCTCTAGCTAGCAGAGTTAAACAGACAAAATGGCGGTGTACCGGGTACCGGCCTGCCGAGATGATGATGATGCAATTTTGTAGCTTGACGCTGATTGGGGATGAAGTCGGTTAAAAAAAGCGCTAAATTTAAAATAAGCTTCTGCTCTCAGGGTACTGCGACTATATAAATTACCCTACCAAATGTTTTTGGAAAATTTAACAAGTAAAGTTAAAGTATGTGTAATCAGTTATTGTTTAAAAGCATATCAAATATAAATTAATGTTTTCCACACATCACAACTGCACTTATCTTCAAATTAGTACAATTGTATTCGCAATTAGTACAATAGTTTTTAATGACATGACAACCCGTTAATGCCATCTGGATGTGGAAGGTTATATTTGATTGGTGCATTTAAGTTGCATACCAAAAAGCGGGACATTTAAAATGCATAATTGTGTCTAAAATTGTTTTTAATATAGACCAAACCATTGCATAGGGCATAGATAAATGTCAAGGTAAATGGGTGTTTTTGGGGAAGTTATATGAATAGTAAAACGCCAGAAAGTATGTTTTAAAATTATTATCGTTTATAAAATAAATGAATAAAAGATTAAATTATGAGTTTGAGTGGAGCGTTCGCCATTTCATATATTGACCAATATTTTTTTACTTTTTCATTTTATCCAAAACGTCTCCGGATACAGGTCTTTGGGGCGCCCTGCCGTTTTAAATTCAAAAAATTTGATTTAGACTTCTCTTAAGTTTTTTTTTAGGTATGACTGTACCTATAATCCATATTAGGCGATAAAAATAGTTTATTAAATGTATCTGTGAAAACAATAATGTTTAAATAACTATAGCAATAGAAATGTAACTTCAATTTTTACTATTAAAAGCTTAAAAGAACAAAAACTTTTTAAAATATATTACATTTTTTGAGTCTTGAATTTGGTTGCAGTTCTCGAAGGCTAGCAATATGTTGAGAAAGGTATATTTCAGTGCACCAGGAGGTTGACTATCTAGATTAATCTAGAACGACACGCGACAATATCGTTTCACGTCAAAGATGAAATAATACCATCGTTGAAAAATGAATTAAAAAGGGCGGATGCACGGCCATTTATAAATTATCGTCCTTATATAGCATAATTTTTACCTGCAGCATATTTTTTAAAATACTCTTAGCAGACTAGACCTGTAAATTTTTTGTGAACTAAATATTCTGTATTGTAGACAATTTGCCTTTAGAAGCGGTACTGGCGACACATCACCGAGTCTTTTGATAACATTGATGGTTTCTTCATAAATTTTAAAAGGGTTTTTGACCTTTTAAATCATAGCAACCTTTTAAATAAACTAAGTCAAAAAATGAATAGTAAAATTTTTGAAGGAACGCAAAGAGTGTGTTCGTGTTGGGGTGTCCTGAACGGTGAGGTCGAGGTGCCTAACCACAAGGTTACTTGGTCCTCTCCTCCTTCATCTTTATATTAATGACTTAGCCATGTCTTACAGTCGTCTATTTACCGATGATTGTGTCGTGTATAGAATATATAGAAGTGTGAGTAGAGGGAAGGACTCCAGTACACTGTAGAGAAGTCTTAAGAAAGTAAATTGATAGGTAAAAATAAATAAATGACCCTAAATATTAACAAGAGTAAGTTAGCTGTTTTCTGCAGTTCAGCCAGTTGACATTAAGTATTATCTCGACAGCGCAATATTAAATCTTTAACTAAGATGGTCAACTACCTTAGTGTAACTGTGGATCACCAATTACACTGGGGCGATCACATTAACAAAGTACCTTCAAAAGCTTATCATTCTTTTAACTGTTTGTAATGTGAAATCCTAAATCTGCAGGAAACCAAGCTGGGAGAAGGCTTACCTGACACTGGTAACCCTTAGTGGAATATTGCGGCAGTATTTGTAGCTGCTACCAGAGGTAGTTAATAAACCGAATTGAAATATAGATAAATTAATTTGAACTTTTCAATATCTGAGGCAGCACAGAACATTGGATGGAATACCAGCAAAGAAAGAAGTGATGCTAGCCAAGCTCTGGAGCGCGTTTATGATCATTTGTCAGGCGCGCTCTGGGACTCGGTTCTGGAGTCTCGCTTAAGAAAGTCCACGAATGTCGCATTCGAAAAATATCGGCGTAACTTGAGAATTGAGTCCCCAGAGCGCGTCTGACGTTAACTAATGGCTAAAGTTGCCGATCTGTTACAATTGTAACATATCTGTTACGTTTTTATAGGATCTGTTACGTTTTTAAAGGATCTGTTACGTTTTTAAAAGATCTGTTACGTTTTTAAAGGATCTGTTCGCCTTTAAGCAATCTGTTACGTTTTCTTGAGCTGTGATTTTTTTTTGGTAGGAGGACTGAGGGCTTTTTGTTTTTTAATTATCACTTTTGTTCGGGTTCGCCCTTTGCGTTGCTTGGGTAGTGGCATTTAGGTTTGCCTTTTGCGTAGCTTGGATAGGGGTAGTTAAGGTTTGTTCGGGTTTGCCCTTTGCGTAGCTTGGGTAGGAGTAATAATAATATAATAATAATAATATATATGTTGCCAGTGAGATATAAGCCTTTAAAAAGAATAAAGTTAGACCTAATCCTATATACCACAAACAACAAAGGGAATAGTTTACATAAAATTACATCGCTAATTGTTCACAAACTATCACACACAACAGATAAGCAGTTAGAGCGCAAGTTCACATGCTCAATTATTCATCACTTGAGGGATATAAGCCGTTCGTGTAAGGCAATTAATTAAAGTATTCTTGTGTCGAGTAAAAGGATTTATCGCTCAAATGGCTTCTAAGTCTGCCCTTAAACGTGCCAAGACTCTGGGCGGATTTAACGCTTTTAGGCAGCCTATTACACACTTGAAAACAAAAATACAAGGGACTCTTCCTGTAAAGACTTAATCTGTAGCCTGGCAAACAGGTTTCCGAAACGCTGCTTCTCGTCCCGTGTGAATGTGATTTTACAATAGTTGGAAACCTATCTGGATTCTGCCGAACAAAGACTGCTGCTTCAAATAATATAATAGAGGGCAGCGTTAGAATTCTGTTGGTTTTGAAAACCGGTCTACAGGAGTCAAGAGGTTTGCAAGAAAATATCTGTCTTAGTATTCGCTTCTACAGGACAAAAATACGACCCAAACGAGTGGTCTGTCACCAATATAGGATCATGTATCTCAGGTGGGAGTATGCCAGGGCATAGTATAATATACCAAGAAGTTGCTTTGTTGTTAAGATATTTTTTAAGTTGCGAGTGGCAAAGAAAGCAGATTTCAACTTTGTGGCTACATGTTCAACATGGATGGACCACGAGAGCTTTTCATCCAGGTACAACCCCAAGAATTTACAGTTAGTGACTCCCTCAACCGCATGGCCAGTTAGGCTGAGCCGCAACAAAGGCATAGCCTTTCTCCTATGGAACATCATGTAATGTGTTTTTTTTTGGGGTTTACAATAGGTTTATTCTTACAGCACCAATCATGAAACCTGGCCAGTATAGCGTTAGCATGTATTTGCACTTCATCGACATGCTTGGTAGAAATACAGACCGTTGCATCATCAACATATATAATAAGTTTGGACATATAATCTTCTGACAAAATGTGTTCTTCAAGATCAATAGGTAGTTTAGGTTTGTTCGGGTTTGCCCTTTGTGTAGCTTGGGTAGGGGTGTTGACCTTTTTTTTTAGAAGTCACTTTGGATTAGAAAGAGAGATGGGGACAGTCGATTGGGAGAAGATATATTCTATAATGTTGTTACTATATTAGTAAATCTATACACTATATTGCTAATACCATAATTCAATAATGACACTATTGTAGGCAGATGATCAGGGTCCGTTGAGTGTGCGCAGCTCGGAAATTTGCTTCTTGATGTAAACATTTGACAGGACCAACTTTCAAAATATTTTTACAAGCTTTCATTTAAATTCACGCGTTAGTTCGGATGTGTACAGTTTATGGTCAAATAAAGCTAAGTAACCAATATTTTACATACGTGAAATACCTTATTCCTGGTATTGAACCGCAATTCGTGCAAAAAAGGATCATGCACTTTTTTCTACCCATCTTAAGACACAAGTCGCTATCAATAAAAAATGCCTGGTAAAGTTTTATACCTAAATTCGCACCCAAAACTTAAAAATAATATCCACAATCACATATGGAACATCCGAACGAATACAACGTAAAAAAAGGTGGAAATGACTAACAACTTACAAACTAACAAAAAAAATGTCTAAAGTAAAGTTTTATAAATATTAACCCCAAAACTTGGAAATTATACCCACACACGAAGGAACGAAATAACACCTAATGTGCAAACAACGGCGAGCCGGTTCTGTTTACGATCTGTTAGATATCATGTCGGTTGCCTAATTTTTTCCCTACTGCGCAAGCGCCACGGGCCCAAGTTCAGATTATTTTGAATCGCACGATGGGTACCTTCTTGCTTCGTGCGGCTGCTTGTATTGACAATATAGTGTATGTATATATGTGCGCCCAACGGACAGAAAAGAGAACGTAATATACAGCTATAAAAAATTAAATAAAGATAAAACAGGTTGTAATGTTGGATGCTGGGCTGGCTGCTTATCGACGGCTGATTAGGCGCCGTCTGCAAGAAGCTGGTAAAACAGGAAAACAAGGCAAAGTGGGGTTTTCTCTTTATTTAATTTACATCTGGTATATTACGTTCTCTTTTCTGTCCATTACGCGCTTGATTGTAAAAGTATTTTGCCAGATCTGTATAGTAATCAATAAAGTAATTAATTCATAAAAGTACTCCATTCCAAAAGATTACATTCCTGAAAATACTCGATTCTGCATAACAAAAAATATATTAATATAACAATTATGTCCAAAATGTTTTTACTTTTATGGTTAAAAAAAATGTAACTGTTTGATGGTACCAGTTTAAGGCGAAACATGCAGCAAAAATAAACACAGAAAAAAATAGTTGAGATTTCTGTTTTTTTATTGATAAAAAGCGAGAAAATATCCAATATTTTTTTGTTATAATACAATCAGAATAAAAAACCAATCGGCTCCCTTGCTAGGCGATGGATAAAAAATTAACTTACCTTAAATCCTGGAGACAATTCAACTTTCTCCGAGGTACTGATAGCGTCAACGATGAGCGCGACATTGTTCGTCAATGCTTGAACTCTGTGAAAAGACGCTATCAATGCTACTGGTAAATAACCTTCTGGATCCATTTTTCTTCTTAAGAAAAAATCTCGATTTAGATTGTCCTCGCTGAAGTAGTATTCTCTAGAAAAAAAAAATATGTATATAGATGCATAGTATACGCCTTCTCATATACAGGGTCTTATGTTATGGCAATGAGTTATTATATTTAAAAAGGCGACTATTTGAGTGTACTAGTAGAAAAACACTCTCAAATGGACTATGAGGTGCAATTTTGGGGTGATGCAAGTGACAGTATTAGCATCCTTTGAGCTCAGAAAAGATATTTGCGTGCAATCAATAGACTGAATTTTTCCGGTATGGCATAAGGTTCGTAAGTTTGGCTGTAGAAAAAATATACTGTTCAACTCGAATGGATTGTCCATATCGCACTCTGAAGTTTGAACACTGTGTGATAGAGACATCACATCCACTCGTCTGTTTAAAGGTTGGAGACAAGGACGTTTCTTGAACGGCAGTAGAGTTTTGGACTTGCATTGTCTTTATTTGTTTAGAATCACTACGTTTCAACGGGTAAGCATCTCCAGTCGTCTTCAGCACATTTTTAATAAAAATATCTAAATCATAATTTTTTATCTGGAACGACATTTCATAATCTTGTGCCGGAAGAGATTTCGCAGGAAGATTGAAAGCTGTTTATTGGGATTAATCTGCTACAAGGAGACCCTAACCCCAAAATCGACTACAGAATGACTGAAAAAGCTGGTAAGGAAACTTCAAGAAAAGAATAAACTCTTGGAGGAAAATTCAGACCTGCTAAGAGAAAAATAAGGTATGAGGAAAACCTATATTTGGGTAGTTATTACAATTCAACAATATTTTGTATAAATAAAATATTACTACTCCTTGATAAATATTTATATTTGAGAAACTCATCCAATCACTTTTTAAAATTAAACAAATAGCTGTAATTTAGAGTGCATTTAATATAAATCAATGTAACATGTATTAATTATTACTTTTATGCATTAATGAATGAACTCTTCTATCAATATAGGAATAGACGCTATAGACGCTACTTAAAATTAGGTAATTTATTTTTTAAATTTTCAAAAGCTATTCAAAATAGACAAGTATGTGAATTTGAAATTTGACACTCCATACTTTTTTTTAAATCGACAGTCTGAAAATTTGGGTAGAGACCCCTAAAATAAGACTGTATGCAACCCACGCCAATGGAAAAACAATATCGATTCAAATCTTAACATATTATGGTTCCTATAAAAACCTAAGTATTGTTTTTCTCAAGTATCTTTTATATTAAAAAAATGAAGGAATGGCCCAGGAGGGATCAAAATGTCATTGGTCGGCCAGAGAAAAATGACTTAATCCGCCCCTGATACAGAATAATCCAAAATGTTTTCAAAATATGAAATAAAATAGGTAGCCAGTGTGTTCATTAAATAAAGACTCTGAGAAACCAATCAGTAACCTTATAAAATACAGCTCTTATTTTTTTTATAACTAAAAACACAATTAACAATAGCCAATAAAAAAGAATAAAGTAAAATGTAATATTATCATTCTTCATATATGTCAGGCAATTTTGCTTGAAATGGCACCGTATGTAAAAAGGGCTTTTTAAAGCCAATTACATTTTTATATATGTGGGGATTCTCTGGTGAAGTAGCACTTCACTCACTTCCCCTAAATACCCGTCACTAGAAATCTAGTATAATTATTAATATTAAATAATTAACCATATTTTATTAATATGCTTTAAATTGGTTCCTTTATGATGATTTATGTAAATTCTAAGATAAATAATTCCTAGGTCGAGCTATTGCGTGTTTACTTTAAAATACTGTTAGTGCATTATTATACTAATAGTGTCCTTGTTTGGGAACTGGTCCAGACTATCGGGAATGTGCAAAAAAATGACTTCCTTAACCACATTCTTGTTTCTCTCGAACTAGATTTTTTTTGTTTTAAAATATGAAGTTTTTGGGTCAGCAACAATAAAAAAATTTAAATAAAAATTATGCTTATTTTTAAATCACTTCCGTCAATTTAAATTACTTCAATTTTTTAAAAACATACGTGTGTTGATTCTCCTGTATCACATGCAGGCCCTATCTTTATCTAGTTTTTAATTCTCCTGCAAAACATCCATATTTTAACGGTTCACATACCTCCTACAGTGGCATACACCACTTTCTTCGGTCCCAGGCGACCCTTATCACCCGCATTAGGTACTTAAACATGAACCTATTCCCCGGCTGAAGTAGGGTTTGTTCGCAGCCATCATGCCGGCGAACTTCCAGGTAAACAACCATGCAAAAATAAAGTGATATGACCAAAGACCTGTTTTCTTGATAACAGGCCTTTGGAACGAACCGAACGACGCGTATTTCTACGGGTATGAACAACATAATCAGCGGAAATGGGGAGGGACACGCGACGTAAAGACTATAAGAAGAAAAACTTAACCTGAAGATAATCAATATTTTAGGGGAAGTAGTGCCTCCCTTGTTTTCATGGACAGCACGCCCCTTACCTAATAGAATAAAGATTTTGAAATAGTACTTTTAGTTAGGGTCTTCTTATGGGTATATTTGTTAAAGCTAATTAAACTTCTTATATAAATAACAAATAAAGGCAACATCATTTTATAGGTTTAGTAATACTTACATTTGGTTACGAATATATTCTTTAAGAGTAGGTCCATCCAAATTCAGGTAATTATTGCTATTAAAGTAGTACGTTCCCATATATGGCACCACAAAGTTCTGTCCATCTAAGGAACCGCCAAACTTTGACAGCTAGAAAGAAAGAAAATAAAATGTTATAAGTGCCTTCCTTCCACCTCTTCTGTCTAGTTTAAACTTGACACCCCCAAAATTTGCCTACTAATGTAACTAACTACGGAGAGAATTAAACTAAAAACCCAAAAAAAAAATGTATCTTTTTTTTTAGTTTTTTTTAAAATTAATTATCTTGAAAACATTCACATAGAAAATTGTATATAACTTTTTTACTAAATAAACGTATATTATAGCGCGTTGGAAATATTGTTAATGTTATACACCAAAAACACACCTGTGCAAAATCACCCCCATTTTCCATAAAGTCTCCATCGTTAGGACCTCGGGTTCCAGTCCTGTTAAAAGGAACCCTTCTGCCGCCTCGATTTCTCCATCTACCCCTAGGCGCTGCAGACGCTGGCCTTTGCTGCCTCTGATTATGGTAGTTAAGGCTTTCTGCCCTCCAGTCTCTATCTCCATCACTAACTGTCGACTGGACATCGCCTGCAATAAAATATCACAGTATAGATGGTACTCTACGATATGACATATGTACATGCCTAATGCTAATGAGGTGTGGCGCGGTTATTTCTTACTTGATATTGTGTCTATTTTCTTATATAAAATAGATATAGTCTTAATATAATTTATTAATTTTTGTTTTGGGTTAATATCCCAATAATGGTTCGATGCAAGAATGAAAAAAGCTATATCGCCATAACCTGGCGATGCTTTGATATTTCCTAAACGAGGTGAAATTGTCTATTTTTTCACTTTTAAGGCCTTACCCGGTGAAAAAAATAGCCTTCTCCTGGCCATTTCACAATAATTATAAAGATGATGACCAGTAACGAACACTAAAATGACTCCAAAGATCTGGTTTCAAGAAATGATTCTCTCTTCTTCAAATTCACACAACACTTATGTCAAAAAAGGAAAATTGTGAGATTCTGATTAGCCAATCACAGTAAAAAGCGCAGAAAATAAAAAAAACAGTTGCAAAAAGCAAAACCCTGAAGCACAGGAAGAGTGACCCTTAAATTCAAGGTCAATTAAGACAAGGTGCTCATCGTACAGCCAATAAGAAATTGTTTTGAAATTTCCATTTTCTGGTAAAAGAAAACTGTAATCTGAGTGAAGGGCACTGCATAGTTATCTTTAAATAATAAATAACCCAGTCTTTGGGAAGGATAATCAATGCAATTTGATATATTTTCTTGTTATGAATGTTTATAATATAAGTATAGAGAAAAAATTAAAAGCTCCAAGTGAAAAAACATTTTTTAGTACAATTATTATAAGCCTCGCAGTAACAACCCTGAAAACTTCAATATTTGTCATAAACAACTATTCATCAAAATAAGGGCTTGGCATTTGATTGAAAAGGGTCGAAAATTATCCATAATAACAGAAAAATACATATTGCCATATAATCAGTACATAAAAAAGAAAATCAATAATAATCCATAATCTTAAAATGCCTACTAGCGCCATCCAGTGACAAACTAAATAACTATTCAACTGCCATGTTTAGTGTTTAGTGGCTCTATTTGATTGAATTTTGACCGTTTCTCTGACTCAGCTCTCGACCACTCGGCTCTCGCTCTGGGTTTTCTTTTGTTTTACGATTTTGGGGCATTATTATTCGAAAAAAACTTTATCATTATTTATTATTTATCAGTGAAAGTGTTTTAAATCTTTCGCAACAATCCCTAATCCTAAATTTGGTAAGTTTGTTCTTGGCGTGTGTTTTGGATGCAAGCAATTGAAAGAAATGGCGACTAACTTCAAAACGTCCTGAAAAATTATTAGTTTTAATAGACATTGTTTAAGATATACATTTTTCTACAACGTTATAAAATATATTTACTAGCATGGATCAATTTTAAAGTAGTTGGTAAATAATTAAAGACTTTAAATAAATTTATGAATCACAGAAATGGCTGTTAGGCAGCCTTCGTTGCTAATGATGATGGTCACTTTCTTTTCTTCCCTTGTTTTTTTTTTTAATAATTTCTTGTGACTTTTGCAGTTCTTTATAAGTGGAAATGGAAAAGTGTCATCAGTCGATGAGGATTACGGACAGTGAGAATCATAGAAGTTATTAGTAATGAATTTAACATTAGAAAACTCATCGAGTCCTAGTTATCAGTAATAAAGCTGGGATCAATTTTTTATTGAGTATATTTTTTATAGCCCCATTTTAGTGTCCCACAGATTTTTTAAATAGGCACATAAGTAGCTTACAAAAAAGTGCTATGTTCGAAAGCTTAAAGTACTCACAGACATACAAGTAGTATGCATCGATAAAAGTATTTTAGGCAATTAGCAATCAAATTAAGAGGCTAAGCAGTGACTGGTGCATTACGTATTATACTATTATTAATTAAAAACTAATTCTATGGAAACAAAATTCAACATACATTTTCTTACAAAGCGATTTTAAGTTTGCTGGTATCTTGGTTACCATCTTTGAGAAAATAACCAACATACTTAATTTTCTAGTACCTAGGTACACATTTCTTAAAAAAAACTAGCGTCTGTTGGAATATATCCAAAAAGCAGGGTTAACATTTAAAAAATTTGGAAATTTGAATATGATTATTGTTGCAAGCCATTATTACACCCCTATGAGAGGTTACAAGCTGTTTGATGGATGTGGTATGTGCACTGTGATATAGATAAAATATATTAAAAAATTAGGGTGGTGGTGGTAAGGTTTACTCATTTTATAACGTGATCTTTAATAATCCTGGAAATTATTTGAATATGACTTTACTTGCAATTTATTAAATTGTGTTTCATCATTTAAAATCTAAAAAATTGTTCAGCATACTTTTGACTAATGTTTATTATTGTTTGTTTTTGTATTTAAAATGTGTATTTCAAGAATTTCATAAAACAATTTTGTAGGCAACAACCCAGAAAAAGTGTCACTGAATACACTATGTCGGGTCATCAGGAAAGTTGCCATCAAATGGAAAATGTAATATTGATTTTGCGCCAAATTAAATTAGCTGTTAAGAATTTATGCAAACATTCTAAGAAGCAAAAAAAAATAACCAAACATCGAATTTATTACAAACATTTGAACGGATAGTCAGTTTTTACTTTATTTGAGCACGCTACTGAATTTTTTAAATTTTAGTTACAGGGGTCTGACAGAGACAGCTTATATTTTTCAAATTTGATACACTATTTATATGTACCTACAGTTACAGTGTGTCCCTGGATGGACAGAACTATATTTGTAAACTTTCTTACTCTTAATTTTCAAATTTAATATTTGAGCTTTTATTTACATTAGAAACATTTTAACTTTTTTCTCAAATAACAGGTAATTTACTGTTTTTTAAATGGGGAGAAATAATACTCCAAATCAACCTTTACTAAGGTACATATACAGGATGACAATTTGAAAACGAACAGCATTTAATATTGCCTCTACCAATGATAGTATGAAAATTTGGCGAAACACGTCAATTGATATATCGAGGGGGACATTTTTTAAGACATTTGTTGTCGTGTTACTTTCAACCCCCTAACCCCCAGGGCACCTACCCCTAAAATTTTAAATGGCAACCCCTATTTATTTTGCCATTTTTGTGTTCCTTATAAAATTCTACATAAACTGTATCATTTTTTTTTTCAAAAAATGTAATTATTTTATTTTTTCTAGTGGCGATATCGAAGACGAAATGTAGAAATACATTCCAAATTCCTTTATTTATTTACATTTCGTCTTCGATATCGCCACTAGAAAAAATAAAATAATTACATTTTTTGAAAAAAAAAATGATACAGTTTATGTAGAATTTTATAAGGAACACAAAAATGGCAAAATAAATAGGGGTTGCCATTTCAAATTTTAGGGGTAGGTACCCTGGGGGTTAGGGGGTTGAAAGTAACACGACAATAAATGACTTAAAAAATGTCCCCTCGATATATCAATTGACGTGTTTCGCCAAATTTTCATACTATCGTTGGTAGAGGCAATATTAAATGCTGTTCGTTTTCAAATTGTCACCCTGTAGGTATATTCAATAAGAAACCTTCATTTTTATTGTACTCTACATGTATAACGTATAAACGTTCATCTTCAGGAGAAGTATAGCTTATGTTGAAATAAATATTAGGAAATTGTGAGACCCTCATAGAGCTTTTGAGGAAGTTAATTTATTAAAGAAAAGTGATCAAGAAATGCCATAGAAGTAGGGGAGAAAGCATACTACCAAGTTCTATAGATAAGATGGAAAAATTGTTGATAAATCATCTTTATCTATATAACTTGGTAGTATGTTTTTCTTCCCTGCTTCTATGGAATGTCATTCACAATGTCCTAATGTTTATTCCATCCAACATAGGCTATACTTCTGAATATGAACGTTTATACGTTCGAAACATGTAAAGTACAATAAAATAAGAGTTTCTTATTGAATGATACCTTAGTGAAGGTTGACTTAGAGTATTATTTCTTCCCATTTAACTTGCTACTTCACTTCAAATTACTGTTTTTTGTTTTCTACCAAGTTGGGTTAATTCGAAATTTCAAATATGGCTATAATCTTTTCAGATTAAGCAATACTTTTTATGAAGAATAACTATTTTTCTAAAATGCAAAAAAAAAAGTTTACACTGGGCTTTTTACTAAATTTTGATTTTAACCCCTAACTACTTTTGAATCTTTGAATTATCCCTTGAATTTGTTTTTTCAGTTTTTTATTTGGATCTGTTATTCTAACCGAGGCTTTGACATAAAACTGCCATATTATGTTGTCTTCTTTTCTTCCAGACATTTATATGTTTACTCCTCTTAATACCCAAGAAAAAATTACAATTATTTTCTTCCACTTCCTTAACCATCTACTATCAAAATACGCGAGACGTATTGGACAATGGCAATTTATAGATCCAAAAAGAAACAAGTCGCGATCGGAATTTTCTTGTAAGAGCGTTCTGACAAATATTTAGGCTGTAATTTGTACTATATATTTTTTTAACTGACATTAAAACCATTTTTTTTTTTGAAAAAGCAAGATAATTAAATTTTTTAATAAAATTTTAAAAAAATTGATTTTTTTAATAAAATGATTGTGTAAATAATTTAAACATTTTCATTAGATTTCTCAAAATGGAGATGCATGATGCTACAACTCATCCCTGGCACCATCCGTACTACAGTCTGATTAAAGACATATATAACCCATTCTTGTATCACAACCAATACTACTGTGAACTAACCGAACTCGAACTCAACAACATGTTAACGGAACGTGATACATACGTCAAAATCACGTAAGTACATTTGGTAATTGTAAGTAACATGTAAATCAGCTACCTTATCTAAACGTTGCGACGATGTAAAAAAAGTGTTTTAAAAAAAGGGACATTTTTTATCAATATTTCCACGTCCCTAGCTTATTCCAAATAGTGAATTTTAATCTTTTCTTATTAGTCCTAAAAAATGACGTTCTTGATTTTTTTCTGTTTCAGAGACAGCGAAACTGGATCCATTGAACTTACTCCTACCGAACGTGGCTGGGTTGTTTACTTGCGTGATTGTTGCTTGTTTGAGATCCATAGAAGAAAGTATAAGCCTGTTTTAATAGATATTATCAAACTTAGGTTCAGAAACTTAAAAGGCACTAGAAAGTCAAGAGTTTCCGCATATCGTAAAGTTGCACAATGGATCAAATCAAATTTGGCTACATTTAAGAACGGCGACTACCTAGTCGTTACGGATAATGATCCAGAAAGTCAGGAAAATCACTGCTCAAGTTGCCTGGATAAAACAACTCAATGTCCGAGCGAATCAGGATCAACGGAATCCACAGATTCGGAACAAGACGGGTCTATGGACAGTAACGAAGATACTCAAACGGAAGAGGATGAAGCAGATGAATTAAAGAACATAACTGTTGAGGAATTAACGAAGAATATAAATGTTGACGAAGTAACTGGAAATCCGTTAACGTTGCATTGGAAATGGATGGTGTGGCCAGATTATTCACGAAATTCATTCGGCAGGTACACTAAATTTTTGTAATTCTATAAAGTGAGGAAATTTATGTCTGCTTTTGTCTGAATATAATAATATACTTTTTTACTATTGCAATTTAAAAACTAATTTTTAAACTTCTAAATGTATTTACGTGACAAAAAGCGAGCAGTGATACACTACTGGTCGAGAGGCAATTAATTTTTAAACAGTCAACAATTTTAATGAAAAAAGGTGCTTAAACTGGTTTTCATTTACTACGATTCTTCAGAATCGTTGGAAAGCAGTTCTAGGACCTTTTTCCTCTAAAAATATGAATATTAAAAAATTAGTCAGTTAACACCTTTCAATCAATTTCAGTGCTAGGGAAGACATGCCGAGTACTTCAGCAGCTCACGCTTCAACCTCGACGACCCCACCAGAAACTCTTATGGATCCAACTTCAGATATCGAAATACCCTTTATGAATCTTCTATCTCTCGAGACTGATAATGATCAGCAAACGAATATTGTTCAGTGAACAGCGTCTTGGTAAGTGTTATGCATGTTAAATGATCTTGACAACTTATACATATCGAATTTATATGTTGGAAAGGATTTTGACATACCACAAATTTTGTGTTACATGCATAGCACTACCCACATTTTGATACTTTGCCTTTATTGATAGGCTTAGTTCTTGTTTTTTTTCTCTGAATACGTCCACGTTTATTCGGATACCAGCAACGCGTTCTAGTTCTAACAAAGGTACCTATGTTTTATTGTATAAGATTAATAAACTAAGTGTTTAAAAATAATTAGATCGCGAGCAAAACTGGATATATACAGCCTCATTAAATAAAACATGATTTTCCTTTAAACTTAATGGATTATAACACTGTTTGTGAGTTTTTTACAATGAGAGGCATTTGATATGTTTTGCTCCGCGACCTCTAAATACAATTTTAGTAATTTTACGAATATTTTGTCAACGTTTTTCTTTGTTTATTTGATAATGTAAAAGAAATAAGTTAAAGTTAATATTAGTAATTACAATATAATTCATATTCTATGGTTTTAGTTAAGCTTTTGTTTATTCTAATAGATAAGTTTATAAAGCCCATGTGGCCGATAGTTTGTAGTTGTATTCTACTTAAGAAATTATTGTTTGTTGTGTTAGCTCTCTAGACTATAGTGCCCTAGTTTGAGAATATTATCTCCTATACTTATATACTACTAGTTTAAAACTTGTTCATTCGTTCTTTAATAAAAAATTTTTCAAAAATAAGTTTTTTATGTTTATAAATATGTAGTAATTTTATTCCTGCTCATAAAAATGAATGGCGTTTGTAATTTCGAGTACACTCGCAGTTAATAATTAAGTAAGGAGGCAAAAATGAATTAGGCCAGCTCTGACTTGACGTGTGCATGACTATAGTTATTAAATAGATCCTTATGACGTCACACTTTTTTGGAACACCCAGTATAAACAAAAATATTTTCCTGAAATGCGCCCTAGTATAAAGGTAAAGTCTGAAAAATATCAAAATCCTAACTTAATTAATAGGTGAGCTACAGAAGACGGGAGGTGAGGTGCAGGACCCTTGTAGACATATCCACTCTTGTTGTACAAACTACTATTCTATACCTTGTGTTCTTGTATGTAGGTGATACACGCCCTTAACATAAAGCAACAAATAAAAAAAAACACATCTACTTACCCGGTCGTTCATTGTTATTATTGTTATGATTATTTCGCCGCCTGTCATTTTTATGAGCCTTTGTCAGATCAATTTCCAACGGGACCCATTTGTGCTTCGAAGGTTTTCTTTTATCGTCTGACAGTGGATGTTCATTTGAGGTTTGGTGTTTGTCCCTTTGAGGAAGAGTAGGTGTGGCTGGACTAAAAGACCGTTTCTGCTGTTGAATAGAAAAAAGAAAAGTAAAGTATAAGGAGATGATTTATAACAACTAATTATGTGCTCAATATACTGTTGTAAAATAGAGGACTAGTGACGCAATCATTTTTTGATCAATATATTTTGTAACTTTTTCGTTTTATCGAAAAATCTGTCAAATACCCATGTTTGAAGCATAATGACCTAGATTTAAAGTTAAAAAAAAAACTAAGGCAGGTAGATAGTAGCGGGTATAGGACCAAATTGTGTGTATAGGACCAAATTGGTCCTATACCCGCTACTATCTACAAAACACTGTTATAATCCCTTTACCAAACGTAGGAAGAGAGAGAGACTGACACCCCTAACCCTACGAGGCAAAAATATTCCAGTGTCAGAAGAGGTCAAATACCTGGGAGTAACTTTAGATTCCAGACTGACCTGGAACAAACACGTGGAAAAACAATCCGGAAGTCGGAAGTAACCTTCATAGTCACTAGGCGAATGTACGGAAAACGTGGGGACTCTCACCTGGACTGGTGTACTGGCTGTATACCAGAGTGGTAAGATCCGCAATTACATATGCAGCCTTGGTATGGTGGCCAAAGGTACAGCAGAAACCACAATATCAAAAATAGGAAGCCTGCAAATACTGGCCTGCTTGATCATCCCAGGGGCTATGAAATCAACCCCCACATCCGCAATGGAGATCATCCTACAAGTTTTTACTTCACTTGGTGGTAAAAGGAGATGCAATAATGGGACTCTATAGATTGCAGACAGAGTTCGACGCCGCTCCTCGACAGGCAGAGAACTGGACACGACATTTTAAGCGAGACTATAGGTGGACCTGCTTTCCAGGACCAATAATTGGTTTATATATTGGTCCTATACGCGCTACTATCTACCTGCCTTAATCTGGATTAGGACACTAATTTCACATGTTAAAATTTTGAATTTATAGGGTAATTAAAGCAGAAAAAAAGATGACAAAATTTTATTTTTTGCCTTTGCTAATGCATCAATCAAAATTTCTTTAAATTGAAACTGTAAGTAATTGCTATCCTAAGACTGGTATTTAAGCACTTTTTGGATAAAGCGAAAAGGTCACGAAATATTGAAATAGCTAATACATGACAATATTTCCTTCTTTTATTTAAAAAAAATTGAATACCTAAATATATTCTATAATTTGAAGTAGTCCATACTTAAAGTGAAGTGGTAAGTTAAATGGGGAGAAATAATACTCTAAGTCTCTATATTCTATAATAATTATTCAATCTACTAATTACATCATGGGTTAAGAAAATGATTATTTATAATTAAATATGTGACTTTTTGGATGCTCTAGAAGACACTCCATACATTTTTTTAATCGACCATCTAAAAAGTTGAGTAACGACTCCTAAAATCAGTCTACATGGGCATGACCTACTCTGGAAAGCATGTGGCGTCGACCCACATATAGTATGTATAACCAATATATTGCTAATGGTATGTACAAGATTTGTGATCCAGATGGAGGACTTAAAAGTGAAGGCTAGTGATGCATTCGCCATTTCATTTTTTGATCAATATTTCTTATCATTTTCGCTTTATTAAAAAAAAAAGCCAAATACCCGTCCTTGAGTAGCAATTACCTACAGTTTCCAACTAAAGAAATTTTGATTAATGAATTAATAAAATCAAAAAACGAAAATTTGTGAAATTTGGCCATTTTTCTCTTTCTACTTTTATTACTTTACAAATTCAAACTTGTTAACTTTAATTTGTAGGTAATTATACTTCAAATGTCGGTGTTTGGCCGATTTTTGGATAAAAGGAAAAATGAACGAAATAGTAAAAGAAATGGCGAATGCGTAAATAGACCTCACTCCTAAGGGGAATACAGAACTTGCGCATTTCACATCATTTTGTAGAACATGTAAATAGTGAACAGGGCAGGTAGATGAGGATGTTTTTCAAAATGTGGTTTGAAACATATATTTTGTGTAAAAATAATCCTATAGCCAATTTTCGAAAATATTATCCATAATAACACCACAACAGGGAGGAGCTAGATATATCTGAACAAAAAAAAATGTCCTCATTTACAAAGTAACTAAGATTGATCTGTGAGGAACTTTATTCCCGGCAACAGGTAGGTTTTAATTAGTTATAGCATGAAGTGATCTATGAAACAAATTTCAGAAAAGTCTGGATTTATAAATGAACTTATATACAACGTGATTCCTAAGTTGATACTTCTTTTTTAGCTGTGTTTAGAACGCATTAAAATAAACAACATTTTTAAATACCTTTTTTCCAAAAACTTAAGAATAGGCGAGATACAGAAGTAAAAATTGTAAGTGCGGGCCTGGTCATCAAAACGTACTATAACTGCTATACTTTATGTTGTTTGTCTTATCTCTTATTAGTCATGCAATTTACGGGTCAGTGGTGAGTTATTTGGCAATACGCTGCGGTGTGTTTTCCTGAAGCAAGTTAATTTTAAACTGGTGACACGTGAAAATGGTAAAATTTGAAAACAATGAACTAGTAGATATGATGCTAATTTACGGTATCATCAAAGTGCAGCTGCTGCTTCAAGATTATACGCAGAACGCTTTTCCTTGCGGGCTCATCCTACACCCAGAAGTTTTCTTAATGTTATTGAACGGACAAGTTAGGCAGAACCGTATTTGATCCATAGTGTAATAAATGAATGTAAGAAGGTACCTTATTTTTGCATTTTTTGAAAAACGGTATTTGAAAATGTTGTTTATTTTAATGCCTTCTATGCACAGCTAAAAACGAAGTATCAACTTAGGAATATTGAGCACTTTTATATTGTATTTGCAAAAGTAATTAAAATATATTTTTCTATTCTATACGATGCTTTCATATAGCCATGTTAGTTAGAGAAAGTGGATAATAACCAAGAGGTGTTTTTCTCTATAGATCTAAGCTTTATTAATTTAACGCCTTAATACACCTATAGGAGCATCTCAAGGGGACAATAATTATATTTGTTTACCTTACGTACCTTTTTGCTGTCACCCACTGCGTGTCCAGGTTGTACAGTCTAAAAAAATTAAAAAGTCGACATGTTATTTAAAAATAATTAACAAAGCTAGAAAGATTAAGAAATTAACTTTTTTTTTTAAATTAGGACTGTTAGTAAATATTTATTATACAGGGTGGAGATTTTAAATGGAACGCTGCTTATAAGGGCTCTAGAAATAAGATTTCGCTAAAATCCAAAAATGCGTCCTCAAAGACTTTTATGGGCCTCGTTTTTGTCATGTAAAAAAAATTGGGACCCCAAGGTGGGGGCGCAGCACTAACCAACTTTTTTTTTAATTAGAGGATACTAGTTAAGGCACCTTTTCGGAAAGCTTATTGAAAAAGGAATTTCTCCATATATTTTTTTTACTTCTGTTAAACCACGTGTGAAATTTAATAAAAGCTAATTTAAGGAACAATTACATTACCAATAACTTTAAAATTGTAATGTCACTTTTTTAGCATAGCAATTGTTAAAAATATGTCCCGTGAATCTGATTAAACCGATGGTAGAACTCTTCCCTTACTCTCTCCAAAACTTCTGGACTGATTAAACGTACCTCTGCCCGAGTCCTTGCCTTCAACTCTTCCAGATTTCTACGTCTGATGACATGGACCCTTCTTTTTAAATCGCCTCATAAATAAAAATCTAAGGGTGTAATATCTGGAGATTTGGGCGGCCACTCTATAAATCCTCGCAGTCCTATCCATCTATTTGGAATTGTAACATTTAATAATTCTCTTACATTTCTTGCAAAGTTTTTAATACCAGAATTTAAAGAATAAGTCCCTAATTATGGAAATCTAGACCAAAGGATATTTTTCCAGCAGGATGGAGCCACTCCTTACTTTGCAAGAAAAGTAAGAGATTTATTAAATGTTACATTTCCAAATAGGTGGATAGCACTGAGAGGATTTATAGTGGCCGCCCAAATCTCCGGATATTACATCCTTAGATTTTTATTTAGACGGGTATAATGTCACCATACCTAGAAATCTGGAAGAGTGAAAGGCGAAGTTGAAGTGTCAGTTTGGTCTGTGCTAACAGATTCATAGGGCACATTTGGGATCCCAATTTTTTTACATGACAAAAGCGAGGCCTATAAAAAATCTTTGAGGACGTATTTATGAATTTTAGAGAAATATTATTCCCAGAGCCGCAATAAGCAGAGTTCCATTTAAAATATTCACCCCGTATAACACTACATACAGGGTCCGCACTTAACGCAAGATTCCATAGTATCTAAACCACTTTTTAAAATTTTTCAAAACAGAGTTATAGGAAAGCATTAGATCTACAATTTAAAATTATTTTAAATTATACAGGGTGTTCCAAATAATCAAGACATATCCAACATAATTTTTGTTTTAAATAGAACACCCTATATAATATATTATTTTCTAATTTCCTATAAAATTTTACGTACTATTTTGAATACAATGTCATATATATTATATTATTCAATTGTTTTTGATATATTGACGTTTAAAATATGGCATTTTCAGACTTTGACAGGCTGTATCATTGGAACGGCGCATCTTAAAGAAAAATGGTTTTCACTTCCCTCTTAGTTTTTTTAGTTAGTCTTAGTTTTTTATTCTCTATCTAAAGAGACCTTTGGTCTAACACCTTAAACCAAAAAAAGTTGTAACTTAAGAGAATGAAAAACTAAGATAGGGAGGTGAAACACATTTTTCTTTAAGATGCGCCGTTCCAATGCTACAGACTGTCAAAGTCTGAAAATGCCATATTTTAAACGTGAATAGTATATCAAAAAGAATTGAATTTATACATATGACATTGTATACAAAATATTACGTGACATTTTATAGGGAATTAGAAAACAATATATTATTATTATATAGGGTGTTCCATTAAAGGTATGTTTGATATGCCCTGACTGCTTGGGACACCCTGAATAATTTAAAATAATTATAAATTGTAGATCTAACGCCTCCTTATAAGTCTGTTTTTAAAAATTATTAAAAAGTTGAGTAGTTTAGATGCTATGGAATCCTGCATTAAAAGTGGGCCACCCTGTATACTGTCAATCACAAAAAAAAATGATTTATGAAATTTTTTCTCGACATATTTCGAGTCATTAATTAAGCATAAATCGAGTATACGTACAAAATGAAAAAATCTATACTTTTTTCCTTGGAAAAATAAACAAAAAGCTAACCTCTAGCGGAGGGTCTCCAAGCGTAGGCCAGTCACAAATATCAGAAAAATCACTAGCCTGCAACAAAAAAAAGCGTTGTTAGCAGCTGGAACAGAATACACACCTCATTTACAGGCCATGTTAAAAAAATGATTTACTGTCGTAGAGTCTTAATTAAATGTTATCACTAATCAACAAAAAAAAAAATTGAATTCGAAGCCCGACTTATATGGCTGCTTTTATTGGGGGTGGTTTCATTGCGGGAAGGGAATAACTGCAACTTACACAAGCGAATCGGACAAAAACTTATAAATAAGAACGTCAATGTATACATACTTTTTTAAAGCTCTTAGTTGGGTCTCTATACCTATAGAAGGTGTTATAAAGTTGACGTGTTATATTAAAACCCGTATCAGTGGCGTAGCCAGAAAATATGCTCGGGGAGGGGGGACTCAGTGGGCGTAAACAGGACGTTGTTTTTTCTGGTGAAAGGGACAGTCGGGATTATATGCATTTTATGATATTGTATCTAGTGAAGAAGGCGGAAAAGCGCCGCAGACGAAAAATTTTCGGGCCCCGCCCAAAATTCGTTTAAAATTCACCTAACTACTATCAAATTTCGAAAATTAAATTATTACCTCTCCCCCTCTGCATTGTCGGATAAAATTCGTTTTTGTAAATGTTTTTTTTTATTTTTTTCTTATATTCCTACCTGGCTCTTTATTTAAAAAAAAAACAATTTTTATATTTGTAAAAAATATAAATATTGGTACCAATTAAAAATTTTAACATAAGAAGTATGTATGACTCTAACCAGCGTTTTTCGGGCTCGGTTTTTTATGATTTAAAATAAAGTAAATATCGCTCACCACGCCAAAAGTGATGATTTTTTCAGAAATCATGTATTTTAGGAGCGTAGATCTAAGAGTAGTTTTTGGTGCAAATGCTAAGGTTTTGAAATACTCCTTATTCTTAAGTGCCGTTTTGTATATTCATAATAAAGCATTCTCGTCTCTTCCCGCACTGTTTTTTATATTATAAATTATCACACTTCTTCCATAAAAAATGTTTCAATTAAAATTTTTACTTTAATTTTTCTCTTTAAAAATGAATACCTAACTGTTTTTTGTTTTAGTTGTAAACATATTTTATTGCATGGGTTATATTTTTGTTGATTTAAAATAGCTCTAAAAAAGGGAAAATGGAACAGACAAGTATATAATAGAAAAATACTATAAAATATTATTCTTTTTACTCGTTTTCCTTTAAAATTGCATCATAAATCAATAACTATAACGATAGGCGTCCGAAACCTTAATCTCTATATAAAACAGGACTTTTAGAAGGAAAAGTTTAAAAACTAAACGTTTTTCTACAAGACCTTTGTAATCTAAGCCAAGAATACATTATTTAAAGATTTAAATTAAGAGTCCAAGGGTGAGACGAAAAATTAGGTTGCAATTAGACTTTTAGACACGAGCTTCTAGGCTCTTAATTACGCCACTGACCCGTATCCTAATATGAAATTAAAATTCGTCGATTCCATCCATATAATTAGAGCAGTTTTTAGTATCTATTTAATTCGTTATTATATAGACTTTAAGAAGGTGTGAACCCCCTGGGCCTCATTAAGCAAATTTAAAGGGCATGATTTCGATTTACAGTATTTAAAAACTATTCCAAGCCTGATGGCAATAACCCAAACTTATTAATTCATTGACAAAAAAATTCCTTGACATTCTAATAATTAGAATCGAAGTTTCGAGGTCACACGACTAATTTTTGGTAGTTTTCCAACTTTTAGAAACACTCTATATATTTTAATAACGTTCGATACTATCACAGATAACCGATACTATCTATCTAACAAACTAGTATTCAATTAGTCACATTAAATTTTGTTTAATCTAATGAATCTCGTTAAGTGTGTAAAGTTCTTATTAAATAATATTACATGGTATAAGCGTTATTATTAACAGGTTAAAACATCAAATCATACACCTGTAATTTTTACAGAATTTATAATAGTTATATCAATACACCTACGACTTCAATAAACGTAAAAATGTCTATTTTTATTTTCTAAGACATTATAGTTAAAAATAGGAGGTACACCGTTTAAAAATACTATGTTGCGCATATTCAAACGCTTTAGAATAGAATAGCCAGGCAGTTTTTTTCTAATATTCTAATACCAATAAGTAGGTATTACCTACCTCATATATAAAAAAATAAACTTTATTTATTAATTAGTTCATTTCGTTGCATGTTTTTCTGTGATTAAGGGAATCCCAACGAGCTAAAATTTCCAATGTTAAATTGTGGTTTTCTTTTTGAACCGATTTACAAAAACCTAAGCAAGATTTTGACTTTTCACCAATGGAAAGGTGGTATCTATGTGGGTGTGAGACTGTGAGAAAGTTATTTTTATGCAGAAAAAAAAATTGAGTAAAGATTTGTCAATGAAAATCCCCAAAAAAAAAATACTAAAGTTCTTTGTATTGTAAAAATTATTGGGAATTTAAAGTACTTTATAGCTCCGAAAACTATGGCAGTTGAAAAATGGCAATAGCTGCTGTTTTTATACTAAATGTCGTTCATTATAGCATAAAACTTAGAAATTGTTTTAGTATTTATTAATAAACAAAGAATTCTTAAAATGAATTTAAGAGTGAAGTCTAATGACGCATTCGCCATTTCATTTTTTGATCAATATTTCTCACCCTTTTCGCTTTGTTCAAAAAGGGGCCGAATAGCCGTCCTTTAATAGCAATTTCCTACATTTTTAAACTAGAGAAATTTTGATTAATGAATTAACAACAAAAGCAAAAAACGAAAATTTGTGAAATTTCTCCATTTTTCTTTTTCTGCTTTTCTTACTTTATAAATTCAAACTTGTTTAACTTTAAGTTGTAAGTAATTATAATGTAAAGGTCGGTATTTGGCCGATTTTGGATAAAAGGAAAAATTCACGAAATATTAATCAAGAAACTAAAAGGCGAATGCGACACTAGACCTCATTTTTAACAGCTTTAGTTATTTTTGGGTTAAATTTTGCGACACAGCCCGGTCCGGACCGTTAACCAAAACCGAACGTCCAGCAAGCCCGTCAGGACCGGACTACTATAGCAAATTATGGTAGATACGGTGTTTTATCAGATTTTATTGAAAATTATATTGCAAATATTTCTTTTAAAAAAAGCAGATAAGCAAACCAAGGCTGGCCACAAAATTCCGGCCGACCCAACAGGCCCGGCAAGCCCGGTAAAAATTGTTAGTTTCCGAAAACCCAAACCTTTATTGATTAAATGGCCCGGTCCTACCAGAGCCCGAGAGATATAAGAGTTTTGGACTTG
The DNA here is from genome assembly GCA_935413205.1 of Polydrusus cervinus. Classification (NCBI taxonomy): domain Eukaryota; kingdom Metazoa; phylum Arthropoda; class Insecta; order Coleoptera; family Curculionidae; genus Polydrusus; species Polydrusus cervinus. The sequence goes on along the minus strand of OW284520.1, from coordinate 11,878,384 downwards.
CATTGTCTTTATTTGTTTCTAAAACACAACGTTTCAACTGGCAGGTAAGTATCTCCAATCGTCTTCAGGTGAATACTAGCTAGCGTATCCATATACGCAAGTCCAAAAATCTTCTATCATTCAAGAAACATCATTGCTTCCAACCTCTAAACAGACACAAAACTGTATATTCCAAAAATAGGTTCCTACAAAAACTTATAATGAAATAAAATAATTAGACCGTAACATTTTAAATTCTGGACATACATTAAATGTGTATGTAGATAGAAGTTTAACCTGTTATTAAATGTAAAAATATTCATCAAAAGCATGATAAAATATTATCAGTCAATGACAGCGTAATTACAATGATAAAAGATCCTTTAGACTTACATGTACGTACTCATTTCTCAGAACAAAATACCGATATGAAATACCCGAAACGTTAAAACACGATATACATAGGTTAGTTTTAACTCAACACATTATCAAAAGAAGAACGTTTATTACTTTGAGTTAATTATTTTAACAATAATTTCACAGCAAACAATACGTACCATTGAGTAACTTTATATAAAATATTTTTTTAACCTAACAGAGTTTGGAACCATAAGGATAAGTCGCTTAACTATATTTAACAATGTGGGATTTTAATAAAAACAAGCGCACATCGAGTTGGTTGGTATTAATGTTATGGCACGTCACAAAGTTTTTGTTATTTTATCAGCATGGCTACAATACAAGGCGGCAAAGCGTAATTAAATTTTAGTTTACCATAAACCATTGTTGAATTATGTATATAACCACATTTCGGTGTTAATAACTGATAATGTTAAAAATGTTATTAGCAGTGTTTAAAGTTATAATATAATGAAGCAAACGGTCCTAATTTGTGGATTTTTGAATTATTCGAATTTAATGTAATGTTACATTCTGTTTATACAGTGGCGACAGGAACAGGTAGCAAGTGCGCCCCATAATATAGGCATTTTTTTTTTCAGTATTGAATAACTCTATTTTAGTGTCAAAATACATAAATATCTCTCCACTAACGACTAAAGTAACGCCCATCAAAACTTCAAATATTATCCAGTGGCGGCTATTCAGGTGAAGTACCACATCACCAGAGAAATGTAATTTGCTTAAGGAAGTGATTGGCAGGTGCAATTTCTTAACAACGACCAAATCGTTTTTAATCCTACCACTGCTGCACTATTCTCTTCTCTCTCACAACGGAATAACCTGAAATGCAACGCGGCGCGGCAATATTACGTGTTGTTATGGGTAACGTCAACCGACGGTTTCCATGACAACGTCAAATGATTTCATGTTTTGCATTCCGGTAGGGGAGCATTTTGAAGTGACTGTAGATGGGGGAGAAGTTACACAGTATTAGGTGGGCTGAAAAGTTCGTAGGCTGACTCATAGATGGCGTTGCTAGAATTAAATCCATGTGATTTTTACTTAGTACTAACCTTCAAAAGATACATGAATGAATTTCACAGCTGCCGGATAATTAGTTCGTGAGATATAGCATTGTGAGTGAAGCAGCTTTTGTTATTGTGACAAAATGGATAAAAAGAATTTCGTGTTAATAAAGCATTGCTTTTTGGCGAAAAAAAATACTGTTGAAGCCAAAGCTTCCCCATCCACCATATTCTCCAGATCTGGCCCCCAGTGATTTTTTCCTGTTTGCAGACCTTAAAAGAATGCTCGCTGGAAAGAAATTTAGCACTAATGAAGAGGTAATCGCCGAAACTGAGGCCTATTTTGAGGCTAAAAAGAAATCGTACTATAAAAATGGCATCGAAAAATTGTATGACCACTATAATCGTTGTATCGCCCTCGAAGGCAACAATATTGAATAATAAAATCGAATTTTGCAAAAAAATATTTTTTATTATGTTAGCCTACGAACTTTTCAGCCCAACTGATACATAGCATAGAACTTTTTTTTTTAAAAGTGACTTTGGATTGGGAGGAGAGTATTCTAAATGCTGTTACTATTTTACTAAATCTGTTACGATTTTTAACCAACTCTGTTACGATTGAAAAAAAAATTGTGGCAACAGTTCTTGAAAAATTACTCCTATGGGGGCATTAACAGGCTATAGCATCGTAGAGAGAAATAGCTTGCACATTCCTATGTTGGTTTTCCCATTGGCTTTTTAGGGGGGGGGGGGGGGGGTTGTAATCCCGCGATCGCTGATAATTCAAAAGATATATACAAAAGAGCAGCCTTCAAGACGTGACCTCGTAAGAACGTCTTTCTTCTTTGTGTCTAGGACTAATCTACTTCTTTGTGTTCAAGGTAAATAATCCTTCGAAACCCTTTTGCCATCTACCGCTACTGACAAAATTATTCGAGAAAATGTTCGTTAATATTGGCGATATATCCGATAGGGTGAAATATTATGGAATGGGTCTAAAACTAACCGGTCATGTGTCATGGATACTCTACAAGAAGAAGAGATAAAATGATTGTGCCAAAACAGATATGACTATTAATCGAAAAAGATATAGTTAGTTTAACTCCAACATGTTATTAACATGCTCAACATTTATATAAACATTTTCCTCAGATGAAAAATCAATCCTCCTCATTACCTAGCTCTGTGCTGTATCAGAAATTACTGAGGCGCGTTCACAATACTTTATCGGTATAGGTAATTTGGGAGAGTTTCACAAGCAGACCATGCACCAAAAGATTTTTCGTACGCACCCCTGATATTAGCTTCTTCACAACGGCCTGTTATAGCATTTTCTACTCTTAAAATATCAAAGACAAAAGCTGTTTTGAACTTTTTGTTTAGAACAAGAAATTGTATACGTCATTACCGATATATTTTAACTAAGGTTGTATGCGCGATACACTGACACCAGTATACCAATGCCCATGTATTACGCCACGTTCGATAGTCCAACGTTAATAAGCGCTTTTTAGACAACAGCCACAGAACAAATAAAAGTAAGTGTAATGGTCCGGCAACTGGTGTAACGTAATGATCGAGCGATGCGCGGCGATGTTTAAATTTCGGCTTGTCATTGTATGTGTGTCGTGCTTGTATGCAGTCGTCTTGGCCGCCTTGAAGGCTTCTCTGACACACGTCAAAGCATAGGTCAAGGAAGTATTTCAAGGTGGTTCTAAAGCGACTAGCAGGCCACCCTTAGGTGTGTTAATTTTCGCTGTGCACAGTTAAATGGCACAGCAGAAAAGAGGAAGCAAAATAAATGTAAATGCACAGAGGAATGATGGGGTAACGCTGTCTCTGTACACTCCAGTTTATCACCAATCAGAACTTTTCGATAAATTTCTAATATAGAAATTATACCAAGAATGGGCATTTTTAATGACCTAGTGTAATTTTATTTCTCCAATTTAAATTAGGGTTGTCTGGCGTCTTCTTAAAAAAGTACAATTTTCACTAGAACTTTTTAACGTTCTGCGCATTATGGCTTTAGCGCATACCTATTTAATAACAAATGTATGTGTATTGTGTATGTAATTAAATTAACTAAAAATTGAAAGTTGTATGCTTCTGCTGGGAATGGAATCCAGAATCTCTCGATTGCATGTCGCTACGCGCGCTACCAATTACGCTACGGAAGCTCTGAGATTCTATCAACCAACTTCAGTCATATAGTTTGTCCAATTTTACGTTAGTTATACAGGGTGATTCCTAAGTTGATACTTTTTCTTTAGCTGTGTATAGAAGGCATTAAAATAAACATTTTCAAATACCTTTTTTCAAAAAACTTACAAATAGGCGAGATACACAAGTAAAAAATTTAAGTGCGGGCCTGGTAATCAAAACGTAGCCTGCTATACTTTATGTTGTTTGTCTTATTAGTCATGCAATTTACGGGTAGGTGGTCAGTTATTTGCCAATTCGCTGCAATGTGTTTTTCTGAAGCAAGTTAACTTTAAACTGGTGAAACGTAAAAATGGTAAAATTTGAAAATAATGAACTAGTAGATATGGTGCTAATTTACGGTGAATGTCGTCAAAGTGCGGCTGCTGCTTCGAGTTTATACGCAGAACGCTTTCCCTTCAGAAATTTTCTTAATGTTATTCAACGGGCAAGTTAGGCAGGACCGTATTTGATCCATAGTGTAATAAATGAATGTAGGAAGTACTTTAGTTTTTTGAAAATGTTGGTTTTAATGCCTTCTCACAGCTAAAAAAAAAGTATCAACTTAGAAATCACCCTGTATACATTTTGGAATCTCCTGCGATTTCAAACCGGGGGGTTATAAGGGGAAATGGTACACCTTAGTTTCAGAAACCATCAAATTAGTTGACAGTAATGCGACTTTTCTAATAATAAGTCAGAAAAGAACAAAAATTAAATTACTTTTATATACAATGTTCCGAATGAAAAGTAATATATTTTATATACAGGGTGTCCGGTAACTTATGGGCCGTAGAGTAACTGGAGATACTAGACATCAAACTAAGCCGATTATGTCATATAAGTTTTTTCGGATTGTCACTTTAGTTTTTTCGGATTGTCACTTTAGTTTTTTTTTTGTTAATTTAATTATGTACTATGTTTTTTATGCTTTCGGATGTTTAAAGGGAATTATCTCGAAACCCGTTAAAGATATTAAGATCAATCAAGTACACCTTTTTGACTCAGAAAATGCCCTTTTTAAGAAACTATAATTGAAAAACACATTATATCACAGGTAAGAAAAAAAATCATAGATTTATGAAGCCCAGTGTATGCAACTAGCGCCCTCTAGTTTGAAACTTAAAAATGTCTACAAATTCTTATTTCTTGCTCATAAAAACATAATATTGCCAATTTTCAATTTGATTCATTAAACCGTTTTAAAATTATGGCTTATTTTCGAGAATAAACTTTTACTTTCAACACCCTGTATCTCTAGAACGAGTAACAATCCGAAAAAACGTATATGACATAATCGGCTTAGTTTGATGTCTAGTATCTCCAGTTACTCTACGGCCCATAAGTTACCGGACACCCCGTATATTATATATGTTTGCTGTATCGGTACCTACAGATAAAATATACGTATTAAAGAATGAAAGTAATACTAAAAAGATTAAGATAAGTCTTAAATCCATAGTTATTATTAGACAATAATTGCACTATTTTTTTATTGGTTATCTTAACTGCAATAATTAATTCCTTATATCTTTACTTGGGTCAATTACAGACATCGAATATGGCAAAAAAAATAATAATTTATGTACAGGGGTATTATTTTAAGTGTCTCACCCGATTGGCAACTTTTCTACCGACTACATGAAAAAACAATAACATATTTCCTAATGGTTTTTCGTGAAGAGCAGAGGCTGCTTTCAAAATGCAGGCTAGAAGCGCAAAATGAGTGTCTAACTTTAGATTTAATAATAAAAATGTGCTATTTAATTGCTTTTACCAAACAAACAATAAAATATTGTTATCTGTATTTTGTATGTTCATTGTATATATGCCTATAAATTAAAATTAAGATTTTCTTTTGCGAGGCAACTAAAATATTGAGAAGGTATTTTTAGTTAGAAAATAAAAGATTTTTTGTACTTCTAGGATGTCTCTAGTAAGTTTTAATAACAAAAATATAAGTCTTAAAAAAATATGACATAATGTCCATATAAAACCATCCAGTATTTGGGTATATGTATATTATTTTAAAGCTGCAACGCGACAAGTGGCATAAGAATCCCCCAAACTGTTGCGAACGGCCGAAAATTTTTTGCGAGCTGTCTAATAATTGCGGTGTTAGTTTGGTTCTATTAAATTGGGATGCAACTTACCTACGAAAAAGTGCCGCGCGGCGAACAGCATTCAATATAGAACGTTCCTTTTAAAAATAGGGATTTGCAAGGCATTAATATTACATGTCAATGAATACAATTTTTTGTTTGACATTTTTAATTTAGATATGTAAAAACGGGTACGTCTATGGTTTAAATACAAACGTTGCAGCTTTAATTATTACATATATTTCATAGAAATTATAAGATTTTTTCGGAAAAAATTAGACTACTAAAAATCTGTTGTTTATAATAAATATTTTAACAGTTATATTATTATACCTATTAACCTATAGGCAACTAACAGTAATAAAAAACTAAAACCAGTTCTTAAGGCTGCATAATCTGCCAGCATATTATTCAAACACTTTCGATTTTTCTTTTAAATTTAGAAAAAATGTGAATTAATTAGCAAAGGTAACAAATAGTATAAATAGTGTAAAATAATATTCAAACATAATACCGGGTGTGTGCATATTATATAACAAAACTGGTATATGATGAATTTTAAATATTATTTCATTAGATTTGGTATTTTGTGAATTAGTATGATTCCATACAAGCACAAAAGCAAGTGAACAATTCATATACATAAACATGCAATAATGTTATGAACCAATGTGGTAAACAAATAGATAATGATAGATACACATACTAAAAAAACATTAAATTACAGTGCCCAACAAAATAGTATTAAGAGGCATATTGAGAACTTCAATATAGTAGAAGATAATCAAAATACAGATTGTATAATTAACTTAGTAAGATGTTTTATTAAAAAAAAAATGGTTTGCCATCCCTGCACTATAGTCTTAGATAATTACCAAAAATGCTGCCTGATCATTTGTTTAAATTAAAAAAAAAAAAAAAAAATGAATGAATTTAGTAAACAGTCTTTTGTTCAATTATTTTGACTACTAAATCATTCTAGAAACCATCTTAATATGTTTTTTGGTGGACACCATATACAGGGCATTATGGAAATGACTTATATTTCAATGATTGACTTCTTAAGTGTCCTAAACAAATACTTTAAACTTTTTTTTACTAAAAACTTGATTTAGGATCACAGTGCGCCACACGCCAGTGGAGGAAAGGTAATATCGATTCGAATCCTAAAATTTGGTACAACGTTGCCAAGCATTCGCAATTTTAATCAGCAACAATAATAGGTGTCAATAGCTGTAGCTAATAAAAAAACTTTTGTGCCTAGTTCAAAATAAAATTCCACATATATTTTGTATAAAATGTCATATGTCTAAATTCAATTGTTTTTGAGATATTAACGTTTAAAATACGGCTTTTTCAGACTTTAACAGGCTGTAGAATTCGAAAGGCACAACTTTCCTATCTTAGTTTTTTATTCTCTATTCAAAGAGATTATCCTGATTAAATTTAAAAAATGGTTTAACGGTTTATAAGATAAACCGGAAGTTGTAACTTTTAGATAGAGAATAAAAAACTAAGGTGCAAACCATTCTTCTCTAAGATGCGCCGTTCCAATGCTACAGCCTGTCAAAGTCTGAAAATGCCACATTTTAAACGTCAATATTTCAAAAACTATATATGACATTGTATTTAAAATAGTACTTGAAATTTTATAGGAAATTAGAAAATAATATATTATATAGGATGTTCTATTAAAAAAAAGTATGTTGGATATGTCTTGATTACTTGGGACACCCCTCGGGACACCCTGTATAATTTAAAATAATTTTAAATTGTAGATCTAATGCTTTCTTTAATATCTTAAAAACAATTGAATTTAGACATATGATTGTAAACAGAATATTACGTGAAATTTTATAGGAAAATAATATAATATATAGGATGTTCCATTTTAACAAAAGTATGTTTGACATTCCCAGACTATTCGGGAGACCCCGGATAATCTAAAATAATTTTAAACTGAAGATCAAATGCCTCCTTATAATTCTGTCTTTTAAAAACCTTAAAAGATGAGTAGTTTAGACTACAGAAAATGTGTACTTTGAATAGGGGACTGTAAGTAGTTTAAAACAGTTTTTTATTTCTCTAATTCGTCCCTTAGCACAAATGAATATGTTTGTGTTGTCTTTAAAAGGGTCGATTTATTCAGATTGTACATTTTGTGTCAGTCTGGGCTTATTGAGGAAGGTTTAATTTCTAATTCTGAAGACTGTTATCTTATCGGGTCATGTTCCTCTACATCTCTACACAACCAAGCGTCATTTCATGCCATACGGATTTGCGGATTTAAATATAACACGTTATTTCCATAACACCCCGTATACAGGAGTGTCTGTTTTCTGCTAATAGTGAAACACATACATGCATGTCACGTGTTCTTAATATTAAAATATTTTTTTGCTAGGTACTGATGAAACAAACACTCCTGCAATTTCCAAAAATAAACTATTTTAGTGTTAACAAAATCCAACAAAAATATAACCAAAATACGTTAATAGGAACCACATAATTTGGTGCAAAAAACACAAATACATAACAACAACGAACAAACCACCAACCAAAACCAAATACTTATAAAGTTTAACAAAACTAAAACATAATTAGGTAAACAGAATTCCTTGATATCTACCAATGGCGGCGCCAGGGGAGGCAACCTAGGGTGGGCACTCGCCCAGCCTAAAGCTAAGGGTGTCCACCCAATTGTGTTTGAGGGATTAATTTACGTATTATGTCCAGCGCTTGGGTACCTTCTTTTTACAAGTCACTTTTGATCGGGGTGAAGGGTTTGGATAAGGAGAAAAGTTTTTGAGGAAGGAGGTACTTTTTTTAGAGGCCACCTTTGATCGAGAGAGAAGTTTTGGGAAGGAGATAAGTTTTTTTCTTTAGAAATCACTTTTGATCGGTGGAGGTATAGCTGATCCTGTGCCCACCCATACAATTTTTCTGGCGCCGCCACTGATACCTAATAAGCAATGCAAGTTTTAAGTGAAATGCCCTGTAAGTATATAATAAGTAAGTTTAGGAGGAAAAATAAGTTACTATCTAAAACATACTTAATCAAAATAAAGCTCTAATTATATTGATTTCATCAAAAAACTCGCTAGTAGTGGGAAGTATTTAATAGATCTAGTCTCTCTTTTGTTAATTTAGTAAATAATGTTACCTTGTACCAACTTAATATTATATTATGAATATTTTAATATATTTTAAATATTCTAATAAATTAATTAACATTTTGCTTACGACAAATATTTTACAAACCCAAAAATTTAAATGGAAAATCCTTGCCAAAAGTTTTAAGCAATGTATTAAATGCATATTATATGTACATATTTAAAACATCCTTAAGTAACATTTTTATGAAAGCAAAAGTTTGTTAAAAATGTTTGTTTATTAAAACATGGTGTCAGTAAATTTGGATTAGGTGGAAATATTCATGAGATGAGTACAACTTGGTGCATGGTCTCTGATTCGTTTGGGACGTATGTACATATGTGTCGCAGCGCTCAGCATTTTTACCAACTTATTGTTTAAACTTTTGGACAGCATCGCTTTTTCAACAGAATGTTAAAAGTTACCTAGTAAATAATTTTCTATTCCACGAAATAAAAACAATTACACTTTCTTATGGGGGATAGTTGCTACTTGTGGATTAAACGATTATATATACAGTATGTCCCAGGGTAGGTAGTCCAAGAGGACAAACGAACAAAAAATTACAATTTTCAAAATTTTAAATTTTTTAATGCATTACTTTGTCCGCTGGCAGCTTACTTGTCTTTCTAATAAAGGGTATATTTCACCTGTTATCTTTTAATTCATTTGATAATACTATCTAAAATTAGATATCAAATTTTTAATACCATGTATTACAAGTGACGAAATTTACCGAACTTAAAAAAAATAAACCAAGTTTATCAAAAGTCCCTGTTTCGTAATTTGTTCCCCGCTGGTTTTGAAATACTAAATTTGCACATAATTAATAGAAAAATTCCAATTCGCCACCAGTCAGTCTTTCATGCAATTCAGCCCAAAGAAGGTCATTTTTGATATATTTTTTTTCTTGTTTGTTTAATGTGATCTTTTTCGGGGCATAACTCTATGAAAAAATAAAATGGATTTTTTAGTAGGTACCGGACTGTAAATAGTATATACAGTGCTTGTATAAAATCACCCCCCCCCCCCCCCCCCCATAGTGAACTCGGAAATGGCTTAAGATATATTATTTAAACTTGATACACAACTACACAAAATTTGTCATTTTAAAATGGCGATTCGGAAAAATATGTAAAAAAAATGTATTTTTATCGGTTCTCCGCCATTTTAATATATAATAATTATAAAATAATAAGTAAAATTATCATTTAGGAATATTAAATTTAAATAATATATCTCAAGCCATTCCCGAGTAAGTAGGAAGCGGGGGGGGGGGGGGGGGGGGGGCGACGACTTCATGAGCGTTCTATAATAAGGAAACTTAGACTTTAGGCCATCCTAAAGAAACTGCAAATTCTTATTTTGGGTCTGCAGGATATGCATGTCTTTTAAAATTTCTTACCAGGAAAAACCTATTATGTAATGTACATCAGGTGAAAAAAAATTTATGCTATTGAATTCCTTGTAATTTCCCTGATACTAAATTAGATGGATAGATTACCACACTTGTACATAAAAAAAGCATTTAAAAAGCCACCCTGTAGATTCAAAAATATTTTTATATTTTAACTTTTGTAGTGTTGCAGTTATTTGTGTATTAATAAACAACCGAGTAAACAACGCAGCGATTGTACTTTACCACACGAAATGACCACCCTGTATGTACACCCGATTCCTTTTATAACGAATGTTGCTAATAACAGTTAAGGCAATTTTTATACTATATTACTCCTAACTTATTAATTTATTATTTTGTATACAGATACTCATTCTATCTTATTAATTAGTTATTAGGAGTCTATTATCGTTTTTGGGTATTTTCCATTCGCACCTCCTCTTTTATTTAATTATCTATCTCAAAAACGAGTAAAGCTATTAATAAATTTATTTCAAGATATATTTGATTATTGAGATAAAAATTTTGTACCTACATAACCTTTGTGCTTTTAACAAGAGCAATGATAAATATTTCAAAAAAAGTTGCAGGGGTTCAACTCTCAAAATATTTTCCACGTGATGAACTCTTTTATAAAAAGAAAGTGCCGTCATGAATAAATGATATTTAAGAATGTTAAAATAGTATCTGATAATTATTATGAATATATAGGATGTCCAGTAAATGTGAACAAACCCAACTCACGGGAGTTTGTAGGAAATGTTAAATAGGTCTAGTTATAGTTAAAATAACTATCATAGTGTCTCTTGACTAAGATATCGGCCCCCAAAGGAAGAGCAAGTGATTAACTTTAATCATATTAAGTTTGAAACCACCCCATTTACCTTTATACAATTTTGGTATTTTGTACATGGGATAGGTACCCGAAAATAGGTGCTACATAGCAACATTTAGTATCTAAGGAATGCCAGAAACGGGTTCGTCCCAATACACACAAATCCTGAATCTTTATTTCTGGGGTAAGCTATATTTTTTAAAAGTCAATATTCTGGTTGGGATGTATTTAGGTATACACATATTATATAAAGGGCTTATTAAGTTTGGTATATTTTAAAACTCTTAAAGTCATATTATAGGTACTTATGTTCTCCCCAAATTTTTATAAAAAAATTTAAAAATGTTTGAAAACCCCAAATACCCTGTAAATTTAAAACAAACCACATTATATCCTTAAAATCGCATGTTTATGGATATTTTGTTTTCATACTATGTACTTTTTTAATCATTTTTTGAATTTTAATTAACAATACTTAATTGTGACATACTATACGCAAACCGGTATGTCAATAATTAACTAACCAAACATAATAAATTTGCCGGTTTTTCGAAAAAATTAATAAAACTATTTGTATAAAATTTACATGCCTACACGAGCTTTAAAGCAAAAAAAACTGAAAGAATGTAAACTGAGCAATTTTTAAATATCAAAATTTCTCTATGAAAATTATTCATACTAGCTAATTTGATGTACCACAAAACAGAACTTATTCTTTTTCTAATACGAGATGTCCATAGGTTAGATTAAAAGTGAATGGGTTACCTTTCACCCTCCACTGCGACCGACCGTGCAGTCTATTGTGGGGAGATGATTAATGGCAAAATATAATTTTCTTTGTGATAAATGAAAACATACTGTCGATATCAGTAAGGATTGTCAACTTTTACTAAAACTATAAGAGAATTTCCCAATGCTAATTTGACTGAAAATTGAGAAGTAATAAAACGCCTTATGTTATTGCATAATACTACAAAAAGCAAACAGGAAAAACAAAAGGATTATTTACACTTTACAATGGCTATCTAAGGTTCACAGCCCTATCAAAAAATGCCAACCAGTTAATAAATTATCAGCAAGATAAAATTATTTTTTTAACTCTCATAAGTATCTATATAAAAAAAATGTAAAATTGTTTTTGCACTGAACAAACATTAAATGTTAAGAAATATATGATGCCTGTAATGAAATTATGTATAGTCTATTTATTTCTAACTGGCAGTACATTAAAACAAATACACGTGGATATTCAACCTGAACAGGGTAGTATTTAGAAGTTTAATATCTTCCAAGGGGTTATAATGGCACAATTTTAGTTTTACACAAATATCACACAAATTCACACAATTTATAAATTATGTAATAATAAAATTGACTTATCATATCTACTCAGTCAAATTAAATTCTATCTATGACCAAAAAACAATTTATTTTACTTGCATACCCCAAACACAAACATTCTATACAAATCCCCAATACACAGCATGTGCACAAGTTACCATTCATTGTCTAACAAAATAGATTTATTTTTTACAAATAAAAATGAAATTAAAAAGATAATACTGGGTATTTAAAAATAGTATACAAAATTATGTATGTATAGTTATAGGATAACTAGGCTAAGGAGATTGTCTTGTAAATAGTATGTTAATGTACCTACTGCTAGACAATTAAAGCTATTTTATTTATTTATTTTATTTATAATACTATACGGCTCAACGATTTTAAACAAGACACAATAACACAAGAAATTTCTAAATATGACTCTGTTCAGGTCGGGTGTCCACATGTATTTGTCTTAATTTACTGCCAGTTGGGAATAAATAAACTAGAGTTTAAGACAAAAACAAAACCATCACCATACAAACTTGGTTCAAAAGTTGGGTTACAATATGGTAGTGTCGAGAGCATGATAAAAACTGGTTATTTCAAAGGATGGTTCAAACCACAGCCCCCTAGAAGTTAAGTGGGCTGGGGTTCAAACATAGTTTTAAGTTTATAGCCAATATTAGTTTCATCAAGAATATTTACATATATCAAAGAAATACTAAGAAAAATTAATTGTTTTCATGGTATTTTTTGTGTATTAGAAAGAGCTGAAGCAAATTTGTAACTGCTATGTGCTTTTAAAAAATTCCAGGATCACTTCTACAGAAATAGTCATGAAATGTCATTTCGGTGAATAAATAGGTTAGAGTAGATATTTTTATAAATGTGTTATTTGTCTAAATAAAAATTCTCTTCAATTTTATACTACAAATGTTGTTATTCTAGTTTTGATAGGTACTGATAAAAATCCATATTTAAGTATTCATCCATAAAAAACAACAATGACAAAGTATTAACTAGGCAAACCAATACAATTTTTTTAAATAATTCATTTTACCTTTTGATTGCTGCGACGCTTGTCATTTGGAGCTCTAACAGAATTTTGTCCATTAACAACAATGTCTTGTTTTTTGGGTTGCAACACTCGTTTATCAGTCACAGGAGGTAGGGGAGGGTTTGAGTCTTTATGATTTTGAATGGCATGTCCACTCCCATTCTTCTGCCACGGATTTACTTTAGGAATGGGTGCTGCGACAAACACTTTTCTGGAATCCAGTTGATCTTCTTGTTCCTTATCTTTCTGGTCTTTATGATTCTTGGGTTCTTTTTCATCTTTGTCCGATTTGGTGTTTGAGGAATGGGAGTCTTTTTTGTCATGTTGCCTATCGTGATGTCTTTCATGTTTCTCAGAAACACCGTTTACTAGATGGTGTTTCTGCTTTTTCTTATCATTTTTACGTTCCTTTCTACTATGACTTACTACGGGAGTAAACGAGCCACCATCATCTGAAGGCTCGGGATCAGTCTGCTTTGGTTTTTCTATTACTTGAGGAACAGGATTGTGCTGAGTCCTCGGTTGAGCCTCTTCGAGATTTGATTCTTGAATGTTCTCTTTGTTATTACCCGTGCATGTAGCTTGACTGGATTTAAAATTTTGAACGGCAAGCGCGTAAGATGCTCCAGCTTCAGACTTGTCATCCCCAAGTTGGGGGTTAGGAATTGCAGGGGCCACTTGCGAGTCCATTTTAGTCACCAATTTGATGCTAAAAATGCGCACCCGAGATGCTTAACAATAATTACGATTAAATTTAACAATATGGACCGAAACCATGTTGAGTTTATAAAAGCATGGCACCACTTTATTTTGTTCCAGGACAACACCACACAAAAATGTCAAATTGTTCGAAATAAGTTATATAACCGAGCGAGGGAGAGTCCACTGTTTTTCCTTAAACTACAAACTACAAAGCACTATTTTTTATTCAAAGCTACTAATCATACTTTTTACTATTTTTGCATTTGTTCATATATCTTGGCTTTTTAGGGAATTTTATGTTGTTTGCAATTGGTCATGACGTCATGATCAATTATGACAGGTTGACATAAAACTTGCGCCAAATTTAAATGGGGCAAGAAATGTCATAAATGTATTTAACAAACAAGGGCAACCGTTATTTAAAAAATAATCGTTAAGACTTTTGTTAAGTAACTCAATTATAATTAATTTGTCTGCAATCTTTTTATATAAATGCCGTAAACGTAAGTTACACATTTTTAGAGAAGAAAAGAAGAGTTGTGTCAACTGACAAGTTAGTCCGAAATGTATTCGCTAAATAACCTTCAGCGGACTATCTTTTTCTCCCTCATTTACTATAAGGAAAAGAGGACACAGAGATACGATACTATTTATTTTTTAATAATACTTGAGGTCCTTTTACTTGCTAGTAATTATCAAAACAGCTAAGCAGCAACCTGGCTGAATGTTGGAGACGACAAGGGACCATTAGTAATCCAGACAACAAGTAACATAGTAAAGCCAACGGCTGACTTGAGCGTACCTTTTACAAAATTAACTCCTTTTCAAATTACAAGTTCGCTAAGCAAGGATTTTTACTTTGCTAAAGTTGTTTAAAAGAAGCAAGAGGAATACACCTAATTAGTGCACACTAAGGCCGAGTTCACATTGGGCGCAAGCGGCGTAAATATCACGACGTGATTGGTCGAAAATCAGCCAATTGTCGTTGAGTGTGTCACTTTGATTGGATGAAAATAAATTTTTTTAGATCAAAAGTACATAATATGGTTTGTTGGAGAGTTGTATTTGTAAAAGCGAAGGACCGTACACTTGCTAACATTAAGTTGTAAAAGGTTAGCTTTACACCAGGTAACCAACCTGTTCAGATCAGACTGCAAGTAGTTTACATTAGTCATCAGCGTAAATTAGACACTAGGACACATCAAAGCAAGAAATTATGACGTTTATAAAAAGTAAGAATAAAATGGGGCCGATATGTGAGCCCTGAGGAACACCAGACGTCACAAGAAATTCACTGGAGACTGAACCACATACAATAACGCGTTGGCGGCGGTGAAGTAGATATGAACGGATCCACTTGAGATAATTCCCTCCGATTCCAATATCACTTAGCTTATTCAGAAGCAGTGTATGACAGACACTGTCAAACGCCCTCGACAGGTCTGTGTATATAACGTCAACCTGATGACCAGCTTCAATAGAAGAGACTATCTGATAAACTGCCAAGTTTGTCGCAGTTGAGCGTCCTTCGAAGAAGCCATGTTGTTGAATCATGATGTGATTTTTGTAGGTTGAAAAGATTTCGTCAGTAAAAAGTTTCGGAATGGATGAAATTAAGGATATCCCACGATAATTCTCAATGGCACTTCAGTCACCAGTTTTAAAGACAGGAACGAGGTTCGAGAATTTCCAAGCCTCCGGAAACATACCTGTATCGAATGATTTTTGGAAAAGAAAAAGTAAAGGGCCAGTAAGTTATGATTGACAGTTTTTCAATAACGAGGGTGGTATGCCATCATGGCCCGATTTTTTAGAAGCGTCCAGATTGGTGATCTTTTGAGTAATCTCTTCCAAAGTGAAACGATGTGAAGATAAAACACCGGCAAATTTCACTGGGTTTCTGTCAGACAGGTTCACCTCAGAGTGGTGGTATTGATATTTCTCCACCTCTATACACAATTCTAGACATTTCCACGTTATTTACTGCGTTCGGTTTTGATAAAATCGAGCAGAGCGACTAAGACGATGTAATGTCACGTGATATTCGAGCTAAACGAGCGCTTAGCGTTTACCGAACCCATGTTATCCAGCAGATGAACCCGAGGTCATAGATCTATTAAACGAGTGCAATGGGTAGACCGAGGAGACAGATTCGCATTTACCGAACGCAGTGTGGTTGGTAGTGAAGTACAGTGTCGCCAGAACAGCAGACTTTTCCGAGTTCAGTAGCGAACAAACCCTTTTTTCTTCTGTGTTCAGCAGTAGTGGAAGCCATAATTAGAACTGCAAAATTATAATTGGCAGTTTTTTAAAAAAATTTTAATAAGATCGAAGTTTTTACCAATATATTTAAAAATACAATGAAAATATAAAAAATCAATATTAAAGCATTGGTGCAGAATATAATTTTTTTGACTCTACAGAAAATTTCGTTGGCCCGTCTGGCAACACTGCTGTCCTGACGTACAAGTCGGAAGTCGGGTTTCGAGTTCTCGGTGAACGGACGTTGCGTCGCAATCAAAGGAAACGTATTTTTTTATAGATAAAAGTACTAACGAAACTCCATTGGCTTCCATTGCCTTCATTTTTGAGGTAAATAACAATACACTAGAATTTTTTTTAGTTTTAACACGTTTACACTTTTAGGTTAGGTAAATTGTATGGTAATGGTATTTCCTAGATCTTGCCTCTGGCCTAGCTTTCAGAATAACTGTACAGTACAAAGAAAGTAATATAATTAATTAAGGAATCCGATTTCCCTGATTACGTTATTGTATTTATTTGTAGGTGAATGTTTTTTTTAACTGCCATCTAAGCAGCAACTAAGAAACAAAATGGCTAGAGGACAACAAAAAGTACAATCTCAACAGAAAGCTGCAGAAAAAGCCACGAAACTGAAAAAACAACAGGGACACAGTGCCAACGCTCAGAAGGCAGCTGCTCAGAAAGCCTTGGTGCATGTGTGTGCTGTTTGTAAGGTAAGCGTTAAGTTTAAATATCTCTGATTTGCTAAACTAGGGCACACATAAAGAACTTTAAAAGAAATGTTCTCTCACTCATTAGAGGTAAAGGGGTCAAAGTACTTTTTTACTAATTTTTTATACAGTATATTTTGACTGATAAAAATTTTGCACATCAGTTAGTTGTGTATTTTTTGTTAATTAATTTTAGATTTATGTCAAAAAATTTCCAAGATATGTTTGTCACAGTAATTATTATTACTACTAACCTGGCAATTGTGAATCTGAATAATTCAAATTACAATATGCTTTATTGTTATAAAAAATACATTTTGTTAAAAAAAACTGTTAAATATGAAGTTCAAATTAATTTACAAATACTTACTTAATGTTCTTTATTAAACTGTACTTTAATACAGAAATACAATCTAAATGGCCATTGACCGAGGTCCTTCAGCCTTACAAATACTTATATTACATTAAAATATTGCATGTATAGCTGTGGTAACAATTTTATTTTTAGGCTCAAATGCCCGATCCAAAAACCTACAAGCAACACTTTGAAAACAAGCACCCAAAAAATGATATGCCTGAAGATTTGAAGGATGTATGAAGTCACGCTGTCGGTCACAGAATTTCAATTTTTTTCGTTTAATACTTTTGTTTTTATACCATTGTTATCTCCTTTATAAAATATCAATTATTTGGGGTTACTGTTAGATAATATCCTATTAGACAAGTATTTCTATGTAATTTACATGATCATTCATTTGATTAAGTTTGTGATGTTTTCGTACATTTATAAATAAATTAAAGAGTTGTTCTCGATACCATATTTCTGGCTACATTATTTTTTTCAATTTTAAGGCAATCCCATAAGTTACCGCTATAATAGTCATTTATATGCAACTAAGCTGATACTAAGAAGTTGCTGCTTTATTTGACCAAATAAATTTATCTAACTATATGTAACTATAACAAATTAAAATTAAATAAGTGTCGATATAAAAAAGAGGTAAGGTATTTTTCCTTTCTTGTCCTTTTTCTAATTAGGCTTTTTCCTTTTTTTTCGCTGTCTGGGCTATTCCTGAAGGAACCTACAGCTTAACGTGGATTCCGAATCACGATCCACAGTCGTGCGAAGTTTAGCCGTAACAGCGTTAACCGCAGGGTGACGGTGGGGGAAAAATGAAAAACAAATTAACTTAATCTCTTTATTTTTAATAACACGACAAGTTTGTACGATGTTATTCAAAGCCCCTATTAATAAGGGCGGGCTATGAACTATTAACTTACCAAAATGTAAATTTTTAATGAATAACAACTAACCTAAATGAAGAAATAATATGTACCTATACCACTTTGTAGAGGTCTATGCAGGATTTTTTAAGTTTAAATATTTCGATTTGACAATTTTATGATGACTATATGACAAATATATACAGATTCATTTCATTATCTATGGCAACGAAAACCCTTAATATTTCCTTTACTGATATATCATCACCCATTCTCACGCATCGCATCTGCTACCCTTAAACGGGCGGAGTTTAATGGTTCAGCAACCAAAGATGCATGTGGTTGATAGAACTTAGCTTTGGCCAAATATAAAGAAAACGACTTGTATGAGATATCTAGGTTCGTGTTGTAGTTACCAATTGAGTTCACTATCCTTAATTGATTTTTAGTATTGTTAAGACGATTCTGCATAAACCCCTAAATGGTAATATTCAAGTTTTAATTGGATATTAAACCTAAAATAAAAGTCTTTCAGGTTATTTTTCACATTCAATACTGTTTTAAAATAAATTTATACTGTTAATTATTGTAATTGCCAGTGATTATCACTGTCAATAAGTACATCTATACAAATACAGCACAACGACAAAGTTATTGAACAAGAACAGTCTTAGGGTGTCAACTAAATTTTAATTATACATGAATTTAGGTAAGTACCCCATTGGACCACAGATTTACGGCCCCCTTTGTTATAAGGATATCTAGGACAGTAACTTCGGTTAGTACTAGACCAAATATAATATATAGAATGGCTCTCAATGCAGAATTCAACAGTGTACCTTCCTTTGACAAATTATTAGGATTTTCAACCTACATATTTAAAACATAGTTTATAGAGTCATCCTTTCATGTACAGGGTCATGCAACCTAGACTGAACAGGGGTCTATTTTTTGAGTTTCCCTGTATTTTTATGAAAACCAATATAGCCGTGTTGTTTATGCTTGACAACAGAATCTAAAACGCGACTTTGCTTAAGACAAAGAAACTGTGGAGTAAAGTTGTGGCGATGAAACACCCTGTATAGTTTTATTTTTATGAAGTCTTACTTTCCTGATTCCAAAAATAATCGTCTGTAAACAAGAGAGTGACCAAGTCCATAGGACTATATGTGGACTGGGTCACTTTCTTTTGTACCTATAGCACATTCTTTTTAAAAAGCTATACCTTTATGGTAAACGAGAACAAAGGGTGATGATAGGTAAAGGAGAAGACAAAGTGTTTTCAACAAGTAGACACAGTACCTACAGTAGGAATACCACAGGGAGTATTATAGGGTAAATTCTATTTATCATATACTTATGTGAATAATATTGGTGAAATTTCCAGAATACAATCAAATATTAAAATTACGAACTATGCAGATGATACAAATATTTTAGTGACATAAGGATCTTGCGTTTCTTGAGCAGAATATTCAACAATTTATGATTGAGGTAAATAATTGGTTTGTTAAAAATAAACTGATTTTAAACAAATCAAAGACAGGTATTGCCATGATTAAGACTAACCGATTCACTCTGGAAAATACGGAAACCATAACCATTAATAACAGTGATTTTAAATTAAAGGAAAATACTGAAGTTTTATTATATATTTTATATTATGTTTCTGGATAGTAAAATGTCCTGGGATAGTCATGTCCAATATGTTGTAACAAAGTTAAATGCTGTATGTTACACCCTTAGAATATTAAGTAAATATGTTAATTTAGAAACTAGAAAAATAGTATATTACTCTAACTTTGAATCTAGAATAAGATATGGGCTAGTAATGTATGGGAGTGCCAAAGACATAACAAGAGTCTTTTGTTGTCAAAAAAGGGCGTTAATTGACTTTATATGAAAAGGGAGCCCATTATCAATGTATTAAATTGCTCTACCAAACCATATAAATCAAATTAATAATCTAAAGAAACTGAAAAGGCCTATCTTTAGGCTTATTGTAGATTTAGAACTATATACAGTTGAGGAATTTTACAGACTTTTAAATTTGAATTGAGGAAGAATACCTTTATTTGTTTTTTTTGGACACTATTTTATTGTATGCTGCATACTTTCTAAATAAAGAGTATATTATTATTTTTATACCGACGATAGAAAGTTTTTTTATATTAGCTCAAATCGTTTTTACTATGAGCGATGAAATTTTTAAAAAGCTGTGTCAATTTTACTTAAATATGTCTAGACGTATTAAGGGGGTCATCCCATGTGACGGCCTGT
The DNA here is from genome assembly GCA_935413205.1 of Polydrusus cervinus. Taxonomy (NCBI): domain Eukaryota; kingdom Metazoa; phylum Arthropoda; class Insecta; order Coleoptera; family Curculionidae; genus Polydrusus; species Polydrusus cervinus. The sequence continues at coordinate 11,857,720 of OW284520.1, read as the reverse complement.
TTTTTAGGGATTTGTTAGGATTTTTTTTCTACGACCAGTAAATAGATAGAGCTTTAAGTTTATTATCATTTATTAACATATATTTCGACAGTATAAATATAAATTTTAAGCTAAAAATATTATGTAGAACATGAGTTACAGCGTTCTGAACAACCCCGCCTCGAAAAAATGGGCTCGCGCTTCCTCCACGATTCCGACTGATTGGCTTATCTGAATCAAAAAAATTAGCGGCGTTTTAATCTGTAAGCCTAAATGCACGGAATGGACTATTATCAAATGAATATACCAAAAATTGGACTTTTGGTAGACATTTGAAAAAAAAATTGCGAATTTTGCTTTTTTTGTTCCTTTTATAAAAAAATCGAAATTTTGGGAATTTTTCATTGATAATAGTTCATTCCATGCGTTTACATGTGCTGAGTGTACCCTACAAATTTCAAGTCATTCGGTCAAGCCGTTTTTGAGATACGACGGAGGAAAGTTTGAAAAACACAGTTTTGAGAAAAACGCGTTTAAAGTCTGCTTAAAACTATGAAAATCTCAACTTACCCCCAATCGGCGATGCCTGGTCCATAAATAGAGAAATATTTATTAATTATAGAAATTCCTTTTTAAGCCTGTAGAAACTTGTATAAACGTATATATGTATAAAAGGGTGCAAGGTATCAAGCCGACTGTACACTGTACACAATAGGTCCGGACTCCGACTGCCAACTCATCGCTCAGTAGCTCCTTCTTCTAACTGCTGTATCTTTAAAACGACTTCGAATTTTTTTAAATCACTTTACTACCGTATTCTAGACATGTTAAGAAAGCAATTTATGAGAAAAAAAGAAAAATCGATTTTTTGAGCCCATCACATGGGACGACCCCCTTAAACTAGAATGAACACAGCTTTTTAAAAATTTGATCGCTCATATCTTCAAAACGGAGCTAATAGAGCTATAGACAAACATATATTTTTGGAATCAGGAAAGATCTTTCATAAAAATAAAAAAATATACAGGGTGTTCCATTGAAAAAACCACATACATCCTGCGTGTATTACTTGTTTTGTAATTTTTTCACAATAAGCATAGCATATTAAATTTGAAAAAGTCCAGTATATTAAATGATTGCATCTAATTAAATTTGGAGTTGCTAGATATTTTTTACTCTAATAACTACCATAGTGTGATTCTTGGTGTTATTTTTTAAATGCGGAAAACACCGATTATTTGTGGCCTATTCTCTTTGGGAGTACGTTATCTACGTAGATATAATAAATTAGGTTAAAAATGACTAAGTATGTTAAAAACACAAGGTTCGCTTTCGAAAAAGTCTATACTTGTAGTATGGACCCTGTTTACTGAAGTATGAGTAACAATTCATGCCTTACGAACACTGTATATATGTACATACAGGTCTGGCAAAATACTTTTATAACCAGGCGCCTAAGAGAAAGACAAGAAAAATTCTACAAATATACTCAATAAATAAAAAAAATGTTAAGGCTCCGCTGGTAATTGAACCCAGAACCCCTCTATCATCACATTGCTCTACCAATTGCGTTACGGAGACTCTAAAATTCTCTCACCAACTTTGGAGTTTGGACACATGACTTATTCAAATTTTATGTTAGTTACAGTATAGTCTGGAATCTACGACGATTTCAAACTGGGGAGGGTGTTATTTCAAGGGGAAGGAACTTACTCGGGACCACTGACTAAAGTTAAAATATGACGTCACAGAGCGTTCTCACAGGCGTGCATTTGACATCGTCATTTAGATGTGATTGTTTGAAAAAGGCCCATTTTAAAATTTCCAAGTTTCATAATATGGGGGATCCGGTCTCAGAATGGTAAACTGGAAACGCTATTATTTTAAAGTGTTGATTAACTTTTAAAAAATGTAAAAGAATATCTGATCTGCCTGGCTGGCATTAACTTACTTAAACGTAAGGGAGTATGGTCATGTAACTTTTATTTAGAATCATCTGGTGTATTTTTTAAAACAAAACTTAACTTTCATATAAGTTTGATATATACGAATAAAGAGATTCACAGTATTTTGGTAGTAATTATAGCAAAGCCAAAATATTCGAGACGCAACTACGTAGAAGTAAATTTATTAACAGCGTTTATTTAATATCTATACTGTATGTAATCTAAAATATTTTTTAAAGCGAAGAATTTTTATAAAAAATCGTCGAAATTAATTAAAAACAAGTGCAAAAATGTTGTTCTCCTCTCAACAACATGATGCGTATCAGTAAGACGAAGATTTTCTAAAACATCTCAAATTAGATAAGAAATGTATATTCTAAAAGCCCAAAATAATTAATTATATAATATTAACTAAGTAGGTACTTGAAGACAATTTAAAAATTGGTTTGTGATCTCTCAGTTTCTGAATTCTAAATTATATTATTGGTGCTTTCGAAGCTTAAAATCTGCTTGTACGTGTGTACCTATACTAGCGGCTTATAGATCAAACCCAATTAATACAGGCAGATTAAAGCGTGTGTTAAATCAGTCTGGGACTAAGCAGGCCTGAGTAAAATTCGATCATGTTCTTGTGGGGATAAATTTTATTAATTGATGGCTGGGCTGTGCAAACCCCGTAGTCTAAAAATATATTATTGTTGAGTAAAAAAAATATTCAATTTAAAACTGGTAGTATTTTTCTGTTTTCATACATGTCACAAACAGGGTCCACCCAGTAGCATCTGTGAATATTTCACAAATGTAGACTGGAAAGATTTTCGTTAATACAATTAACTCATATGTGTAAGTATATTTTCCTAGCCTAATTTTATGTGTTTCTAAAAACAACGAACAAATACTGCTTTTATTAATATTAATTTAATCAATAAATAAATTTGCTACCGTGTAGCCCAAAATACTAGGTATATTTTTAGATTTTGTGAATGGCCTGTACCTTTTAAATTATTACTTAGAACCAATCTGCTATAAAAATGTATTGTGTAACACATACAGTTCATATTTTTTATTCCTGGCAACGGAAACGCTTTAACAACCCAATTTGACCCAATTACATTCGTAACCCATAGTTCTTTGCATCTCCGGATAGGAGTGGGGGCGCTGACTCGTTGCCAATGCATGTCATGCATCCAATATAAGTAATTGCTTTGGTCAAAAATATAGAAAATGACCTGTTTTATCTATTTTTCCTAAACGGTAAGGTTTGATATGCAAACCTAAATAAATTGTGTACTCTGGATTAAAATCACAGTTGAACCAGCAAACTTTTTCCACCTTTTGCTATCAGCTTTGAAGTGGTAAAGTTTTTAAAAATACATTATTCCGAGTCTTACGAGTATCTACGACCATGCATCTAAAAAAAATTCTACGACATTAAAATATGCGTCATTTAGGCAGTTTAAAGATCACTAGACAACGTTAATATAGGACGATTTTCAGCCATTTGGTATTTACATTATAGAATAATTTCAACAAAAAATCTATTAGAGTTATTGCCAAAAGAATAATTTTCAACGATTTAATTGAATGATTCCGTGGTCAAGTATTCCACGACAAAAAAATATTTTTTAACTGTGATTATGTAGAGTTTTTACTTATTACTCCAATGGTCCAAAAACAACTTTAGAATTAATAACATAATCATAGAATACTTCTAATTTAGACATAATATGTAATTCTAATAAAGCGTTTTAAAAAATAAATCTTGATAGCTGTGAAGCAAATTTAACAGGTTTCCATGGAGATAAATAAATTGAAATAGTTGACAATTGATTTAATTTTGATAGATGTGATTTTGTTTCACGGCTATGTAGAATTGATGACTAAATTAGTAATGTACAATGTCCCTTCTGGAGAGTAAATACGACTTCGTTACCTAAATTACAAGTTTCCTTGATTATATTATTAATTCTAAAGTAGTTTTAAGGCCATGGAATAATGAGTAACAAACCTACACAATCATAAAGTTTAAAAAAATATTTTTTTAGTCGTGGAATTATACAGGCTAGACCAAAAATATTATTCTTTTTGTGAAACACTGCGCGATTCGTAGCTCTGCAAGTTAAAAATATTAACCCCAAATTGTAATCATGTTGAAAACAAAGGCGATCATTAATTTAATGATCCATAACATACCAAATGACTTGAAACCGACCTATTGCTATGCTGCTTCTTACTGTCCGCCTATTTAATTTAGTATAATAAATAATTTTGTTATATTATGTCTAAAACTAATGCTGATAGAATTGAACACATCACTAACACCTAAACTAAAGCCTAATAAGACAATACCTAGTTTCAAAATCACCAAAAATAAATACTAAAACAATAACAGTTATTTAAATCCTTCATCTCTTATTTGATAAATTAATTAGCAACAATCATTAAATGAACAGTTATAATTCTATGTGATGCTAATTAAATTAATTAAACTGAGTTATTGGGCATAACGTAGCATAAAACTGTAACTATTTAGAGATCTAGCTAGAGGATAGTTTATGAAAAAGTTTAAATAAATTATAAACATGTCCGGCCGAAAAAATGCTTTTTGGAGCGATAAGATCTTTTTTCGTGCTTCGTTGTCAGTCTTCTAACATTTTTATAATATATAATTTGGGCTGATATAACCAATATATCGGTATCGGTCGATCACTAGTAAATACTACCATACATAAAACACCTTGTACAGAATCCAATCCCGTTTTCATTTTAATTTTATTATTTTAATATGACCAGAAACAGAGAAGGGCAATTAAAAAACACATCAGTCATTTAGGACAAACAATTTATTATACTGGTTCTAAAACCTTTTTGTCTTCGTCTTAATGGAAAATGTTCATGCTTTTAGTAAATTCATTGTGTTGTTTGTCTTGGCCAGAAAACAAAACCGGTGCTCTCGAGATCGTGAGGCTCGCACATCAAACTTCAGAATAAAGAGTAATAATAATTAATGATAATGCCATGAAATAACACTAACTAAAGATGACCCACATTTACTTACCTTACGATTACAATAAACTCACAGGTGTTTGACCATGAGAATAAATAGTTATTTATTCAATAGTAGTTATTTTATTATTATTGTGATTTGACTTTGCAAAAGTCGGTCACATATGTATATGTATATTACGGTTTAATTTTGTATGCTGGGTTGATTAAACATAAAATATTATATTTCCTTAATAACAAACCAAGTGTATACACGAGGTTTGATAGTTTTTCCAGTAAATATAGAATTATTGCTTTAATCAAAATTATGATTTTTGTATTCATTCTTTTAAATATAAACAATCTGGTCGCTATCAATAACGTTACATGTTTCACGCTAATATGCCCAATAGATCACTACACATCTTTTAAACAATACAACAATGACTTAGTGCAATAATACCTGATAATAAAAAATGTTACTATAATTATACCTTATGGTTATTTTCGAATAATAATTAGAAACACTATTTAGATGATAAATTGTATAGAAACTAACCTTGAAATTACAACTTAGTTTATCTAAAATTAAACGAATTATTGTAATATCTTAATGCGGGTATACATGTGTACATAAAATATCATTTTTGTGTTACCTCGTTTTATTCCTTTATAATTTTATTAATTTGGTGTTATTATAATTAATTTAATGGCATTTCTGTTAAAATGCACAGAGTAAAATATAATGATCACATACAATATAACTATTAATTAACATTTTTTATTAGCCCTATTCTTAACAAGTACCAATTTTCTATACTTCTACCTAGATACGAGGAATGTATGAAAATAAATTGATGTAAAATGCTTATGGTTTTCTATGGTCACCATAAGACAATATAAATAAAATCGGCTAATTCGCGTCATTTTCGCCGGCCCTATTTCCGTTAGTATTATGCGTGTCGGTTAAGACGTATTTTAACAAAAAGGTTTGCAGTTTACCGTAGGCACGTTCAAGGTTGTCATTTGTTATTATTAGATGGAAGTTTCCAGGTGTTTTACCTGTGAAATAAAATATACTATTAATTTCTATTGTTGGACTAATCTTGTTCCTTAAGGGCATTAAACGCGCACTTATTTAACACACTATCAACACTCCACTATCAACGATTTTTTCAAAAAAAAAAGCACTAACAAAGAAAAACAATAATATTAAAACCTTCACTATCTTATATTTTGTAATTTTTGTAGAGTGTATGAGTAAAAATAGCATTTCTAATTGTTTTCCACACTTTATGCGCGCATTACTAAAATATTATTTGAGAGATTTTGTTTTAAACTGCATGGGTTTCTCTTAAAATTTGAATAACTTTTTAAACTTTATTGTCATTTTCCAGCTTTTTTAAAAAAGTTTCCCGCTTCTCTTATGTTACCTATCAATTATAATGTGGCATGAAACATCTGTTGTGTACAAATCATTAGATGCACCGAACAGTGGTGTAGAGGCCATTGGCCGAATAATGGATCCCATAGCATCTAAAATATGTACTTAACTTTTTTATATTTTTCAAAAACAAAGTTATAAGATGACATTAGATCTACAATTTAAAATTGTACAGGGTGTCCCAAAGAGTCAGGGCATATCCAACATACTTTTTTTTTAATGGAACACCCTATATATTATTTTCTAATTCTCTACAGTATACTTTGCATCAAATGTCAAAATTAAATTGTTTTTGAGATATTGACGTGACTTTGAAAGACTGAAACATTGGATTGGTTCATCTTAGAGAAAATGGTTTTCACCTTCCTATCTTAGTTTCTTATTCTCTATCTAAAAACTACAACTTCCGGTTTAACATGTTAAACCATTTTTTTTGATTTAACATGTTAAACCGGAAGTTGGTCTCTTAGATAGAGAATAAAAAACTAATTTAAGGAGGTGAACACCATTTTTCTCTAAGATGCGCCGTTCCAATGCTACAGCCTGTCAAAATGTGAAACAACCATATTTTAAACGTCGATATCTCAAAAACAATTAATTTTAGACATATAACATTTTATACAAAATATTCGTGGAATTCTATAACGAATTCGAAATCAATATATTATATAGGGCGTTCCATTAAAAAAAGGTACCTACATATGTTGAATATGCCCAGACCATTTGGGACACCCTGTATAATTTAAAATAATTTTAAATTGTAAACATAATGCCTTCTTATAACTCAATTTTTAAAAATTATTAAAAAGTTAAGTAGTTTAGATGCTATGGAATCCTGCGTTGAGAGCGGGTCACACTGTATAGTAGGTATACCATGTTTATAATATAACAAGGACCCTGTATGTACGTACGCCTATGGCACATAAAAATTAATTATCAAAAAATAATTATAGTACCTATTGTAATTTAATTGCAAGTAAGTATAATAGTATGAGTATTTTTGTGATGTTATTGAAAAAAAATACATAAAATGTTATGTAGTACATATATAAAAAATTATACAATCTGATGTGACAAAATTATTTATTTTATTTGTTCATTAAAAGGGAAAAATAAACCTATAATGCTTTCATAATATACAGGGTTATTTACGACGAGCGTTCGTTAGAACTTTGGGAAAACTTCAGCGGTATATCATTTTTAATTCATTTCATTTTTTAAAAGATTTCGATTCCTTTTTTCATGTTCATTGGCAAAATATGCTAACCCTTACACGTTTTGTTTGTAACATTTTTTTACATAAACTCTCTCCGCTTGCCGCTAAGTTTTCTTTCTTAAAGTATAAATTTTTTTAACCATCTTCCAGAGGAAATTAAGACTTCTACAACACTAGGGAGATTTAAAAGGTCAGTGTCATCATTTCTCAAACAAAAAGCCTACTATAGCTTGACAGAGTATTATAATAATGTTGATGATTAGTGTATGTCAATCTTGTCTGTGCACTGTAACTTGTGTCATTTTAAATGAGTGTTTTTATAATCTATTTTAATGTAATTTTATTGTCCTATAATTGTGATTATTCCTATTACTTTTTATACTTTAGGATGCTGTGCTAACTACTATATTTGTTTGGTTTATAGTTTTACTCATTATTTATAACCTGTACATGTATTTTATAGCTTTGTCAACAAATACTTTGTATTTTAAAGACAATAGACTAGGGCATGTTTTGAATTTGAATTTATTGTTTGATGGTTTGATGGAAATTTATAAAAATAATGTTAGTGCTATAACCATAATATTGTAATAGATCATTCAGTAAACCAACTTGTATATTTTAAATAGTGATGTGAGTAGGCCATATGATCGCGAAACCGTCACGTCACCATGATAAATGGCCATGACGTAATTTAAACTAACATCATCCTCTTTTCCTGTTAAGGACCTGTTGGTATTAGAAATTAGAATAAAATTAAAGCGGGGTGACAAATTCATAAACAATATCAGGCCAGGTCCACACCACCCTGGATTTAAAAAAATATATAACACAATAAAAATTAAATATGGAATTTCATAGGTATAAGAACTTTTAAAATGGTGTAACACTGTAATTAATTCCACTGAGATTTAAACAAACTTTTTGCAGTCTATATAACTGTAATACATTTAAAAAAAATTTATTCAGCATTTATAGAAGTTGTTTACATCCTAATATGTACTATAATTTACATTTTGAAATATAACCCATAAAAAAACAATAAATTAGAAAAACACTTACCAAAAATTAATTCTTCTTCAGCTACCTTCAATCTCTGTTTCAGACTATCCTCATTCTCTGTATTTCTAGCTCGCAATCGAGCTTCTAATTCTTCTAAAGATGGGGGTTCCACAAAAATAAACCATGGTTTAAATGTGGTCTTCATGATCTGCTTGACACCTTGCACATCAATGTCCAAAATACACACCTTAAAAAAGTAAAATTTTTGTAATGGATGGTGCCTGTACCATTTGACTATGTTGGTCAAAAGAGTCATCATTAATAACTGAAATTTATCTATATAGAATTTTTATATTGCACATAACGAGCATATGAGCCAAACCTATAGTCCAGGTCCAAAATTACTGTCAGTGACTCATCGTTGTCATATCAAGAGTAGCGAGTTGTTATCTATATGAAAGCGTTGAATCACTTCAGTGACAGTAATTTTGGACTTAGGGTATAGAACATTACCTTTCCTTGATTTGTAACAACATCAACAGAAGCTTTGCTGGTGCCATACATATTTCCACTAAACGTAGCTGTCTCAATAAATTTTCCCTCTTTAATGGATTTTTGCATTTCTTCTTTGGTGGTAAAGTGGTAATGCTTTCCATTAATTTCACCAGGACGAGGGCCTCGTGTAGTGTGACTAACACTAAACCCAAACTTATCTGGAAAGGCTTGCATCATTTTGTTTACTAAAGTGCTTTTGCCTGAACCAGACGGTCCACAGAATACCAGAGGTCTATGGTGTGCAGCACACATACTGTAATAGGCTAAAATATAATTAAAAATAATAATTTAGTACTTAACAGAGTCCACTAATTTTTATTTTCCAATTCTGTGTGCTACAGCAGACAATTTTATATATGTATATTCGCAGTGGTGTAAATTAACTTTCGAAGAAAACATAACTTAACTTTCTTAAGCAGGCAACAATGATAGGAATTAGGTTTATTTCTTCCGCTATGTCTTGACATTAGCCGCATTATGCATTTTAATAATTATTACTAAATGTTATAAGTTAGTAATATTTACCTAAATTGAATTTTTATTTCTACACCTTGCACCAGAATATAAAAACAATAGCAGTAAGTAATGACTCTTAAATTTGATAAATATTCCACACATAACTTTATATTACAATAATTAGTTATCAAGACATATTAACAAAAATGCACTTACCAGAGGGAAGAATATTTAAATTAATCTTGAAAGAAATTATTTTGTGACCCGGCAAAAAAAAATATAGTGGTATGCTGCTTTAAGGCCGCACACCAAGAAAGATTATCAGTAATACTGTGAGGGATTTAAATACACAGATTAATGCTTCCTACAGCATCGACATATATAACAAATACTTATTCTCTAATTAATCCCAATCACCTATTTTAAAACCTTTTTAGCACGGTCACGACAACAAAACAGAGTCCTCGAGTATACGATTTTTGGGATTTGCGCATGTTAAAAAATATAGCACCACAGAAGAAAGATGGTGTGTTGTTGAATATGTTCAATATAAATATAGCTCCTAACTTTTCAGCCTCCAGCAAAATATTCAATCGAAGTCCTCTGATCTCAAGGGGGCTGTGTTGATACCATAACTCAGACGTTTCAACGCTTATTTATTAATTATTATTAATCTTGCGAAACTGGTTAAGTCTTTGTCTTTTCTTTCAGCCCTACACCCCACCTCGCTCCATTACACCTTACCGCTTACTAACGAATGACTCCTCGTGTATCACACAGTGTAATCAGTGTATTAATTTTTGCATCATTCGTCGACTCCAATACCAATAATATAGTGTAGATATTTTTATATTAATTAAATTTGCTTTATTATATTATTAATATTTAATGTTACTAGCAGAGAACTTCTGGTTACTAGTTACGGATAGTATAAGTAACGCATTCGCTATATCTTTAATCAAATATTTCGTATCCCTTTCCATTTATCCAAAAAGCAGCAAAATACCCATCTTTAAGAGTAGCAATTACTAGTGATGGAACATCAACAAGTTAATATCGTAAACAACCATCGATGTCAACAAAACATCGATGTTAAGAAAGTGAAAAGTGACTTTAAAAAATGTCTCAATCTCTTCTCTCCAATCCAAAATTACTTCTAAATAAAAAGTTTCTGTCACCAAAACTGCTCTGTAATCCAAAATTTTAGAAAATGTTCCCATCCCACCAATATAAATTCTTACTGACATCAAATATCGGATCGCAGGGTCAATCATCGATGTTTGTGACCCTTAATATCAATAGCAAAACATCGATAACAAAATATCGATATTTCAAAAACATCGCTCATCACTATCAATTTCATGTAATTATGCTTTAATTTAAAAAAAAATTTGCTTGATGAATTAATAAAAACAAAAAACGGAAAAAACAAGGAATATTTTTTAATCGAAAAACTCTAGTTCCTTGCATAGCTTTAGTTAATGACCAAAACTTTAAATGAATTGTAAATTGAATAAATAAGGTCGCACCAAACTAATGAAAATTCCCATTTCTGGTGTGATTTACGCCAAGAGTCCCTGATTGGTCAGAACTTGAAGTGTCTTTTCTGATCCAACGACAAATGTCGCTATGCCAAGCAATTTGGCATTTTGTCAACCAACAGCAGTTTGGTACCACCATCGAGATAAAATAAACATGTTTATTCTATCTCAATGGGACAATGGGTACCACACTACCACTGTACCAATGAGATCCAGTCCCCATAGATGTAAATATGACAGCGTACCGTATTCCTGGGCTACTTGGTCACCCTGGGGTAACTTGGTCACTTATGACATATAGGACGAAATAGGGTAATACATCTCAACCATTGAGATCAAACAAAAATGATGTACAAATATCATCATTCTATCTCAACGCAGGCTTTATAACAATTTTGGCTTTATAACCCTGGCAGCTCAGGTACTCTGTAAGAGAAATAGCGATTGCGATCGTGTGCTTGGCTGTTTTTCAAATAGAGTGCGACACCAGCACATCAATAGTTTGACGAGCAACAATCTCATCGCTCCCTTGTGTAACCAAATAGAATTAAATTTGCAAAGAATACTACTTCAACCATTGCGTTTTCTATCTCGATGACTTTAACCACTATCATAGGCACTACCCTCTCCAACTTTAACTAAAAGACTCAGTTGATTGGTCAGATTTCAAAAATTATACCCAACATATATTCTTTGCCCAATAGGCCCAATATAACAAAATCTGATCCACAGTAATTTGATTTTAAATTAGTGTTAGTTACCTTTGTAATTTAATTAGGCATAGTGGTAGTAACTGGTTCAATGTATTTATAACTATAATTAATAATAGGTTAAACTAATTGTTACCCCACAGAAAAACCATTAGTGCGTTCCAAACATCAACATGTCATTTCTATCTGTCACCGATGCTGTCACTTTTTATCCTAAAGTGGGTTATCATGTGCAATACATTATTTGCATATTTTGATAAAACAAAAGGGAAAAGCTAAAATGACACTAATATAAATCAGCAAATATTATGGAATGGCTAAGAAACAATTCTTTTTTCCAAAAAAGCATCAGAGGTCCTATAACTACCGAAGAATGTGATCCTCAGGCCTGTTATGATAGTTTTAAAGGGCACTGGGATCAGGCCCTTAAAATACTACAAAGGGTTCAGGTAAGTCAATACTAACTATTTTTCCCTCTCATTAAATAGTCCAACACCACATAGCTTAAAATTACATATTTTAAAACTCTAGTAATGCTGTTCTAATCGCGCTGAGAAATGTTTTATATCAAATAGTTCTCTATTATTTTGTAAATAACAGTGTTAACAAGAACATTAATTCAGCTCTGTATAATGGAAATCGTTGTAAAGAATATTATTTGGGATTTTTTGCAATTGTTATGTATCTAATATGAGTAATTTTATGGTTTCGAATCAGTGCCCACTTATAATGACATCTATTAAAAAAAATAGACAAGGCTTACTCAAGAAACCTATTAATCAAATGCCTTTTAAAAGGACTTGTACCTACCTATTTTAGAATGTGGAAAATATTTTGCTCTTATTTTTAGCAACTACCCAATCACGATGATGTCTTGGGTGTTGTTAACCATCTAGAACAGATGGTTACTTTACTTCTTTACGATATGAAAAAAACTGACAGGTTGTGCATGACTGTAAACTCATCACAATGTTTGGAATATCTTTTGACTGAAAATATTCTTGATAAGCTCTTTGAATGGAGTATGCGGTCTGGCAAGTAAGTACAGAAGTGTAGTTTAAATTATTTTTAATTTATTATGGTAAAAATTGGTTAAGCTGGGGAAAATGTCAACAAACTTAATTATAGTAACTGACTAAAGCAATCAATTCACTGAATATATTTTAAAGTTTTTGGAAGAGGGATGTTGAGCCAGGTGCATGTCACCTTAAATTTCATGGAATGGAAGTGGCAGGGGACATTTGTATTTTAATAACAACATAACTTTGGTTTGGCCTAACTCAATTTGACTAGCTTGAGCTCTTTAAGACACATTTAAACAGACATTTGACACATCATGCCCATATTAATAAATTACATTTAAATGAAGTTTTGCCACAATTATTGATTTTTTGGTAGATCTATGTAGCTTTCTCTTAATTTTAATTGTAAGAGTAGGGTCAACTGGGGCTAATATGGTACCCTAAATTTGTAGGGCTTATATGATATAGGTAGCAAAAACAAGTTTTGGTTTGACAAACAAATTGTGTGTACTGGGAATTACATCACAAATATTAAGGAAACTATATGTTTCTTTATTTATAATAAATACACATACCTTGTTTACCAAAGTTATGAACATGTGATAATGTGTGATAAAAGTCATTAAAAATAAAACCTTCTATTGAATAAAAATTGCAGGTTTTTACAATAATCATATAGGGTCTAATGTATATATGTCTGAGTTCCTAAGAAATTCAAAAATAGGCCCAAGCTGATTAAATCTTTAATAAAGCCATACCGAAACTACTTATTTTACTTGATCACCTTTATTATAATTTTTTCCCCAAAGATATGGCCAGTGTTCATTGTAGACACATTGAATTACAACAATAATTTTTTTTAGATACACAAATGCTGTACGTTGTGAGCAAATAAAATTGTATGACACTTTGATTAGTCATTCAAGGCATTTGTTATTAGAACATAATGCATTTCTCAAGCCTATGCTAAAATTATTAAAATCTTGTTATGGAGAAGTATTTTCAAAAGAAATAAATAAGCTTTTAGTAGATCTTTTGAATCAGCTGAGTACATTATTGGTACAACAACCAGAATTTGTCAAATTATTTTTTGTAAATGATAGAGATGTTAATCGGTAAGTCTGTTTGTATATTTATATAGATTAGTATTATTTTAAGGTATAAATAACTTTAAAAAATACTCAGGTTAAAGAAAATAAAAACCTAGTATACCAGTTTTTCTTAAATCGATTGCAAAATTACAGGACAGGAGGAATTTTAATGACAATTATATTTTTTTTCATGAATTATAAATTATAAGGTCTTTTTATGAGGGGAAGCTCTTTTTTATATAAATAAAAATATTCTAAATTTGGAATAGTAGGTAGTTATGATCTACTATATGAAGTAATATAGCAGGTAGGTACTTAATTAATTAAGCAGTACCTAATAACAAAAAAAACAGATTTTAATTGCCCTCTACTATGAAATTAAATAATACTAAATTAAGCACTAGTGACTAACAGCTTTCACTTAGTTATTTTCGTTTCTATAGATATGACTAGTAATAGTCTTGGGCACAATTATTATAAACTAAAACATTTTTAATTGTTAGTTAATCACCCTAACAATTAAATTTTCCTGGATTAGTCCGGTATTTAAATTATTTAAATTCAAAATTATATAGTAAATTTGATTAGTCATGTAAGTGGGTTAATTTCAAAAATATTTAAATTTATACTGATTTAAATATCTGGATCATTGGCCATAAATAAATATATGAAGAAACAAGTTATTTTAAATTTAAAGGTACTATACCACAACAAACCTAGTAAAAGAACTATGATATACAAGGGATAGAAAAAATGTAAGGTTATTTACAGGGTGATAAGTTGCTAAGAGTAAAAAGACCCTATTTTTCTATTAGAATAAAAAATCTTTAAAAAATTAAGCTGTACTTACATTAAAAAATTTAAAAGTAGATTGTACCTATAATAAAATTGTAAATGAGTTTAGTTATTTTATTTTGATTTCGTTTTTTAACACTTTTATTGTTAGTCAATGTTATTTTAGGTTGGGGACTGTTACGTGTAACGGTCGTTTAGAGATTTTTGTACTTGCTAAAATTTTTATTTTCAGATACTATCGGTCTAATAGCCAGTTTTTATGGTCCTATTTAGGAAAATTTCGAAAAATAAATAAAACCAAAATTTGTAATAATTTATGATAATTCACTTTTGATACCTTAATTAGACGTTTCGTCTGTAAGAGATCATTATACAGGGTGTTCATTAAGTAAGTACAGAAACTTCAAGGGATTAAGTAATCTTTGATTGATTTTAAGACAAAAAATTCCATATATTTTTTTAATGGTATCAACAACTTGATTGAAACTTAAAACACACTAATGGATATTTGAATACTAAATTTTGCAAGTATTAAGTTACAATTTTTTAAATTCATTTTCATAAAGTCTATCTCGTATTTTTTTTTGTTGAGTTCTGACCATTTTTATTTCCACTTAAATTTGTCCATAGGCGTGCATAAAAACCGATATAGGAAATTTTCTCGAAAATGGTTTATCTTATCAAAAATCATGAAGAAACACTTTTTGTGTATTTCTTACCTGGCTTACTTGGTAGTGCTTTAAATAAGTCGGTTTCGTACTAGGGTCAGTGGTGTGCCATTTTTTGCTTGAAAATTCTAAGAAGGTTACCCATATCTACGCTCATGGTTGAATTAAAAATAACTTAATACTTGCAAAATGTAGTCTTTAAATATCGATTAATGTGTTCTAAGTTTCAAGGAAGCAGCTGACACTATTCAAAAAATATATGGAAAAATCTTAAATTTGTTTCAATTTTGAACGCCCTGTATCTCGTAAACGAAACCGTTGCAGACCCATAATTGTATTAACTTTTTGTTTTAACATCAATCAAAGATTAATCCCTTAAAGTTTCTGTACTTACTTAATGAACACCCTGTATATATACCGATGTCGAAAACAGTATTAACAAACTGGCCAGCAAGATCTCCGGACTTGACCTCTACTGTGAAATATTTCCTTTGGGCTCAGTTCAAGAAAATTCAGGCTTCTCTGTGGGGATAATTTGTAAAGACGTTGTAAGAAACTTGTCTGAATTTATTCCACCAATCAAATATTTAAAATTTTATCCACTTTTTGTATCTGAATAATTTTTTCAAATGGCAATATTTTTTTTAAGGTTTACAATATTTTCGTTACTTATTCCGTTTGTACATAAAGAAGATGCTATTGGAATGCGAGCAAGGGATGCCTTGCTCCTTTGTATGTCATTGTCAAAAAAGAATAAAGACGTTGCTGTGTACATATCAGAAAATTCAAATTTTTCCGTCTTAGTAGCCTCAGGGCTGAGTGGACTATATTCTGTGTTACCAAATGTAATTGATGATATAGGTATGGATAATAACTTTTAAAAAATTAACAGGCGGAATATTAGTATGTTTTAAAGACTCCCCAGAAAAATGAAAGATTGCGATAAGGCTCCTTTGCTGTTAAAGTGCGCTAAAAAATTTAAAGAGAACTGCGAGATAACAAATTTTAGAAAAAGTTTTGTCTTGCTTTCCTATATTTTTTAAGCTGCACAGATCGATAAACATTTTTACTGCTTAATAGAAATAAAAATACTGGTTTCAATCGTATCGCGTTACTTTCGCGACTGCTTCAAGAAATACCGCGATTTTGTAGCTGCAGCCCGGCAGCCTTCCACCCTCTTGCGCCACTGACTGCTAGCAGCCATGCAGTATGTGTTCTACTCTGAACTAAAAAACAATCTAAAGAAAAAAAGATATTCAAAGTTTTCGACTTTAAACTAAAATGGGGCCCAGTATTTTCTAAATAAATAATTAGTTACTTCCTTCCCTTCATTTCAACCAATCGTCATTTATTGTTGTGGACTTTTTTATGGATTTGGAACAGATTTAATGGAAAACTGTTGATTAAGGACCATTTGTATTGGTTCAGCTTAAAATACAAGTGATAGTTAATGTGTGGCCCTAAGTCCGATAGAAGACGTGTTAAACTAAATAATAGCTAAAAGTAATAAATGTTTCCTCATCCTTTTTGCTTTTATCTAACAAATGATTCACCTTCGATTGACGTTCCAGACATGAACAAAAGAATCGTAAATAAGATAAATTATAGTCTAG
This sequence comes from Polydrusus cervinus, assembly GCA_935413205.1. Taxonomy (NCBI): domain Eukaryota; kingdom Metazoa; phylum Arthropoda; class Insecta; order Coleoptera; family Curculionidae; genus Polydrusus; species Polydrusus cervinus. Next base: position 11,840,697 of record OW284520.1, on the reverse strand, counting down.
AAAAATTCACATTTATGATAAAAAAAATGTATTTTTATTACACTTTTAAACTCCTGATTGGGTATACGGTGATAGACAGCTAAAAATACTTATCACAGGGAAACATTAACATTACTTATCGACTGTATTTCTGATAAAAGTTGCTGCGCCAAAAAATATTAACCCACATTCAAATTTTTAGGTGTACCTGACTGGCATCGTTTAACGCCAGACGATGTAAACGAAATTAAAGGACTTTTATCCTTTGTGACGTCCTTAGAATTTAGTAATGCAATAGCGCAAGTAGCGCACCCTACAATAAGACGGCAACTCCAGGAATTTTTATACCGGGGTTTCCTTATTCCTGTCTTGGGAGAGGCCTTATTACAAAACAATATTCAGGAGAAAGTAGCCGCAACTGCCTATTTAGAATTAATTATTCGTACTGTAACAGAACCGGGGTTGTTGCACTCTGTGTTACAGTTTTTAATAAAAGGAGAATATGATGGAGAGAGACTTTTAAATATTTTAATACAGAGGATAAATTCCGAAAGACAGTTGTGTCTGGTGTCATTAGCGATGTTTGAAAGTATGATCGACTTAAATTGTGAAGATTTACTATTAGAGCTTGTTTTTAAATATTTACAGGTAATTCTTTTAACAGATATTAAGGTACTAGTTATTTGCTGGTCTTTGTTAATAACTAACTAATTCCTATGGAGTGACATGTCTGATAATAATCAGAGCGGAAATTTGGATTTGAATATTAAAAAATCAGACATAATTTAAATATAAAATAAGGGTGACCATGAGACAAAACATTATAAACTCAACCATTATGGCAGATTTATGTTGACGTGTTTGTTAGATGTTGACTTAAAACTATTTTTCGCTTTTGTAATTTTATAGTAAAAATATGTTTTAAAAAACTGAAAAGCATGATATGTTATGCATTAAGTACAGTTCAAATACAACTAAAATTTTTTGTGAACAGTATCTATAGTCTATTTCAGAAAGGTGTAGAGTAATAAAAGCTTATTAGGTATGCAAAGGGACTACAGCGAGACCCAACGAATATTTAAGCCACAATGACATGATGGACTGCTTATCGCCAGTTCTCTGGTGTCACTTCCTTAATGGCTTAATCAAACAGTAGCTTAACGTCTGTCATTTTGAATGTCTTGTTGTGTCTGGCCACAAATCTTTTCACTTGTGCCCATATAAGTTCTAAAGGATTTAGTTCGCAATGATATGGCGGTGTCCGCAGCACAGTTACACTATGTTTTTCAGCTATATCTTCCACGGCATATTTCATAAAACGATGTTTGTGTAAATTTGCTATTGCTCATAGTTCCTTCTTTATTAAATTATCTTTTTTTTTCTTTGGTTAGTTATCATAAATAATTTAATGCACAACATTTACTTGCGCCTATGGCCGACACCGAACTGGACCGAATTACCCATTTTATTACTCTACACCTTTCTGAAATATACTATAATCCAACATCGCGAACGAGTGCAACTGTATAAAGGTATATTTTTTTCTAAACTGGATAAAACATTGTTAGAATTTGAAAGTTTTGGATTTAGACAGAATAAAGTAAAATTTAAAAATTCGAAAAGTAAAAAGTCAGATTTTCTTTATAAAACACATGGTGTCCCAAACTGAGAAACTTTATCGTTTATCTTCATCTTTTGAGAGTTGGTTTTTAAATATTTATCAATAATTTTATTTTTTGCCCTTGTGGTATATGTTTTTTGTAAAATTTTTTCTAACTACAAAGAAGTTATTTTACTTTGTCATACTGTCATAACATGTGGTCAAAGGCGCCATTTTAAATTTTAGCCATGTTTTCATCTAATGATATCACAACGAAAAATGTTACTACCTCTGGACCCGTTGTGTCCAAGTTTTGAAAAACTCTTATTACTGGCACCAACTTGTTGCCAGTTACCAGAAAATGATGTATGTGTGGACGGTAATGTTGTACAGTGGAACCACTTTAAACACAAACAAAGTTTGTATGGGAAGTATTATGCCTACCTTTGTGATGCTAGAAATAAAATAGGTCAATGCCAAAAAGCTTGTGCTAGTTGGAGTAATAGTTATAATGGGGATGATGATATCCTACCAAATACAGGTAAGTTTTTAGAGTTTTACAAAATTAGTTTTCCAGTGTTTGTTCTTGCTCTCTGTATTATAAACTGAAAATATGATCGCTTACCAGAAACTATAGTGAGACGCCCAGTGGCGTCCATATGAGCTCGGGTCTAAAAGTCTAATTGCAACCTAATTTTTCGTCTCACGCTTGGAATCTTATAATTTAAATTTTTAAATAATGTATTCTTGGCTTAGATTACAAAGGTCTTGTAAGAAACGTTTAGGTTTTAAACTTTTTCTTCTAAAACTCCTGTTTAATATACAGATTTAGTTATTGATTTATGATGCAATTTTAAAGAAAAACAAGTAAAAAGAATAATATTTTATAGTATTTTTCTACTTGTCTGTTCCGTTTTCCCTTTTTTAGGACTATTTTAAATCAAGAAAAGTATAACTCAATGCATAAAATATTTTTACAACAAAAACAAAAAACAATTGGGTATTTATTTTTAAAGAGAAAAATTAAAGTAAAAATTTTAATTTAAACATTTTTTAAGGAGGAAGTGTGATAATTTATAATAAAAAAAAATAGTGCTTTATTATCAATATACAAAACGGCACTTAAGAAGGAGTATTTTAAAACCTAAGCATTTGCACCAAAAACTGCTCTTAAATCTACGCTCCTAAAATACATGATTTCTGAAAAAATCATCAATTTTGGCGTGGTGAGCAATATTTACTTTATTTTTAATAATGAAAAACCGAGCTCGAAAAACGCTGATTAGAGTCATATATAAGTCTTATGTTAAAATTTTGGATTGACACCAATATTCATATTTTTCATGAATATAAAAAATGTATAATTATTAAAAAAAAAAAACATTTACAAAAACAAATTTAATCCAACCATGCAGAGGGGGTGAGGTAATAATTTAATTTTCGAGATTTGATAGTAGTTAGATGAATTTTAAACGAACTTTGGGCGTGGCCCCGAAAATTTTTCGTCTGCGGCGCTTTTCGGCCTTCTTCCCTAGGTACAGTATCATGAAATAAATGTAGTCCTGAATTTTTTGCAAACTGGAGTAAAGATCAAAACTTTTTAGATGAAAAATCTGATAGTCTCATATCTTTAGAACGCAGTAGTGGCTATGAAAGTTTTAATATGAACATAGACGATGTTAAAGAAGACCAAGAATTTTGGCAGATATCTTCCCATAAACCAAAACGATCGAATGTGACACTTAGTTTAGACGATAGTCCACATTTAGACGAATCGCCAAGCGCGGGACCATTTTTGACAATCTTATTAGAAAAATTGAAACATTTTCTGTCAAATTCGATATACATCAATTTGCATTTGACAGGAATAATTTCTAGATTAGCTGTGTATCCCCATACATTATTGAGAGCTTATTTGTTGGACCATAGTTTAGTTTTACAGCCAAATGTACTATCAATTTTTGAGGTAAGTTTAATGAGATTTTTTTATTTAGAAAATTTGTAAAAAAAAAGCAATGATGATGACCCTTGTGACTAGTGCGGGAGCTTCAATTGCACGACTGACGCTACACATGTTTTCTTATAGAACTGTGTATGTCTATATGCACCCACATTCTCTTCTTTCTGTGAAAACATTTATAAATCTGTGTTTGCTATTTATTAAAAATATAATTTCATTGCTTATACTACTTATTAATACGCTTAATGACGTACCATACCCATAGTTGGTAGAAGGTGCTCTGTTTCTTCTTAAGACTTGTAAGAACTTGAGGTCACACAAGTATCTTCATGCGCATATTTCCAAAAATGTTTAAATATTAAAATACAGTAACTGAATGGAATATTTTAAACCATTTCAATTCTGAGACAAGTGATATAAATAGGGTTTATGACATTTTTTTAGATAATTGGTATAATTAAGCAACAAATTGACGACTATATGAGTAGGCAGCCAGATAGAATAGGATTAATAAAATACGCCCAAGATGTTTTGGTGGATAGAGAAATTATGTTGGTTAATATTCGAAGGTAACTACATACATATATTTATATACCAAGTGTATATAGGGTGTTATGGAATTGATGCGTTTATATGGATGACTCCTGGGATGTCCTAAAGAAAACACTACATACTTTTTTTTTAACGGGCTTTCTAAAAAGTTGGGTAAGGACCCCAAAAAAAAATACGAAAAACATTCACACAAATACGTAAGCTTTACGCCCGCAAGTATATTTTTAAAACCCGTACAGTGTCATTTTATAAAATGAATTTTTTACTTCTGGTCAGGTATCACATGGAAAAATCTGCCCCAAAACCTCAGCCCCAAGAATCTAATGAACCGTTTCATCGAAATGGTCCGAAAAGAAGAAGTCTGAACATCCCCTCCATAACAAATATATTTAATAGACGACCTAGTCAAATAGATACCAGTCTACCAATGAGTGCCTCACCAGAAGAATTGCAATTTAATTTAATTTACCCAAAGTTTAATGAAGGCCAGCATGTAGCGTTATGTGCGGTATTATTAGACGAATGGGTCAAGGAATTGGCTGCTTTAGCCCAAGAGCATACCATCGCGCAACTTGCCACACTTATTAACTAACTAAAGGTAAATATAAATATGATTTGATTTAATTTTAAAATGTTACTATTAAAAATCGGCATGAAGTCTATCGATCTTTTTTTTTATAAAGAATTCTTAATACATTAACATTTAACATACATTAAAGGTGTTTCTAAAAATGTCAATTTTTATTTATTTTATTTTTTAAATAACCTAGATTATTTTTTTAGACAATTAAATAGTGTCCATGGCCTTGGTGCAGACTTCACCATACAACCTAAAATTTATAGAGAAAAAACGGAGCTGAAGTATTTATTAACAAGTGTTACTACATTCTTTTTATAATGACGTTTTTTTATATGCCATATCATGTTAATAGTTATTCACTCGCCTTCTATTGTGATAAAATTGACGTAAGTGATTCGGTAGTTAGGTTGCTAAATCACGAAAAAAATTACTTTAAATATTGACGATTTTAAATATTGGATTGAGTAGTCCGTTACTTTGTTAGATTGCATATTAACAAAAAGACAATATGTGTAATTTTACTTTGTTATAATATCACTTTTTATTTACTGATTAGTTACTGCAGTTTCGTAGTACTACTACATTATCAAACTGAATACCTTAAACTACGTTTCAAAGTTATAAATAGGTTCTTAACAAAGGGTGCTTATAAATATTAAAATAAAAATAGAATATTTATCCCTTAATCTAGTAATTGATCCCTATTGTATAGTAATGTAAATAGCGGGGAATTCCACAAGTCTGTTTGGTCATTTAGTAGGTTTATGGTCGGGTTTTTATTATGTTTGCAAATTTCTATTGATTCTAAGATGTTAAGCCTCTTGCTTTTTGGTGCAGTATGAAATTTTTTTAAATTATTCACATCTGGGAAACAATGACCTGTATCCGAACAGTGTTTAGCGAAATTGGAATTTTCTTTGTTTAACAAATAAGAAGTATTCACCTGAAGATGACTGGAGATGCTTACCAGTTGAAACGTAGTGATTATGAACAAATAAAGACAATGCAAGTCCAAAACTCTACTGCCGTTCAAGAAGTCTTATGTTCATTATATCGGATATTAAAATTTCTTCCTGTTTGACCTATATATGAGCTATTACATTCTGTACAACTTAGCCTATAAACTCCTGATTTATTAAGTGGGGGTGTTTTTTGTTTGGCATTAAAAAATAATTGAGACATTTTTTGGGCTGGTGTGAATGCTACTTTTATGTTGTTTTTTGAGATTATGTGTGCGATTTTATCTGAAATTGGAATAAAATATGTTAATTTTGAATATCTACTTTTTCATTACTTTTTATGTGTGGATAAATGTGGGTGGTAAATAAAAAGTGATATTATAACAAAGTAAAATTACACATATTGTCTTTTTGTTGACGATTTTATTTTTATTCGTTTGTAGTCCGCGTTCTCTTTTTCTTTTATCGGTTAACCAGTGCCGTAACTAGGGTAATTTTGATTGAAACATTGGCGTCTGAGAAACCTGTCATTTGGGGAGGAGGGCGCAAATAATTTCGATTGCTAGGGACCTATTTGGACTTTTCCTACGCGCTTCTAAGAGTTAGATGCACCATAATCTTCAAATTGTCTGTATGTAACTTAAATTATAGTAACATTAAATGTTTGTGTACATAAACAAATTTAATTTATAATGGCAATAAACAGTGTTTAAACAGAAAATCTAAATACACTATTTCATATATTTTGGACACTTTGTTCCACTTGAATTTTTCTTTAAATAACACCTACTGCCACTTTTAATCTGTTTTGAGGGATCATTTCAGTTATAATTTAGGGTCTTATAGCACAACAATGGCGTAGATAGGGGGGATCAATCCCCCCCCCCCCCTCACTAGGTCTGAAATAAATTATGTAAATAATGTGACCAATTTTCGTACATGACATAGAAGATTAACTATAACTTTACAAGAACAAATAATGGGATCAGTCATATCCCCCTCATCGCAATAAGCTATCTACGCCACTGTAGCACAACGTACATATTTTTAAATACGCTGTGTCCATTAATTATTATGGAATAGGTAAAACAGTTAATGGAATTTTAAATGCCCTTTTTTTAAATTCAATCAATTCATTCCTTTTTTTTAGTTTATTATATAGGCTGTTTCTTGGATTAAGTAAAACATATTTGACTTCATTATATGTCTTTAATACAGGGCGATGGATAAATAATTTATTAATTAATATAAATATCACGTCCGTTAATAAATATTTATTTATTTGATGAAAATAGGGCAAGTATTTTTTACCCCACAATTAATGGACACAGTGTAGATACGTCGCATGTCTTGAGTAGATTAAAAATTGTGGTAATGAAACTATAAGTTATAGAATATAGAATGTATAATCACGAAAATGGTGCTTTTACAACTGACAAGTTTTCCTACAAACAAAAATGAGAACATTTTAACAAAAAAGCTGTGTGTGATTATTTACTTAAATTTTTTTTAAATAATAATCACCCCCTTTTATTATTAATCATTTTTGCCATTTGAAAAGGCACCGTAAAACTCGTTTTGTGTCTCTTCCTAGTGAAATTACGGGTAATAGCACACCTGCAAAAAATAGCCTCAACAGCAGAATGACTGCTACCTGGTATTGTAAGCACCGCAGCTTTTATTGCTAGAACAATAACGCGATAGTCGCTAGTGTGCGGTCACCCTTACTTTAAATTATATTATCTAAAGGTAACTTGGGTAATTTTCGTATTGTAAGTATTTACCAGCACTAGCAATGTACATATTTTGCGAAATCCCAAAAATGTAATGTATATTTTTTAATTAGTTTTATTGAGTGATTTATTTATTATAATGGTTTTTATTTTATATATTATGTATTGTTGTCCTCTGTGCAGTAACTGGGCGACTACCTCCCGCATTTCGGCATTATAAGATGTTTAGTAAGAAACGTACTCTAGACTATGAGTATAATGGTATATTTTAACCGCAGACGTACAACTGACCATGCTGCCACTTTATTTTGATTTAAGTAAATTATTTTGGGATAGATAATTCAATTCTTCAGACAGGATGGTAACATTTTGTAATTAGTAAAAATAATAATTATAGTATATTTCACGTACTTTTTTAATGCTTTGACGTTTGACTCTTTCTTACGCTCTTGCCCTCGCACATCTCTTTCTGTACTTTATCAATAAAATTGTCTTCTCTGTGTTCTTTTAGTATCACATAACCGGCATTTATTCGTTCACGTGTTGACTTATAAGTGCAGTATTATTGTTGTATTTGGTATTTTTAGAGATCATTTTGTGCGTAGACTTTCTGGTTATAAACTGTTGGACTGTGTATATCTGTGAAGTGTTCTTTTTATGAAAAAGCAAGTAAATATATTTTTTATTTGGTAATTAATTATTCCAGGAACACCAGTGCGACCCTAACCAGACCTTTAGTTCTGTAAAATAAATGTTACAAGGAATGACGTGTGTCATCGACGTCCATTGAAAGCTTACGTGAACAACACTATATAAGGTGGTAAAGCAAAGTTCAAAGAATTCTATCTAAATTTCCCGGGCTTGCCTTATTTACATTAACTTAAAGTCTCGAAAAAAACAAATGTATGTTTTTGTCGATCGATGTATGTTTGATGTTTTGAAATTTTCTGCATTTGAGGATTAACTGTGTTGTTGCAAATAACAGAGTGTTAAAAAATATATTTTAACAGTAAATTATGAGTTTTTTTTTATCCTCCTAAAATTTACGACCAACCATAGGTGTCGCCCTCTAACGTTTTAGGACGTACATTAAACCTCCAGTACACGCACTCTATAGTACTCTTGAGTAAAATGCAAGATTAACTAATTTTCATAAATTATAAAAATGATGAATAAAAAAGACTTGCCAAAATAATCCAACTTATTCCACAATCATCCCATTGCTTGTCCTGAAATATTCTTGCGTTTTTATGATGTTGTTTCTGGGAATGTTCCTACCTAAAATAACTTAATACTTAACAATTTTTTTTATTCTTCATAAAAAAGAAATAAGTTTAATTGGGGACACAAAGTATGAAAATATGGTGTATTTTTTTTCAGAACCTGGTTGACAACCCACGAAAAGGGTTATTGATTATATTTTTGGATCTATTATAAGAAACAGATATTTGGTCGAAATAGTCCATGTTCTCTCAGTGTAGCAGATACCATCGGAAATAAAAAACTCGAAGTTCTCGCCAAAAATTTAATTAAAAAATAGTGTACATGTTTCGGAAGGTGGTAGGTAACCCTCATCAGTACATTTAAAGAAAACCCTAAAAGTAAGAAAAGGGGGTATTGAACTAGAAAAATGTAAGTTTTAAAGTTATTCACCGACTAGGTCACAGTCACAAATATCTTATATGGCCTATAGTCGGTAAGTAACTTTTATTAAAGGGGTATCTAGCCCCGAAACATGTACACAATTTTTTTAATTAAATTTGTGGAGAAGATTAAGTTTTTCATTTCCCATGAATTAATTTATTTAGTTGGTACTCCGGTCATGACAACATAAAACAACAACAGTGCATAGAAATATAAACATTTCAAATATACAGGGGTCATTTACCTCTTAATGAAAAAAATGATTTGCAAACACTAAACAGGAACAAAAATATTATTGTGTTGATGAGAAATAATATGAATGTGCAATAAAAGAAAAAATTCCGGATGCGTTATTTTTGTTGCATTTTTTATTTTAGATCTATATAGAGGCAAAAGTGTCAAAAATAATACTTTTATATGAAAACGCCTGGCGTTAAAACGAAAAATTGATTTGACTACACTTTGCAACGCTATATTAACAGCAGTACCAGTACCTATATGTTTGATTTTTATTATTGGATGTTGCAAATTTCTTATTTTGTGAAAATGGGCCAGCAGAATACTTCCATTTCTGAACAATCCAATGTTTTCGGAATTTCTCAGTTATGATGGAAATCACATAGAAATGGGCTTTCTTATTGGCCTATGGACCTATTCTTATTGTGGATCCTTACTGAAACTGAAAACACCGACACATCGGAACCTATTGACATTGATTCTATCAATCAGCTTTGACCAATTACTGTGGATCCGCACGGGCGGATTGGTCAGAAGTCAGCTGATTGATATTCATTCTGTCACATCCATAATTTAGGTTCTGCTATGTCGACGTTTTCTACCCGTGCCAATTCAGCACTTTACTATGGATCCGCGGAGGAAAACACGGAAGTCGGGTGCTTAACAGAACGATCAATTTCAGTCAGCTGACTATTAACCAATCGCGTTTCTATAATTTAGGTTCCGCTATGTTGGCATTTTCCGCCCGTGGGGATTCAGCATTTTAGCCGGATTCGTACGTATAGTATGTTATATTACTGAAGACGACATTACTTTTCTTATTTTAGATTAATATTATTAAATTTCATCAACATCACAAAGAGACAGGCCTTGAATATAAGTGTCCACCTCGATACTATAGATGTGCCGTACGTGTCACACTTTATTCAAATTCAAAATATGCTTTATTGATCATAAAAGCTTATGCTCTTGTTGACAAAACTGAAAAACTTAGATCTTAATGAAATAAAAGTCAACCAAAAAATCAAAGTGAGATGTACATAACAATAATAAAATCTATATGATCTCATGCTAAACAAAATATATACCTACAGAGAAAATTATACAAAAGCAAATAAAGGACAATACATAAACCGAACTATTACAAATTTTCTAAAAAATACTCAGATACGGTATAAGTATAATACACGTGTTCAATAACAATTTTTTAACCTGAATTCGAAATTTTAAGTAATTACTTAAGGATTTTATATTAAGCGGGAAATTATTAAACATCTTTTTTGAATTGTATATAATAGAATTGTATACAAGAGCGCTAGTTGGCAAAGGTAAAAGAATATCATGAGTATTTCTAGTCTGGTAGGCCAACACATCTTTCTTGTATGCATCCCTCCTCTTAAAAATTAGAAAAAAAACAGATTCCAATATGAAAAGGCACGGCTATGATAATGAAACAGAGGCCTGCGAGGCTCCCTAGGACCCACACCGGAAATGTATCTCACAGCTCTCTTCTACTTCTTTACGCCTTTGATACTTTTAAATATAGTTGCGTGCACAACAAACTTTCATCAGGTATTATGGTCTCACTGAAAAGCTATAATGTGGCCGAACGCAGCTGGGGATCCACCAATTTTTAGCTAAATTTAATTTCTGACTTGACCTTAGTTATTCGTACGCGCAAGGCAAATATTGCTCAGCCCAGATATCTCAGATAAAAATCCTGTTCCTTTAGCAGGGACAAAGTGGAGTCAGATTCTTACTTAGTTGTGACCAATCTTACTGTCTTACTTGCCAGCTCTGTAGTTTTCTTAAAATTAAGTCAGAATTTGTGCTACTCGTATAAGCGACTATAGCTACTTTAATTTCAATTTGCGTTATTTATGTGTAAATATTTTTTACTATCATGAAAGTTTTACATATATTACTGTATCGCTATATCGTCTCGATGGCATGGTTGACGTATGAACCCTATTATACGTGCACGGATGGAGCATGGGCCCTGTATATTTGTACGTTCGCCGTTCGGGAGCTTTCGGCTTCGGCAGACGGACCTCTTGCGGATTTGATCACAGGTAGACGAGATGTCATTTTAAAAATAGAGGTTGACATTTTTTTGTAGCTGCCGTTTAAAGATTTGTAGACTCTTGCTGATCATAAAGAAAAGAAATGAAGTGAATTTTATCAGTTGTCCCTAGTCCGGTTAATTACTCGGAAGCAGAACACAGGAAGTGTAATTAAAATCGCGTAGTGTTTTTACTGTTATTAAGTTCGGTGAGTACATCAGAAGTACGTTTGTAAACATATTAATATTTTTAGCATCAGTGTTTTTATTTTTGTTTTCGTACGAAAATAGCAATAATCAACATCCTCAATACTTGGCGCCTTTGTTTGGTTACTTGAAAAGCTTTATATAATCTTTAAAACACTGTTAAATGCCAAGAACATTGCACTACAAACAAAGCAGTTTTTTACTTTCACTTAATTTCATAACATTTAACAACAAAATGTACAATATGTTTTTGACGTAATGATTAGTGGAGCAAAGTAATGTTCAGAATTTTTTAGGAATATTCAAGAAACCAACTATGGACTCGTTCTTCAGCCTTTTCGATCCCAGTGGGGGGAACGATAACTTGGGTAACGAAGATTTTACATTGGACAACAATCAAAATTCATTGCCTCCTGAGCCCCAACTCGGTAACGTGGAATATAAGTTAAAGATTGTTAATCCGACAAAACAAAGATTCGAACATCTAGTAACACAGGTATGATATTGCATCATTTCTTGTTCAATTTTGTAAGTCTACATTTTCCTTGCACCCTGCAAAAGACTCTAATATCTATGAACCCTTTTTTGAAATGTGTTTCCACTCCCAGAAAATTTATTCTTTTCATCCTAAAGTGTCTGCTATATTTACCCCATAAAAAAGAGTCTTAATAAATATTTTATTGTTCTATCTATCTAATCTATAAAATTTGTCATACCAAATACTGGTAAAAATTGTGTAAAAAGTACTGACATCCTTTGTGATTGTTTGCTATTAAGATAACTGCAAGATGTTTATTAAATATTTTAAATTCATTAAACCAAATATTTGCTACTGTAACTTCTACAGTTTGTTAAACAAATTGTAGTATATTTATTTCAAAGGAAAATCATTTTACCTATATAATTTATTTGATTCTTATCTTTGGAATACTTTTTTTATACCATTTGGAGGATTATAAAATATTGCATCATCAATAAATTCATCTTAATTTGCTCAATATCCAATCAAGTGTTGAAATTTTACATAAACATTATAATTTAATACAATTCTATGAAAAATGTTAATCAGTTGATAAGTAGCTGTAATTTTTTTTTGGAAAAGTCAACATAGTAAGAATCAAGGATTTTATTATTCTTAAATACCGTGTATATTTTTAATATGGTGTAATGTAAGATAAAATTCTATTGTTTTAAAGTGCACATTTTATATTCATAATTTAGATGAACAAAAAAAAATTTGCAAGTGGTAGACTTCACAGGGTTAACATAATAATAGGACCAACTCGGTACCTCTCTAGCATTTGCTACACAATATGTAGGTAATATAATAAAGTCCCATATGCTTATATATTACGGGACTTAATTCTGATTAAAAAACACAGATAAAACTGATTCTAGGTATACATACTATGTTTCTGTAATTATTTTGATGTATATATACCATTAAAAAATATTAATTTACAGTTCAAACCTCACTTTTGAATAAAGAAGTTTATTAATACTATTCTAGCTAAAATGGCGTCTACGCGAGGGCAATGGAGAAGCAATATACGAAATTGGGGTGGAGGACAGTGGAATTTTAACTGGTCTGTCCAAAAGAGACATGTCAGCAAGTTTACAGACCCTTAAACAAATGGCTATGAAGCTGGGCGCTACTACAACATTATTAAGAGAAAGAGTACTTGACAACAAACGTAGTGTAGCAGAAGTTCTTGTTCGTAAGGTACCTGATGATCAGAATAACATCGAGATACGAGTTGCAGTACTAGGAAATGCCGGTTAGTTTAGTTAAGCTGTTTTATAAAATTCTTTTTACATAATCTATTTTTGTAGATGCAGGAAAAAGTACTTTACTGGGAGTCCTTACCCAAGGAAATCTGGATAATGGCCGAGGACGAGCAAGGCTGAATATGTTTCGTCATTTGCATGAAATTCAAAGTGGAAGAACATCATCAATTTCTCATGAGATCCTGGGATTTAACTCTCAAGGCCAGCCAATTAATTACAGTTCCAGTGAGCTTATAACAGCCGAAGAGATTTGCGACAGCTCCACTAAACTAGTTACCTTTTTGGATCTGGCGGGTCATAAGAAGTACCTTAGAACCACCATCCAGGGTTTATCTGGATATTCTCCTCATCATGCTATGCTTGTGGTAAGTTATTGTTGTTAAATTAAAGTGAAAAAGCCTTCAATGATTTTTTTTTAGATTTCTAGTACAGCAGGCGCTGTTGGAATGGCACATGAACATCTAGCTATTGCGGTCGCTCTAAACGTACCATTTTTCATTGTAATAACCAAAATCGACCTGGTGGATCCAACAAACACTTTACAGAATCTTGAGTCTTTTCTGAAGCAAGTTGGTAGTCGAAGGGTGCCCCTGATTGTAAAAACATTAGATGATGTTATAACGGCCGGCGCCAATCAACTCACTGAAAACGTAGTGCCGATATTCTGTGTTTCCAGTGTCTCTGGGGAGGGACTTGACCTCCTTACCAAGTTTTTGTATGTTCTGCCACCTGGAAGTAGCTCCAAAGAAAAGGAAAGACTAGAACAAGTAAGTTTGTTTTTGAGTAAAGAAATCGACCAGTATAAATTTTTTGTGATTGCAAATCTATATATTCTTTAGCAGTGGCGGCTCGTCAGGGAAAGCAGTACTTTCTCTGCTACAAAATGAAATAATGCCTTATTTTATAAATATGCCATAATACATTGAATACAATTTGCAAACATTTAAACCTATTTTAAAATCTATAATAAATAGTAGGAATAAAAGTCTGTCTAAACCAAAATATCTTTAATAATAATAATAATAATAAAACATTTTTAGGGGTACTTTACATTGATGAAAGAAAACATGTTTCGACCTTAGTGAAGGTCATCATCAGCTCTAAATAGAGAACCCTTTTAAGTGACGTAAAAAAGCTAAAACATTGGTATAAAAATCAAACAGGGGTAGAGGTTTCCAAAACAAAATGTCAATAGATAGTCTAAACTTAGGAAAAAATTGGGTTTGACAAAATGTGTGATGGAAGCCCTTTAGTTCACCCTTGGTTGGATAAGAATTGTTAAAAGTAGAAAAGATGGTTTAAAAATAATTTGAAAAATTAAAATCTTAAATTTTTATTAAATTAAGGATCTAATGGGGAAAGATGAATTCACCAAGATTTAATAGGGGTTAAGGTCATACTTATGCCTTGTATGTGGTATTTTAAAAAATATAATTTTTAGTATCTTAATATTTTAATTTTATTTGAATAAAAAGTAAAAAAGGGGGGAAGAGAAGCAATCATCCTGAAGCTTGTTCAAGCTCTTCTCTTATTCGGTAATAAATTAATAGAACCAGCTTCAGGACGATTGCTTCTCCTCCCCCCTTTTTTACTTTTTATTCAAATAAAATTAAAATATTTTATACTAAGAATTATCGTTTTTAAAATACCACATACAAGTATGATATAAGTATGACCTTAACCCCTATTAAATCTTGGTGAATTCACCTTTCCCCATTAGATCTTTAATTTAATAAAAATTTAAAATTTTAATTTTTGAAATTATTTTTAAACCATCTTTTCTACTTTTAACCATTCTTACCCAACCAAGGGTGAACTAAAGGGCTTCCGTCACACATTCTGTCAAACCCAATATATTCTTAAGTATAGGCTATCTATTGACATTTTGTTTTAGAAACCTCTACCCCTGTTTGATTTTTATACCAATGTTTTAGCTTTTTTACGTACTTAAAAGGGTTCTCTATTTAAAGCTGATGATGACCTTTACTAAGGTTGAAACATGTTCTTTTTCATCAATGTAAAGTACCCCTAAAAATGTTTTTTATTATTAAAGATATTGTGGTTTAGACATACTTTTATTCCTACAATTTAATTATTAACCACTGTGAGAATTGAATCTATAATAAATAGTTCCTGAATAAATTTTGCGTTTTGTGATTTCTACTGTCTCCAAGTCTCTAATCAATTATTCATTTAACTGTCTAGTCTTGGCCAGCAGCATCTTGAACTCTTGCTCTTTTCACTTGGGGCGCTTTTCTCACTTTGTTAACTTCCCCATTTAAATTAGCCATGAGCCGCCACTGAGTTATTTAGCAGTTTACTAATACACAATCTTGTAGGAGTCTCCGGAGTTTCACATTGACGAGAATTTCAAAGCAGGAGAAGTAGGACAAATTTTAGGAGGATTGCTAACCAAAGGAGTGGTTACTGAAGGAACTCAAATGCGCATCGGTCCAATGAAAGATGGATCCTTCCAGGAAGCAACTGTTAAGTCCATTCATAGAAACAGGGTGCCATGTCGAATGGTTCGCGCTGGTCAAAGCGCAGCACTTTGCCTAAATACTTACGTCCCGAACCTTCGAAATGGAATGGTTTTGGTTGCGCGCGATGAAAAACCCAGTGGTTGTCTGTTCTTCCAAGCCAGTGTTTCTGTGCTGTTTCATGCCACAGCCATTTTCCCAGGCTTTCAAACTACATTGCATATAGGTAACGTCAGACAAACAGCTGTTGTCATTGGAATTTTCGCTTCCAAATGTATTCATACCAATGAACGCGATTCGGTTCTGTTTAAATTTAAAACTCATCCAGAATATGTCACTGTTGGACAGCGGCTCCTATTTCGGGATGGGGCGGCTAAAGGTATAGGGGAAGTTACCCAGGTATTCCCCCTACAAAATGTTCACGACTAATAATAAAACAACGGTTTTTCTGCGGTAATTATTTTCAAAATTTAAGTGATGAAAATTAAAAAAAAAAATATTTTAACACTGCAGATTTTACAAATTAGTACAAATTGGCATGAATTTAGATAAAATATATCTAATGCCGTACATGACATCACATTTATATATCACGCCTTAATGTTTAAATTTTACAAGTAGTGTCAGTAATAAAGCCAAATATCGATTATTGCATTGTCTATTAAAAAACGCTTTATCCGGGCAATCAATCATCACGTTACCTGAATTTTGAATGGAGTATTTAGAGCGTAAACGATTATTATAAAAAAAATATTTCTCGCTCGCTTTTCAGTTTGTAAGATCCCAGCGCAGTTGAAAAAAAAATTTCTTTACGTGTGTATGATTTTTTTAACCGCGCCTGTGTGTAAATGTATCTTACATCACACATATGTGTGATGCAAATTTTTTTATTTGTGTTTAAACTTGTGAAATGTGTATTTCGTCATACGTTTTTTTGAGTAGTTCGACTTAGTTTTTCGTTTTGTGGATCTGTAATTTCGATAACCATGTTGCAATAATTTTATTTAATAGAAATTTATTTTTTTTATTGACTGGACGAATTTTTTATTTATGTAAAATTTTACGTGTTTACTAGAGTACCTATTTATATTTTAGATTATTATTTTTTGTTCAACTTTGTGCTATGTATATTTATGCTGGACATAAAATTATTTCTGTTACTTAGTACTGAGTTGAGAACAGCGCCGGTTTTACCTTTATAACAGCCTTAAAATTTATTTTAAAAAATGTAAAAAAGCTCCACCGCAATACTTCTCTCCTCCTAAAACAGCTAAAGAATTTTTCAAAAATAAAAAGTTTTTAGCTTAATTTTTTTCGCCTGCGGCGCTATTACTTCCCTCACTACATGGCCGCATACAAACAACCTACTGCCGCCTAGAGCCTTAAACCGGCGCTAGTTGAGAATTATGTTGAGCATACACGATGACTAAATAACTTACTGGTATTCAGTATCAGTGCCGAGTTGAAACTTACTCTAAAAGTTGTAACTGTGATTGTAAATACATAAATTAGAGTAGTTTTTCAGTATTAATTCATGTAAAGCTACTTTTTCCCCTGGTTAAAGGAATAAATCATTGTAAAATTGATAGATAGTTAATTTTGACTTACTAGTGAAAAAGGTGGCTTCCACATTTTGTTATTAATAGTTCGAAATTTCATGTACAATTTGTAAAATTGGATCTCTTTAAATAAATAAAATTTATAACCCGTTCTGTGTTTTATTAAAGATATTTTAACTTATCTATCTACCGGGTGTCCGTGGAAGATGGCTCGCCCCTATAACTTTTTTGTTTTTAAAGATGATGAAAGGATTCCGCACAAAGCGAAATGGCTTTCGGCTAATTTTATTAAATTTTTAGTATTTCGTAGATCTTGACGTCCTAATTAAAAATGTCCATGAACGTAATCCAATCCTATGACTAGTTTTTGAGTTATGGCCTTTTAAAGTTGGCAACTTCTTACTTTGAGATTTTATGCATTGTCTGGAGTTTTCACTTGTTTCTTAAAAACTATCAACTTTTTATTGCTGGAAAAGTAGGCTTTAAGTTTTCTTTTACTTATATAGAAATAAAATATGTACAGGATGTTGAATAATAATTTATAGGGGGATTAAATAAATAATGATAATAAAAAATTAAAACAATCAAAATTTTTTTTTGAATTTTGAAAACAAACGGCTACATTTTGTTCAGATTTTAATATCTTGTAGTACCAAGCTGTGGATGAAAAAAATGAATATAAGCTGACCTAGAATATATTGACGGGTATTTTAATTTTCCAAGAAAAATTGAAAATTCACCTGAAAATGTAATAAACGACTTTTAATTGATTCATTTAATTATATTGCCAATCTATAACAATTTTCTTTTACAATAATTATTTGTTAACACATTCCTGTCTTAGATATACAGGGTGAACCAGTTACAATGATTTACACAAGTAAAAACTTAAAAATAAGAATATTAAAAAATGTTTTTTTTTTATCAAATGACAAAATATTATTGTTAAATTATAAAATATTTTTTAATAGATTACCTTGGCTCTTATAAATGATACGTTTGGATTATCTTAGAGTCCTAACAAATGTTTTTTTGAACGGCAGTAGAGTTTTGGACTTGCATTGTCTTTATTTGTTTAGAATCACTACGTTTCAACTAGTAAGTATCTCCAGTCGTCTTCAGGTGTATTCACCAGTTTTTTTTTTTGGTTCATTGAGACTGCTTTCGATATTTTATTATTATTTTACCTTAAGTATCGGCACTCAATTAAAAAACACCCTGTATCTATATTTTAATTTACTGTAAGGTTCACACTGGCTCTTTCTGAAGGCATTTCAAATTTCCTAATGTTAAAATGACCTAACTGGTTCACCCTGTATATCTAAGATAAGAAACTGTTAAAAAATAATTATTGTAAAAGAAAATTTTTACAGATTGGCATAATAATTTAATTAATCAATTAAAAGTCGTTTATTAGGTTTTCAGGTAAATTATCAATTTTTTTTGAAAAATAAAATACCTGTCAATATATTCTACGTCAACTTATACCTATTTCTCTTCATCCACAGCTTGGTACTAGAAGATATTAAAATATGAACCAAATCTAGCCGCTTGTTTTCAAAATTCAAAAAATGAGTAAACATTTTTTTTTTGGATTTTCATAATTTTTAATTAGTAGTATTTATTTAATCCGCCTATAAATTATTCAACATCCTGTACATATTTTATTTCTATATAAGTAAAAGAAAACTTAAGGCCTACTTTTCCAGCAATAAAAAAAATAAAAAAGTTGATAGTTTTTAAGAAACAAGTGAAAACTCCAGACAATGCATAAAATCTCAAAGTAAGAAGTTGCCAACTTTAAAAGGCCATAACTCAAAAACTAGCCCTAGGATTGGATTACGGCCACTTTTAATCAGGAAGTCGAGATCTACAAAATACTAAAATTTCAGAAAAATTAGCCGAAAGCCTTCTCCCATAAGCTTTGTGCTGGGTCCTTTGAAGAATTTATATACGACATAAAACCGCATTTTTTGACGGATAATTCAACTTTATGGAACTTTCGGTTTAACCATAAATTATTATATCCAGAACCCAGTTTGGCATATGCTGCCAGGGAATTTTTGTTTTGGGATGTTGCAAAATAAAAAAAAACTTTTAAAACTTTAATAAACATAATTATACAAAGAAATAATTTGCAATAATAAAATGGGTTTAAAATCTTTAAATTCGCGTACAATTAACTGATTGCACTCTTAAATACCATAAGTTATTAATTAAATAACAATATATAACAATGTAGGATATGGAATGAATAATATCTTTTTTAAAGATGCTAAGATTTAACTCTAAAGAATATACGTACATATCACTGCATTTGAGCCAAGCAAAGTAATGAACAACTAAGTGTTTGCAAAGTCAAGGTTTTTAAATACAAGGTGGACCCAACAATGTGAAAAAATTACTTCTTTGTGGTTAACGACTTTAATCAAATATATAATTAAAACAATTTTACGGGACTCTCTCTATAAGACATTTTAAATATATTGTGAACTATATACAGGGTCTTCTAAAATGAAAGGGTACGAGTTTTAGGTATAAAAAAAATTTCTTAACTACTTACCTGGCCGGAAAACTTTTTATTTTATTAAAACGCGCGTAATGCTTCTAAATAAAATTACTTTGTACCTCTAACCACAAAGACGTTATGTAACTTCTAATTAAATTAGAACACTCTGTCGTGTCAGACAAAAAGTACGGACCCTATTGAAGACTTCGCTAACGGTACTAATTAAATTAGAACACTCTGTCGTGTCAGACAAAAAGTAAGAACCCTATTGAAGACTTCGCCAACGGTAAATTTTAAATAGGAAGTACAGTATTGCACAGAAAGATAAAAAATAAAAGAACAAACTTTGGAAAATTAGAAATATTAAATCTGAAAATGCAAATTGGGACCTAACACCATCGTTAGAGTGTTACTATAGAAACTGTCCTTTACTTGGCTAATCACTAATAATGATCGTATAGAGTCTCCAAAAGAGGTTTTAGATACAAGTAATAAAGCTACTATAACTGAGTTACTAAAAAATTTAGTATTCCCAGTATTTTATCTATTAAGTTCCAGTGGCAGCAGCAATATTTTTTTATGCAACAAGTTTTGGTAACGGTTACATTTTCTGATAATTCAATAATAAAAATGATTTTCATAAGCTGGATGCCGATACCTTTTGCCAGTCACTGTAGAGAAAACAATTAAAATCCTGAATCTTTAAAGTAATGAATGACAACTAACGAGGTAATAATAAAAATAATATAAAATGTAGGTAAGTTTCCTTAGGAGCATGTGCGATTACTACTGTTGTCCACGATGTCTTACAGGTGATGCGACTGGTACATTTAAAAAAAAAATCCGTCGAGAGACGTTCACAGACGCGATCGTGTCTAAGGGAACGTATCTTTAGGTGAATATTATGACTGAAAAAACAATCTTGCACTGCTATAACTGTACTCCAACAGTTTAAATTCCTAAAACAAAAAAATATTTTTTCAAAAAAATGATAGCTCATAATTTTCATTTTTAAATCACCCAGGAGCGACTTTTTTTATAGGTGGGGCAGATTTTGATGGCAGTACATAACAAGTAAAATGCAGTTTAGTGCATAGTTAGTACCTACTAATAAACAACGCAAAAACGTAAAATAAATTTTTGATAACTGTTTTTTTTTAATCATCTTTACTTTATTATTTTTTTATATAAATATCTTACCTTTATGTAGTTATGTGTTTTATCAAATCGATCATTCTATACTTTTGTTTGGAAAAATGTTCTATCAATAGGTCATATCATTATAAATACTTCTAATAAAAGGTTTTTCAAGTTTTAAACTGTAAAATTTCTTGAACTGTTGAAGCAATTGTTCTTTAATACAAGTCAGAACACAGATACGTACAGGTCAAAAACACGCATAAACGAACTAAATAAGGCTTAAGGACATACTACGGGCGATTCGGCATTCCTAATGAAACTAAAGATTTATGTAAATGTAAATATAATCCGCATATTTTGTAATAAGTTTCTCTTTGTCTAACGTAGTCTTGATTCACGGAGCTGTTCTGTGCCTATTGAACGTAATTGAACCACTGATGTCGATTGAACGCGAAGTGTGCCGAAGTTGATGGTCTCTTTTTACCTTCCAAGAGCGCGTATGTGTGTTTCGCTGTTAGTTTTCAATTCATTTATGTAATCTTCTAATTCAATATAAACCCATAAGGTCAACCGTGAGTTAAACTACGTCCCAGCGGAGCGCTTCGATCTATATTGGGGAGTTTTCACATAATACAATTTGAAGTATTTGCATTTTTTAAGGATAATCATTTTTATTTGTTTTGAAATATAAATTAATTATGTGGGTCAAATTTGTAGGCAGGTCATTCTCCGAATGACCTTACGAATAAGCCGCGCCTCATTTACATTGTGTATAAATAATATACACAATGTCCCATAAGTACGATACTATTAAATCATATTATTAAATGTGGTTGGTATTTTTCGATAGAGAAAATATATGAATATTATATAATATAGAATTGACCAGGCTAATCAGAAAAAGAACTACATGAAAAAATGTCAGCGGTGGTACCACTTTTTTTAATAATAATTCTTATACAGGGTGATTCCTAAGTTGATACTTCTTTTTTAGCTGTGTATAGAAGACATTAAAATAAACATTTTCAAATACCTTTTTTCAAAAAACTTAAAAATAGGCTAGATACAGAAGTAAAAAATCGTAGTGGGGGCCTGGTCGTCAAAACGTAGCCTGCTATACGTTATGTTGTTTTTGTCTTATTAGTCATGCAATTTACGGGTCGGTAGTCAGTTATTTATTTGGCAATCTGCTACGGTGTATTTTTCTGAAGCAAGTTAATTTTAAATTGGTGACACGTGAAAATGGTAAAATTTGAAAAGAATGAACTAGTAGATATGGTTCTAATTTACGGTGAGTGTCGTCAAAGTGCGGCCGTTGCTTCTAGATTATACGCGGAACGCTTTCCCTTGCGGGCTCATCCTACACCCAGAAGTTTTCTTAATGTTATTCAACGGGCAAATAGGCAGGACCGTATTTGATCCATAGTGTAATAAATGAATGTAAGTACATATTATAAAAATTTTAAATGTGTAGTGCTCCCACGACTTTTACTGGGACACACTGTACATTT
This sequence comes from Polydrusus cervinus, assembly GCA_935413205.1. Classification (NCBI taxonomy): domain Eukaryota; kingdom Metazoa; phylum Arthropoda; class Insecta; order Coleoptera; family Curculionidae; genus Polydrusus; species Polydrusus cervinus. The sequence continues at coordinate 11,818,197 of OW284520.1, read as the reverse complement.
TTAGGCTAATTGAAATAGTATTATCTAAGTATAATCCAAGCTTAAAAGTTTAAGGACAAATTTGTGTACAGTATTGTTGATAAGATAAAGATGTCAGACACTAATTTCAAGACAAGGCGGAAAATAATACATATTTTGTTTCCAAACAAAAAGTGATTGATTCAATTTTGCCGATTTGTGAATTGCCCAAAATTACCGGTAAATATTTTTGTAGTAAAATACGAATATAATCTTCGCAACCAATTCTCTCGTTTTCCGACAAACGACAGCAGTAATTTGTCATCGGTCAGCTGATATCGGTACCTCATAATTTCCCCGGATTTTACCACACGTCACGTTGTGAATTGTGTTATGAAATGTAACATACCAGATTTCACATGTCTTTGACTCAGTCTTGCGAGACTATTAAAAATATTTGCTATAGTAAAACTTACCCGTTTAAAAGTGTATATTCTTCTTTCTGTTAATGTTAGGGTTTGTTCCAGCTTGGCATCAGCATTGTTAGACATTAAACTTTGCTCTTTTATTTTATGACGATCGTTGTTAAATTTTCTTTGTACTGATTCAAACCAATGCAGGGAATTTAATTGACTTTCTTGATCTAATAATTCGATTATGTAGGCTAGCCCTAGGAGATTAGACAAATATAAAAATGCTCAAGATTTGTTCATATATATATACAGGGTGTCCCATAACTTATGGGCCGTAGAGTAACTGGAGATACTAGACATCAAACTAAGCCGATTAAGTCATATAAGTTTTTTCGGATTGTTACTCGTTCTAGAGCCATAAGCCATAATTTTAAAATGGTTTAATGAATTGAATTGAAAGTTGGCAACATTATGTTTTTATGAGCACGAAATAAGAATTTGTAGAAATTTTTAAGTTTCAAACTAGATGGCGCTAGTTGCATACACTGGGCTTCATAAATCTATGATTTTTTTTCTTAACTGCGATATTAGGTGTTTTTCAATTATAGTCTCTTAAAGAAAGGCATTTTCTGAGTCAAAAAGGTGTACTTGATTGATCTTAATATCTTTAACGGTTTTCGAGATATTTCCCTTTAAACATCCCAAAGCATAAAAAAACATAGTACATAATTAAATTAATATTTTAATTATCAAAAAAACAACAACTTATATGACATAATCGGCTTAGTTTGATGTCTAGTATCTCCAGTTACTCTACGGCCCATAAGTTATGGGACACCCTGTATTTAAATAAAATCAAAAAATAGACTAGTGATGCCAATAATAATAAATAGGTATCATTAATTGTATAGACCCGTAAAAAAGATTTAAAAGTATTCATTTACTGAGCTCTGAAATGCAAATAGGAAATTTTTTTGAAACTTTTTAGTAGCAAAGTTAAATATCTTTTGCTAAAAATTAAATTTTCGAAGTCAATAAAAAGGGGTTTTAGGTGCCCAGCTCTGACTTTACCTGTTTAGCTGCCCCCCCCCCCCCCAAAATATTTTTAAATATCTAAGCCGGTTCGTTCTTAATTTTAATCTAATTTCTTTATAAGATTAAGATCCGGTCGTACAATAAGAGCTTAAGTACGAGTTTTGTAAAGCTCGACCTAAAGTTGAACTCGGTTCTGCTGAGCTCTCACTCTTCAGGTAAGTTGTCAATTTTCTAGGCTTAAACCAAGTCATTAATGACTGATTACAAATAAAACAATAAAACAAACCACAAAACAAATTCTTTGTACTAATATTTTAACGGTATGAATGCGAATGATGAGGTTGAACACTTTCTGGATTTAACAGACGAATCGGATGATGAAGATTTTACGGATGTACTAGGCGCTATAGAAAATCGAAGACGGCCTTAAACCTACAGACCAAGACCTGTAATATTCAAATTTTCGAATGATAGAATAGTTTTGGACTTGCATTGTCTTTAATTTGTTTCACATCACAACGTTTCAACTGGTAAGTATCTCCAGTCGTCTTCAGGTGAATACAGATGAAACGTTGTGATGTAAAACAAATTAAAGACAATGCAAGTCCAAAACTATTCTATCATTCAAGAAACATCATTGTCTCCAACCTTCAAACATTCAAATTTTCGTAATTAAATTTAGTCTCAATATTTTTCTAAAATTCTATTTTTTCTTTGTTAGTATATTATCTGTTTTTTATTTCCCAAAATACCTTTAAACTCCTTAACGAAAGCTAATAGCAGTCTTTCTTCTTTGAAAGTAAAATGTCCATATAGTTTTGTGTTAAATACACGGGAAAGGTAGCTGCAAATTGTAAATACCTCACACTTTGACAACAAATAAAGTTTGATGGTTTTTTGACAGCGGAACCATTACCAGCATGATAATTTTAATATTGATCCCACCTGTGCAGATTTGTGGTTAGGAATTAATTATACAACAGAATTACCTTTTTGAACCAAGTTAAACTAACTCGAGCTTTGAGAAACTCGTACTTAAGTTCTAATTGTACAACTGGACCTAAGAGAACACCTGCATTCACTACTGTAAAATTTGGCGTCGCTATGACTATACATATTTTTAATTACCTCGCTCTCCCCAAAACGTGTAATAAAATTATATACTAAAATAAATAAGTTTTTGTCTCACCTAAGGCAAATCCATCATCAGTAAAGGCACTATTGGCTTTGTTCTTTTTGAACAGCCTTTCTTTACAAGTCAAAGAATGTTCCACATAATTTATTGTCAGTGGAGGTACAATTATATAAAAATTTCTCAAGTGCATGTTATTGGCATTTCGAAAATGCGACAAGAATCCCTTCACGAGTAGTTTAAAATATTCTGTAGTATTTTCAAAGTTTTCTGTAAAGTTATGAAGGTCCTTGGTAAGAAAATTAACTGCGTTTCTTGTCATATCTGATAGTTGCTCACTTTCTGATAGATCTTTTAAGCCCTCTATCTCTGTTAGATCAGGAATAAAACAAGTTCCTTCTGCTAAACATCTGTTACCTCCTGATCTTATTAAACGCACATAACCCATAGCATTTCCTACAAAATTAATTAAATTCACCAACTTACATATATTCAAGGTGATTCCTAAGTTGATACTTCTTTTTTAGCTGTGTATAAAAGGCATTAAAATAAACATTTTTCAAAAAACTTAAAAGTAGGCAAGATACAGAAGAAAAAAATCTAAGTGCGGGCCTGGTCATCAAACCGTAGTCTGCTATACTTTATGTTGTTTGTCTTATCTCTTATTAGTGATTCAATTTACGGGTCGGTGGTGAGTTATTTGGCAATACGCTGCGGTGTGTTTTTCTGAAGCAAATTAATTTTAAATTGGTAACACGTGAAAATGGTAAAATTTGAAAACAGTGAACTACTAGATATGATACAAATTTACGGTGAGTGTCGTCAAAGTGCGGCTGCTACTTCGAGATTAAACGCAGAACGCTTTCCCTTGCGGGCTCATCCTACACCCAGAAGTTTTCTTAATGTTATTCAACGGGAAAGTTAGGCAGAACCGTATTTGATACATAGTGTAATAAATGAATGTAAGTACCTTATTTTTGAGTTCTTTGAAAAAAGGCATTTAAGAATGTTGTTTATTTTAATGCCTTCTATACACAGCTAAAAAGAAGTATCAACTTAGAAATCACCCTGTATTTTAGAAATTGCTTTTTACGAGATATAAACATAGACATATTATCTTAGTCAATGGATATAATGTGACTTTTTAGCAAATTTTGCTTATGCTCTAAATAGAAAAATAAATAGAAAATTTTCTCTAAAATCAATAATTTGTCATATCCAGCACTAACATCCTGAATTAGAATCTAACTTTTGATAGTTTTTTTCGAAGACAGACACATTAGTCAACCGGTTTTATAGGTTTAACCGTTAAACCGAAAGATGGTATTTTCAGGTAGAAAATAGAAAAAACTAAGACAGGCGAGGATTCAGGGGGGCGAAGACAGTTTCGCCCCCCTGAGCCTCACGAAATGGGTGTTTTGTTTACGTTTGTATCTTGAAAGAGATTTTCTATAATAAGACATAAAATTTCAACTATTGACTAGGTAGTTTAAAAAATACCAATATTTTGATCAATTTTAGAGAAAACTTTTTAATTACAAAATTAAATGAGTGAAAGCTTGAAAGTAACTATTTTAAAAATGGAATTTGAAATAATGTAATTTGAATTAAATTTTAATTTTATACATTTTTAACATCCGGCAAACAAAGTATTTATTTATTCAAAACAATATTTCCCCAAAATGATTCCACTTACCTATTTGCGTGATAACTTTTCTAAAAAGATCTAAATAACTTTCCCCATCTGGAGTGCCCAACTTTCTTATTCCAGTGTTAAACTTTTCAGCTCTTTCATATGGATACATCTGATTACACTCATTCTTATGATCAATGAAATATCTTAGATCCTTTAATAATCGAGATTTGATTTGTTCGTCAAATAAAAATTGAGAAAATATTCTAAATTTATTCTTTAAAAATTGATAAGTGTAGTTTACTGTTGTGTTCATAATACCTATTCCATGGGTTCGTATGGAATTAGCAACGTGTGATATATTTATAGAGTTTAAATGTTTATTTTTACTGGATTCTTCAATAAAAACCTGAGTGTTTAGGTTGTAGAGGTACTTTTGAACGAAAACATTAATATTTCTCATAATTTCCAGCACATCTAATCCCTGATCCAAAGTTTGCATTGGTAAATCATCGTCGACTGTGTGTAGATTGTATTGCAAAGTCGCTAATCTAAAAGTGTTTATAGGTAGAGTAAGCGCAACAAATATACAATTATTGTTTACATTTCTGTATAAAAACTCAACAAAAAATGCGGCCTTTTTGTGAAAAAGAATCATATATATATATCACGGTAGAAAGGGATCCAACGACTTATAGCAGAACGTACGGCATCATCGAGAATGACAATTTTGATAACGGAATGACAGTAATACTGATCGTGTAAAGGCGAATTTCAAGGACTGATAGCCGGACTAATGTAAATTATCATTTAAAAAAAAGCTGACATCATTCAGGACTGTCAGTAAGACTGATAGTGTAGGGTCTGCTACAGATAAGACCAGAGCAAATCAGTATCGGCGCTCCGGTCACTTCGGCTACAAGCGATCGGAAATACTGTCGATTGGTCGAATTTTGCAATTTCTAACTGACTAAGCCAATGAGAAAAATGGAAAAATCAGTTGATTTATATCGTCGCAACCCTGGTTTAAGGTACCTACGCGATGGGCGAAGTGGTTCGGGTTTGTTTCCAACAAAATTTCAGGGCAATCTACTTGAAATATTTTAGATTACTTAGGAAACACCCGATTATAGAAATATATCAAAATACCCAAACAGTTAATTTAATCTTTTTTTAGTGTTTCTAAAAAAAAATTGTTGGTCCAAAAAATAACACTGCACTTTAAAAATACAATTATATTGACATACCTTTTCATTTCTCCATATGTTTTCCAATCATGCAATACCACAGTTGTCAAATTGTAAAACATCATGCTCAGATAGTGTTCCGTTTCATTCTTAATACTTTTATAAGTTTTATTTAATGGCACTGGCAGAAATTTGTCAAAATTTAAAGAATAGAAAGTTTGAAATGGATCAGACGGCGGTAGTTGTAAATGTAAATGGGTTTGCAGTCTTAAATTTGTCTCTACAATTTGATTTATCGACGAAAAAAATATGTCACATAACATTTTGTTCACATGGCTTGAGACTTCTTTACCTCCAATATTCTCACAGTCTGTTATAGCGTTTAGAATCGACTAAAAAAAATTAAATTCTATACCGAACGCCAAGATAACTATTTCAAAAATAGTAGCAGGCGTTCGAGGCACAAAATGGTACCAGTAAAATGAAATTTAACAAGTATATATTTGATGGTATCACCGGAGAACCATGGGACCCCAAGCAACATTATCAGTTGGGGAGGCCAATATTTTTTTGTCGGAATATCGATTGCTTAAAAGGGGATGACACGATGTAAAGAAAAATTATTTAAAAATTTAGAAAAATATGTAATAGCCCCACCCCTCTTTCAGATGACCATGCAGAGAACTAAAAGTTCAAACCTAGTTTGGTTTGTCTATCATTTGTGGTTCAAGAACTATGAATATATGCTAAGTTAAAAAAAAGTAGCGTCAATAACAAGATAATAAAAATATGATACTTACATAATATTTTGAAAGATTTGACTTTGAAGACACCAACTTGCTAAAATAAACTGGCAATACGTAGTTGTAGTGCCAATAAAGCACTGAGCAATCACAGAAATGTTTAAGCAAATGCGTAAATCTAGAGATTATCTCCAACTGATTAAGGATAAATCTTATGTCAGAAAGGCTGCTGGCATTTAATCCACATGCTGAAAGAGCTAAATTAGCTACTAGAAGTCGCCATTTTGTATTTGGACCTAAAAATTGTATATACAATAATGAGAAATAGGTACCAGAAACCATTTCTGGTTATATTTTAAATAGAATCTACAGTTTTAATTGACAGGACTTTGAAACTGGTAAACACAAATGTCAATATCTCAAAAAATATTCAATTTTATTCATACGACCTGTTTGTTATACAAAATATCTTTAGAATAGTAATTATTGGAATCTGTAGTAAATGTCACTATACAGGGTGGAATTTTTAACTGGAATAAATTCGGTATAAGAGCCTCGTTTGATAAAAAAATACACAACTACGACTGCGTTTTGCGTCTTTATGAAATCTAACCCTCTTTTGAAGGTAGAAACCGCCCCAACTTTTTTTTTCAAATGTAAAGGTATGCATTGTGATATCTCATTGAAAAGCATTTTGTGACATATACCACCAGTTCTGCAAAGAACAGAGCGTATAGTATCGAATGGACATGGATAAAAATTATGCTTAAATAAAATAAAATATTTATTACCTTTAAGAGCATTTTCACATACGTTTAAAGCAGACAAAATATCAAGTTGTTGTTCCTTGTATGACTTTTCTTGTGTCTGATTTTTCTAAAAGTAAAACCATGTAATGAAACAAACAAAATATATTCGACCGAAAAGCTTACCTTCAGAACTACCAAAACAGACAATGCTTTATGCTGTAACTGTTGTGAAATTAACTGAATCAAGTAGCATATTGACATCATGTTTCTGTTAAAAGCTACATAGATGCTTTTTAAAAGCTCCACCAGTCGCGATATATAAATAAGTATCGTTTTCGTTACAGGAAGAACTTTATCCATATGTATGTTGATGATCCATTTAATAGCAAAATTTATTTTTTGGATTAATTTTAAACCGTCAAGGAATAAAATACTGATGTCTTGAAGTTGCTGGAGTTTTAATGTTGTTATATTGACTTTAGTTTTCTTTTCTAGTTCAATAAGAAAATAGCATACCTAAAAAGAGATAGTTATAACAGAAACTACATAAACCAAACAATCTCCACTCTGGTTTGACGTACCGGTGGGGCTTCAGAGCTCAATGACTCAGAGGATTAAATATCTAGTTACACACCTGTACACAAAGTTTATTCGTCTCTTTGGGCATATTTTGGACTCTAACATGGATTTGACTCAGTCTGTAGCTCTCTATACTTTTTTCATCTATGTATTTACCTAATGATTGTACATGCCTTAGTAAAAATTGCTCTGGGTACCATAAAATATTACCTATTAGTGTACATGCTGAAATCTAAAAAAATAGTAGCATCAATTTGAGTTAGAGACAAGATTAAAAATATATTTCATAGATAAGCTATAGAACTTATAAAATTCATGTAATAATACGGTATATCGATGGTGGAAAGAAGAAATTACCTACCTTTTTATTCAGCTCCAACAGCCTTTTTGTAAACTTTTTGTCAGTATTCTCAAAAATATTAAAATAAAAGGCAACAAGAACATTTAATTGCAACCACATATTCATATACAAAATATTATCTTCATCTTTTTCTAATTCATTAATTCGGTTATTTAAAAAATTTTGAAATTCAATATTTAGGCTACTTTTTTTAATATCAACTATTATTTTATTTTCTAGACAACTTTCTATGGAATCCTGTAAAAAAAGGTAATATTTACTTCAAAAAAACTGGACTTAATTTTACTGTATTAATACAAAATAAACATTTTTGAGATTATTCCTACTAATACAACGGAACTACTTATAAACAATAGCTTTGTTCCCGGTAAAGATTCTGAACCGATTCGGAGCTATTCGCATGTGCAGTTTAGATAATTGACCTGCGCAGTCAAAGAATTTTATGATCTACGCGGGCCATTATTTGAACTGCGCATGCGAATCCGTTCAGAATCCTTACCGCGAACAAATATGTGATATAAAGCAGGAAAGCAGCCATTACACGATGGTATTGTCAATATATTGAGCTTTCATCTCACACGGCCAATAAGTGAATAAATATTCAGTCGCTATGAAATTTCGCATCGATGTAAAAGATGAGTAACAAAAAAAAAGCTTGTATGGCTATAATTTTATCAAATTTATCTGATTGTGAGAAAAAGTAAAAATATTTTCCCTCACACAGTCAATATTTGATGACAATAATATAGATCGTGTGAGGATCGCTTAAGAATACATGTAATGTCGGTTCTATCTCTATTACTATTACTTAATAATAACATCCCAAACAAACACCACTTGTCACTTTTTTGACAGGTCAAATATTTTTTTTTTTTAAATTTTATCATTGCATTTTTATGGATCTTCTAAAATGGTTGATTTTTAGCTTAGGAGGTTATGTATACTGAGCAACTGTTTCTTGGCAGTGCCGTCATTAGTCATTACGTCTATGGTCATTATCATGAAGTACATTATGTTATACCAAATTATAGATAATTGCAATGGTAAGTAACCATTAAATTTCTAAGTTTTAATTGACATTGCAGTACAAGTTTGCAACTGGTATACCTACCTATTATTTACTTCAAATTAATCCTTTTCCTTTAAAAATATCACTGAGCTTTCCCTTTGAAAAAATTAATGGTAATATTCTATTACACGAAGACAACGCCAAAATTAATGATTTTTTTTAAGGAATGAAGCATTTTGGGACGTTAGATTACGAATAGTAATGTAGTTTTTAGCGGCAATGCTTAATTTTTAAAATTAATTTTTAAAGTGACAAATTTTGTAGAGGTTATGTCACCGCTCAAAATTTTTCTTTAATGAAATTAGTCACTATCTTTAATATTATACAATAAAATTTAACTTTTTTCCGCTTTACAACGGTGACGAAAAGGCGTTTTTAATTACAATGTTAATTTTGTAGTCTGAGTCTTTGTGGGCTGTTGGAGGAGCCATTTTGAGGCAAAAGATTAAAAAAGTGATCTAAGCCATTTGATTGAACGGACACAATTTTTAAAATTTTAAATGGTGGTTTAACCCATAGAAAATATAATTTTTGTAAAACCATGTCATTGAGGGCCTATAGAGTACTACATAAGCCACGATTTTTTTTCAGATTTCTTTAACTAATACTTTTTAAGAGGGGGAAACTAAAAATTGAAATAAGAAACTTATATGTCTAATCTAAGTCAATTTTTATTAACTCAGCAACCCCCTCTAAAAATTTATTTATTTTTTGTTCGCGCCATGACTTTCTAAATGTATGTCAAATTTCATATTTCTAACCATTGTCGTTTAGAAACTTTTCTCGCTTAACATTGACAGACTAAACGACGCCCTCCGGATATCTGAGCGACAACAATTAGAGGCTTTCATAACATAACATACAAAACACAATACATTTGATAATAAAAATAAACAATTTTTTTTTTACTATAGCCAATTTGATTGTGTTGGCGTTCTGAAGTGTATTCTTGGTTGCCTGCTTTCTCATTGATAATAATGCCGAGTGATAAGCAAAATAGATGTAAAATTTAAAAGCACTTTATAAGTAATATTTCATCCACACCGCGTGTCCCGATTAATTCCGCCGTTTTAGGGTGGGGACGCAAATGCATGCGCTGTGTTAGCACAACAATAGCTATTTGATGAATGAAATACTATGTCTATGGTAATTGGTCTAAGGATCTGACCACTGGGATTGCTCAGTGTCATATCCTAACAAGGGTGGATATGAAATTATATCTGTTCCATTTATCTAGTCACTTAGTTATAAAGGAAACAGACAATATTAATGTGGGAGTAGAAGAAATAATATGTTCAAATTATTTTTGCTACTCTGCAGACAAGAAGTTAAATAGTATCAGAACAGCAAAAAACGTAAAGAAATAAAACGAATATTTAAACTAAATACTTGTAAGTTTAAGCTGACTATATTAAAAATAAAAATAACAAACTTACCCATAAAATTGAACCAGATAGTAATGAATCCTCCAGTAATGCCACTGTCTTGTCCAAAGATCTAAGTTGATCTTTATCCAAATTATATTTTGAACTATTATGTAAAGCATTTCTCAAAGACCTTCGATATAATAACCAGTGGTTCTTTAAAACTTGGTGATTAAGAAGAGTATCAAACTTTAATAAACAAATCAGCAAGTCAGCAAATGAGTTTAGTATTTCCTACAAAAAAAAGTTTTAGATAAAAACCTTTGGTATTATCAAATTATTTTTAATTTGATCTTTTTAATCTAGTCTCTATACAGGGTAAGACAAAAAAAATAAGTGTTTTTCGTTTTTTGAATAGGAAGCTGTGACTTTGTATTCGGACATAACTTTTAATTCTAAACAACATTTAAAAATGAAAATAATTGTATCTAAATATAAAAATAAGAATACTTTTCCATATGGAGCAGTCACTGTATAATATATGTAAGTTAGTACATCATATCTAGCTACTTACCGAAAAACTACAAGAACTGTTGGATACATAAAATCCTTTCTGCAAAATACCACTAAGCTGCCTTAAAGTTAGGGCAATCACATTTCTGGCTCTCCCAATCAGGTTCTGAGTTTTTTGTAAAGATTCTATTATGCTACTAATGCAATTGAGGTTATCTATGCTCTTTCCATCTTCTAAAAAACAATAATAATAAACAAAAAATTAATCCTCTGGGAACACAGAGATATTGGGAAAAAACTGTTTTTTTTTTAAATTTAGTATCTTAGAAATAAAGTGGTTGCGGACCTATCATAAAAAGAATTTATCTTAAAATCATCCAAGTATTTTAGCCCTTTAGGATTAGCATTTAATTATGAAACACCCCGTATATAACCTAAAATCTCATACCTTCTGCATAAAATAGAAATGATGGATATAGACTGTCGGCATCTTGTTTCAAATATTCGATCTCTTGACATATTCCACCTAAGGTACTTAAAATCCGTGATAGTGTTTTATTGTCTGAGTGAGTTAAATGCAGAATTGATACACTTTCATCAACTTGTCCCTAAAATTATTTAATTTTTAAAATGTTTACTTTACAAAACCTAGACCCACACATTTTCAGGACTAGGGTATTTTGGATCTTAGATAATGAAACTAAAGTTAATAGTTAAGCTTCCTTAACGTTAGAAAAGTACAGGGCATACCTAAAATAAACTCTCTTTAAGAAATTATAACAAAACCTCCATTTTGTAGTGGGATTAGGTACTATGTAAAGTTATTGTTGTTGTGAACAAAAGGTTATATTATTTTTCGATTAATGGACAAACTAATGATAAATTCTCATTAGAAGTCAGACTAATGCGTGAATGACAAAGGATTAACATCACATAGTATAATAAATGAAAAATTTTGCATAAAAAACTTAACCTTTAAGAAGGAATATCTGAAAAAATAGACTGTTTCTGCTACAAAAACATTCAGATTCGTAGCCAAACCCCAAAATCTGCAATTTCTGAAAAAATTATCAATTCTGACGTGATGTTCAAAAAATTTTATTAAATAATTGCCCACAAACTTACGTCAATGAAAATTGGGTTTTCAGTAACATTCAAATGATTAATAAATTTTTTATGGTTGTCATTGGCTAGCTGGGTAAACTGTTCAACAAAATCTCCAAATTCGTGTAATTTTGCTTCCCCAATAAGTCCTACAAAAAAAATAATTTAACAAAAACAAATGTTGAGGTTATATTATAAACTTACTATGGGTCTCTGCATTAAATTTCTTTTCTATTAAATTTGAGGGCTCCCACATTTTAGCATTTTTATAGATGAAAAGGAAATAACTGAAAAATACCTGTAGCAGATTAATATACAACTTTTTGATGTTTATTTTTTTGGGTGTTTTACATTGGGCGTGTATCCAACCAAACTACCGTGAAATTATAATAGGATAATAGCACAGAACACAGCTTTTCTAATCTTATTTCACGATCCTTTTATTGTTAAGTTTGCAGCAAAATACGTATGTCGATTTAATGCTTAGACATACGTGCCACAATAACGTACGACGCTGTCGTATTGTATATGAATTCCTAAGCCTTGATATTTTGTTTCAGATATATTTTCAATAATTTTAAAAGTGATCTTTAATATAAAGTTTAGTGTACATTTACTGGTAAGTGTTTAACATTTAATGTATTATATTGCATAAATATTAACGCAAGTAACCAGTATTTCAAAGATATAAGTTTATTCTTTGGCAACAGAATATGATTTGTAAAACGTAAATTTGTCAACATTGTAAATTTAAAAGAAAAATAGGAAACAAAAATATTTTGGGAAGTTGCAAACAATTTTTTATTTATTGTTATTAAGGGTATTTGTTTATTATGTTATTGTGATAATAGTGTAACTATTGATATGAAGTTTATTTTGTGAGAAACACTTACTATAAGGAAAATATCTTATTCTAACCTAACAAGTGCAAATATGTCTTATACATCAAAAGAAAAGTCTTCAACTCAAACTAGAATGAATTCAACCAATTTGTATGTAACCACAACTCAAATTATGCTAAAATCGGATCCTACAAACCCTCAATCTTGGCAGGATTTGTATAGACTGATACCATACCTCAGGAATTCATTGTGTTGTGTTGTCTGTTCTATGCTTCTTGTTGACCCCCTTACACCAACCAAAGCCCAATGCCAACACCATTTGTGTAAAAGATGTAAAGGGGGAAGAAAAAAGATAAAGCCTCAATGTGAGAATTGTAAAGACTGCATAAATTACAGTGAAAACAAAAGTCTACGAATATTAATGCAAATGTACAAAAAGATGTGTTTGAATCTCATAACCTCTCCAATTTTTAAGTGTATTAGAATACAAGCTAGTCAACCAGGAACGGGATTTGAGCGAGGCGCTAGCAATTTAATACAACTTATAAAGGAGGGGGCACTGTTCCAGGATGACTATGAGAGTCAAGGCGGTCTCCCGAAGTCAACATATTCTATATTACCCTGTGTATATACTAATTCTGCTTGTCCACAGAATGTTGTATCATTACCTCAGTTGCCTCAAGCAGAGACCTCAAAATCTTTACAATCAAGTAGTCATAGTAGATCATCATTATATTCAGTGGTATATCCTGGGTCTGGAAATAAAATTACTATTAAGAGAAAACCAAAGGAAAGTACAAATACTAATGCAAATAACTTAGCCGTAGTTAATAGTGTAAATAATATTAAACCAAAGGAATTGTCTGATAAGGTAAGTTTAAGAGTGTTTATATTTTAAATAGTATATGATTGTTATTATGTATTAGGTACATTTTTGTAGGTATATTGTTTTAGATTTCTGTAGATACCTTCAGGTTCCATATGTTTGGTAACTTTTATTTTTGACTTTCATAAAATTGTGATCTTTAAAAAGATAAACAAATACTTCTAAAACCAAAAATCAAATTTTTAGGTTGTATTCAAAAAGCCATGCACCAAACCGAAAAAAGGGTGTCGTTGTGGCAATGCAACTGCAACCCCTGGTAAATTGACATGTTGTGGCCAAAGATGTCCCTGTTATGTAGAGAGTAAGGCCTGTATAAATTGTAAATGTAGAGGGTGTCGAAATCCACATCGACCTGATGGAAATAAGGTAAGTTTTTGTAATTTCTAAGTCCTAGATTTGGCAACCAGTAATTCTACTTTGAAATACACTGTCTGATTAAACCGTTAACGATAGGGAATGTCCAATAATTGCAGATTAAATAACTTGAACATTCCTATGTTTGTTTTTTAATCTCTACCAAAAAGGTTCCAATATAATCAAATCAAATCATACCATAAAATTGAAATAACTTATACAACCAAGTTTGACTGTAATTTTTAGTCTTATGGAATAACTCTGTGTCTGTCATAGCCACAACCTTTTTCCATACACTCATTATTTTATACAATTTTAGGTTATGCCTTATATACCTGAATTAGAAACTCCCCAAATAATAATGCCATCGATACAAGATATTCAACTGCAGCAAATTCAAATATTACAATCAACAGCCCCTCCAGTCCAACCCGGACCTGAAATATTAGAAGATGATCCAATGACAGGTGTCAAATTGGAATCACTTCAGTTAGATACACAATTTTTTACAGGGGACCCATTAAATTCGCAGTTCAAAGCTTATAAATGTAAGAATGATAATCTAGGCCTTTTTAACAATACGGTGTTTGTTACTGACGCTTGGCATGATTTTTAATTTTATTTTGTATTATAAGTAGATTTGAAAAAACCCTAATTTTTTATTTTAACTGTATATAGTTTTCTTCAGTTTTGAACATGTGGCCAACATTTGTGGTCTAGTGATAAGTACCTACTGATACCTATTTTATCCACTAGCATATATTTTACTATTAATACCATTTTAATGATTTGTAGTATACATATGTAGATACCACATATTTTTATTTTTTTGTAGATGGGCTGTGGCTACAATGTGTGAAATTAGACATTTTTGAACACTTAATTAAAAATCGTTGTGCTTACACAGACAATTACACAGACAAACGTTTTTAGTGTGTCCTATTAAGAATTTGCTAGTATTTTTTATTTTTTTATATTTTTATTCTGTCGTCAAGTCTGGTTTTAAACCGGATATATTTTTATTAATATGCTTATTTATAGTCTCAATGAAATACAAACGGCTTTCTTATTGCAATGTCGTTTAGACTATGTAATTGTTTGGGTACAAATGTATCTTCTATCATAGTGAATAATTTCTATTTGTTTATGGCAAATACATTCTGCCATAATTATAAAATAAGTTATTATTTCAGTTTTTAGAGCATATATAAAAAGTTAAATAACATTTTACAAGACCCGCAGGTGCAAAATTATTGAAAAATATACAGGATGGCGAAATGAAAACGAAACAGTATTATTTTTGGGCACTTAGACTCATTATTTAAAAAAATGCTTGGGTAAAGCAGTATACAGGGTGGCACATTTGTCTGACAAAGTAATATACCGTCTCTACTATTAAAGATAGCAACATTTTTTTTTATAAAAGTTGCGAGATAAAAAATGTTCTAAAATTATTTTTAAACATACAGGATGGTCCAGAAAAGTATGACAATAAAAAGATACATTTTTTTAAATGGAACACCCTATATATTTTAGCATTTTTTGTTTTCTTATAAAATTATCCATATGACGCTATACTTAGTTGTTAAATTTTTTGCAACGTTGACAAACGAAACGCAAAATTCTTAAAAATTTTGAAAAAACATGATAGTAAAAAGTACCTGTATTTCTTAATAAGAGTATCAAAAATTTCTTGTAAGCTCTTAAGTTTAGGTATAGAAAAACTGTCTTAAATCTTTAAGTACCTAAAATTTTGTACAGGGTCTTTTCTGTTGGCATCCAAATATACAAAATTTTAAAATAGAATAACTCTGTTTTTTTTAAAATGAAACATCCTAGTTATTAGGCTTGTCTCATAGATATTGTAAGTACCTTTTATTATCTATCAGATGAGCCTAATAAAAATAGGGTGTTTTATTAAAAAAAAAAAAGGGTAATTGTATTTTAAAATTTTGTATATTTGGATGTCAATAGAAAAGACCCTGTACAATATTTTAGGTATTTAAAGATTTAAGACAGTTTCTCTATCCCTAAACTTAAGAGCTTACAAGAAATCCTGACTACATTTTATGAACATCCTGTATATTTTACAAGAATCTTAAAGTGTGCATCTTTTATTATATTACACTATAGTCAACAAATACAAAATAAAAATTGCGACTCATGTTATAATGACCGTACGGGTTTAAAGCATCCCGATTGATCATTTAACAACCAACATTTTCCACCACGTATAGATTTTGAGTTGTAGAATATATTAGTTTTTTATTTTTATTTTATACAAACATTTTTATATAATACATAAGTTCAAACCAAGGAAAAAAGATATTTTAAGGATTACAGGATGTATTTACAAAAATACCCATGAAAATACAATTATAATAAGTCTTTTGTACATAACTTTTTTGCAAATGCTAACTTTCGTTTATATTCCTGATCGCTCAAAGAAACCAACAATAATCCTCCATCATTGGTGGATCCCATCTGCCTTAGTAGCGTTGCTCCATTGTTAGTATGTCTTGGTGGAATCTGTCTCCTTGTTCCTCGCTAACCTCACCCAAATTTTCTGGGAAAAAATTTAAAAAGGAGTTCAAGAAGTATATTTTAAAGACATATGACAGCCCATTTTGCAGTAGCTTTCAAGTTGTTTTGTAAGTTTTTCGTAGTTTTCTGCTTTTTGTTTCCTAAAGACTCGGAAACAATTCTTTTAAATGAACTCCACGCAGATAATTTAACATAACATCATTTTTTATCAATCTGTTGATCCTTTTGTTTTGCTGGGGTTGGGGGAAGAGCCAGTATACTAAGGCCTATAAAGCCCATTGTATCCACTATCGTCTGGGTAATGTCAGCCAGACGGGATCTATAGCTTAACGTGGAATCCGAACCACGTGTATGCACTCTTTTTTACGTCCGCAGAGGTCCATGACGCCATTCTCGGTCCCGATATTAGGAATCACTAGTAGCATACTGCATTCTCTTATCCACTTAATTTCGGACATATTTTTTTTAATATGCGTAAGCCCACTCCGGGTATCGAACCCGGACTGCCAATGTTGAATGTTGTTCCCTTAGTATTGTTCTAATTTGTCGTTCAACAAATATTCCTTCCTTAAGCTTAGCATCACTTAGTTTAGGAAAAATTGTTTAAGGTATTTAAACGCATCTCCTTCTTTATCTAATGCTTTAATGAAATTATTTATTATTCCCAGTGTAATGGAGGTAACAGAACTTTTTTTGTATCAACAAGAGTTATATTTTTTATGTTAGCTTGACCTGGAATCAATAGATCGCTCAAAAGCCATTCTTGTACTGGATAATGGCTCGTTGTTACTCTACTATTACAAAGAAAACAGCCACACTTCGTAAATCCACCCTAAAGCCCTAGTAATAGTCCTATAACTTAGTTCAGCACATATTTGCCACTTATACACATCATAGCTTATTGCATTTAGAATAAGTGACATATTTTCGTATGTTCCCTTCATGTTAACTGCATGTGCAAGAGGAATAGAGGGTATTTTGTTGTCATTGTGAAGCAGAACTGCTTTTAGACGAATCTATTCTATTCGTCCGGGTTATGTGCAAATCCTAATTTTTCCATAACATTAACACAAACACACATTTCATCATAACTCAAAAATCTTATGTGTTAAGATATTTTTACGATAATTTTTGCATTTACAGACAAAACAATGCCTTTGACAATTTACAGTCGCAAATTGGCTGTAAACTAGTGTTATATTCGTTTATATAACTTTTTGCATTGCCTTGTGTATATATAAAGCATAGGTGGCGTTCTGTTACTAAAACACACTATATACTGCACTGTTTCAAAAGTGTTACATCTAAAATTGAGTAACATATAATCATTTGTGATAAGTTTTAAATTATTAAGACCATATGCTAGTTTGATAATAATTAGTTTTTTAGAGTGTTTATATTTAAGTTACTGTTAAGGGACTAAGCAGGAATTTTTTTTAGTGTTAGGTACTGGATTTGACCCCATACAATCTTTAACAGCTACGGATCTTTTAACTTACGGATTAACTGAAGACGAAGAGGAATCTGATATAACGGTAGTATAACTTTCAGAGTTAAACAATTTCTTAATTTTTTTTGTTAATTTTTCATCTGAAAGTTTATTGTTTATTCGGTTCCTTTATTTTTCTTATGTGGGTAGGAATTTAGACTTTTCGTTCGTTTTCAGATGTGTTTTATTTTTATTTTTCGTTAATTCAAATAAACAAAATTTAATTTTGTCTTAATTTTATGTGGACAATTAATAGTGATATGTTAAATAACGCTTCTTTGCGTTATTTGTTTTCCCAAGTGAACGTTATTCGGAGCAATAATATTTTATAAGCTTTTTCATTTAAAATGTTTACTTTGTCAAGAAACCTGGCTTTTGTTAATTTCTGAAGTTTTAAAAATATGGCATGGTAGGTATACATCCATTTGACTTAACTTATATAGGTACTGATATTTAAAAACGATTTAATTTTAAAAGGTTGTTAATTGGAAGTTACGTGTAGAGCTGCAAGCCAGTTCATATACATACAGAAACCCAAAACAACTATTTTCCTGGCATTAAAGACTTTATTTGCTTTAAAGCAACAGAAACATCTCTCTTAATGATACAAAAGTTTTGTGTACCACAAGACTTGAAATGTTTTCAATGAGACGACTGTGTAACATAACTCTTTTTGAATGATAGAATAGTTTTGGACTTGACTGGAGATACTTACCAGTTGAAACGTTGTGATGTAAAACAAATTAAAGACAATGCAAGTCCAAAACTATTCTATCATTCAAGAAACATCATTGTCTCCAACCTTCAAACATAACTCTTTGATTGTATTTTTGTCCAGTTTTGAAAATTCTTAATGGTATTCTGTTAAAATATTCCTTTTATTTTTTGATTTTGTATTTGTAATATTTTTGTAGTTGGTTTCAAAAAGGGCCAATATAAATGTTTGACCGATTAGAGTCCAGCAAACGACTGACAAATCTCTTATAATTTATTTGTTAAAAAGGCTGATGACTTTTACCGTTCGGAATTTTTGTATGATAAATATTTTGAACCTTGAAAATAAACTCAAAATGGTAATGTTTTTGCAATTACAATTTTTTTTTGGAAATGTAATTTCCCACTTTTAATGCGGGTCTGTAGCCAAGTGTTGATTTCAGAGGGGGCAACTACAGGTTTAGATGTGGAAAATTTATTTTAATTTATGTAAACATTTAAAAGGTGAACAAACTTTATTTTAAAAATAAAATTAATATCCCAAGGTAAAGTAATGGGCTTTTCACTAAATTTTGGTTTTGACCTTATCGTATAGACTACGAAAATGTAAAATTTCTACAGTTTTAAATCTTCAATTCTATAATAAAAACACAGGTACCGACGTCACAATGAAACCGGTAAATGGGCAACCCAGACCAGCCTTCATTCGACACGCTCCGACCTGTCTAATCCCTCGAGACTGGTGTTCTATTTCTAATCTATTCTTTTCTATCTAAGTCATCGCAACAAAAATAACAATATGATCGGTAACACGACTTGCAAATAAAAGAATTGCGCGGTTAATAGGGTGACGTACATGCCTTTTCGCCGCATATTTATAAACTTGCTGTTTTTAACTGTTTCTAGAAAAGGTTCGTGATATTCTAGGAAGATTTTCATTATTGGGATATGTTTTCAATTGGTTCTAGTTCAGGATGTTGTGCTGAATACGATAAATTCGATTATAGTGAAAGAGCTCATTGAAATACAAAAATAAAACTAACAAAGCACAAAAAAGTAATGATGCCTATTAACTGAACTGTATTAAATAAATTATTGCCTCCCTCCCCCTAGCTTCGGGCCTGTTCTAATGGACCAACATATTTTCTTAAAGTATCTAAGTATGTTTTCGATATTTCAGAATTAAAACAAAATTAACTGGAAGCAAAAAACAACACAAACTACAAAAGATTCATGTCAAAACCCTTTGTTTTCTTACATTAATATGATATTTTTTTGCAAATAGAAACAAGTTAATTTAAATGGATATGAAGTAAAATTTTAAAGACAGATAGCCTTAGACCAACATTACCACAGCAAGAAATGTGTTCATCCAATTCCAGTAAATGACGCTTTACATTTACAAATTAATTTTATTATTTATTTGGAATGTGTTTGGAACCAATACCGTGCCGATATGCATTCTTTAAATTAATGATATCGGAACGTAACGTTGATTTTAAACAAACTCATGTGTTATGTACATACATTTTATATTTCCTCATTGAATAAGGTGATTAGGACTGAGTATTTTTTAGTTAATTTTAGGATCGTTTAAAATTGCTCGTTTTAACTATACAGTTATTAATTTCATTAATTTTTGTAGTTATAACTTGGGAGACATAGCAGGGTAACATATGTATTTATTACCACTATTACCATTTCTTTTGGTTATCTTCCACTCGTATGCATTTATATTGTTTAGTCAAAAAACACTAAAATCAACAAGTAAAAAGTTATTTAAAGACATATTTATTTATTAAGTAATCCAGAAGTAATTTTGGTAAATTTTACTTTTACCCTACATAAGCGACACCTACTGCCTATTTTCGAAGATAAAATTTATGGCATTTACTGTTGAGAAACTCCTTTTATAAACATTTTCTACAATTTAATTTAACAAATGGTTTTTATAACACCGTATATTTTTGACTCGTCTCCCAAGTTATGACAGCACATACTTACAGCTTTGCTGCAGAGTTTCTATTAGTTTTTAAGTTAAAAAAAAAGGTAGGTACTCCACATGCAAAACGCATTAAATCAGTTTAGTTATTTTATCAGTATTTGGCCGTTTTTTATATAAAGCGCACACTTTTAAAACGATATTTCTTTTCAAGGGTTTATTAATCGTTTAAGGAAAAAAAGTTGTACTTATATAAAAGTTTTTAGAAATTAAACAAAGAATATTGGAAAGTCCTTTTGGTTTGTCATATATGTGTATTATATATATTTAGGTCATTTATTTTTTAACTTGGCAAGACTACATTGACTTTTCAATATTCTGTAATTAATTCTTAGCAACTTTTATTAAAATAAATTTTCAAAAACAATTACAGGTTTTTTAATCGAAAGTTTATTGCCTAGTTCATTTCTAAGCCGAATTATAATCCATCTCTGTCGCCCACTGATTCTCTCTTTCTCACATCAGCAGCAAACCCTCGCAGACGCAATGGGCCTCGGCTGACCGTTGGCTTCCGTGGATCAAACATCATGAAAACTGTAAATGTGGGTAGCTACGAAATCCACTTAAGAGCAAACGGTAGTCTATGAATCATCACGAACAAACCGTGCGTTTCCACCACATCGCGCATATTGTACCTGCATCTGGCGATGGCAATAAAATGTATTTTTTATATACAAAATATTGTAAAAACAAATTTCACGAAAATTAAAGAGCGCGGCGTCAGTGGAGATGGCATCGTTTGTAATTTTAATGGAAAATAAGAAATTGCTTTTAAGTAGAATCTATCACATGCCCTCAGAGCACAAAAACTAGTGTTTTGAACATTTTTCTGTTATAAATTTAAAATTTAACAAACGTCAATCCCTGGAGCTACTAATAGTCTATATTTTAGAGATTAAAAACACTTATTTTCCAACTTCTTTCATTAGGGGACCTCCAGCCTCAATTCACACACTTAAATAAAATTATATCGAAATCTTTCAAACTGTAGGTCACACCAGTGGATAACTAGTGGCTTCAATTATTATTGTCTGTACCTATACGGTGTCCAAAGATTAATTTGTGGCCATCATTTTATTGTAGGACAGAAATATTAAAAAAAAAAAAATTTCACGTCCTGATGGTAACTATAAGTATTAAATCACGTTTATGGTAAAGATTTCATTTTTTTTAAATACACTAAAACAGTGTTTAATAAAATATACCTCTATAATGTGTAGATTGTGTACTAACTTCGATTTAATGCGTTTGATACCAGTGTCGAGTATTCTATTTCAAATTTTTTACCGTCCCAAAAAACTATTGACCAGTTTTTTAGGAACAGACCCCTAAAATACGTTTATATATTTTTATGTACCTACTAAAGAAACATAACGTACTGCACTGTACGTTATTGTGATATTTTTACGCATAGATAGAGTAATTACATATTTTTTTAATTGAAAAACTTAGTATAATTGGTTTTGTGTTACTTGTGAAATAAATGTATGTTTATTATTTACCTTGTTTTTTAATAATTTGAATTTGCCGCTTTCGCCTGCGGCACGCCCTTTTCAACATATTGTTAAAAAAAGATACCGGCGCGGCGCCGCGACACACTGGGTCATGTCATAATTCTAGCGACTTTAAATAACTAGATTACAAAAATAATTTTCTTAAACAGAAGCCCATTATACAGCTTAAATATCGGTATTCTAAAAACAGTGTTTGGTGCCTTTTTCCACCGTTGTGAAGTTGGCAGCCAAAAGTCCGAAATCTTCCGAACGTCCATTGGCGGAGATAATTTTTTAAAAATATATTTTATTTAAAAATTAACCATTATGAAATGTTTATACATTAGGGTGGGGTGTGTTTCTATTATGCTAAAACTGTAATTTGGTATAAAGGGGTGGTTATGGGGTTAAAAGTGTTAAAACTTAAATCATCATTTTAAGATATTTTAAAAATGGTACACCTACATTTTGGGTCCGAATCCTTAAGGAGGATAGTACTTAAGCCGGAGTCCCATGCATACGATTTACGACATCCGATATCCGAAAATAATTTGGTTTTCGTGCGAAAATGTATTGCATATCCCATGTATACGACTTTCGGATCCGAATTTCTGTAAAACTGACGTTAAAAAGAAGACGAAGATATCTGACATTTATACCATAACCTTCAAACCTCAAAGCTTAGGCTTTAAACTTTATTCGAGTTCTGTGCTTTAAACCACATATTTTTTTATGGTTCTGGTAATATAGTATAGTAATTATAGTATTATTTTTCCTGTTCAATCAATCGCATTTCATTTAATAAACTGTGGTAAGCTCCTTGTATCTTTTGATTTTTGAAATTGTTTCTCATCCAAAATCTTCTCAGTCTTTGTTTTTTTTTCGGGCGAGTTTATGTTTATTTCGTAAAATTAACAAAAAGCGATAAAAGTAGTACGTTGTTGGAACTACAAATTTATTTTTTACCCTGTTTATTTATTGTTATGTTAAATATGCAAAAAGCACCGAAACCGAAACCACATAATAGTCAACTATGTAGTAAAGTGAGGTTAAAAATCTTCCGACATCGGACAAAAGTTAAACTAAATTCAAGTCGTACGACGCGTCGTAAATTGTTAAAAATATTCGGATAAAATGTGGCGCCAAAATTTTCGACCAATGACAGCGCCGACGTATCATCGTATCGTCGGAAATCGTATACATGGGACTCCGGCTTTATCCATTACTACCAACAAAATTTCTTGCACTCCCGTAGGTGAACAATCATAGAATTTAAAGTGTAAAAATTAAAATAATTATATAAAAGTTAAGTTGAGACACCTAGATCTTGGGTCAGGACCCTTAAGGGGGATGGTACCTGTCCATTACTACCAACAAAATTTCTTGCACTCCCGTAGGAGAGTTAAGTTAGTCCAGAAAATGTCGGGGACTTTGTAAAAAATTAATAACTTCGAGATTAAATTGGAAGAAAAATGCATTTACATTCGAAATAAAAGTTTAGACGCCACCATATTTTAAGGGATGTTAGACTATACCTCTATAGCTTACGTATCCACTATATGACATATTCCAGAAAATGTCGGGGACTTTGTAAAAAATTAATAACTTCGAAATTCATGTGTGCGAAGAAAGCAACGAAAATCGTTTTTTTACCGTAAAACCCAGCCACGAATTTAGCGTCAAATTGTCAAATGCGCCTATATATTATTTGGCAACGATTTATCACAGCAACGAAAAAATTAATAACCTCGAAATTCCGCTTATAAATTGGAAAAAAATTGCAATTACATCCGAAATAAAAGTTTAGACGCCACCATATTTTAAGGGATGTTAGACTATACATATAGCTTAGGTATCCACTATATGACATATTCCAGAAAATGTCGGGGACTTTGTAAAAAATTAATAACTTCGAAATTCATGTGTGCGAAGAAAGCAACGAAAATTAGCGGCAACGGTTTTTTGACCGTAAAACCCAGCCACGAATTTAGCGTCAAATTGTCAAATGCGCCTATATATTATTTGGCAACGATTTATCACAGCAATGAAAAAATTAATAACTTCGAAATTCCGCTTATAAATTGGAAAAAAATTGCATTTACATCCGAAATAAAAGTTTAGACGCCACCATATTTTAAGGGATGTTAGACTATACCTCTATAGCTTACGTATCCACTATGACATATTCCAGAAAATGTCGGGGACTTTGTAAAAAATTAATAACTTCGAAATTCATGTGTGCGAAGAAAGCAACGAAAATTAGCGGCAACGGTTTCTTGACCGTAAAACCCAGCCACCCACGAATTTAGCGTCAAATTGTCAAATGCACCTTTATATTATTTGGCAACGATTTATCACAGCAACGAAAAAATTAATAACTTCGAAATTCCGAAAAAGCTGGCAGTGAAACCTAAATTATGGATGTGGTTGACAGAATCAATGTCAATCAGCTGACTTTTAACCAATCGCATCCATAATCTAAGCTTCGGGTTTTCCGCCCATGCGGATTCAACGAGGTAGTGATTCAGTCACTACCCAGGGTAGTGATTCAGCATTAAGGTTCGATTTTTGACGGATGTATGGATTGTCAAAAACCTAACTTCGAATGTTAAGTTTCTTCGAGGTGAAAAATGGACTATCTATAAGTATAGGTACCCAATAAAGTAGTAACTGAGTAAGGGCCGCTATATCCATGTCCTGGTAAACTTGCTGTTACATTAATCTAGCTGTTAACAACAAAAGTAAATATATCGATCTCCCGATATCGTTATCATTGGGTTAAATACCTTCTAACAGGAAGATAAAGTACCGGTTGGTAGAAGCGACCGCTAAGCGCTATCTGGGAGTTTAAAACGGCGACTTCACACGAGGATTTCCGAATAGTGACATTTGCTTATTATTTTATTTTACTTCTACTTACATCTTACATCACATCAAGAATTAAAAACAATTAAGGTTTTTTTGTGAATGCTTGAAAAACCACTCCAGGTTTTATTAAGTTGGGGCTATTTTGGTAACTAATGGATCTGCCTTTTGACGTGAATATATTTCCTTCGGATAGTGAAGAGGAGCTTGATGAAATGGAGCTCATCATAAATAGAAGGCCGTACACTGTAAGGCCCAGAACCGAACATATTTATGAGTGGGACGATTTTGACTTTATAGCGCGATTTCGTTTGAATAAAGGAACCGTCCAGCAAATACTGAATCGTATTGAGCCTCAAATCCGTTACAACACAGAGAGGTTAGTGGAATATTATTAAAATATATCATTAATACAAAAAACAAGTCTGGCTACTCATAAGTACAGTATCTTTCCATAATTTTTTTAACCTTGTTTCATACAATTTTTATTTACAGAAACTTCGCACTGAGTCCCCTTCAGCAACTACTAATATGCTTACGTTTTTATGCTACTGGAAACACATTAATGTCTGTGGGAGATTTTTCTGGTGTTCATCCAACTACTGCATCAAAAGTTGTAAAAAGGGTTACAATAGCTATTTGTTCTTTAAAAAGGGAGTATATATATTTACCAGAACCAGATAGTGAAGAATATTTGCAAGGTCAGCAAGGCTTTTACCAAATTGCTGCCTTTCCGAGAGTGCTACTAGCTATAGATTGTACCCACATACGTATTCAATCGCCAGGAGGCGATCAAGCCGAAACGTTCCGCAATAGAAAAGGTTGGTTTTCCTTAAATGTGCAGGCAGCTTGTGATCACAACTTAAAAATACGTAACATAGTGGCCAGGTGGCCAGGTTCTGCCCATGATAGTATTATTTTTCAAAATTCACAGTTGAAGGCTATATTTGATGCTGAACGATTGGGAAATGCTTTACTTCTTGGTGATGGTGGATACGCCAACGAAAGATATTTAATGACTCCATTAGAAGAACCTGTGACAGATGCAGAGAGACTGTATAACCAGTCCCAAATAAGAACACGCAATGTGGTAGAGCGATGCTTTGGAGTTTTAAAGCGGCGTTTTCCAGTACTTTCTCTTGGCATAAGGTTAGACATTTTAACAGTACAGGACATAATAATTGCTACAGTTATATTGCACAATATAGCCATTCAAAACAATGAACCGGAATTGGGTGTCAACCCAGAAATAGAGGCTCTTATAAATGAGGCTGTTGATCATGATATGTTTAATAACGAGTTAAATGCACACAGAAATGAACTAATTCACCAGTATTTTGCTAGACTAATTCATGCTTAGGAACATGAACAAAACACATTTCTATTTCTAAAACACCATATGTGTATATGAAAAACTTTATATTGTAGGGATTATGCTCTTAAGTGTTATAGTTGATAATAAAAAACTGATTTCGAAACATGAGTACTTTATTTCTTAAAATATCCACAGAAACAAAAGATTTTCCATTAAAAAATCAAAATTAAAATCGTAAAGGTACAATTTAGAAAACTCTCATGCACTCTTCATGAATCCAGAATTAAATGACCATTTAACATTTTTTGAAGCATGGTGCATTTTATTTTTTTCTCTATAGTTCTAATTTGAACATCAAGCAAAGCTGATTTAAGTTCTGCTTTATTTTTTTTCATTTTGGCATCATGTTCAAGTTTTCTTAGTCTCATTTCTCGAATTAAACACTTCTTTTGAAGTAACAGAACTTCTTTTTTTGACAAAGCCATGGCTGAAACAGCGGTTATAGCATCCTGTCGGGGGGTAATTTTTCTTCCTAAAAGTTATAAAAAAGCTACAAAGGCGTAGAAGGGCTACATGCAATAAAAAATTTTTAATTTCTTAAAATTTCGACTAATAACGCGAAATTTCTAGTTATAACTCAAAAATTTAAAATTTTGTGTTATAAGTCAAAAATTTAAGAAATTAAAAATTTTTTATTCCATGTGGCCCTTCTACACCTTCGTAAAAAGCAATATTTACTGGTTTTTTGGTTTAAAACAGTAAAAAACTAATAATTAATTAAAAGCAATTATTAAAATTATTAAGTAATACTTTTAATTTGAAAAGCAAAATAATAGTCAGTGCACTTTTTACGTTTTCAAATGATTTGTTACCTACTTTTAACACATTGTATGTCAAATGCATAGGTATCCAGAAAACAATTTTGTTTGGCAATTATATCAGAGTTAAAAAAGGGAACAATGCTTATTGCATGGTCCAACAAACCCATTGTTAAATAAATATAGCAACAGCTAGTGGATATACCTACCTCGTAATATTTTTTTTTGGTTTGTAGTGGGAGTTTTTTGAATTTTTGGCTCCAAGTTTAGAACTGCGTTACTAGGATTGGTTAAGTTGTCAATATTTATAATTTCAAAATTCTGTAAATAAAAACAATATGTAAACAGAATGAATCACTAATAAAAAAATATTTTAATTAATGTTTTATATGTTTAATAATATTTTTTGTGTCATATCCAATAATGAGTCAAGTATTTTTGTTGACTACATTTAAATACCAACATAGTTTATTTGATTGTATCTACCTGATTAGGTTCTTCCACTTGCAGAAAAACTGGTAACAAATTATTTGGCGCTACATTATCTGTCAATCCCTCGGGTAGTTCATCGAAGTTTTGTTCAATCACTAAAAAAAATCTTTATAGAAACAAAAAAAAATACCTTAATTCAAAAGCAACTTGCATATATTTGAGTTTTACAAATGATATTTTATCTTTATGCAATGTGATATGTTATTAATTTTATGCCTACCATCATCATCATTTCTAGAAGGAAGTCCCTCAACACTTAACGCAATGTAGGGTAGTAGCTTTTCTTCTGGTGGTGTAAATATTACCTCTATGAAATTTCCACCGCCTGTTTGGAATTTCAAGTTTTTTTCTTTTGCTTTTTTTTTCCTTAGCTCTTTTTTAAAACTTTCGTACTTTGATCTTAAGCTTTTTGTTGTTCGCATAACAGATGAACTCTTGCTATTAAATTCTGAACACATCTTCTCCCAGATATCATTTTTGTCTTTCCATGAGCAGGCATCTGTTTGTTTGCATTCAACTATATGACGATATTTTATAACTAAATCGATTAATAAATCAACTTCTCTTAATGTGAAATTGGACGCACGATCCTTTTTTTTCTCGTTGATAGACATTTCATACCACCTTGAAAGAACAGTATCAAAAAAGACCCAATAAAAATTACAAAGTGTAAAACTCAGTATTACTTTTCGAACGAAAGAAAAATTTTAATACATAACCTAACAATCACAGAAGAAAAAAGGGTTTAACATATTTCCATCCTTGTCTATTTTAAATTAAAACAAGAATAGTATGTAATTTTTGACTGTCGTTGACATTCTTGTACTCGCCGTTTTATCAGCTGATTCAGGATTTCTTCTTTTTTTCCAACATGGGCATTTGGAAACCTAATGTTAGTTAACAGGAACTTAGCTATGGTTGGATATACACAAATTCATTAACGGACGTTTTAGCTGACAGATAGATTTTATCCGACGGGCAAGTAACAGCTGCATTACCAGGACTTGGATATAGCCACCCTAAGTGTTATTCAAATAGCTAATAAAACTGTGTATACCTACGTCACAGCCCCCTTAAGATCCCTATATATTTATCAAATGTCATGATTTTTTGTTGCAAATAAATTACTTAAATGATAACAGGTAGATGTATTTAAATGGTTCCACATTATTTAATTCTTGAGTAATAATCAATTACGCATGACAGACACCATATTATTATTGTCCTCGTCAATAGTTGATCATATTTATCATTATCCTATAAAAACTAATTTTCCTTATTTTTTTGGATAATAAAATACATAATACGATATCTAAGTGGCATATTTAGGATTTTTTTATCGGGAGGGGGACAGCTATCAAGCGGATAGACAAATAAAGCGCCGCAGACGAAAAAGTTTCGGATCCACGCCCAAAATTCGTCGAGAAGTCACCCAACTACTATCGGGCAAGTGACGAATACGAGTTATCAACGATCACTACGTAAAACTTGTAAAATGGCCACCGAGAAAGCGTTGGAAGTTATTTTTTGTTACGCGGTGCAAGCACCAATCGCCTCACAAATTTATATAAATTATTTCAAATAATGGAAAATTATAACAGATTCTTTTAATTGGAACCTATTTCTTATAATTTCTTTTTTGGATAAAATTTAGAGATATATCTATATTTAATACAAAAAGAGCTGGGGGGTGGGGTTAGTAGGTGGGTGTGCTCGGGAATGGCCCTGGCAGCGAACGAAGGGGTAAAAAGCCTAATTCGAAAAAAGGGCAAAAGGACATATAGAAAATAACGTCATTTTTGATTTGATTGGTTCAGGGTGGATTGCACCATTCGCTAAGATCGCTTTAGGTCAGGCTTAAGTTATCCTAGACGATAGAAAATCATATCTTAAGTACGAATTAGCAAATGGTGCAATCGACCATCACGACCACATATATATATATATATATATTATGTGATCACGACCCGATTGAGTCCCGATTGCGCCTTCTTTACCAATGGAAAACGGTATGAACTTACAACTTGAAGATGTTCTGAATCCTTTTCTTTGTCTGTGCATTTGCTATCAGATCGGTGTAGTCAGAATTTTCTGTGACAGTATGATGTCTGACAGGCAGACGGGGTTAAAAAAGAAAGAAAAGTTGACAATTTTTGAGAACTGAGTTATTAAAATTTTCATTATCAATATTGTTTGTTGTAAAGTATGGTACAAGCATAAAAAATAATATTATCAATTATTTTAGATTTGCATATTCAGTAAAAATGGATGACTTAGATTTGGATTTCCCAATTTGGGGCTTGCTCCCGAAGAAGGAAACGGGAGCAGTATCTTTTCTTACCAAATATCCTTTTTATGATGGAAGAGGGGTTGTTATTGCTATCTTGGATTCTGGTGTTGATCCTGGTGCCCCAGGTTTACAGGTATTTAAAAAATTGTAATTTGACGAACAACAAAGAACATTAAAATAGAAAGACAAAGAAATGGTTAACTGTGTTCTATTTTAACTCAAATATAAAACAAGTTTGTCTTGAATAATACCATCCAGGTATTTATTTGATTCTTAGAAACTTTTTGACCTAACTTGACTTTGAAAACCAATTAATGTACCTATATGTATTTATCTTCTTTCCATTATATTACAAAAATATATCACATATCAGCTGATAATTGAGTTGACTCAATTATAGTTTTCTGAAAGAACCTATTTTTTTGTAGACAACTTCTCAGGGAAATGTAAAGGTTGTAGAACGGTTTGATTGTAGTGGTTGTGGTGATGTTAATACTAGCACCATTGTAAAACCTGAAGATGGCTACATTACTGGGCTTACAGGCAAAAAAATGAAGGTTTGTATTAAGACAGTTGTTATATAGTCTAGTCTAGTCTTGATTGCTATGGCCACCTGTCAGTTGTTATATACCTACTATAATAATAGTAACAAAATTATATTGTAGGTTCCCACTGAATGGAAAAATCCTTCAGGAACATTTAGAATAGGTGTGAAAAATGCTTTTGATCTTTATCCTGACAGGCTAAAAGATCGCATTAAATCAGAATATAAAAGAAAACGTTGGGAAGACGGCTGCAGAGTAGTCACTAGTACACTTTTACGTGAACTGACAGTTCTTGAAACCCCAGCAAGTACTATGGCTAGTACCAGTAGCAGTACTGCCAGTCCCAACGAAAATGATAAATTCCTCAAAGAGGACTGTGAAGCAAGAATTGAAGTTATAACTAACATGGATAAAAAATTCTCTGATGTAGGACGAGTATATGATTGTATTTTGTTTCATGATGGTGAAAAGTGGATGTGCTGTATTAACACAAGTGATGACAATGATTTATCGAACTGTCCCCTATTAGGGGAATATAGCAAAACTCATGAATATCTACCCTTAACTAAACTAGATAGCCTAAATTTTAGTTTCAATGTTCATGAAGATGGAAATGTCTTAGAACTGGTAGGAGTGTGCTGTAAGTATTAAATTTTACATTTACATATGTGTATTTATTTATAGTAAAAGCTTTATCTACATATTAGGTGCCTGCATATTTGCCTGTATGATGTATGATAGTTGATAAAAAGTACAATACTGATAAAACCATAGTGTATATTTGAACAATGAATCTATTGTTTGGTTTGGATTTTTCCAGTTAATAAACTGTTACTGTTGTTTTAATTGCAATTATTCAAGTTGCCTATTTAGTATATATTTTTATGATACACACACAATATTAAACCTATTTATACAAAATTTTATTGTTGGTAAAGGTATATAAGTGCATGTACATGGTTAACAGAAAGCCTGACAACTTTTTTAAATATGACACATCCAATATTTAAAAAAATTTACTTCTTTGTTTGTCCCAGCCTGTTTTCTCAGAGACCAGGCCATTTAAGAAGTAAAGCACTCTTTAAAGATTAAACAAGTTTTTAGAATCTTGAATACAATTTTTTTTTGCTGCTATTATAAATTTTCAAAGGGAGCACAATAATTACAGTTTCATGTTAAAAAAGTTTGGATTATAATTAATGACGGCAGAAAAACATTTTTTTTTTACCTTTATTAATTTATAAATCAAAATTTTTAAACTATACTCACTGTTAATGATTACAATTTACTGTAAAATAATTTTAAAAAAAACGAAAAAAATTCGTATTTTTTGTTTTGGATTTTAAATTGTATAGATACTAGATTGAAGAGATTAAATTAATTTTAAAAGTTCCTTGTAATGTTTACTTTTAGAATATTGGTCAAAATTTAAATTTCTTCTTATTTCTAATTTTCCTTAAACCATTCAAGAAAATTATGCCCAAATTCGTTTATTTTTGGAGAAATTAGGTTTAAACCTAAATTAATTTTAGATATGTGTAGATATTATTGATATATGTTTAGGTTCTTCTTAAATTACTAAAAAAATGTCTTGTCCTCCCAATTATAAAAATTAATTTAAGTAAAAAATATCAAATCATCATAAAAGGTTGAGCGTCTACTATAAAAACAAAAATTACATAAACTTTGTAATTAATCTGTTGCAGTATTTATTTATGTCTCTTTCTGTTTTACTGCCACACAAATAATGTTAAATGAGGATGACTCTAGCTAATTCTAATAACTTATGAATCATTAGAAGTCATAAATAGTAATTTGTTTTATCACACTTTGTCTCAATTTACTTTATACAGGGTGTTATGGAAATAACTTATTAATCGACTGTCCAAAACGTTGGCTAAGGACCCCTAACACCAAATGCGCTGCACGCCACTGAAAATATCGATTTGAATATCAACCAATCTGGCCAGCTGATGACAGCCGATTAAAGGGTAGTTAAAATTACCGGACGTGAACCTGTGGATGTCGGGCTTTAAAATTATTTTAGCTTTTATATGTAATTCTAGTGAAAAATATTAAATTTAATAAATAATTAAAAAATTTAAAAAACTTACCTCCTATGTCCGTCACTGTTTATAAACCTTTTTACAGCCAGCCATGGCACCCATGTCGCTTCGATCGCCGCAGCTTATTTCCCAGATTCTCCGGAAATCAATGGTATTGCTCCAGGTGCCCAAGTTATCTCGCTTACTATTGGAGATGGTCGGTTGGGCTCCATGGAAACAGGCACCGCGTTAATCAGAGCTATGATTAAAATTATCGAGCTCAAACAGAAAATGGATATTCATGTGATTAATATGAGTTATGGGGAACACGCACATTGGGTGGATTCTGGGTAAGCACTAAGAACCAATAGAATAATACTTCAAAGTATATACATATACAGGGTGTTTTTTAATTGAGTGCCGATACTTAAGGTTGTGAATCCTTGGGAGTGATTTTAAGAAGAAAAGTTAATATTAACATATGTCCTAAAGCTCTTCATATTTGAGCTATAGGGTGTTAACATTTTTTAAAAAATATAACTTTTTTATCATAATTATTTATATCACTCTTAGATATTTTTATCAAATTTTGTACACACCTCTTAATCATTAGGGAGCATTTTTTGACTTAAAAGATTTTTTTTATTTTTACCAGTGACGTCCGTACAGGGTTTGAACTGAATATTTTTAAAGAAAAAATGGTATGCCACTGATTTTTCTAAAAACCAAACTTACTACAACACTACTTAAAATCCTCATTTATTTTGGAGCAAATTTGGTCCATAGACTTGCTTTCGTATGATGCACCTTTTTTGCATAAAAAAATAAAAACAAAAAAACAATTTTTTTCTTCGGTTCATTGAGACTGCTTTCGATAATTTGTTGAAATGAAAATGAATGAGCTTTAGGACATATGTTAATATTAACTTTTCTTCTTAAAATTACCCAAGGATTCACAACCTTAAGTATCGGCACTCAATTAAAAAACACCCTGTATATGTATATACTTTATTAATTAATTAATATAAGTAAATTATTACAGGAATTTCATGGTGACGTGGATGACCTGGTGATGTAAAAAACCGTTTTTTTGACGCACGTGCAAAAAACATGTTTCTTTTTCGTGAAAAAAAAACAATCTACGTTTTTTTTTCATAAATGCATCATTTAAAAATCCCGCCATGAAACAGACCGTGCACGTCTGTCATATTGCCCGACTCAAAGATAGGTTCTATTTTATGTTCCTGTTCAGTAAACCATAGAGCATATAAAGAGTATTTACTGTTGTTACTGTATGTTATAGGTTACCCTTTTTCTTTTTACATTGTTTGTATAGTGGAACTACAAGGTTTTTGTGTTATTTTTCTTTACAAGTTGATGGTTTATGTTCGTTTTTTTCTTTAAATATATGTTTATTGACAAATGTAAAAATATTTTCGTGTTGATTGCACTTTATTTTTAAAAAACTCAACAAGATAATACAGATTTTAAATTATTGTGAAAAAAACGCAATTTAGAAAAAAAACGTCAAGTTTTGAAATTTTTCATTTACATCACTAGGATGACCTGACACTTGATAACCAGAAATGCATTATGACTCTCTAGCTGTCTTAAAGACATTACACACATAATCAGGTAGTAATAGTCATCTTTATCAAGTACGACGCCTTATTTCGCCCTGGCGCCATTCATCCCTTAGGCACGGGTCGTCTGACACCATAGGATTGGGCCGGTTGTGTATTTTGTTTGCGTTTTGTGTGTGTAGGTGATGGGATGTGCTTGCCACTGCGCCCGGCTGCGGCTGTTTTCGCAGCCACTGCCGAGAACTACAGCGGGCTTGTGTGTTCGTGATGTTCGTTGTGTAGGCACCACTGTGCGGTTGTATCCCTCTTGGTCTGGCTTTTACCCTCGGAGACCTATCCAGCATGGTTAAACCTGCCGGCTGGTTGTCGAGGCAACCGCTGGCGCTGGCTTAATTCTCCGAGTCATTAAAGCTCTCAAGCCCCACCGGTACGTCAAACCGGGGATACATCGGGGGGTCAAAAATGCTTAAGCATGTGTATTGGGGCAAGTGCATTTCTGGTTTTATTGACACCTTAAAAGTTACTGCCTAGCGCCAATTTTCAGGTACTTTTACCCTGTACAAAATACTATTTGACGATGATACGAAGATATTCGCGTAGAGCATGACTGTCTGTAAGAAGTTCTCTTAGCACTTGCACTATCACAATATTAATGAACCTTAGAAGAAACTACAGTGTTTAATATTAGCATAAGCATATGTATGTACATTTTTTTTAAAATTACGTTATTTCAGCCGCATCGGCGATTTTGTTAATGAAATCGTAAACAAATATGGCATAATTTGGGTTTCATCAGCTGGCAACAATGGACCAGCTTTGGGTACCATAAGCACTCCTTCAGACATAAACGAGGAGCCCATTATCAGCGTAGGTGCCTACGTATCTCCCGAGATGATGGTAGCAGAGTATGCGATGAAAAGCAAATTGCCAGGTATATAAAATACAGGATCGCTTTTATTTTTGGAGACAGTCGGTTATTCCTTAAAGTTAGATAGCTAGCGAAAAATGTTAAAGGGAAGAGTTTTAGGGTATTTAAAAATCTATTATACTGCAAAAAAATTAAGTATACAGGATCAGATAAAAAATCGGAAGAACATTGTTAATTTATATTATTTATTAATATGACGTACTTTATTGATATCAATCAATTGGCCATTGACCGAAGTCATGTCAGTATCATTCTATGATTCAAAACTATTTTTAAAATGAGCAGTAAATAGTTACAGTGAATTTATATTAAATCGAACAGCCTGTATATTATTCTATATTTAAATTATTTGCAAATTTAAAAAAAAAATTGTTAAGCACATCACATACCCAAACTTAACCATTGTCGAGATATCGGGTTTTGAATATAATTTGCTAATAAATCAGAAAATAAATAAAATTAGTTTCAGTGAACAACAATTTGGAATCTTATTTTATAAGGTGCTTAAAGTGTCCACCGTCTCCCTTTTGGCAGTTATAAATTTGTTGAACTAAATTTTATAGGGGATTTCAAAGGGTATTGGGAGGAATATAAATTTCATGCATTATTCCTTCTTGCAACTCTTCGATAATTTGTAGTCAATGTTTGTAACGATAGTGTAAAGTTCATTTTCTTCTTTATCTTAAGAATTAGATAAAAATTCGATATATAAAAGTTGTAGAGATCATTGAGGTGCACATTTTAAAACTATGCTGGACTATACGGGGTGGCCAAAAAGAACTTGACGAATATAACGGTTTTTTTTTTTAATGGAATACCCTATAGGTATGTTGTGTTATTTTCTAATTTCCCACTAAATTCTACGCCTATTTTGTATGAAATGTTATGTCTAAATTTAATAGTTTTTGAGATATTGGCGTTTAAAATATGGCATTTTCAGATTTTGATGGGCTGTAACATTTGAACGGTTCATCTTAGAGAAAAATGGTTGTGATCTTCCATCTTAATTTTTTATTCTCTATCTAAAAGTTACAACTTCCGGATTAACATGGTAAACCAGTTTTTTGGTTTAACATGTTTAATCGGAAGTTGGTCCATTTGGATAGAGAATAAAAAACTAAGATAAGGGAGGTGAAAATCATTGCCAATGTAACAGCCTGTCAAAGTCTGAAACTGCCACATTTTGAACGTCCATATCTCAAATATTATTAAATTTAGACATATGACATTTACAAAATAGGTATACAATTTTGCGGGGAATCAGAAAATAATACAATATACAGGATGTTCCATTAAAAAAACCAACGTTTTTTTGGGCCACCCCGTGTACTCCAGCATAATTTTTGTATTTCGAATGTTTATCTAATTCTTAAGACAAAAATTTTAAAATTAAAAAAAATCTAGTTTTTGCGCACTACTTCCTAGATATAGCAAGTGCCCATCCCGAACTAAACACTCTGTAACGGGTGTTCATTTAGTGTCCCGGTGGAAGATATCTTGTTAGCAGCCGACTTTATAAAAAAAAGTGTAAATACTTGATGTTGTGCATCTTTTAAAAATAATTTGAAGCATACAGAGTGTCTCAGAAGGGCAGGATGTTGACGATTAAAATATGGTATTTTCAGATTTTGACAGGCTGTAAACATTGGAACGGTTCATCTTAGAGAAAAATGGTTTTCATCTCCGTATCTTAGTTTTTGATTTTTCAAAACTTAGACAGGGAGGTAAAAATTATTTTTTTCTAAGATGACCCTCTTCAATATAAAAGCCTGTCAAAATCTGAAAATGCTATATTTTAAAAGTAAATATCTCAAAAACTATTGAATTTAGACATAATTAAGTATGACATTTTATACAAAATAAGCGTAGATTTTTGTTGGGCATTAGAAAATAATATAATGTATAATTATGGCATTTTATTTTAAAAAATTGGTACACCCGGAATTTCTAAGGCACCCTGTATATTTAAAATTATTTTTAAAAGATGTACACCATCAACACCTACCACTTTTGTGTTTACATCCTTTTTTTACGAAGTCGACTGTTAACGAGATATCTTTCACCGGACACCCTGTATATTTTGTATTCATATTAGGTGGACCATACACATGGTCTTCAAGAGGTCCAACCATAGACGGAGGTGTTGGTGTTCACTTATGTGCTCCAGGCGGTGCAATAACTTCAGTGCCCAATTTCACACTACGTTACTCTCAGCTTATGAATGGTACTTCAATGGCATCACCAAATTGCGCCGGTGCAATCTGTCTTTTATTATCAGGGTTACTCCAGAAAAAGTTGGACTTTTCACCATATATCGTTCGAAGAGCTTTAGAAAACACTGCCAATTTCATTGAAGGGGTTGAAATTCCCGCCCAGGGTGCAGGGTTGATACAGTTAGACAGCGCATTTGATTATTTAGTCAAATATCATGATGTTCAAGAGAGAGATGTTCGATTCCAATTGCAATGTGGCTCTGCTAATTCTAAAGGGATATATTTAAGAATGAAGATGAACACTGATAAACATACATTTAAAGTAAGTGTAGACCCACACTTTTTAAACGAGGATGAAGTACCACCAGAAAGGAAGATAAATTTCAATTTGAAACTTGCTTTGACATGTAATTCTGATTACGTTAAGTTTCCATCGCATTTAGACCTGTCAAACTTCACTAGAATGTTCGCTGTAAATATCGACACGTCATTTCTTCCAGAGGGTTTACATTGTACATTTATTAACGCCTATGATACGGCATGCATTGCGAAAGGTCCAATATTTAAAATACCTATTACTATAGTACAACCGAAAAAAGTAGAGGAACTTAGATTCACACTTAACTATGAAAAAGTGCATTTTAATCCAAGAACCATAAAGAGACATTATTTTGTAGTGCCTGACATGGCAACATGGGCTGTACTCAAAATTACGTCAAATGAGGACAGTGGCCGTTTCGTCATTCATACAATGCAGTGTTTACCAAGACAGCATTGTAAAGCTCTAGAAACCAATAAAACTATAGCTGTCACTTCAAAGACTGATTCCTATGTTAATTTCCAAGTTAAAGGGGGCAACGTATTGGAACTTGTCATAGCTAAGTACTGGGCAAATAGTGGGGAAGCTGTGTTAAATTATTCCGTATCTTTTTACGGAGTGAAACCCAATCAGCCTTTAATAACTATGCATGCTGCCGATGGTATACATACTGTTGAAGTTAAAACCTTACAAGGAGAAGAGATTGCACCATCTATAACTTTGAAGAATTCAGTACAAATCCTTAAGTAAGTAGTATATTTTTTCAAATTTTACCATCTGTTTGGACTGAGGTTACAAGTTTAAAGAATGTTTTAAGCAAAGACAAAAGTCAAAAGTCGCTCAAAATTATAGAACTCCGCACAATATCTTTTTCATTTCTAAAACAGAAAAATTCCAACTTGTCTCAAGGTATTTCCTTGGCTGAAGAAGACGAACCGAGGTCGAAACAAGTATCGAAATAATACTTTTGCTTCTTTGAATTCTAAGACTTTTGATTTTGAACAAAAGGAAAACGCGCGACAAATTCGTGGAGATTTGCGAAATTCCAAAAGTTCTTTTGCTATTGTCAAATTGAATTCGAAGCAGTAAACTGGGATTCGGGTTTCACCTTAACCCAACGATATTTGGGGTGCATTATGGATGCTTTCGACCTTTCGGGTCTCATCAGTTAGGCGAAGAAGCCTAAAAGCTAATTTGATTGTATGTTAAAAGTTTAACTTTAAACTCCCGTAAAATCAACAAGTGACTTCGCGACGTCATAGATAAAGCCGACCTGATGATCTCTTAAAGTTCCAAAAGTGAATTATGATAAATCATGGCATATTTCCTTAATAGGGTTTAATTTATTTTTCGATATGTCCCTAAATGGGACCATAAAAAATAAAATAAATGGCTTGTATTTCGAAAACGAGTCGAGATAATAAATAAATAGTCATTCTGCGCTAATTTATAAAGATCAACTACAATAACTACCAAAACATTTTCACAGAAATTTATCCAAATTCGTTTTAAAGATAACATACTTATTTCAAACAGTCATGAGTACCACATTACTAATATTGACCCCATGCCAGTAATAATAAAACCTTTTTAGGCCCACTGAAGGCAAAATAGCTCCTTTAACAAGCAGAGATGTGATACCCCCAAATAGACAAATATATGAGTTGGTGTTGATTTACAACTTCAGTATTACTAAGCCTTGTGAAGTATCTCCAAATTTAGCATTGCTCAGTGATATGCTTTACGAATCTGAGTATGAATCGCAACTTTGGATGCTGTTTGACTGCAATAAACAACTTTTGGGTACAGGAGATGCGTACCCGTCAAAGGTACGCTTTTTATGTAGAAAAATATCGATTTAGAGGCAAAAAAATTATTTTTAAAATTCAATCTAATAAAAATATTTTTTTTAGTATACAGTAAAGGTTGAGAAAGGCGAATATGTAATAAGGTTACAAGTGAGACACGATAAAAAGGACTTTTTAGAAAAAATTAATGAAGCACCCATGCTACTACAACAAAAATTACCAACTAGCATCGCTATGGATGTGTACTTGTCCTATTCGCAGGCTCTTATTGGTGGAAAGAAAGCTGGTGTTACTCACAATTCAAACCCTTATAATATTGTGCCTTTGTATATAGCACCATTACCGTCAGATAAGTAAGTTTTTGTGATTCTACTAGTAAAGTGTGATCTATATAAAAAAGAAGCCATTTTTTTTATTTATATATTTTTATTTAAACATTTTTTTAAAAACATTTTAGGTTTTCATTAAAATCGCACAATCCAGCT
Organism: Polydrusus cervinus; assembly: GCA_935413205.1. Classification (NCBI taxonomy): domain Eukaryota; kingdom Metazoa; phylum Arthropoda; class Insecta; order Coleoptera; family Curculionidae; genus Polydrusus; species Polydrusus cervinus. The sequence goes on along the minus strand of OW284520.1, from coordinate 11,778,327 downwards.
CACTACCTCTCTGGTACCATAACATATGCTAAAGATGAATTGGGAAAAAAAGTAGATACTTATCCAATCAAGTATTTCATACTAGACAGCAGTCCAAAAAAAACTGTCACGAATGGTGGAGCAAATACCACTCCAGAAAAGACAAAATTAGAGGAATACCACGAAAGTTTAAGAGATTTACAAACCAGTTGGATTGCAAAGCTTGGTAAGTGTGGGTGTTTTAATACAAATAGGCATTCAAATCTTTGATTGACATTATCTATGATAAAAAATTACAAATCATTGTTGATGTTTCTATCTCTGTACTTAATACTCTAGATAAAGAAGCTGGAGAAAAACTTTACGAAGATTTGATAGCCTCAGAACCGAACCATTATCCAATATATTCGTCTTATTTGCAACTTATCGACCCCTTGGATAAAAGAGCATTGCCAGTACTGAAAAAGAAACCCACCAATACTGTCGATGACCTTAATAAAATTATAGCTACTTGTGAAAAAGTCCTGGAGAGTGTGAATCCAGACACTATACTGGCTCATATAGCAACCAGGAGCGATACAAGAGTTGATGCTGCAAAATACAGAGCGTAAGTAATTAAGAACTTTGGGATTAATTCCTTTATAATTTCATTGTTTTGGGAAGTATAACGTTTAGTACATTTTTTCTTTAAAATCGTGTTTTGTACTTTTCTTTGTAATGATAAAATACTCCATATTACTTGACAAGAGATAATAAAATTTATACAATTACAGCGAAAAACTGAAAACACTTCTTTCAAAGTTATTCCAAATTTTCCCAAATAATTGTATACAATTTACTATATTTTGTCTTGTCACAACGTATATTATCATTAAGAGTACAAATCTTAAGTTTAACGAAAAAACGTACCAAATGAAATAATCGCCACAATAATGAAATTTTAAAAATCATCATCATCGCTTTTAAAAGATACTTATTTGGGTGTAGGGATATATGACTTTGGATGCTTGAACCCAGTGGCGCCATTTGGGGGGGGGGGGGGGGACACTTGCATTATTTTAAACACAGCCGAATAAATAACACGTTTTATTAAAAAAAAAACATGGAAACTTGTCGTTTACTCATTGAACCACCTATTTTTTTTTGCCGTGGCATCTTAAAAAAATTTCGCCCTCCCCCCAAGCAAAACCTGAAATGGTGCCACTGCTTGAACCCGCTTAGTGTTTTAACTTATATTTTTGAGTGTAACCTAAAAATATCACGGACTGTACAGGGTGAGTCAACGATAGAGTAAAGTTTATTTTCTCCTTTATCTTAAGAATTAGATAAAAATTCGAAATGCAAAAATTGTAGAGATCATTGAGGTACACATTTTAAAATTATATTAGAGTATACGGGATGGCCCAAAAAAACGTGGCGAATATAACTTAGGTTTTTTTTTAAATGAACCATCCTATATATATTGTATTATTTTCTATTTCCCCACTATTATTTGTATCAAATGTTATATGTCTAAATTTAATAGTTTCTGGAATATTGACTTAAAAAATATGGCATGAAACTGTTCCAATGTTACAGCCTGTCAAAGCCATATTTTAAACGTCAATATCTCAAGAACAATAGAATTTAGACATTATAATTATACAAAATAAGCGTAGAATTTTGTGGGGAATTAGAAATTTATATAATATATAGGGTGTTCCACTAAAAAATATATTTTATTTTTCCTAAAATTTCATACCAATTTAAACCTCATTAAAATACTTCATAATTCTATATAAGGTTCTGTGGCATACCTCTTAAATGGTGGTTTGACACACTAGGCGTGTTTTGTCTTCCCGGTTTATTTACGCGCAGGTTGTCCTAATAGTGGGATGAAGTAAAATAAGTTATTTTCGGGTAAAACTCTGATTATAACTACGATTAACATTTACAAAGATAAATTGTATGGAAGCGTATTTTAAAATTGTTTAAAATATACAGAGAGTATCCAACAATAATAATTCATGACACAGCTATACAGGGTGGCCCGCTCTCAACTCAGGATTATATAACATCTAAACTACTCAACTCTTTAATATTTCTCAAAAATAGAATTATAAGGAGGCATTATCTACAATTTATAATTATTTTTAATTATACAGGGTGTCCCAAATAGTCGGGACATATTCAACATAGTTTTTTTTAAATGGAATTCCCTATATATTATATCATTATACAATTCCCTATAAAATTCCAAGTATATAAAATGTCACATGTCTAAATTTAATTATTTTTAAAATATTGACGTTTAAAATATGGCATTTTCAGACTTCGACAGACTGTAGCATTGGAACGGCGCATCTTAGAGACAACTTTCGCTTTAACATGTTAAACCGGAAGTTATAATTTGTAGATAGAGAATAAAAACCTAAGATAAGGAGGTGAAACCCATTTTTCTGTAAATAGGGAGAAATAATACTCTAAGTCAACCTTCACTATAATAATATATTCAACAAAAAATCTTTACTATGTTCTACATGTTTCGAACGTATGAACGTTCATCTTCAGGAGAAGTATAGTTATAAAGTATAGGAAATTGTAAGTGACACCCTCATAGAGCTTTAGAGGAAGTTAGATTATTGAAGAAAATGATGCTTCCATAGAAGTAGGGGAGAAGATAGAAGAAGCATCATTTTATTCAATAATCTAACTTCCTCAAAAGCTCTATGAGGGTGTCACGAACAAAGTAAAGATTTCTTGTTGAATATATCTTAGTAAAGTTTGACTTAAGAGTATTATTTCTCCTCATTTAACTTGCCGCTTCTTCAAATTGTTCTCCAAGATGCGTCGTTCCAATGCTACAGCCTGTCAAAGTCTGAAAATGCCCCATTTTCAACGTCAATATCTCAAAAACAATTTAATTTATATAAAATATACGTAAAATTTTATATGGAATTATAAAAGGATATAATATAATACAGGGTGTTCCATTTAAAAAAAGTATGTTAATTATGCCCAGACTATTTTAAAATATTTTAAATTGTAGATCTAATATATATTAAAAAGTTGCGTAGTTTAGATCCTATGGAATCCTGCGTTGAGAGCGGACCACCCTGTATATTATATATTTTTTTTATGTATGACACCCTGTACCTATGACATCTTTAAGTTTTCGGGACCAAAATTGCAATCTTTAAGACATTGACGCTTTGGTATTAAAGGTTTAAGGGCCGAGACAAACAAAAGTCTGTATACACGAGGGTTGATATGATATAAATATGCCAATAAAAAATATATTTAGAGAAAGACTTGGACACTCTGTACATTATAATTTATGCACGTTAAGTCCTATACAATGTTTCTATGCATTTTTTTTTGTAGCTTTAATCATAAGTACTTGTTTTACTTGGTCACACTGGTAGGTATATAAAACGTTTCAGAAACCCAGTAATTATTGCACCTAAACGACACGGTTTAAATTACATTTTAATCTTTTTAGGGATGGATGCAAACCGGAAATTGTCTACAGAATTAGAATGAAATTTTTAAGAGTTAGAGGCATGAGGCTCAGAGATGTGTAATACTTTATAATCATTTATTCATTCATACCTAACGCAATTTTTCTAAAAAAAAATTAAACTTAGGGGAGGAACAAAGGAAAAATGTAAAAAATTTGACTACCTAAGAAAGAGCTTGTACAGTACAGACAGACTGATGGAAATGGAAAACATGTTTTTTGCTATCTAAGGACCCTAAAACGTCGACATCTGATAATATCTCAAAAAATGTCATTTATTACACTATGGATCAAATACGTTTCTGCCTAACTTGCCCGTCGAATAACATTAAGAAACCTGCTGAGTGTAGGATGAGCCCGCAAGGGAAAGCGTTCTGCGTTTAATCTCGAAGCAGCATCCGCGCTTCGACTACACTCACCGTAAATTAGCACCATATCTACCAGTTCATTGTTTTCAAATTTTACCATCTTCACGTGTCACCAATTTAAAATTAACTTGCTTTAGAAAAACACACCGCAGCGGATTGACAAATAACTGACCACCGACCCGTAAATTGCATGACTAATAAGAGAAGCAACATAAAATATAGCAGGCTACGTTTTAATGACCAGGCCCGCACTTCGATTTTTTACTTCTTAATCTCGCCTATTTTTAAGTTTTTTGAAAAAAGGTATTTAAAAATGTTTATTTTAATGCGCTTCCATTTAATTCAGAGGATAAAAAACATTTCTTTGTGAACTGCGGGTCTTCTGATATTACCTTACTCTAAGAGTATTATTATTCAAATTTAATTTTTAGGCAAGTTTCCTATGCTGCATGCAAATAAACGATATTCAAAAACTTTAATATACATGCTAGAAAAATTTAATAATCGTGATTTTTTTTATTGAACGAAACTAGAACCTTTCTTAGGTAGGCAATTTCTTACGGTTTCTAAAACGTTGCATATACGTACACACGTGTGTAACGTTGTATTGTACTAAGCTAATTTTAATTAATCTTTTAATTAGGCAAATGGAGCAACAGAAAAATGTTTATCTGGAATGTTTAGCAAGAAAAGGAATTGCTTTATGTCGATTAAGTTTGGTGTCTGAACCTGACGATTTAAAAATGGCTGAAATATCCACTATTTGGAAATTGCTGCTTAAATTTGTGGAACCTGTAGAAGCTAAGGTAACATTTTATTTTCTTGTTATAGGCAACAGTGGCGTACCATAAACGTCGTTTTTTTTTGGGAGGGGTTAGTCTATAGAAGTGACAAGAAAAACATTTTTCTCTGGCGTAGGTTTCACTTGTTTTATTAGTGATCATATTTTGTTTAATTATTTCCTCAGTAAATAAATCAAGAATTTAAAAACTTTTCTTGCTCTGTGCAGTCGAAATTTAGTGAAGACTCATTGTATGCAGGGGGCGTAAGTAGGAATTTTTTTTTCTGGAGAAAGGGACAGTCGGGACTACATGTATTTCATGATATTGTACCTAGTGAAGAAGGCGGAAAAGCACCGCAGGCGAAACATTTTCTGGGCCACGCCCAAAGTTCGTTTAAAATTCACCTAACTATCAAATTTCGAAAATTAAATTATTAAAATTTGTTTGTATCATGTATCATGACTCTGACCAGCGTTTATCGGGCTCAGTTTTCATAATTAAAAATAAAGTAAATATCGCTCACCACGCCAAAATTGATGATTTTTTCAGAAATGCTTAAGTTTTGAAATACTCCTTCTTAAGTGCCGTTTTGTATATTCATAATAAAGCATTCTCGTTTCTTCCTGCACTATTTTTTTTTATTATAAATTATCACACTTCAATAAAAAAGGTTTCAATTAAAATTTTTATTTTAATTTTTCTCATTAAAAATAAATACCCAATAGTTTTTTTTTTGTTGTTAAAATATTTTATTGCATTGGGTTATATTTTTGTTGATTTAAAATAGCTCTAAAAAAGAGAAAACGGAACAGACAAGTATATAATAGAAAAATACTATAAAATATTATTCTTTTTACTCGTTTTCTTATAAAATTGCACCATAAAGCAATAACTAAAACGATATGCGTCCGAAACCTTAATCTCTATATAAAACAGGACTTTTAGAAGTTAAAGTTTAAAAACTAAACGTTTCCTACAAGACCTTTGTAATCTAAGCCAAAAATACATTATTTAAAAATTTAAATTAAGAGTCCAAGCGCGAGACGAAAAATTAGGTTGCAAATAGACTTAGACCCCGAGCTCCTAGGCGCCACTGATTGTATGTATTTTATTTTAATAATATACTGTGACATTTTTGAAAAAGTTGTAAAATAAAAGTATGGGTGTGGAGTTTAAATTCCTTCTCTGACGTTGTTTCAACCAGAATGCTGGTTGGTTAAGTATTGTCACTGTAAATTACAACACGCCTTTAAAAAATCTTTTTTGCAGGCTATAACTACTCACGTCTTATACTTTGCAATATGGCATTCATACGTGAAGCAACACTATGGAAGATTACTTAGGTATACATTAAAATTACAAGAAGATAAACCCACTGAGGATACGGAGAAAAGGATTATAGAGATATGCCGGGAATTAAAGTGGAAGCATGTTGTTGAGCATTTGGAAAGAGCTTTGCCTTCAAAATATCCCAACGCATATAGACCATTTTAGTTTTTATTCAATTTTTAAGCAAATTTAGAGTATTTTAATTGTTAATTTAAATAAGGGAGGTACTTTTTAAACTACAAGATACAGAATTACTTATTTAAAAATTGACCTCCCAAATATAATTTATTGTTTTATTCTCAGTACGGGTACGCCCAGCGCCTATGCTGATAGTAATTGACTAATTATGTATTGAAAAAAATTAAAGTTAATATAATAAAAATTATGTGTTTTAGTACCAGAATTGAGACTTATTTAATAATATTTTCTGCGTTAGTTTGTGTCTATCACACGGTGGCATGTAAATACATTGATATGGTCCAAACAGGAGCGAGGGGAGGATAGAGTTCCTAATAACGGAACGTCAACTGAATAGAGCTTATAATACTTTAACCTTTTTATAATTTTTAACATGCTCTTTATGTATTCCTAACAAAATTTTGCAAAGCATAGATGCGCCTTTTTCTACACCAGAAACATGCCTATTTAGGTTTCCATTGCATAGAGAAAAATGGTTTTCACCTCTTTATCTTAGTTTTTTATTCACTATCCAGAAATACCACTCTCCGGTTTAACATGTTAATCTATTTTTTTGGTTTAACATGTTAACCCGGAAAGTGGTATCTTTGGATAGATAATAAAAACTAAGATGAGCAGGTGAAAACCATTTTCCTCTAAGATGCGCCGTTCCAATGCTGCAGCCTGTCAAAGTCTGAAAATGGGATATCTTAAACGTCAATATCTCAAAAACAATTGAATTAGGATATATGACATGTTATTCAAAATATACGTGGAATTTTATAAGAAATAAAATCTAGGGTGTTCCAATAAAAAAAAAATGTTGGAGATGCTATTAGGGACACCCTGCATAATTTGCTGCCTCATTGCAACTCTGTTTTTGAAAAATATTAAAAAGTTGACTAGTTTAGATGCTATGGAAATGTGGGTTGAGAGCGGGCCACCCTGTATAATATGTATTTCGAATTTAATTATTGATGCTTCTAAGTATGTACTAATTCCTTGCGTATTTTAAATTTTGCACGTGGTCGTCGCTGTTAAAAAGTGCCTCGTCACCCGATGAGCGACCGAATTTTGAATGTCATCCTTATAAAAAAGCAGCGTGTTATGAAAATTTGGCCTCGAGATTCGTGCTGCACTGTTGCTGTTGTGTGGATGTATTCTTAAACCGAGATTACTTTTTCTGGAGCCCTATAAAAATAGTTTATCCAGGAATACATTTGTCAATTTAAGAACTCTTCCCCTAAAATATCATTATACACTCATGTGACTTGCTTGCTACCTGAGGATAAACCTGGCCTATCTATGCCAAGACCATACATGCCTTGTATGTCTAGTCAAAATACGCCTTTAATGTGACTTCCACCGCACTTAAAGCCAAAAACTTCCACCTCACTTATAGCTTAAAGTCGAGATAGGCCCGTATGTATTTTTATCGTCGATGTCGTATGGGTATTTTAAAATAAAGCGAAACGTGGTAGGGTATTTCCATATAAAGCGCAATGTGGTAGGGTATTTCAAAATAAAGCGTAATGTGGTAGGGTATTTTAAAATACAGCGTAACGGGGCAGGGTATTTCAAAATAAAGCGTAATGGGGTACGGTATTTCAAAATAAAGCGTAATAGGGTACGGTATTTCAAAATAAAGCGTAACGGGGTAGGGTATTTCAAAATAAAGCCTAATGGGGTGGGGTATTTCAAAATAAAGCGTAATGGGGGTACGGTAGTTCAAAATAAAGCGTAATGGGGTAGGGTATTTCAAAATAAAGCGTAATGAGGTAGGGTATTTCAAAATAAAGCGTAATGTGTTGGGGTATTTCAAAATAAAGCGTAATGGGGTAGGGTATTTCAAAATAAAGCATAATGTGATAGTCTTCTCTTGAATATTTCAAGTAGCTACCTAATATTTTGATCGTAACTAGAAGTAGTAGTAGAAGTGTAAAATGGCCAAAGTCCTGCCATTTAATCTTTTGGGGATAGAAAGAAGGAAAGTAATAGGAACTGGTATATTAAAACACAGATTTATTTTTCTATTAAGTAGTTTAGTAACTCCATTCAGTCTTTTATAATAACATATAGTAATACATTACCATTCATATTATTGCAGATGCAATCAGATATACACACAGTACTATGAATATATCAAGAGATGCGTACATATAAACACAATATCCATTCATTCGGCCGTACGTACATACATACATTTAGTATTTACAATTCTTACTATGCAGTTGTCCAGAAGCAAATTTTTTGGCATAAAAATTGTATATACAATACTAAAATAAAATTAAAAATATAAAAAGATTTTACAGATATCAATTAACAATAGAAGAAGTGCCTATCTGGACATTGATATGCGTAGCTGTCCGTAAGCTATTTTGAGAAATACATTGTTCCAGTAAGGACGGTGACAATATTCGTATCAACACAAAATTTAACAATGTTTTAAAAAATTACACAAAAAACATAATTAGACATAGCATTCACATTTTTTGTTCCCATAATAAATATTTGCAGTGGTCAAAAATCTAAGGATTATAATATAAGGTGACAGTTCGCAATATGCATTAATTTTATCACCAAGTAAGAATTATTTAATAAATCATAAAATTAATGATAAATAATAAGAGGTAACTATGACAAATATTGCTAACTGTTAAAAGATAATCACTAGATTTTGGATTGCCCTTTGGAACAGTCCTTTTTTACAGTATTTGGATTTAAATCTGACTATAGACGACGTTTTAATTGTTTATCCTGTTCCAAAGTTGCGTCGAATAAATCAAATTTTATAAACGAGTATAAGTGGAGGATTTTATATAATAACACAATGGCAGTTGAATTAAATACAATATATAAGTAATGGTATAAAAAGTCATAAAATATCAATATATTTCTTTAAAATAAAAAGTATTGCGATAAAATAGGATCACTGAATGTTTCTTAAGACCTGGTTTGATATCAGATCTAACCTAATATTCACAGTTAATAAAATTAAGGGCTAAAAGTATACATTACACTCTCACTAAAAAGGAATGTTATAGTGTCTTATAAACTAGGCGAATTCTGCGTATAGAAAAAAAAATTAACTAGGTTGTTAAAAAAGAACAATTAAGAGCCTTCCGTACCAGCGTGAAACGCGGCATCGTTTCCTGGTTTGTCTAATTGAAAATTTAATACAAAAATTTTACTAAAAGTTTCACAAGAACGTCTAGTTTGGCGGATTATACCTTTAAAAAAAAATTGAAAATTAATTTAAAGTTTCAATTATATAGGTTCAACTTATATCATCCCCCATGCAGAACATAAAAATAGAAATATTACGGCTGTTAATGTTAATTTCTTATTTTCCATTAAAATTACAAACGATGCCCCGATATTATTTTCCAACATTTCCACTGACGCCGCGCAACGTAATTCTCGTGAAATTCGTTTATAAAATATTTTGTATGTAAAAAGACATTTTATTGCCATCGCCAGACACAGGTACAGTGTGCGCGATGTGGCGGAAATGCAGTATTTGTTCGTGATGACCCATCGACCACTGTTTGCTCTTAAATGGAGAAAATTACTTAATAAGAATAGAAAGTTGTTATATTCAAGTAGGTGTTGTTAAAGCTCCCAATTATTTCTCAATGAGTATTATAATGATATAATTAACAAAACGGTTTAGAAACATTCAGTTAAATAGAGAGGAAGTTATATATACGAAAATATAATTTACAAATCGTACTTATATCAGGTATAAAAATATATTAAAAACCGCCCAGTACATCTATTGCGAATAAATATACTAAATTAAATAAATAAACTTTAAAATAAGCTATTAACATTATCGGTAATAAAATTAATATTTTTTATATATTTTTATTAACAAACATTATTGTTGTTTAACTTCCGCATATTTACCCAAAATAGATTTTAAAATACTGGTACGCGGTGTATATATACAGGGTGTAAACAAAAGGGGAATGGTGTATAAATGAAAAATAACCAGTGATTATTAAAAATTATCGAAGAAAAATTTAATATTAGTTTTTCAAATCTCGATATCTACTCCCGTCTTAAAATTTTACGCTTTTTTTATTGAGTGTAAAGAGAAGTATTGCAGAGCATTTTAAAAAAAGAGAGAGTAGTGTTCTGATTGAGCACATGCTGTTAAAGATCTATTTTTCACTTATAGACTGGGTACCCTGTTTATAAAAGTAAAATAACATCAAATTGGAACTAATGCGTTTTTAGGTAGGTAGCTATAGGCAGCAACACTGTCCAAAAAATCGTTGGTGCGGCATTTTATATATTATACACTTCCAAACAGAAAATAAACATTTACCATTTATTTATATAAAAAAGCCCTCTGAAAAGTGCGTTAGATTTTAAAACACAGGCCAGTGGGAGATTTTCTGTTGGGCAGTGTACTTTGCTGGTTGTTTACATAAACTTACACAGCCTTATGACACATACACAAAACCACACTGAAAACGACCCGTGCATAGTATGTATGTATAGATTGTGACATCCAATGATTGAAAGGTCGCAAGTAATACTACACCCTGGTGCTTCCTTGTTACGGAAGACAATCATTAATGATTGCATTCGATTAGTGTACCTTATTTCTACCAGATTTTATATTTGACATTGACATCGATATTAATATATATATATAGGGTTTTGGCGAATGCGCGCCAAACTACACGTTAGGTGCACCCAAAATTCCCACACTTAAAAAAAACTTTTTCAATAGAGTGGAAAATGCGAGCCACCGGCAGATAGATTGGAAAAAAGAAATAAAAACAAACCGATGGTCTTAAAAATTTTGAAATAAACATTTTATAGTAGAAGTAGGGTACATGCATCCAACAAAAATATAAAAATATTAAACTGTATAAAGGTATAATAATTATACACATTATCAAAAAAGCATTGTTAAACTTGATATTCCAGTTATTAATTATCGATAGTATGGACTAAGGCTGAAATGATCAGCACAACAAAGCATAACTCTAGTACTGTTATCATAAAAATATAGTACATTCATTTTTGGAGGCAGCCACACTCAATCTACCAGAGGCACTTCAAAGTCACTTGAGTGAGCACTGTCCCCGCATATACACTGAACAATTATAATTGCACAACAGCAATTCGTAACACACAGAGAATTAATAGTCTGTAGGGATATGTAGTACTTAGTCCATCCCCTTATGTACAACCTTGTCTCATTTATATACACAGTTCGTTGAGATTCTGGGTGTTTTTTTTTAAATTTAATTAACGTAACTTTTTTTAAATTAAGATTTCTCATAAGCAAGGTCCCAATTACAAGCCATACGGTATATGCAATTTTTTATAAAATACTTAGAACTATGATGGTTTTAATGAAATGATGTAATGGAATGTTGCTTTGTACTATGAAGTTTATAAAAAAAAATTAAAGTGATTAGGAACATATTATTTTTTACCAAATAATAATTCTTGACTACACAAATTTACCTACTGGAATCTACTATCATTTTCCTACTAACTAACCAAAATATTTCATACTAAAGAGTCTTTAGATATAAAGATATATTGTTTAAATAATATGATCCCAAATCTAGATATCGAAATGTATAAAAGATAAAATAGATCATAATGATCAGTGGCCGGGAGTGAGTTCCTCTTAATCACGTTTCCTGGTTTGATTGTATACTCTACTACCATAAAAATTGAATGAAGTTATATGGCCGCAGTTGGGAAGAGAACTTCAGAGTCTCAGTAGCGCAATTGGTAGAGCGTTCGACTGGTAATCGCGTTCAATTCCCAGCGGGGCGATAAAACATTTTTAGTTTTAAAAACATTCTTTGCACGCCGTTAAACATTCTTCTTTTAAAAGTATTTTCAATTTTCCGCGCAATAATTTCATCATATTAATAACAACTAAATAGAATTACCAGTGCAAATATACCACAAAGCAAAATCTAAAGAAGGAATATAGATAATTTGCATGGTCATTTCCGAAGGACTGTAAGATATGACCGGTCGCCGTGCGTACAAATGCTTTTTTCTTTATTTATAATTCTTTTTTGTGCGCGGGTAATTTTTCTATGGCCACATGGTAACTTTTGTCATTACGAAGTGATAATAAGTACAAAGCCCGATTTTAGGAATTTTAGTAAACAAAAGCTTATTAAATGAAAAAAGGCTTTTAATACCGTTTGCTAAAGTTCTGATAATTTTTTAATACTATGAAGAATGGTTTCATGAATTATTATTTAAAAACTCGCGTACTTAATTAAGGAACAATAAATTTAATTTTTGCAGGTAATCTAAAATATGACAAAATAAATACCAAAATTTAAAATGAAATATATTAAACCATCTATGATTTTACTTGATACTTAACCTTGTTCAACGTCTACTAGATTGCATTCCTATAAAAGGCACTTACCAATTGAGCAAATTTCATTTTCAACCGAAATAACAGAAAAATGTACGGAGCAATATTTACGAAATGAAAATATTGTAAGGTAATCATAGTGTAAGAGCAGCCAGATCCAGATTTCATTAAAAATCAATTTAGGTGGTATTGTTCAACAATTTTCATCAAGTAGGTAATGAAAATGTTTTTTATTTATTATTATGCACTTTAAAAGGAAATATTAGAATGAAGTGACTCTCAAACTGCATATTTAAGAAGCTTTTAAACATTATGCAAAAATTTATTTATCTTATAATCTAAAAAAAAAAATATCTATTTTTTTGTACGTCAAAGGAAGATATGAAAAATAACTTTTGTTTAGATATAATCTCTTTGAATACGTATTATATAATTAATATTTCAAATTTAAAAAGTTGTTGCTTTGCTACGCTGAATTTTAAGGGCTTCCTTTATATTTCATTTAAACTTTTCATGTGATGATTTTCCTTATAGATCACAATTTTTTTTGAGAAATTAATATTTTCTCCGTGGTTCGTACATTTTCTTTCCAACAATGTATAACAATATATGCCGAACCGAGATAGAAACCATCACTGAGCTACCAATTTAGAAAATCCAATGTACAGTCGTGGGAAAAAGAAGAAGCAATAAAGAGTAGATATATTGTTTTTAGGCCACGACCATACTTTTGAATATCCACTTTTAAATTATTCAAATTATCAAAGCTTAGAAATATAATTTTATTTGCTATTTCAGAATAAAATTAAACTAATAAAAATAAATTTTAAAATATTTATTGTTTAAATTGTGTTACACGCAGAAATACCAATAACTTATTCTTGCACCAAAATAGAGATAGAAGTCTAAAAGGCTTGTAGCCTGCCTTGTACTTATCTTAAGAGTAAAATTACGTTTATTTACTGCAGGTTTCAAAAATCTCATATTTCTCACGATTTTGATACTTGATACATCATGAAATTACTTAGGCATCCATTTGCTGTACATAATTATTAAATTCTAGAATCTGGAAATGAAAATTACAGGGTTCAAATTTCTTCTAAGAGATGATTTAATTTATAAATATTAACACAAATACATATTTTAATAATAAAAATATAGTATTAAGGTAGAAATGACAAATCTTTAGTTTATTTATTCAAAAACAGCAAAATTTGCTAAAAAATGTTGTTTTTATTACTCCTGTCAATATTCCATATTCTTTCCGTTAAAAGGAAATGATAAATCTAAAACAAAAATAATAAGGTTTTAAATTAAAGTTATTTTTCGACGTATTTTAGAAAAAATTGTGTTACCAATGGCTGACAAAAATAGTAAAACAGTACAGCGATCAATCAAGTTGATAAATAAAACAGAGCACACCGTCTAAACTCCCACAACTGACGGTATAAAATGATCACAGGTTGACACTAAGTCAGGGGACTAATTTGGCGAATAACATTTATCAGCAAGCTAATTCCTGAAGTGCAGGCGACAAGGGCGGTGCTGATGGTCTCATGAGATCGACGCCATCATCCGACGTAGGATGTATTGGTAAGGTGTCATCCGATGAGCACATCAGATCGAGCTCTGCTGACTGACACGTCAGGTCAGGCCAATATCATGGTTGCCCAGCTTCGTTCATTATATTATGAGCCTGTTCTAACTTCAATGCCAAGCGTTGCTTTTGCGAGAATTCGTCTTCTTCCAATGTCACAGTTAGCTGTTCGTTATACTTCATCGCGTATGTGTAGAGCTCGTGCAAAGCACAATTTGTGTTGAATTCTGTGGTATGGAGCTGAAAGACAAATGTTTACGGTAAAAAACGTGTTTTTGGTCAAATAATGTGAGATTTAAAAAAAAACTATTCCTCTTGTCATACCTTAAACTAGAATTAAGTGATATGGGTACTGAAAGCTACAATAATATATTTGTATTTTCTTAGGAATTAGTTTGAGAGTTGATGACCTAATCAGTAGATGAAGCTTTGGAGGAATTTCAACATAAATAATATCCTCAGTGGATTACGACCAACTTCAGTCATATATTATTAAATTGCATAAGTTTATTTAGACAGACTAATAAGGTTAATGGGAAAGAGGGCAGTAACCGGTCCGAACTAACGAAAAATTGAGGACGTAATGTAAAATTGTAAAAGGGCAACCTCAAACATCAATTAGACATCTAAGTCAGCAAATAAATGTTTCCTATGGCCCTTGTAATAAAATTTTGAAATTAAACTTTCATATCCATGGTTACCATCTCAGCAAAAGAGTTACAAAATTAAATTTTTTAACTTGATGATTGGAGAAGGCAATTGAGTGAGTGGCAAATAAGTATTTCCCATAAATGTGTAATTAAGTGTTTTAATCCCACCAAGTTTATTTGTAGTTCTCATGATTTTCCATTTTTTACTCAAATGTATTAAAGTAGCGTATTAACTGCTATGTGCATCCCAAGTTGTAGTGGTTTTAAGCATGTTTACACAAATCTAATATGGTCTTTGTAACCAAGAACCAGACCACTGCACTCTGAACTAAGTAATAACTCCTACATCAAAGGCAAACTTCCACCTCACGTTTTAACGAATGATCAACATGACTTTATTCACGTATTCAAATCTGAATATGTTTTTTTTTCTCACGAGTTAATTCTACTATTTAATTCAAAGTTTAACATAAAAGGGATATTATCGCCACTGTATAGGATTTACAACCTGTTTTAATTACAACTGGTAATTTTAGGCGGACAATTTTAAATAAGTATAGCTAAGGTGTCTATATACACCAGTGTTGGCTGCCCAGTGGGTAACTCAAAGAAAATAGTTTTACCCAAAAAACCCGTTTTTTTTGGTGTGTCGATATTTTACAAAAAAATTGCTTTACAACATCGAACATCTCTAAAAATTTGATAAGTTTCTAAAGTCAAGTTAGCCCGAGTTCAAATGGGCGTAAATATGACACCGTAAGTAAGACGTTATTGGTCGAAAGTAAGCTGTATGACATTGATTCTGCCTGTCTGTATGCGTAAGTAAGACGTTATTGGTCGAAAGTCAGCTGATTGACATTGATTGTCAATCAGCTTACTTTCGCTCAATCATGTTTGACTTAAGCTGTCATATTTACGCCGTTTGCGCCCCATGTGAACTCGGGCTTATAGTTATCTGCTGTTAAGTAGATTGCTTTCATTATTAGTCATGGTCAATAATGACCGTATTATAGAATAGTAGTGAAAAACATTATTTTATCACTACGAAAAGAAGTACAAAGCTTAGCGTTACTGAAAAATGTAAATGAAATAATCGCGTAGTCAGAAGAAGGTAGATAAATAAAGCAAATACAAACTTTAAAGGCTTTAAATATTTTTACCAAAATAACTTACAATACTTACTCTCGAATCTTCTGCTAGCATCGCGTTCATATCTTGATCTGAAATGGCTGGCATCATTTTAATATCTGAGTAGTACCGTTCAACCCAATCCTTGTAACATGGAATGTCCTTGGCATAAAGTAGCTTAGAACTAGGGGAATCTTTTCCTGTAAACAATATGGATGCTAGTTAGTGGATTGAATGTAAAGTTACAAAATTAAACAATAGAAGGATTGTCCTTACCTATACTTTAATAGTTTAATTTGTGACATAATACCAGCAAAAAGTTGTTAGTTGTCTGTATTAAATATAAATAAAAAGCATGTGTAGGCAACATTTTATTAAATGGAAAAAGTTTTATGCTTCCGCTGGGAATTGAACCCAGAACCTCTCGATTACCAGTCGAACGCTTCACCAATTGCGCTACGGAGATTCTGAAATTTTCTCACCAACTTCGGTCACACAACTTATTCAATTTTTTATGTAAGTTTTTTGCAGTCTGGAAAGTTCTTCAATTTAAAACTGGGGAGGGTGTTATTTTAAGTAGAAGGACTCACTTCTGATCACTGATCATTAAGATATAATTCTAATCAGTGGCCACGAGTGAGTCCCTTCCCCTTAAAATAACAACCCCTCCAATTTATACACAAGATATGAATCATACAAAATTTAATTAAAAAGCAAAAAAATGACAATGAAGTTTAAAAAGTAACAAGAGTATATTATATTACTTACCTAATCTATGATCTGACGTAGAACAAGAGTCCATAAAAGTTTGAGCAACTACAGATAGACAAGCATCCACAATATTTGACTTATGAATGTCAAATACAAAGTTAGGATTTTTAATAAGGTTAACCCAAAACCTTAGGGGCAAAGAATTGCTTTTCCACGTGTGCACTACTTCAGGATCCGATATGCCATGTTGTAGCGCTTGGTCATCGAGGAAATCGAACATGTATTTAATGGCAAGAGGTAACGCCGACCCTCGATGTGCTGTGCTAAAGATGGTTTCAAATAGATCATCTACAAACTTCTGCAGAGTACCTTTGGTGGCAAGAAGTCTAGTTAGATAGATTTCTGATACCATTTTATTCCCCCTCTCGCCCTCCTTTTGATTATCACTATCATGATGTTTGACTAGATGCCAAACCTTTAGCCCTTGATCATGGTCATGATTCAAGGGACTAGTAGCT
Source organism: Polydrusus cervinus (assembly GCA_935413205.1). Lineage (NCBI taxonomy): Eukaryota > Metazoa > Arthropoda > Insecta > Coleoptera > Curculionidae > Polydrusus > Polydrusus cervinus. Next base: position 11,761,213 of record OW284520.1, on the reverse strand, counting down.
CTGCTCAATGGCGGGCTAACAGAGCTCAATTTGCTTAAATTAAGTGTTTCATACTTATGAGTTTTATCGTTTTTATCTGAGAAAATACTTAAGTTGTAAATTGAACTTTGTTTAGACACTAGATTAAGACATCCGCCATCAGGTACTTTATAGTGTTGGAGAGTGTTCCTTCTCTTCCATTCACTTTCTATTTTAGTCGTGCTATCTTCATCATACAGTATTAATCTACCTGAGGTACCAGTTCGCCATTCTAAAATAAATAAGTTCTAATTTTAGCGCTGTACAAAAATAAGTTGCGCAACTTTTAAACTATGTTTTTAAAACAGATCGACGCTCAATATCATAATCGTATGAAATCCACACCTAAAACATTCTTACCTAAATCGAGATCTTCCTTTCTAGGTCTTTGCGAGTATGGAGTAGCTCTATAAATAGTATCTAGGCATTTTTCTTTAACCTGACTAATAGTATCACAATCCAAAACTTTTACAGGAACATTCTCAGTGTTAATATCTAAACCGCCAACGAACGCTTGCTGAGATATTGACACATACACAGTCTAAAACAAAACAGAGATAATCAGGTTTACTTGGTCAGTGTATAGCTAAAAAGTATTGTTAACAAGTTGTCATCAATAGCGACTTACCATTGGCCTAAAGTCTATTGATTGTCTTATAAGTTTCTCTTCACTAAGTGAGTATCTAGCTTCTGAGGTAATAGCGTCAACAGGACCTTTGTCTACCTGCTGTTTAACGGCTCTAAATAGCATAAACAAAGGTTCTCCAGCACACTCTCTTAAAAATTTGTACAACAGAAAGGTGAACCATGCACTTAGCATTTTTTCGGCTACACTTTCTGTTCTCCTTAAAAGAAGTTTAGGGTGACTTTTACCCTCCATGCATTTTTCTATGAGTTCTGCTAATAGCGTTTTTAAAATATCTGTACAATATTCCATTTTGCTTTGCAAGGTAACCATTATCAAGCTTGCAACATTGACTCTATCTCGCATTGAAAAGTATCTATTGCTTTCCAGAGTTCTTATAAACAAAAGTAAAAATGTTTTATTCATAATGAGCTGCCCAAAAAGTCTCAAGCCCTTCTCTTTGCAGATAAGTTCAGGTCTTTCCCATTGTAGCACAGCATGATCATCTTCATTAGGGAATAATATTTTCATGGCATAAGTCCTGTAGTCTAAGAATGGTATACCACCGGACGTCAGATCGCTAGTTAAATCTGTCATTTCAGTTTGAAGCTCAGCAAATGCTTCTTTACATTCCGCTGCCACTCTTAGCTCAAGAATATCCATTTGCTCTTGCATATTTTTGAGAACTCTGTTACTTTCGGTTGACTTTCTTCTGTATGCTATTAAGAAGAGGATGAAAGACACCAAAATGACAATACCAATAACTATGGCTCCATATAACGTCGGTTTAGTAAGCGTTCCATTTAAACTCTGAGGAGAAGAATATGACAAGTGTCCAATGTTATATCTTAAAGAACCACCAACAGTTACAATCACTTCTGGTAAGGCTTCTCCGTTGGGTTGCCCTGCTTGATCAAGGCCTGGTGGTTGTGCCTCAGGAGGCCTACAAGTCAACTGCTGACGTGACAACGATGTAACGTTACAGTAGCTTGTACCAATTCTTACCTCCACGTCTGATTCTTGACAAGCTCGGTCGATGTTTTGACCCTGAAAGATAATTTCACATTAGTTGTTAGCATATTGAGTAAATTGTTGGAACTTACATTGATATTTAAGTAATCTGACTTGTAGTATTTCACTTCCTTATCAAATGGATTAAAAGTTGGGTTTGGATACAATAAGAATGGATTAAAATTCTGGTTTAAAGTAAGGTTTTGTACTCCTGTAACGTTGTCCATGCGAAAACCATACTCCAATTTTAAAGGATTGTCAGCATCTAACTTTGATTCATCCACTTCATCAATAACTGGGCTCATACACATCATACTTGTATTACTTAGTACAGAGCATTCCTAAAATAGCAAAACCATAAATAAGGCGAAAAGAATATAAAATTATTTCTCTACTTACACTTATAAACATCTTCTGTTCATAAAAGACATACATCTGAGGTTTTTGTATATAAGCCAAATTTTTTCCAGTCACTGATATTTTTATACCCCCAGCTGGAATGCCTTTTGGAAACTTAATTTGACCGGTTTGGACTCCGGATTCGGCCGATTCAATCACCGGATCGTCGACGTACTCGAACATCATGTTTTCTAAATATCTATCTCCCTTATCAAATTTCATTCGTAGCTTCTTTTTGGCTGTTGAATCTGAAGAGCTTGTTATACATAATGCTTGATTTTGTTCGGTTCTAAAAAATTAAATATTTTGTGTTATAGCAGGTGGTATGTAAAGGTAACTATGACATATTTTTATGAATTCTTTAAGGAAGCTTACCGTCGGGTAAGTTAAAAAAAAAGTAAAGTAACTGGTATGGCTATAGGAAATGCTAAAAAAAAGGAAGGACAACTTTTTCAACAGTTAAAAGCGTAAATAGTAGGCTGTTGGCTGGGGCGACATCTAGTGTCAAAGCTTCTCCAAATCACCTGTAAAGACACACGTCACAATTACAGGAGTCCCGCTAAGCAGCAATCGAATCTATATCGGTTTAGTTAAATCGAAACCAATGAATTTATAAGAAGAGTTTCTTTTTATTTGGTCAGATCCATTCCCAGTGGCGTTTCGCCAGCTCATCAGTAAGCCTATAGGACCTGACAAAAGGTAATGGGACAAATAAGTTCACTAATTTGTATTTTTCGCCTGTGGAACTCATCCGGAAATTTCTGGTAGACCGGTTGCTTACATGATAAATTATTTTTTGATTGATCCCTTAATTTGGATAAGATTCTTTCGGTGTATTCAAATGCGGGGTGTCCCAGTAAAACCACACTTTATTTTGAAAAAAAAATTACCCATAAATAACCCTAATAAACGAATCTTACAATTATTCAAAAAATAAATTTTTTTTAAAGATTCATATTTACAAAAATAACTAATCTAGATTTTGTTTATAACAACAAAAAGAGGTAAAGAAATGATGACCGCTCAATTAAAGATTAAAATAGACTCTATAAGATTGATTTTTGGTAAATGACTTGGAAAAAGAGTTTTATTTTGTGTGTATAGTGGATTTCTGATATCTTATCAAGGGGATATTGGCCCATAAAATTACCTGCTATTTATGAGAAAATAGGGGAGATAATCAGGGAAGGGGGAGATAGACTCTAGAGATTAGGGGTAAAGGAAATTTAGAATTTCCACGTTTTATATTAGCTCATAGACTCGCAAGTTGCACAATATCGCTTTTAAGTTAATGAATATATCCGGTAAGAGGTTTTAACTACATACTTATTTGAAATAAACTTTGTCTACTCGTTCCGAAAACCATCTTTAGGAATTGACAATAACTAAACAGTAGCTGTAAACCTACTTTGGAAACTATTCTACGCCTAGCCACTTTAGTTTATTTAAAATATTAACTACATTTAAATGTAATAAAATGAACTGATTTGTTTCAATTGAAAATTCTTTCCTTCTTCAATTTAAAAGCTGGCAATTTTAAAATGGTTTAAAGTAGGATGATTAAAGAAAGGGTAAATTATAGAATATTACGTGAACATTGTGTAATGCTGGTAAAATTTTATTGACAGAGTGGTCTGGTCCCAAAAGTATTTAATTTCTCATTTGCTTTCAAAGAAAAGGTTATACAGGGTGTTACATAAACCTCAAAATGTTTATTATTCTCTAACCAGTGGCATGTACAGCTATGTCTCAATAATAAAAACAATATTTTACGCCCCTGATATTTTCGACACAATTATTTTATTATTAATTATCATTCAGTTTTAAACAAACAAAGTAACTTTTATTATTCTTTTAAAACTCACCGCTTAGAAGAAAATAATTAAAACATTAATTATTACAGTCGATTTTTATTATTACAGGTCAAGTTAAAAAAAAATAGTTAAATATGTATTTACAAACTATTTTTGGGTTTTGGAACAAATGTCACACTAATAACACAATAATATTAACAAAAAACCTTTGTTTAAAAAAGCAAACAGTACGTCGACTCTGTAATAATTAATGTTTTAATTATTTTTAAATATTATAACTGTTGAGGCGTAGCTGTACCTACGCCACTGGTTTCAGAAAAATTACAGTGCCTTAAAGAAACGAATGTATTTTAAAAACATTTGAATTATAACGAGATAAAGTTTGAGTTTTAGTTTCCCAACATAATAAAAGTTATATTTGTAATATAAATGAAACAACCACTTCCACAACATGCCGATTGTACTCCACTCTATCCTAAACGTTGGAAAAGTATAACAGTTAATTGGACAGTCTATAATTTACCCTACCTTTTCCGCATCCGCCTTTTATTTTAGACAGTAAAAATTTTAATTTACCTTCACTTAAGAAATAATTGACGTTTCGCTCAGTTATGGAAAAATGAATTTCCGATATTTTTTTCTTCCTTTTTACCTTTTTATCGGGAAGGGTTTCGCTTTACTAAGTTGGTGTAATCAGGACAAAAATTTAATAATATTTTTTTATATATTTTTTAAGTAAATACGGTAAAAGTCAAAGAGACAGAGGCATGTCCAAATTTTATTAAAGACATTTTTATAAGAATAGATTTTTTTTAGGATCAAATTACAGCAGTAATTATTCTGAGGTTAAATTTTTAAGAAAAATAACTCATTGGTTGACAAAACTTGTTGTTGCTTATTGACAATAATAACAGCAAAAAATGATCTTATCCAGTGAAGAATATACTATACGCGGTATGAGCAACTTTGGGGTTTTTTGCTGTGTAAACTGAGAATTATTTTGTCATCTCTTTAAAAACCTAACACTTAGCAGTCAACGATATCATTAGTCAAGTTATTGCGTGTTATGTTAAGGCGTGCACAAAACTAATAAATAATGGCTTTGGGTAATTTTTTTAATGATTTTCATTGGCTAAAAATCTTTTTCCTCGATTTTCCTCCGCAGAAATCCAAAATCTTGCTTAGTTTTTTTGTAATTCGGTTTAAAAAAAAAGTCAATTTAACATGGGCAATTTTAGCAAGCTTGGATCCTCTTAAAAATTATCTGTTTTTGTTACCAACTTTTGTGTACTAAATTTTACCTTTTTTTATGTTATATACGTATAGGTACTTAAATTAAAGTTAACCATCCATAAAAATATACTTACGAGACGATTTTGCAAGGCAAGTCCTCCAGAAAAGCCTGAATATTACTTCCAGCATTCATATATTCACCAGTAATTTGGAGGGCGGTACCACCAGATTTTGGGCCATACCTAGGCGATAAGCTTGTTATTGCTGGATCCACAAATCTATAATGAGTTTTGGATTCGCCTCTGTAATCTTCAACCTTAACAGTGACAGGCCCCTGGCGTGGTTCCTTGGTACCAGGGCCATCTACTATACAAACAATTTGCTTTGTTTTAATGTATAGGTGTTCGTATGGTTGACAGTTAATTCCAGCAATGCTGACGCCTGTGTAAATGTCTAGAAACGTTTTGCCCAAGTTAATACCTTGAATCGTAATGTTAGTACCACCCTCCCATGGGCCCAATTCTGGACTGAAAGAAGTAACTTCAGGATTGGGGCAGGTTTGGCTTCTATTGAGCCAAACGGCTGAACCGCGCTCGCATTGTTCTTTAACTTCGCATCTATCAGAACTTTGGCACCAACCACATTCGTATTTTTCTGACAATGCTAGGCAGATTCCACAGTTGTCAGCCATATCATGACATCGATATATCACAACTAAAATAAAAAGTGTAATCAAAGAATTGACGAAGTTGTGGAATTTTTCTGGATTAACCTGTCGCGCTTTAAACATCAACCCAATTACTGGCAATAACTAAAATAAATAATAGGTACAGACTTACTGTGGATATTGTCAGGATTATCCAAGGGCTTAGAACCACCCCATATCACAGCAAAAGTGGCTGTTATATTGGGAGCTCTAGAGGAATAAGAGAACTCCATCGCATCACAATAAATAGTATCTCCCAAAAGCTGCGCATTTACGCTAGTGACTCTACCCTCAATGTTGAATTGACATACAAATCTAGTCTGTACGATAAACTGTCCAATAATGTGTACTTTAACTTTTATTGCTTTTTTAATTCCAGAAGCTACTAATATTTCAGGCGAGTTGCCTACTGTTGCGTTGATAGTTGGACAGAAGGCTGGTCCCGATCTATAGCTTGGACCAGCACGCTAAAATATAAAAAAATTAAATGTGAAAATGGTACAACCGAAGTTCGGAAATAAAGAAACATTTTAATTTTGGTGTTAACGTTTTTAAAATCTACTAAAAGTTAAACTGAATATCAAAGGAAAATGGGTTTATCCATCATTAACATTAACACTTACACTAACTCCAGTTACAAGAATGTCATTTCGACAGTTTTCGGCAGTGTCATGAGTACATCGATGACCATCTACACACCAATCACAAGGAAACGATGATGATACACATTGGGTACAAGAGCTGTAGGTGTTACAATCAAAAAACGTAAAGTTCGTTGCTACAAAGTCTGGTCCTGATGTCATACGTACAGACAACTTTGCGGTAAAGTGGTCTAAAAGTATAAAAAAATATAACTGTAATAATGTACCTTACATTTATTTTATTTTCTTGGAGAGGGGAGACTTAACAACCTTGCACTAAATTAGTAATAGCAATATGAAAGAAGCAGGGGTTGTAAAGTAGATATTATGGCATTAGGTAGTATTTAAACTATAAATATACTTAACTAGACATACTGAATTAAAACACTACATTTAACTAGTACAACATTTTTTTACATATTCTGGGTTTATAAAATTTAAATGTTTATTTCAGTGTACCTAAGTAAGTAGGAAACCTTTATAATTTTGGAACATGCTACAAACATTCCTATGATTTTTCTTTTCTTGTTAACGTGTACTTCGGGCTGTCAGAGTAAAATTTTATTGTTTTGTAACACTATTTGAAGAAGGTTGTAACCATTATTTAAAGTTCTTTCCAACTAGAAGTATGCAATGAAATTTTCCAGCAACATGGGATGATTGTAAATGTAAAGACCTTATCTTTTGATTGTGAATTTTTAAATGTAATTGTTTAGAACAATTACTTTAATTTACAAAATGTTGTGTGTCTATCTTTTAAATGTATATAAAAACAAAAATATAAGGAATCGATAAACAAAATCATCAGATTGATCCGGTTCTGCTGATTATGAATATTAAAAAAAAAAAATAGTTCTATTTAAAAACATGTTTTACCTTGTAAAGGGATATGGTGAATTCGTGTGTGTATAGATATACCCTTAAATTTTTTACAAAGCTTTTAAAGGCTTTTTATAAGAAAAAAAAGGTTTAGTTCCGGCTCTTATTTAAATTTCAGTATCTTGAATGTATACTTATTTAACTTTTTCAATGGTCCCCATTTAAAAATATCTAGAAAATTCTTTTCAAGGATAAAGGAATGGGGATATTATTTTGACATTTTCTCGTAAAACATATTTGAAAAAGAGACTTAAAACAAAGTTTTTTTTTTATTTACATTTTTACTCTTAGGTAGGTACTCCAATTCTATAAAAATAAGTTTTCTTTTTATATGGCTTCACAATGCCCATGTAAGCTACTTAATGATTTTCTTACTTTTTATGGCTTGTTTTACCACCTTTTTCTTTTTTACATTAAGCCCACGTCTTATACTTGTTAACCAACGTGATTAGGAGATAAAAGCCGACAAGAAATAGACTTTTGGGTTAATATAACTGCTAAAGAAACATTAAAAGGTTTATATTTCAATAAAAAAATATCTAGATATTTTTAAAGATGTTTAATACTCTATCACGGCCAGTGACAGCGGCGGCGTTAGGAGGGGGGGGGGGGGGACACATGGGTGCCCACCCAAAATTAAGAAAATTACTATAAAATTTAGTTTTGTGGAAGTAGTCCATCCACCAGTGTAGTGATATTATAAGTAAGGGAACACACACAGGCTGCTCCATTAATTTTTTAAAGGATTTATTTTTAGAAAAACCTTATTATCAAGCCGTACATGTTTCGAAGGTAAAACCTTTCATCATCAGCGGTACCATACTAATGTATTACATAAAGAGAGGCCCTCAACATTGCATGTTTAAACTAAAATATTTAATACAACTTAATTATTCCAATTTTTTCTCTTTTAGTTTAAACATGCAATGTAGAGGGTCTCTCTTCATGTAATAGATTAGTAGAATACCGCTGATGATGAAGGTTTTTACCATCAAAACATGTAGGTACGGCTTGATATTAAGGCTTTTCTAAAAATAAATCCTTTTAATAAACTAGTGGAGCAGACCGTGTGTATAATTTCCCTTACTTATAAAATATAGGATGAGAAAAAAGTGGTATTATAGAAGGATGTAATTATGTTATAATATGTAAGAGATAAAGAGAACGATGATGACCTCTTTTTTAGACGTCAATTTGGGCAAAAAGGGAGTTTTGTTTACCACCGCTTATGGCGTTTTAGAGCGTAGGGGACGCGGCGACTTTATTTTAGCATTTTCGATTATGATAGTGCCCTCCCTAAAATTATCCCCACTTATGCCCACCCATCCCAAAAATCCTGGCGCCGCCACTGCCAGTGAAAGTATATACTAAAACTACTTGCAATTATAATCTCCAATTTAATAGATTAAGATCAAATTTTTGATCTCTAAACTAAGCTCACTAAACCTACCCCACATTGATATATATGACTTACGTTGACCAGGAGGTATAGATGGTAAAGAGTCCGTTCTTGGTGTGGTACAATTGACTCCAGATCCTTTTCTCGTTGCGTTAGTTACAAGAGTCTTGTCTAAAGCTGTAAATGCGCACAAGAAGTGTCCACTTAGACTTGGCAAGTTATCTATTACAAGATCCAACTGAAAGAAAAAAGTTAAATTATTAACCCTACAAAGAAGGGACTTTGCATACAAATTTGGTGAATTTTGATGAAATTTGGGATATTTATTTGTACACATGCTACCAAAGCATATCCTTAGTTTTGAAGAATTAGTCCATTCTTAAAGTGGAGTTAATTTATGGGAATAAATAAAAAACATGAAGTCTTCCTCCACCGGTTTATCCTTAGTTAATACAGAATAAATTTGTTTATTATTTATTAGGAAAATACAAATCTATGTTAGACAAAATATGACAATCCTTATAGTACAAGGAACTTTCAGGCGGTTTAAAAAATAATTTTTCTGGCATTTATATAAATATTTACCACCACTAGTAAAAAGATTGACAGATTAAGAATTTCAGTAGGTATCAATAATAACCATGGAATAATGTAACTAATGTACACTATGTACATGTATAAATAATAATTCATAACCCGATATTTTTCTTACAGCTTATCTGCCTACTAGTATTAACATTTTTCAATTAAAAATAGACATGTTTCTACAAGTTCAATAATACAAAACCCAAATTAACATTCACGCACAGTGCCCGCACTAGAACTGTAAGCCACATCCGTCATTCAATATTTAGGAGGTCGACTGCAAGTTATGGTGGTAGTTCAGTGGCATATTTACCTGTATTCAACGGTGGATGCAGGTCCAAATTCGATCCTCTAGCAGGGCATACGCTCAATAAAAAATTATCCCTCCTTACAACAACAAAGAAACCCTCAATTGTAAGCAAACATACTTCATAACAAACAAAAATAAAAATGTTTTAAATCTTCCACGATATGACTTGCATATCACTGCGTTACCAATGAAGACATGCAGAGCTTAATCCTATACGGTACTATAGTACCGGCACTCTCCATCTATCTTTTATCCGTCTTTACACTGTAACCACTTTTTAGAATATGACAATAAATTTACATATTGTAGATGGTGAATTATTATTGACACACAGTCGTCATCAGGACCAATATTCACTATTCGCGTGAAGACGTTGTGTAAATACGTATAAACGAAAAAATAATGTTTTTTAATAGCTGTATAAATAATAATTTAACACATCTTTCCTCCCAGGTAATAATGCATCTTGCGACATACACATAAATCATGGGATAAACGCTCACTGGATGTGACATAATAAAAATAACAGTATGGCACTAGGGGTGCCGCTAATTCTTCTTTTTAGAACTACAGACACTCCATACCATTTTAATAACGATCGATATTTAAAAAATACAGTGGTATCAAAGTCACTAGTGTTCTAACAATATTTATATAATACACTAATGACAGAGATTTACAAAATCTATCTAAAGTTTACCTACTATCATTTTGACTAATGATGTTCAAAAAAAAATATCTTTATACATCAAGTCAAAATAAGAAGAATTTCTGTTCTGACAGCTTTGGCAAAAGGGCCTATTATGGCCTATAATTCAAAGGTAGTCATAAAGTGTTAAGTTTTACAGGTTTCAATGGCATATAGGTACATTTATAAAGTTTATACATAAAAAATGTAATAAAAATGTTTATATCTTACCGTGCGGGCTGTTGTTCTCTGTAACTGATTTGGTATTACTGACGTAATCGTAGTACATCTGCCACTTTTATAACTAATCCAATATAAAGGGTCCTTAGCTGCGTCTTGGCAATCCGATCTTAAGCTACATCTGAAAAAGAAGGATTATGTTAATTTTCTGTAAAAATAATGTCAACTTCTTAATAACTGTTGGATATTTACTTAAAGGAATAAATAAATATACCAACACCCAGAGTAATAATGAATTTATTGAAATAAAGAAGTAAATTAATGTTAAAACGAGTAAATCAGTTGCTACGTCGAAGGTTACAGTTTTACTAAAAACTATCTAAATTTTAGTACCTACATTGGCCCTTGCAAAAGACCCAAAAAAACACATGGCGACATTTCATTGCCGACAGACAAAGCCAATCCATTAGGCGTGTCAGATGAGCCCTAACCAGAAATATATGCCAGATTATTGAAACAAATATATATTCAAAATATTTCTTCAACACTCCCACTTATTTTGAATGCCCTAAAAAATGCATAAATTTTTTTCTCAACTGACAGAACTGTGCTTTCGCTAATGGTTTGGTAAAAATATCTGCTAACTGATCCTTGCTACTAACATATTCTAATGCTATTTGATTTTTATGTACAATGTCCCTAATAAAATGAAATCTAACATCAATATGTTTGGATCGCTTATGGTGCTCTGAATTTGAGGCTAATTTAATAGCAGCTTGATTATCAACAAAAATTGTAACACAATTACAATCAATATCAAGCTCAATTAAAAACTGACGCAACCATATGGCCTCTTTTGCACCTTGAGATAATGCTATATACTCGGACTCAGCGGTTGATAATGAAACCACTCTTTGACGCTGACTTGACCAGGAAATTGGCGCCCCGTTAAACACAAAAACAAAACCTTTCCTGGATTTTCGAGTATCTAAACAGCCGGCATAATCGGCATCAGTAAAACCCAACAAACTACACAAACTCCCACTGTCCCCAAAAGTGATTCCAAAATCCACCGTGCCTTTTAAATAACGCAAAATTTTCTGCACAAATTTCCAGTGTTCTTGATCAAAACATTCTAAAAATTGACTGGCATAATTCACCGCAAATTCTATATCTGGTCTACTTATTTGCGCTGCAAAAAGTAGAGAGCCTATTGCTTCACGATATGGTATCTTACTTTTATCCCAATTTTTAGAATTTATCGACTTTTCCTTTGTAAGATAAACACCGGGCTCAGCAGGTATGCTAGAAAATTTTGCGTCTTGCATGTTAAATTTATCTAAAAGCTTATTTACATATATAGGTTGACAAATTTTTAAGGAGCGCAGCTCCCGATTGCGTATTATTTGAAAACCCAAAAATTCACATGCTATATCTACAGTTATCTTAAAATTACTTTGCAGGTATTCTAGCACTTCAACTATCGCGCTACGATTCTCGCACATTAGCAGCCCGTCATCGACATACAATGCTAAATATACCGGAACATCTCTGACGGTCCCAACAAACACGCACTGATCACTTTCACAACTGGCGAAGCTGAAAGTCTTTAGAAATCCTACAAATTTCTCATTCCAGCACCGGGGGGACTGCTTTAATCCGTAAAGACTACGATGTAACTTGCATACAGAATTTTCATCCTGGCAATAACCGGGGGGCTGCTCCAGATATATCTCCTCCTGAAGATGACCATAAAGAAAAGCTGTCTTTACATCAAACTTCATAAGTTCATAATCACGTTCCGCCGCAAGCGCTAACAATAATCTTACGGATTCATATCTCACAACCGGTGCGTAGGTTTCAAAATAATCGATACCTTCTCGTTGAGAAAATCCTTTTGCAACCAATCTGGCTTTATACTTTGACCGCTCTCCAGATGAATCAGATTTTATAGCAAAAATCCACCTGCACCCAATAACACGCTTACCCGCGGGTAAGGCAGATAAAGTCCATGTATGATTTTCTTTAAGTGCCTCCATTTCCTCATCCATGGCTTTTTTCCATTTCTCCGCATTTTCACTAGCCATCGCTTCATGATAACTCAATGGTATTACTTCTGTATAATATGCTACAGGTACGCCATATCGATCAGGTACTTTAATCGATTCCCTGTTACGCAAACTTCTCGGTTCTGCCTCTCTCTCTTCCCCGCTTGACACTTTTAACTGGGGTTGAACCACGGGTGGCACATCTGGCTGTATAATGGGATTATTTACACTTTCGACAGAAATAGGAAGCGGCTCCTCGTTGTTGGAAAAATTACAATTGAAGTTAATTAAATGGTTATCAGCACTTTGTGAAATGACACCAAAGTCCTCTTTAACATCTACATCGCTGTTGATATAAATTTTCCCTGTTTTATTGTCCCACAATCGATAATTAGTTGATTCGCCTTCATAACCAACAAAGACAACCTTCCGGCTTTTTGGGTCAAATTTATGACGTTTTTCTTTCGGTACCTGCAGGTACGCTAGTGACCCAAAAACTTTTAAATGCTTGACCTGAGGTTCGCGGCCGAACCATTTCTCATAGGGGGTCCTTTTTTCTGATGATTGTAAAATAACCCTATTTAACACATAACAGGCGGTATTTATGGCCTCTGGCCACAATTTATGATCCACATTTTTGGCTAATAACATGGATCTTGCTGATTCTGTTATTGTTCGAATTTCACGCTCTGATCTTCCATTTTGTTCGTGAACATAAGGGGATGAAAATTCATGTACTATGCCTTTTTCTTGAAGGTAGCTACTAAACTCTTTAGATGTATACTCTGTTCCATTATCTGACCGCAATACCTTTATATTCGTGTTAAGCTGATTTGACACAAATGCTTCAAATTCTCGAAATTTTCCGAAGACCTCCGATTTATGTCGCAAAAAGTATACTTTTCGAAAAGACGTGCACTCATCCTTAAACAACACGAAATATCTTGTTCCGCGTGGTGACTCAATGTTTACAGGTCCACAAACATCAGTGTGAATCTTTTCACCTGGTCCATAAGTACACGGATGACTTAAGCTTGCATGTGGCTTTCGCGATTGCTTACCCGCGACACACGCTTCACAGAAAAAGTCAATTTTTTCACAAGGCGCATCCATTTCTAATAGATTAAGCTGCTTACATGTATTTTGAACTGCGCGAACATTTACATGAGCCATTCTTTCATGCCAGCGCTTTACCGCTGTTGTAGTTACTTGAGCTGCATTGCATTGGAGAGGTATTTTCACTTTAAAACACATACGAAATAGGTTCTTATATCGGACACCTACTGACGATAGTTTTCCAGCGTGATCGCGAATTTCACATTTCTCTTTGTAAACATGAAATGAAAAATTCATGCTGCTGATAGTACCGATTGAAAACAAATGTCTTTTTAAGTCTGGAACGAAAAGAACGTTTCTTAGCTCGCGCTCTATAACTCGCCTGTTTACAGTCTCTTCAACAATTATCGTACCCTTACCTATAGCTGTCAATTCCTTATTGTCGGCCACCTGAACATAATAAGGTTGGGGCAGGTTTTCATAATGTGTGAAATATTCCCTTTTGTAGGTCATATGCATGCTGGCACCGGAATCTGCTATCCACACATCACTGTCATCCAAGAACACAGGCACATTTGCAACGACATCACCAACGTATGCTGACGCACTTGCAATGTCTCTATTTACGCGCTTTTTCTTAGGACACTCACGAACCCAATGTCCTTTTTCCTTGCAATACGCGCACTTGGTACGATTTTTCAAATCTTGAATATTTTGTTTCTTGCTCGGCTTAAGAAATTTCTTTGAGGTTCCTCCCAAAGATGTCTGCTGTACTTGAAGAGCAAGAACTGACATATTCTCATCAGTTTCAGTGAGTCGCTTATCCTCTTTAAGTAACCTAGTAATTAAATTATTTTTCTTCCGTTCCGCTTCAGGCGTGCAATCCCATGCTATGCGAAATATAGAAAATCTGCTGGGTAGGCTACTTAACAGCTTGGAGATTATTGCTGTTTCGGAAGGCTTTTCTCCCGCATCCTCAAGCTTTTTACATATGCTTTCGAGTCTTTCAATTTGAACAGCAACAGACTCACCTTCACACATCCGAAATGAGTAAAACTGCTCCCATGCATTCTGCTTTGCATCGACGCTGGTGTCACCGTATAACGCTCTAAGCTTTTCCCAAATTTCTTTTGGATTAGTGCAGTTAATCAAATTTGGATGTAACGATCTTTCAACGGAACTCAGCAAAATCACCGCAGCTTGCGACGATCTTTTCACAAACTCTTTATGGTCTTTCGGCTTAGTTTCCTTGTCTGGTTCAGCTTCCGTGCCTTCTATCAAGCCTGTTAGGTCTTTTGCTTGTAAAAGAAAACATAAACCGAATTTCCACATCGAATAATTTGATCCGTCAAGTTTCGTCAATTCCAAAGCTTCTTTATCAGTCATAATGAAGGATTTCTTGTCACTGATACACTCTCACTTAACTACACAATACACGACAGTGAACTCTAGCTTAAGTAAAAACAAACCGCGCACGATTCAAGTTTTACCTAACAAAAACTTACTCTTAATTCAATAAATTACTATCTCGCGCAGTGGAAGCGTGCTGGGCCCATAACCTGTTGGATATTTACTTAAAGGAATAAATAAATATACCAACACCCAGAGTAATAATGAATTTATTGAAATAAAGAAGTAAATTAATGTTAAAACGAGTAAATCAGTTGCTACGTCGAAGGTTACAGTTTTACTAAAAACTATCTAAATTTTAGTACCTACATTGGCCCTTGCAAAAGACCCAAAAAAACACATGGCGACATTTCATTGCCGACAGACAAAGCCAATCCATTAGGCGTGTCAGATGAGCCCTAACCAGAAATATATGCCAGATTATTGAAACAAATATATATTCAAAATATTTCTTCAACAATAACAAACCACTATATGCATGCGTAAGAACTTCAAACAATTTTTTCACTATTTATTTAATGTTAGCTGAGTTTGCTTGATAAAACATAAGTAAAAACTGTTAATAAAAACATATTATACACATCTAACTGAAGTAGGGTCTGAGATACCCGGCCTAGTCCTCTCTTTTTCTATAGCCAACAAGAGCAACGTCTATTACTTTCAAAAAGTAGTTTTGGATGTTAAGCCTCTGGAAGACCTAAGATTGTTTAAAATGGAGTTCGCAATATTTATTATTCTAAGCAATAAAGAGGTTTTAAGCATGTTCCCTTTATGAGGATTATATTGTTACTTTAGTCATATACTGTCAACTTATCTGATGCAGATTTAAATTAATTGAATGAATGGAGATATATAAAGAAATAACGAACTTTATAAGAGGTCTAGACCCACACTGATAAAATATTAAAGATATTCAACAAAGATTTGTTAAACCGATCTCAAAAAAGGTATTGCCATTTGTAGCTATTACGGGCCGTGATTGATGTTCAGGAAAAGCACAATTCTGCGTTTCTAGTATTTCCACTAACAAAATTATATCTTCCTCTGTCTTTAAATAGTTTTATTTAAGAACTCGTTTGGAGGCAGAGAACTTAAATTCACTATAACTTTATTAAATTTAATTGAAAAAAGTTTCGTTCGTATTGTTGTAGAAATCAATTCGAGAGGCACTCTGAGCTAAATTTCAACTATAAGACAGGTGAACTAGATCAAGAATGGGTTGGACTACGTTCAAGAACAAGGAGCCATGAGCTTTTCAGCTCAAGACTGAGCAAGGGTCTACTTGCTTCTGGGAACCGGTTCGGACTTATTGCATGGAGTCCATAATTTTGTTTCTGGAACCTTCTCTGTTCAAAAATGACTTGTAAATCTGTAACCAGCGATTCTAAAACTTCTCTTCCTACGCCCTTACCGAGAAGGGGGCAACTATCCTCCTATGGGCTTCCATAGTACCCTTAATTAGATCATTTTTAAATGGTAAAATCAGTGCAAACCAAGTGTATCTTCCAGATAAAAAAAACAGTAAGTGGATACAACTATACTCACAATGACCGAGAGTTCCCAAGGGAAAATTGTATAAAAAGCAACGCAATAAATTTATCTTTTTGACTAAGCTAAAAAATTCTTTCTTTTCGAACTGGGGGAAATGCCTCCCCTACCTGAAATATGCTTTAATTAAAGTATAATGGTAAAGTTTAATTATATTTTTATACAGTATTTCCGATTACTTCCATCATGAAAAAGGATCTTGTTTGAAGTCTAAATACTGACATTTTTTAATAATGAAGTATTTTTATTCAGGTTTCGAGTTATTCGGTTTCGTCAAAATACATTTTAAAGCTTTTCGAGCATGAATAAGAAAAAGTAAATTTAATAAAATTGAATTTGGAAAGAAAAAATGTTAACAACATACGCAATTAAGCTGTAATTTTATAATGAGATATTAAAAAGGCCATGGTGGAGTTACTTGCATAGGAGGTGGAATTTTTTACTGGAGTAAATTTAGTATTAGAAAGCCTCTTTATTTGCGGAGAAAATACGGAAATACGGGTGCCTTTATTTTTTACTTTGGTACACTTTTTTCGTCCAGTCATGAAATTTACCCCCCTTTTGGGGGTAGAAACGGCCCCCAACTTTTTTTCTCAAATGTAAAGGTATGTATTGCGATAGCTCGTTGAAAAGGGCATAAAAAAAGGTATACGACCCACTATTTCTTCCAATTTCATTATCCATTCTCAAGTCAACAAAAACAAAGGTATATAAGGAGTGTACAAGCTGCAAACGAGTTGAACAACATGAAAATCATATAATAATTTTTTTTGTATCATGTAAATTATTGGCTCTCTGACTCTACACGATCAGTACTATTGATGTCGAAAAATGACTAAAGTAAAACCATTCGTTAATAGGTAAATCACAATAATAATGTAATCATTTTGGTAATGGAGACCCTACACAAGCAAGCATCGAAATGATGTTCCAAGAATCAGTAAAACAACGGTAAGTTTCTGTTTAAAGGTTGGAGACAATGATGTTTCTTGAATGGCAGTAGAGTTTTGGACTTGCATTATCTTTATTTGTTTTGAATCACAACGTTTTAACTGGTAAGTATCTCCAGTCGTCTTCAGGTGAATACTGTAAGTAGTATTTACTATTTAGTAGTATTTTCACTATTCAGTAGTATTCAGTATTCACCTGAGGACGACTGGAGATGCTTACCAGTTGAAACGTAGTGATTCTAAACAAATAAAGACAATGCAAGTCCAAAACTCTACTACTGCCGTTCAAGAACAATAAGTTTGGTTGGAATATTATGAATTGTCAATTTGCGGTTGAAACCCATTCTGTTTGATACGCATTCATCTGACTCTACTAAGTTCGGATTTTGGTCAGGTTGGAACAAACCTAATATGTTTCATCATCTTGACATGTCCTAAAATTGCTTAACAAGGGTATTTTATCGCCATCCGCAAAATAAAAATGAACATAAAAAATATTGAGCAGTTAAAATAACCAACGAATTATTAGTAAAATCCCCACTTAATAACATGCAAAAAAGTAAAACGGGACTTAATGTATGCGTGACCTCTTGTAAAATAGAAATAACCGAGCTGACATGCAATACTAAAAAATAGCATTTTTCGCTAGAGATTTTATGGGAATGTAAAAGTGAAGCTGTTTTTGAATGACGGGTCATAAAAACACTTTTGAATTTGTCGTCCAAAACGGTGTACTTATCTTACATAGACAGTAGTATTATCCGTATACATGCATAAAATGTATTTACTTTCTTTTTTGAGTGTCGATAGAAGGGCTTTACAGGAGCAATCACAGACTTTAACGGGTATGGGTGGGGCAACAACTCCTAGTTGTTGGACTGCTACAATGTATTTTGAAATTTTAAATTTTTAGTACAACATGTAGCAGTTTTATTAATTTTGTTCAAAAATCCCAAGTAACAAGTCCACATTGGTTAGGTTTGGCCCATAATGATTGTGCTGGCCCTAGTTTGGTTCCAACACCCACTCGGTAATCCCAGTTCATTGTATTAGTTTGTGTAGGTGAACTGGAGAAAGAGTCGGGATGGCCTATGGTTCTAATTTTCGTTGCTCGAGTATTTGGAAATGAAATAAATTCGTTTATAAACCTATAATCTTCAATATACTTTTACCGAAATAAATAAAAACAGTAACTTAAACATTCCGTTTCAGCTCAGGTCGGCTTTCGTGACAATATCAGGGGAAATCGGTAGAGTTTTACGTTTCACACCGACAAAGTCAAAGCTTCCGTCTCGAGTTTTCGGCTTTCCCAAGAATTTAAAAAAATTTAGAAGGAATTATTTTCTTTTACTTTTATTCGCATTTATTTAAGTTAGTGTTCAGGAGTATTTTTATTTGCTTTGGAAGTTTATAAAAAACAATGAGTAAAAGGAAAGGCGGCGATTTTTGGAAGAGAAAGAAAATAGAACAACAAAATAAATGACTTGCATATGCATCAATAACCTCTTTCAATTATCAGTTATCGTCTACAAAATGAAGATAAGGTGCTTTTTCAAATTTCTGACTAAAACACAATGTTCTTTAAACAAAAAATCTGGAATGATAAAGAGGATTTGCGAAGGGTTTATAAAGCCGAGTCCTGATAACATATACGCTGCCACTGATATAAGTTTCTTTTAAAATCGAAAAAAGTATCCAACACATTGTAGCTCGAAGCTCCCTTTTGTTCCTAACTGAAAAGTTATCTTAAAAAGGAAAATTCAAAGAGTTGCTCCACAGTTTATAAAACAAAGTTTTGAGGTTCAACTATCGAATACAGAAAAGACACCGTGTACAGTGTGCTTTAGATTGTTTTAAACTTCTTTATCTGATATATAAACTTACTCTTTCGAAAACTGTAATAGACATATTTAACATTTTAAGACGGATATTTATTTTCTAACTTTCTTTTACCTTGTCCGAAATGAAAGTGATGTATTGATATTTATTTACTGGTGTAAACGTATACGGTAGCCTAATTTAAGTTGAATTGATTAGAACTGGTTTGACATTAACATTAATCAGAGATTTGCAAGGTTCTAGCTCTTATTTATATATAAAGGAGTTCTTTAAAAGAGTCGTTAGGCAGTGGTGGCTCGTCAGGTGAAGTAGGAAAAAGAAAACCAGGAGGAAAGTTTTTCGACAATATTAAATATTAATGTACCAAAACAGCTACCATTTTAGCCCTTAAAAAATAATTATGTTCGAATTAATACTATTAATTTAATCCGAATGTAGCTAATAGGACCACGGTTAACTCCGATGGACAATAATTATAAACACTCGTGTTGGCGCGCCCCAGCTGACCGTGTCCGTTAGCTCAAAGCAAGTGAACACCCAACGCCCAACATGGCTGTAATACTCACCGTTGCTATGATTATGTGACGTCAGTTACGCAAACAGCATGCACCAATTTGCATTATGATGAAGGGCAATTTAAAAATAGAGCAGTCGTATGCACCATCGTTTTAGCATTGGTTCGCCTAACCTTAAGGTATTTATTTTGAGGCTTCGCGAAACTTACTAACTTACGGTTATAGATATCGTTTTTACGTGATTTACTATGTGATTAAAAAGTTTTGCTTTTATTTTTCAGTTAATTCAGTAGTGTACCTACCTACTTAGTATTGTATTTTAAAAATGAACCCAATTAATGACATAGTTTGTAATTTGTTGGAAACTCCATTCAGTCGTTGGACAAATGAGGATAAGAGAGACGTTTTGTTACACGGGTTTTTAGTCAATGTTTGTTTAAGTACCCGTACTATACCTAGGTTAGGTTAGGTATGTATTTAAAATTTTATTTGTTCACACAATAGGCCTAAGAACTTTTTGGCTACTCCTCATTCAAGAAAACTGATCTCGAACTCAATTATCAATACATACATATATAATTTTTAAACCCCTTAATCAGTGTTAAAATAAAAAAAATATTGCGCGATAAAAATCTCTAGGTACAGGGTATTTAGGACTTTCCACGAGCCACAACTCAGTAAAAAATCGCCAATCCGACAAGCCTGACAGGCTCTACAAGCCCGAAAGACCCAAAAAAAATTATTAGGGCTCGAAAATTATTTACCAAATATTTCTTTAAAAAAAAGCACCTAAGAAAATCAAGGCTGACCCGAAAGACCGGCGGGCCACAAAATTCCGGCAGGCCCAGCAAGACCGACCGGCCTGGCAGGCCCGTCAAAAATCGTTATGGCCCGAAAACCCGAACCTTTATTGATTAAGTGAAGGCTCGAAATGAAAACCCATGACCAGTTATGCAAGATTTGTTTAGAATAGAAAATAAATATTTTGTTTTATAGTAATTTCAAAAATACACTAAAATTGTTTCCTCTAACTTCCTACAACCCGCTGCACTCTATATGAAAGCGATGAATCACTGACAGCAATTTTAGACTTAGGGAGAAGAAGAAAACGAACTGGAAACGGCTTTTTGTTAACTTTTTCAATTTCATAAGTAAATCCCTTTTAAATTCCAATAAATACGGTCCAAAGTGTGAATCAATAACTAGGAAGATAGATATTAAAGAGCTTCCACCTTTACAAAAGGCTGTTTACTCCGGCAGACCCGGTTCAACTTTAAACCGGGAAATTATTGTCGTGCCATAAAATGAAAACTCTCGTCTAGGAAAACTTTTTGTTTGTATAGAAAACTGCTTCGTTGCAAGGAAATAGTAATCGGTGGAAAAGTACTCGTTAAGCATGACGAAGTTATTTTGATTTAATGAGTTGGTGTGAAGTAAAAAAAAAAGTTTTCCTTTCAATTTTTCCATCTTTGATCTCTACCAGAGCCAATTACAGTACAGTAACAGTTAGAAACTCATCGTTTATTAATCAGGGATACATAAATATTTATATCAGAAATAAACTAAATCTAAAAGGGCGTGATTTAGTTGAAATAAAAGATCTAGCTATGTTTATTGACTGGACCTGTTTAATAAGATAAAAGGCTTCTTATACCCGTATCGAAAAAGGCCTAAACCGAATTATTATTCACGTCCAAATAAAATTTAAAATAAAATAAGCGACCTGTATTAAGTAAATATTAGCACCGAAAACCTTCAGAGAAAAAAAAGCCGAAGGAAGAATTTTATTTTATAAATCTGTAAACTTATACAAAAAAAAATGTTCAATAAACTTCCTATGTCATAAAAATTGTCCATTGGAGTGTTATATTTCTGATAACATAGTCCCTCATATTTTTTTGATATATTCCAATGTTTGTTTACGAACGAATAAAGAATAAGCTAGTACAACAATATAAACAAAATTCTGAAAAGAAAATTGTAAACTTACTTGTTTTCTAATGAACACCAGCCGCAATATGGATCTTTTACTCCTAAACATTCCATGCAGTTTCTGTATACAGTGCATTCTTGCACCTTTACTTTGGAAACCTGAAAAATAAAATCCAGAATAATATTAGTGCCTATAGGATATAGGATATATTATGCTAATATCAATAACACAATAACCAACAAGAAATATTATTAAACAGTAAAATTTTAATAAATATTGTTAAAAATAATTGAAGTCGTTATTCCTTAAGAGATTTTTAGGTAGTAATCCTTAGTTCAGGTTTAAATTAGGACTAAACGTTAAATAAACCAACCAACTTTAATGTTTATCATAAAAATATCAATAATAAACAGAGAGATACAAATTCTCTATAGATATAAGAAACACATTATATAGTATTCTGTAGATGTTAATTAAGTTTGTATAGCAGTATTTCTAGATTAAAATCGGCTGTGGAACACTTTTAAGTTGACACCAAGAAGGACGGAACACCACCATCTTTTTTTACGTATCTACTTAATGTGACTGAGTTTATTTAATTAAAAATAGAAAAACAAATGAAGACATGATTAATTACTCTTTGGTGTTGACAAAGATGCCTTAATTTTACCAACGCTTTTTAAAAGCCATATAAATTCATGATTTAATTCAGAAATAAATTTGCTGAATCTTTTTTCCAAAATAAGCCAGACTTTTTAATATTAAATCATAGCAATACCGACCCCTTCCTTTACTTCTTTACCAGGAAACGCGAAACCGCGCCTAAACTGTGTAGGCACGGCGCGGCGTTTCGAGTTTTCAAGTAAAGAAGTAAAGGAAGGGGCTAATCCTCAAAATAAAACAGGATTGTCCATCCATTTAGGGTTAGATAATTAGGTATTTTTTAGTAACTAAGACTAATGCCCGTATTTATAGTTCTTCCTTGAGAAAGCCTCGACACGTTCGAATGTCAAAACGGATTTTATAGACAAAAATTAGTCCTTTAGTATTCCTCAAGGAACTGTCAATATCTAGGAAGGTCCTGATGTACCTGAGACGTCCTCAACGAAAAAAAAAGGTTAGGAAACAAAATAAAAAAGGTTAGAAGACGTTTTTTAAAATATTTTAAGATTGAAAGTTAAAGTATGATTTTTGGTGAATTTGTGTCATTACTGACCAGACAAAATGACGTTATGATGATTCCCTTGAGAAACAATTGAGATTTTCCTTGAGATTGTTCTTGAAATTTTCCTTCAAAGCGTTTCTCAAGAAACGACTATAAATATGGGCACTAGAGACTTGGCGGAACACCGGTGTGCCGCGGAACACCATTTGGGAAACGATGATGTCGAGAAAACGTAAGGAGCAATACAAATTGTTCAGGTCAGACTATTAAGAGCCTTCGATATCACCTTGAAACGCGGCATCGTTTCCTGGTTTGTCTAATTGAATATTTAATACACAAATTTGACTAAAGAATTCACAACAACTTCCAGTTTGGCGGATGATACCATATTTTTTGTCAAAAAAAAAAAAAATTGAAAATGTATTTTAAAGTTTTAATTGTGTAGGTTCAAATGTTATCATAGAAATATTGCGGCAATTCATGTTAAATTTTATTTTCCATTACAATTATAAACGATGCCCAGATATTATCTTTAAAATCTCCACTGACGCCGCGCCACTTAATTCTCGTGAAATTAGTTTTTACAATATTTTGTATAATTTTTTTTTATTGTCATTGCCCATGCGGTGGAAACACGCGGTTTGTTCATGACTACTGTTTGCTGTATCACTGGATCCTTAGGCGAATTTGCAACAGTTTCTATTGATTTTATTTTAATATGAAAAAATTGGACGGGGAATTTCAACGATACGTTTTTAAAATTTTATTGTAAAAATGATATTAAAATCCTTAACTTTGTTGGCTCTTCACAAACAAATCAAATGCATATAGAGTCCAGCTTTGCTTTATCGTTTCAATCGCTTATTAAATCGGATGTAATTAAAAAGTTATTTGTGTTAGCAGAAAGGTATAAAACTCGTTTTGTTAATAAAATGTACTCGAATAAAATTCATATAAACAAAAAAAAACGGAATTTATGGTGAAATTTTGTAGCCGGAAACAAGTTTACCGGAATTTCGTTAATTTACCATTTGATTCGGATAACATTTTTAATCAATTCTGTTGACTTAGGTATAATGAAATTAGTTTTCGTATTAGTTCTGTCAGATAGAAAAGATCGGATTTCGGCGAAATCCGGACGGGTGTTTCAAATCAAAGCAAAAACAAACTGTAAATAAAGCTAGTTAGAAGTTTGTATTGAGTTGGACACCAATACGAAATATCTATGAGGAAAGTTAGAGTGTGAGGCTCATTGGAGAATAGTTTGGTGCCGAGGAATTTAACACAATGAAGACTAGAATATAGTACAGTCACAGTCTACTAATTATTAGTAGACGAGTCATTGAGACAATATGATGGGCACAACCAATTTTTTTTTTCAGTTTATAGTTTCACGCAGAACAAACTGTAGAGAGAAAATATTATTTTCGCCTGCGGCGCAATTATATAGGGTGTCCTTGGTTGGGGTTACCTATACCAGAAAAGGACCTTATTTTTAATTTCTCGACAAGTCATTCTTTATAAAAAAATTTGCTTCTAAAAAAATTAAGATTTGTTATCAGAAAATTTAGTTTTGTATACAGGGAGGTCGAAATTTAAAAAGATATTAATTTTACCCTAGCGTGAACTACCTTAATTTTAAGTTTTTAGGAAAAATGCCATTAGGAAATGTTGGTTAGAACTATCTTTTGCGTTATAATTTAAGATTAAAAGAATATTCAGTTTAAATCTATTTTCCCCCATGTCTTCGATTTTTTATTTTGTAAGTAAAAAGACACACAGTCTCGGCCTCAAAATTTTTCAGTCTGTTTGTTATTGTTACATGTTTCGCCTTAAACTGGCATCATCAGACCTAAACAAGTAAAGACCATTACAAATTGCACGGAAAATTAAATTTAAAAAAACGAATTACGTTATAAACAGTTAAGAATCTTAAAATTGTTTTTAAAGCAAACACAAATACATTATAACAGCAACAAAACCATACTAACTCAAACGTAGGATGAAGGCAACCAACTGGCTTATAAGACTTTGAGTTTACTTAATAAAATTTCTGGTAATATCATAGAGAGCAATTTTTTTCTGTACCGGGATTGCAATCCCTAATTCAGATTGATAGTTGTTCGAAACATATTTCACATCTTTATTTTTATCAATGCTAATTCATAATAACCGGGTTAAAAGTTAACTTCCGTGCTGGCTTTTCTGCCATTTTTTAAACCGAACTATTCTGCTATCTTTAAAAATTAAAATTCTCAGTAGACTGTTGTTTCCGCAAAACAAATATAAACTCGAATTAAATATATACCAACAGTCCTCCTCGAGCAATTTCGTTTAGTCGCGTTCATGTTGTAGCGGCTAGAAATTGTGGCATAGAATTAGAGTTGAGGTTTCCCAAAAGTTTTGTAGAACGGTTCCAAGACGATCAGAGTTCAACGAAATACCTGCTTTAAAAACCAGTATCGAATTAGTTGTTTAGTTGATTTCTTTATTTACTGTTTCAGCGTCTTCGCCGTACGGATTCGGGACCTGAAGCCGTGTTCTTACTATTCGCGGCTCAAGCCGTGTTCTCAATATTCAGTTTGACTGATTCAGTGATACTGAAGGAATAATGCACGTGAGAACCCATTTTCAGTCAACAAATACGTTTATTATTCTTTATCAGTCAAAATTAATCAGTAAAACTGAATACGGCTCAAGCCGTGTCCTCACTATTCTATTTTACTGATCAGTTTTAACTGATTCAGTGATACTGAACGTATTTCTTGACTGAACATGTGTTCTCACGTCTATTATTCCTACCGCACCACTGAATCAGTCAACATTAATCAGTAAAATTAAATATGGTTTAAGCTGTGTTCTCACTATTCTCTCTGAATAGTGATAATATTCCTACCGTACCACTGAATCAGTCAAAATTAATCAGTAAAACTGAATACGGTTTAAGCCATGTTCTCACTCAGTCAAAATTAATCAGTAAAGCTGAATACGGTTTAAGCCGTGGTCTCTCTGAATAGTGAGAACACGGCTTAAGCCGTATTCACTGATCAATTTCGACTGATTCAGTGATACTGGCGGCGATGGCAGATTGTGTATGTCCCTGTACTAAAACGATAACAAACAATTACATATATCCTTGGTAATATTAATACTTCCTGCCTTGGAATATTTGAAGCATCACATGGGTTAGATTCAAGTACGGTACTTATATTATAATTGTCTTAAAACAGTTCCACTGATCTTAAGTGCCGCCGCATTTGTTCCTAGGGATAAGTTCCTGAATTGAGTTCCCATTCCTATACAGACTAGAACAAAAAAACCTAATTCGGCCCGCGACTTAATAGCCGGGAAACATGCCACTCAGAGAATCGACACATTACAAATGCCGTACACCATTAATTGCTCTAATCCAATTATTTCGTTGCAAAATTGGCACTGACTTTACTACTTTATTTTTCTCCCCTAAGTATATATCGGGAATACGATAGCTAGCCCAAAAGACAAATGACATTTGATCGAATTGTCACATAAATCTATAACCTCCAAAAAGTATGTAAGTAAAGTTAAGTGTCAAAAAAATAATAAGAAAAGAGAGAAGATAATTTTTCCCAAAATTAAAGAAATTACTTATTTCCTTGCTTTACGGTCGCTTGCGTCGTTCAGGTCTTATGCAAATAAAGTAATGTAAGAGACGCAGTCTAAGGGAAGAGACTCAGACTTATAAGAAGAAACCACAGTTTAGGGATGTCTTTATCGATAACTTTCAAACTGAAATAAAATTGGAGAGCAAAAAATGTGTTTGTTTAATATGCAGTAATGACCTCTTAATCTCTAATTTCCTAATAATTTTGGTCCTTAGCCCCTTTCTTATTAATTTCGTGAATTATTCGACGCCGGCGCAGAGGCCGATAATCGATGCAAAGTACAGTGAAACTTCTCATAACGGACACTTCTGATAAGTGGACATCTCTATTAAGCGGACATTTTTACATAATCTGGAACTAAATACATGAAATTCCATGAATATCAACCTCTCTTGGACGGACTCTCCTTTGGGCGGACGCGGACAGGCTGTTTTCATACAAAGAGTGCGAAAACTCTCCTTTAAACGGACAACAAATTTTTTAAAAGTATTTGGGAGACGAATAAGTATGGTGCAAAAATTCTCTGAAGACAGACCGGAAACCAATCGCGTATGCGTGGCAGCGAGAAAGGACTTCGCCGAATAAAAGCAGTGTGAGTCCCCGCAAGCAGTCCGCCGTTTATTTGTGAGTTGTAAGGTTAAAATAGTAAACAATGGCAGAAAAACGTTGGTTTTTTTAGTACTACATCCTAACTAAAACTGGTGTATTTTTGTTATGTGTAATAAATGTTTATTTGTACATACATATATGTAGTAATAATTTACATATTACCTAATAACAAATTTCCCATGGGCGGACACCTCTATTAGGCGGCCACATTTAGACAGTCCCTTAGGTGTCCGCCTACGAGAGGTTTCACTGTATGTGTGAAAAAAATCCAAATATTTCAAACTATTTAAAATCAACAGAGAAGCGAATAATTAAAAAAGATAATTGAAATAATAACTTTTAAACTATAATAACTAGAAGAATTGAGGCGCAGTTAAAAAAATTTAAATTCGTAATAAAGATTCATGATAATTAATTTTCAATAAGACGAGGTTGAATCGCAAATTTCTAATGAGAATCCCTTTGGCAAATTTAAATCGAATTCACGAACTGAACTTTGCTAAAAGTTTGAGCATGAGCAAATAATATTATTTTAATCCTTAAAATTTGCCTTCTAAAATGACTTCACCTAAAGCAGACGCGAATTGGAAGTATTAAAATAATACATTAAATGGCAGAAATTTAACGGTCCTTAAATTTTTAAAACAGTGATTACAATTATCTTGGACATAATTAAGTGCTAGGTAAGGTTTTCTATCTGAAATAATTCCAAACAAGAGGATAGGTGAGGATTTCTTTATCTTGTACATTTAGTAAACTTCTTTATTAAAATTGGGCTTTGAAATACATCATGTAACAAGATACACTACTTTTATACCGGAAGGAGGTAGCTATCAACTTTGTTAGTTTTAATGGGATATGATTATTTTTATTGCATTTTTGGGTTATTCCCAAGGTTCTAAAAGTATTTTGTATAACAAAATAAAGGTCTAAACCGAATAGTTTTTGAGATATAAATTGCATCTTTAGCACTTTGGTAGGCTGTAGCATCTTGATTGGTTGGTTTAAGGTGGGGGGTCGGGCGTCCGGCCCAAGCTTTCTGCACTGCAGCCTAGTGGCTTATTGTGCTCCCCTATCTTGCTAGAAAAGATGTGTTTCGGGTCAGTGCTTCGCAGTTATATATGATATGTGAGGCGGTTTCGTCCTCTTCGCCGCAAAGTCTGCATTCAATGGAACCATTGTTGTTATTCGGCGTAGGTGTTTTCTTAAGTGGCAGGGGCCCTTTTAGTAGGCCGACCACTTGTTTTAGCTGGGTGCGCGTTAGAAGCAACATTCCAGTGGATAGCGTTTTGGAGGGTTTCCCAATTGTAGCCCTCGCTTGAGTTTGACCAGGTATCCTACTGTAGCATCTTAACGCCGCATCTTAGGAAAAACGTTTCCATCCTAAATTTTTATTTTCTACTTTAAAATATTAACTCCTGTTGAGCTCTCAGGTTAAACAGGAAGTGATAATTTTTTGAATCAGTAGAAAATAAAAAAACAACATAGAAAGTACAAGCAGTTTTTCTTCTAAGATGCGCCAGTAAAATTCTATTGCCTGTCAAAATTCTATAAGTGTCATGTTTTAAATGCCAATACCTCAAAAACTATTTAGTTAGACAAGATTTGTTTAGAATCTTGAGCAAAACTCAAAAATCCAAAAAAAACATAATTATATCCCGTTTAAAATGACAATATTGACAACTCCTTCCGGTTTAACAGAAAGTGATAAAAAAAACCATTATTTCAGTTAAAAAGGACACATAGAAAAATATATCTCGACAAAGTTACAAAAATATTTTTAGAAGATTTCAGTATTAGAGAATTCGGGCGCACTACATAATTTTCGGCAATTTCTGCTGAAAAACAAAATTCTCAAAAAATGATGTAGGGCGCCAGAACGTAGATATTTTCTACTACTGTTTTCCCAAGAAGAGTCGGTAATGCACTTGAGTACAAAAATCGATTCTAGTAGGTGTTTTTTAAAGAATCGGCAGTATTTGGTACCTTTGGCCTAACACCCCTTGCAAAAATGCCCATTGACGTAATTTTATGAAGGGGAGACGGGGACACGACAACTTTTTTTTATTGAGGTCACTTTTTATCGGAGTAGTGACGACGACTCTCTCGATTGACCTAACCTATAAAAATTCCTGCAGGGCTCCTGTACGCCTGATGTACATTAAAGTTTAAACTACCCCTTAATCTAATCTTAAAAACGGCCACAAATCTACTGAACATAACCCGCAGTGACAATACTGCGGAGAAAATACAAAATAGTAAAGAAATTAAATTATTGATGCCATTGAGCGTTCTGACAGGCTTCGTAAACACTTTTTGACAGTTCTACAGGCTTTGCGGGAATTATTTATTAACTTCAAACATTAGGCGCCGTTTAAAACCCGGTTTCGCGTGGTTAAAGTAGTAAATAACCTGTCTATTGTCTGATGGCTCTGTCCCTAGGAAGAAATAATCGACATTCTTGTTTGCTATATTTTATAGGAACTTAATACATTTTTAAAAATACGTTCCCGCATTCTTACGAAAATGTATGTATTGTTATGGTTTACAATAGCATGGAGTTTTGCAATTAATATGATCATAAACTGATAGCAGAGTTTATTAATCATTAATAGTACATAACAGTAATAATGAATATATTAGGACTGATTTAAATACGGCCAAATCAACGTAGATTATACAGGGTGATTCCCTACTTAATACTTATTTTTTAGCTGCGTACAGAAGGCATTAAAGTAAACAACATTTTCAAATACCTTTTTTCAAAAAACTCAAAAATAAAGTACTTACATTCATTTATTACACTACGAATCAAATAGATACGGTTCTGCCTAACTTGCCCGTTGAATAACATTAAGAAAACTTCTGGGTGTTGGATGAGCCCGCAAGGGAAAGCGTTCTGCGAATAATCTCGAAGCACGTTGCCACACTCACAGTAAATTACCACCTTATCTATTAATTCATTGTTTTCAAATTAGACCATTTTCACGTATTAATAATTTAAAATTAACTTGATTCAGAAAAACACACCGCACCGGACTGTTCAACACTACCCGTATGACTAATACTAATAAGAGATAAGAAAAACAACAGAAACTATAGCGGGGTATGTTTTGATACCAGGCTCGCACTTAGATTTTTTACTTCTCTATCTCGCCTAGTTTTGAGTTTTTTGAAAAAAGGTATTTGAAAATGTTGTTTATTTTAATGCCTTCTATACACAGCTAAAAAAGAAGTATGAACTTAGGAATCAACAATTTACGGGTAGGTGGCGAGTTATTTAGCAGTACGCTGCGGTGTGTTTTTCTGAAGCAATTAATTTTAAATTGGTGACATGTGAAAATGGTAAAATTTGAAAATAATGTACTAGTAGATATGGTGCTAATTTACGGTGCGTGTCGTCAAAGTGCGGCTGTTGCTTCGAGATTGTTTTAGTTAGGCAGGACCGTATTTGATCCATAGTGTAATAATTGAATGTAAGTAGGTACCTTATTTTTTAGTTTTTTGAAAACAGTGATTTAAAAATGTTCTTTATTTTAATACCTTTTATACACAGCTTAAAAAAAAGTATTAACTTAGGAATCACCCTGTATAGTATCCGATACTAAATTTCCTTTTGAGGCTATTTTAACTAACTTTTCTTGTCACGGAAAATAAGATTCTGGTATGGTATACAAGGCCAGTGTTTAGAGTGTAGAACATATGCACCAATTCTCTTAAATAAATAATAATAAACTGCATGCCGGCCGTTAAAAATGTATTTTCCATTGACTTTGTTATTGACCTTTAACAAGAAATAGTTTTTAGATAAAGTGTAGGATCACGCAGTCAGTCAGAATATACTGTAAATTACTGTAATTTAATTTAAAAAAATATAAACTCTTTTCAACTAAAAGCTATCTGTGCTTCGTTGATCAATTTTCCATCGACGATAAATTCCTTCCGGCAATAAGCCCGTTCTTAGAAAGATATTTATTTTATCATTGATGGAATATCTATTTTATTCATCGAAAATTCTTTTAATATTGTATTTTAATCAAGAGTTCAACCATTTAAACTAAAATAGGGCAACACAATCAACGGTTAACATTTTTTAAATATTATACGAACTTTTAATAAATATTGGACAATTTAGTATAGCGGTACTACAGTTGAAACCTACCAGTTAGGCAAGGAGGCAGTACTTATAGGCACTTTTACATCTAACAGATACATTTTATTCTAAGTAGTTACAAATGTAAAAAGTATTTATTTCAAATTTATTTGAATGGAGTCACAACTTTTTATTGCAAATTGCAAAAGGAGAATATCTATGAACGCATTTTTTGTCATCATTGTTTAATTCATTTACCTGTTTAATGGGCGTGGTAGGTGCAGTTTGGTAAAACTTATGAACATCAAGGATTACTAATAGTTTAGCAACTCATGGAAATGATTTAAATATGGCATAATTTGCATTCCTTGGTACAATAAGTATCGTTGAAATGGCACGCTAGATATATCGTAAAAATTTTCGCCTACAGCGCTGAAAATCCGTATGCTGTGCGTTATACAGGGTGATTCCTAAGTTGATACTTCTTTTTTAGCTGTGTATAGAAGGCATTAAAATAAACAACTTTTTCTAATACCTTTTTTTAAAAAACTAAAAAATATGCGAGATCTAATTGGGGCCTGGTCATAAAAACATTGCCCGCTATAGTTTCTGTTGTTTTTCTTATCTCTTATTAGTATTAGTCAAATGGGTAGTGTTGAGCAATACGCGACGGTGTGTTTTTCTGAAGCAAGTTAATTTTAAATTGTGTGATACGTGAAAATGGTAAAATTTGAAAACAATAAAATAATATGCTAATTTACTGTGAGTGTCGTAAAAGTGCGGATGTTTCTTCGAGATTATACGCAGAACGCTTTCCCTTGCGGGCTCATCCTACACCCAGAAGTTTTCTTAATGTTATTCAACGGGAAAGTTCGGCAGAACCGTATTTAATTCGTATAGTGTGTAATAAATTAATGTAAGTACCTTACTTTTGAGTTTTTTGAAAAAAGGTATTTGAAAATGTTGTTTATTTTAATGCCTTAGCCAACTTAGGAATTACCTTGTATAAAATTGAAGAATTGAGAGCCTTTCAAATAAATATGGTTTTCAAGTTTAATGTTAATTTGATTTTTTACCTATAACGGAATACAATAATAAAATGCCTACAAAAATAAAGGGAAAAGGAAGATACCCCCATTCTCCTCACGCTCCCAGTTACGCCGCTGCTATAACGGTAAGGTATTTATCGTATTTCAGTTTAGTAACTCCGGAAATTTATTTTTGGTATTCACTTAACTTTGTTATACTGATTTCAAAGTCATGTCTTTAGCTCGACAAAAGTTTTAAAATTTTATAAGACAGGCGACACTAATAGGCATGCAAATTTAATGGAAATTCTGCGTGGACTTTCCGCATTAAATATTCATGTATTTTTTGTCGTAATACTGTAATAAAGAAAATTTTACAATAAAAATGTACAGAATATTTACCAGAGTAAGTTAATAACTGAAATATAATAAGGTTCTGTATAGTAGGCTAGCTATAGTCATCCACACGGTAACTTAATCGGGGCGAAAAGGCGAGGAAACAAAAAGTTAGGTGTAAATTATTCTTGCCTAGTTTAAATTAAAATAAGGCATTTCTGTGGATTTTTTAAAACCTGTATTTAGTAGTGAGCCAGCCGACAAAATCGCAAACTTTTTTCTGCATTCTTTAGGTGGGATTACGGAGTGGGTGTAACAACCAAACAGGGTGAGCACAATGGGCAAAACCTGGCCTAAGTGCATCCGGCGCACAGACGGGCCCTCGAAAAAAATATATTAAATATTCATTTAAATGTCTGATAAATTATTAGTTTAAGGCTGGTTATATCTATCTCCTGGTAACTTTACCAGCGAGATTATTTCTATGAAAACAATTGGTTCCTTTCGAGCCTAATTATTGTAATTTGCGGTGAAAAAACGATAATTAAAATATTGTCATATTTGAAAGTTTATATATATAGTACCTATAATGCAACGTTTTAAACTAAGATAAATAAATAATCTCATGTCATAACTCTCGATAGTACGATTTCCAACATTTAATATTTTTAACAAAAAACAGGTTCTTAATTAGCTGTGTACGTATATGGGTAAGAATGTATGTATATGTATATAATCAGTGGTCCGTATGTCTAGCTATATCTATATCTTGAATACTAACTGCACAGATGCTTGTAATAAGTTCCCACCAGGGTAATGAGACTAATAAAACATTAGTTAGAAATGGAGAGAGTGGGCCAGAGTGAGTTTATGTTTTGTTCTGCGGAAAAATGTTTAAAATTTTTTTTTTTTGAACTTGAGTCCATGTCCCTTTTGAACAAGCCTTTCAAACATATGGCATTTCGAACAAAACTATTAAACATTTGAAGTACCTAGGTTCTTGGTAAAAAATTATTGTTTAAATTTAGGGATTCAATTGATCATTTTTTTAACGGTACGTTAACACATTACTTTTGTTTGCAGTGAGAGAATCTAGCTAGGGACTGAAGTCTTAGCTTCATAATAGATTAAGGTTTAACAAAGCAAGATACCATTAGGAAATGTCCAACAATTGTGTCATTATTAATGATATTAAACGAGGCAAAGACAAATTATTTTATTGGTAAAGATATTATCACTGATTTGTCAAAATGGACGTCAAAAATAAATTAATAAATTTAATATGTTTATTCAGATTAGTAGACAGTTATTTTATTATCTATAGATGGGAAGTTATATAAATTGTCATTTTAAAAGCCCGGATGTCACAAAATGATAATGCATACATTAAAACAAAATATTTTCACTAATGATATAATTTATGTCTGTAATACAGGGCGTATTAACTGTAGAGTGTATACTATTTATATAAAAATGTTATTTATTTTCAGATATTATCTCATAGTAGTTAGTATTGTACCGGTTGTAACGAAATTTGGTATACAAGTACAACCAAAAGAAATAGATACACTGCTTCTTTTTGTATGCAAAAGTAGAAAAAAATAAAATAATGCTTTTTTATAGATAAGGAAAATCGAACTGTTTTTGGCTACGACCATGTATTAAAATTAGTACAATTTTAATGCTTTTACTTGTGACAGGTTATATACCCAAGTCATTTTCCGGCTTAACCGCACCAGTGTGGAATGCAAACGAAGAAAATTGTATTTTCCACCCTCAAAAAAACCTGCCTAAAGCTGGGCACGTCCCTAATAAAAATTTCAACTCTGTTAGAGCCACTCAGTTAATTTAAGAAAAAAACATTACTGCCTTTTTTGATTGTCAGATGTAGGAAACATTATTTACTTTAGGTTTTGTTCATGTTTCTTTACTTCCCTACCTACGAAACTTTTTTGGTTTAACGTATTTCTCACGGAGATACATTTTGAAAAATTGTCCTGAAAATGTACACTAACTTTTTATTTACAGAATATAAATGAATTCTTAAAAAAAAACAAAGCGTTATTGGCTTTAGATGTAAAAATCGGGGCATAACATGAATTAAAAAAAAGACAATAGCGCCGGTAGACAAGTTTTAAATAAAATGATTTAACACGATAAAAAAAACACTATAAAATTAATATTTATGTAAGTTTTTTGTGCAGCAAAGGAGTTTGTTGGGCCCCCTTGACCTAGTTCTAATAATTTTTCTAAAGAATTTTAAAAAAGTTATTCATATCTCCAAGGATGAACAACTAATAACCAAAGAAATTGATATGAAAACCCTAGCACATACAGGGCGTTTAAAAATATACAAAAAATACTATCAAGTAGTGGTGGGTCGGTATCTGTGTAACTGCTACTTTAAAACGGTATTTTTTAATACCATCGTGTCGCGCTCCACCTCATACAATGAAGCAGTTACTCTCTGGAACTATTAAGATTTCGTCCTTCGCCGCTACACGCACACGCTGCGATGTGAACCGAGAGAAAGCGACAGCGGCCGGCTGACCAGGCCGCCGCGCCGGTTCGTTGTGGAGTGTGTAACAACAAACGCCGCAAACGGTATGAGTAACCGTCTGGAGCTTGAGGGTATTTTTTTTCTTGAGGGTATTTTTACCTTGACGGTATTTTTACCTTGACGGTATTTTGTCAGACTGGGGACGAAAGGTTGCCAGTGGAACGTGGAACTGTTGCGGCGCCGTTCGCGGCGGTATGAGTATAACAGTCTCGAGGTTAACGGTATTTTGCTTAAAGGTATTTTGTCACACCGGGGACGAAAGGTTGCCAGTGGAACTGTTGCGGCCGCCGTTCGCGTTTTAGTTATATGGTGCTGATGTTTTAATGTCGCGGTAGCCGCGGTGTATAGTATTTTTTATTGAACGCGGTTTCGCGAGGATCCCTTTGGCTTGTATCAATGATGAAAGAAATGACTCAAGAAGTTGAAAAGCATTGTCGTCAATTAGATTAAAATATATTATTAGTATTAAACTTTATAAATTATTATATAAAATGTTTGTGCAAGGGGATAATATATTATATTTTATAAATACAAAAATACTTATATGTAAATAAACGATAAAAATAATATAAGTAGGTATGTATATTTAACCTTATTTTGAATAATCCAGTAAAACGATTAATATTTATAAAACTAATATTAGGATTCTAGGAACTCATCATTTTTCTGTAGGAATTTAAAAATAATAGTTTTTTGACTTTGGTAGAACCCAATCTATTATTTCTTCTATCTGAAAGAATTTGTGCTGTTTTAGAAAACGTTCTTTTACAGGGTAGGTACGTATATGTTGCAACAGTAACTATGTTAGATTTTACAATTTCCGCTAGACTAGGATAATAATTATTGTAGAAGTAATGTTTCGGGAGATTGGTGGTTCTTCTAAATCTAAATACGAATTCCTACAGGTTCAAAGATTTAAATTTTTAGTCAAAATGTGCTCAGATAGAGATCGCTTCTGGAGCTTATTCGAAAGTATTCCTTATTTCCTGGCCTAAATATGGGAATTTGTTCTTATTTATTTGCGTTTTATGGGTTGTACGGGATATAACATTATTTTTGACTCTTTCGAAGAAAAACCCAAGGCCGTTTTAAATTCTTTCACAGAGGAAGGATAGGTCGCAGAGGGCGCTTATCACTTAGCGTGACACACTTTAAGTTTTGACCAATCAACAATGTTCTCGATATTTTTCCAATATAGCGGAAGTCATACCGAAAATCGTTAAATGACAGGCACGTCATCAGGAGATTGACGAATAAGTTTATTGAGGGATATAAAATAAACCTCATTTTTATATTGTAACTGACTTTTGAAAATAAACTTATTGTTATCATTATTATTAGTTTGAGACTTCAAGGTCACAGACAGGAATGATGAAACATTTTTTATTTCTTCAAATTATGACATTTTTGTAAACCAAACTCGCCCTAGTTCGTTCCGGAGTAACCGTTATTTAGTCGCGGTATTTTCCTGTCGCGGTATCAAATGGAACGTTCCATATCGGTAACAGTATTTCCCACCTCTACTATCAAGACAATCAATAGGTCTACATAAAAAGTATCTATTATAAGGCATATTTTTATGTCTTACCTTTTTCTCTGTCATTACGTAAAGATGCATGAGTTGTGAATCAAAATGTAAATCTTGATTGACCGGGGAACCCTCTTCCACAATTATATCGCCATATTCCAGGGCTGATGTTTGAGATTCTACTACAACCTGCAAAAAAATACTATAGTTAATTAACAGACTAACTTGCGTCCTCCCAAGGACTGCCCCGTCATCAGGTGACAACACTTTCTTTAATACTTAGGATAGTTGCTGCGGAGATTACCTTATTTCCAAATTTTTCTTCAAGGTTATCAGTTTCTTGCGAAATTATATCTATACATATATATTAAAAACATTGCGTTCTCTTGACCAAAATACTGGCCATGTTTATTAATGAAAACTTTTAAAATTTGGACTAATTCTTTAATATTTTTAACAATACAATGAAAATGAAATTAAACAATAGATACTTTTATTGGTTTTTGGTAAAAACAGAAATTCAGTATCGCGCCTAGTTTTTTGTAATTCGGGTCAAAAAAGTCGCTATTTTATATGGCAAACATGAAAGAAAAATCAACATGTTAAAACATATGTACATGTCTTTATTTTGTCATACGTCAGCTATTTTTTAACATATTTGCATCTACGACCTTCCAGCAAGTTTTAAAGTTGAGGTGTGTCCGCCATTTTGTTTTTTTCATCAAATATCAAAAATATGAGACCAGCGATCTCTCTTGATCCATGCTCTCTCAAACAAGATAAAAATCAATAAAATCGGTCTATTTATTAAAAAGTGATCACATAAAAACAAAATTCCAGCTTTTTTTAACAACCCCCTCATCTGTATGGATCTAAAATCTAAAGGTAATTTTCTGTGGTGAAAACTAAAACTTCCTGTAAAATATTACACGGCAGGATGATCAGTGACTTCATTAATATACCATCAAAGCAGGCACAAACATGTTTAGTGTGTACTTCTCGTAATGGTTATTGCTGTACATGCAATAGTGCAGAATTACCAATGTTTGCAATAATAATAACACATTACACTAAAAAATTTAGTTTTAGTCCTGACCTCATCCCTAACAGCCATATTTTGTGGCGAATATAACGTTGTTTAAATAGTAAATTATAGTCAGAATCAATAACAGTATCAAAATGTAATGCGAGATTGAATGATTAAATTTTAATATTACAGTCCAACGCTCTCCGGTATAGAATCTCATACAGTAATCAGAGCAATAGTATTGTGTACATATCCTCAAACCAACGTTTGTTTTACATATTATGCTAAATTATTGGTTTGTGTAACTAAATATGTTACGGCAATCTATCACTGTGAATATGCCTACTATGCAGGAGGGGAAGCAATGGTGTTAAAAATATTAATGGTTCCATAGAGACGCTGTCGAGCGATTCAAACAAAGGGATTCAAATTAAAAGGCCTACAAACTTAAATACAAAGGGTAACAGAACAGGAAAAAACATTGGCAAATTCGGTAAGAAGATTGAAAATACTGTTTTTGTTGATAAATTCATTTATAAAAATACAGTATTTTTTTTCGAGGACCCGTCTCTGCGCCGGATGCACTTAGGCCAGGTTTGGCCCCTTGTGCTGTCCTTGTTTGGTTGTTACACCCACTCCGTGATCCCAGTTCCTTGCACTAGTTTGTGTAGGTTAACTGAGAAGAGGGTAAGGATGTCCTCTGGTTAAAATTTTGGTTGCCCGAGTATTTGTTGCCTCTTCCGATCTAGCGACTCGCAATGGCAAACTATGTGCTGTACAGTTTCTCTGTCTTGTCCGCATAATCTGCAGTGAAGGTCTCCATTGTACAGTTGCATTCTGTGCAGATGGTTCTTGACAGCCATGTGTCCTATTAGAATTCCTGTAATGGTTCTCAGCTGGTTCCTATTCATTTGAAGCAGCTGTTTCGTAAGTCTTGGGTCTCGATCCCCAATGATTAGTGGTTGTAAGTAAAAATAAAACTGCTCTCTGGTGGTTCTAGAAGGAAATTGCACAGACAACTATTGGAGAAGATGCGGTGCTTTACAAAGGTTATTCATCAATTTAAAACCAAAAACTAAGTCAGACTGATTTCTGGACTTCCCAGGGAGCAAGTCCAAATTGTTTTCTAGTTACTTGATACACGGTACAGCTTAAAAATCTTGCAAATTTATTTTTCAAGCGTTTAATTCTATTCTTTTTCATAAAAAGGATTATAAAAATGATGTCAAAGCATTAATCGATATAAATTTGGCTAATCATGTGACGAAATGACCAGCACTGAATCGAGCAAATATTTGTTGGTGCATAGGTGCATTTATGTATATAATTTCTTCTTTTTTGTGCCTCCTACCATTAGCTCTTTTAGTCAATTTAATTAAACCATCATTGACGTTACGGCTAGTTTGCTAACGAGCTGAATTCGAAAAGTTAATGGATAAATTAATGAGGTTGCTATAAATTATATTAAGTTCTTATTTATATCTGCCTTCAGACTCCTTTAACTCTAAGTTTTTGTAGCATCGTCCATTTATAGTGAAAATTACATTCTACCTTTTTCTATTTCTCCCAACGTTTTTAATTTGGCAATTGTTGCGCGTTCAGACACTAGTTACGGTCTGTTAAGAGCTGACCGAGTGCCGAAAACAAAATTACAACCAGAATGAATTGGAAAGGGCCTTTTCAAAATTCGAATTAACATTCAATCCACGATAAATCGGGATAAAGAACGTGTGTTGGCCAAGAAAGTAAAAGGATAGAAAAACCGAAACTGAAATAAATATGAGAGTAAAAGAAACTTTAAGCTTTTGAGTATGTTACTAAATGTTTATATTTATTACTTATTGTTAGAATAACTACTACTCATAGAAGGGTTTATTATTCATTCATGCATAAGAGTAATAAATTAATACATAAGTGATTTAAATAAGGCGAAACCTCTGGTTTACAGCTATTTGATTATTTTTTTTTTAAAATCCTTGACTTCAGTGGCTGCTGGGTTGCAGCCCCCCCCCCCCCCCCCCCCCCGAGCCTACGAGCTCGTGGTGTCTAAACGTCTAATTGTAACTTAATTTTTCTACTCACGCTTGGACCCTTAATTTAAATTTTTAAATAATGTATTCTTGGCTTAGATTACAAAGGTCTTGTAGGAAACGTTGACTTTTTAAACTTTTCCTTCTAAAAGTTCTGTTTTATATACAGGTTAAGGTTTCGGACACATATCGTTTTAGTTATTGATTTATGATGTAATTTTATAAGAAAAAGTAAAAATAGTAGTATTTTATAGTATTTTCTATTATATACTTGTCTGTTCCGTTTTCCCTTTTTTAGAGCTATTTTAAATCAACAAAAATATAACCCAATGCAATAAAATATTTTTACAACAAAAACAAAAAACAATTAGGTAGGTATTTCTTTTAAAGAAAAAAATTAAAGTAAAAATTTTAATTGATACATTTTTTATTGAAGAAGTGTGATAATTTATAATTTAAAAAAAATAGTGCGGGAAGAAACGAGAATGCTTTATTAAGAATATACAAAACGGCATTTAAGAAGGAGTATTTCAAAACCTAAGCATTTGCACCAAAAACTGCTTTTAGATCTACGCTCCTAAAATACATGATTTCTATAAAAATAATCAATTTTGGTGTGATGAGCGATATTTACTTTATTTTTAATCATGAAAAACCGAGCCCGAAAAACGCTGGTTAGAGTCATACATAAATGTACTCTTATGTTAAAATTTTGCATTGACACCACGAAAAATATGTCCTTCATCATCGCTACGCAGGTGAAGAACTGTTTCTATGATTAAATTAAATATGAACTGTTTCTATGATTAAATTAAATATAAGTGCCATTGAAATAAAAGAAATTAAATTTATTTTAATATTTCCTAGTTACTGATTGGATAATACATAATCATTTGCTTAAAACAATATGTAATTTATTTAAATTACAGTACTATTATATAAATTATTTATGCTCTTGATAAAATTGTTTTTTGGTTTTATAGTCAATCTTAAAGTTTATCGGTTTTTAACATATACTGTAATTGGAAAAACACAAGTCTTAATTGACTTAACAATATTTTCTTAAACAGGTCAATATTAAATGTATAAATAATCAAAATATTTTAACATTATTGATTTAAATATAATTTATGGTTTTAGGCTTATATTTTATTGAAACAATTTAAAGGCAGTCATACTATTATTGGTATTAATATAATTTTTTTAAGTGTAAGTTCCAAACATCTTATTCTTTCTCTTAGCAGGTCTTAATTCTCCTGTTTATTCTTCTTTTAAAGTACCCTTACCAGCTTTTCCAGTACATTTATTTCTATAGTTGAGTTTAAGGTTACGATTTTCTTGCAGCAAATTAATCTCGGCGAATCGATGAATTTCAGTCTTCCTGCGAAATCTCTTTCGGCACAAAATCCATGAAATATTTTGCCACAGTTAATACACCCTGCGTAACTGCATTGGCGGTTTTATGGCACGCAAACTAATTTATTTTAGGCGCTCCGCTTCTTGATCATCACACGACGCCATTTTTTGTGTGTCTTTTACACAATTACATTAATAATAAATACATAAACCTTTATTAGGAATCATAAATAAATATTATATAAATATATGGTAGATGAATGATAAACTCGGAATTTCTGTCAGTGGAGGTGAACATTTTCTGAAAAATGAAAAGAAAAGCAAATATGTTGTACGAATCAGAATTTTTAGTGTATAAGCTTCATAACCTTGCAATCAACAAATACCAACAATGGAGTGTTATGCACATTCTCCCTCGCATAGGAATTGAAGTTCATATAAGGGTTATAAATACCTTTTCTTTTATGTTGTAAAATTTACCTATAGATGTAAAGCTACGCTGAAAAGCCTATGCCAAACAGCAACAAAGGAAACAGAACATTAAATATAAGAAAAAGTATTGGCTGATAAAGTCTTTCCACTCTGCCTCTATTTTCCAACAATTCCTTATTTTATAAAGACGAAAAAACCAACGTGTAAGGATAGATAGGGCAGCAAACTGAGGTATTCAAACGTTATTTGAATATTACAGATTCTTCTGAAATTGAAGTTGGGAAGTGGAAAATAAAATTAAAGATTTTCCAGTTACTACACCTATTTAATTAAATATGTTATGCGAAAATCAGTAGGTTATTGTATTAATTATTTATTGTAAGAGGTAACCATTCCTAGTATTCCTCATTATTTATATTATTGTTTTTTTCTTAACCAAAACCTATCTCTTGTACTTTTAGCCTTTTAAAAATTAAACTTGGTGATAAGGATGTGCTTTACATTACCTTTTATAAAATTCTATACGAATTGCTTAATAAATTACCCAATAAAGACTTAGCAAATGATATATTTTAAAAGAAACTTCAGATTTTATGATATAAAGGCAAATAATTTTGAGAATGATAGTCGAGTATAACCGACCATAGAGCTATAAGTTATGGCTAGACCCAAAGGCATAAGTTATATCGTTGTGGTTAGAATTTGCATAACTTCTGTCTTCACAATCGTCGTCTATTAGATTATGTAATAAAATATA
Source organism: Polydrusus cervinus (assembly GCA_935413205.1). Taxonomy (NCBI): domain Eukaryota; kingdom Metazoa; phylum Arthropoda; class Insecta; order Coleoptera; family Curculionidae; genus Polydrusus; species Polydrusus cervinus. The sequence continues at coordinate 11,718,861 of OW284520.1, read as the reverse complement.
ATATCTTGTTACCGTTGATCCTTTTCGTATCTGAACCCAAGAAAGGGATAAATGATGTTCGTAGAAAACAGGGAAATGACCCAGACACTTTCTTCTTTTACAGAAGGAAGGATTCATTGGATTTAATAAAACAAAATGATTGCTAGGGTCTTAGAAATCAATAAAAGTGTTACAAAGTAACAAAAAATACAAAATTTCACAAAGTATAACTGCTTCTAATTAATCGTATTAAAATTAACAAACCAAAATTTTTTATGAAAATACAATTAGTGGTAATACATCCCTTGAGTGTAGCTTGAATAAAATATTTTAAAACGAAAAAATATCAAAAAATTCAGAATATACCATGGGCATTCGAAATTCATTTGGTTTTATTAATTTTTTTTTGAAACAACTTTTATCTACATCGTCCTCCCTTCTTTGTTTGCGGAAAAAATACGGAAATACGGGTGCCTTTATTTTTAGTTTGGTGCACTTTTTTCGTCCCATCATGAATTTACCCCTCTTTTGGGGGTAGAAACCGCCCCCCCAACTTTTTTTTCTCAAATGTAAAGGTATGTGTTGCAATAGCTCGTTGGAAAGGGCATAAAAAAAGGAATACAACCCACTATTTACTCTTACATTTTGGTAATGTAGAAAGCCAGAAAAAAATAAGAACTGAACAATTAATTAACACTACAATTTTGGTTTTGCCAGCGCAGACTGTTTAATATTATTGATCTGGTTGTTTGTTCACTTGATGCCGCATTCCAATGGTTACTTTATTTTCGGTTTAGAAGAAGTGAATACTAGATTAGGGTTTTGTCAAGAAAAAAATGGGCAACATTTCCAACAATTTTTACAATAAAAAAAATTGCGTCTAGATTACCGAAATGCAAAAGTAAATAGTGGGTTGTATTTCTTTTTTTATGCCCTTTCCAACGAGGTATCGCAATACATACCTTTATATTTTAGAAAAAAAAGTTGGGGGCGGTTTATACCCTTAAAAGAGGGGTAAACTTCATGACGGAACGAAAAAAGTGTACCAAACTAAAAATAAAGGCACCTGTGTTTCCGTACTTTCTCCGCAAATAAAGAGGCTTTCTAATACTGAATTTATTCCAGTTAAAAATTCCACCCTGTATGAAGAACCCGCTACAATGATACAAATATTAAATGTTCAATAAGTAAAAATCTCTTCTGGAAGTGAAAAATGTAGATATTCCACTAGATTTTACAAAAGAATATTATAAAATGCAAACAAAACTGCATTTTTGCCGTTGCATTATCGGACAGATTCAGATCTTATATTCGCAGCTCCACGATCAAAATTAATATTATTACAATAATATGTAGGTATTGTGGTTTCGTTCGAAAGTATCGCATAACTAAGTTTTAAAATTGAAAATTAAAGGAGGAGATTGATGAAATTTATTTTTTTCTGGTCTGGGGTCCCGGGCGGAAATGTAAATTTATATTTTACCATTATGGCATACAAATATTGTGGAATTTTAATTTTTCTTTTCGGCTGCCCACGAAAAAGGTTGGTAATATTAAAAAGTTAAATTATCAAAAATATCGTATTGTACTTTTGTTTCATTGTAAAAAACGAAACATTTTCTAGGGCTCTTAGTACCTACATACATACATATGTGGGGTTCAATATAATAATGTGCTCATATATATGAGAATTATCAAATTAACTACAATAAAAACATACAACTATGCAATTTCATGTATTACAATTTACAATTAAAATGCTTTCTTTAACTTTTACTTTTTCTTCAAGATAAATATTTCTGTTGCTAACACTAACTGATTTTAATGAAAATAACGAAACATTTTTACCCAGGACAGTACCTTGTTAATAAATCAGCGTGGCGTTTAAAAATGAATAATTGAAACATCTTTAAAAACTCAGGCGTGTTAGTTAAACTACTTAGAATTTTAAATCTTCTATTTAGTAAAAATATGTCACAAGGAGTAAGAACACAAAAAAGGAATGGTTTAGGATAAGTGGATGATAAATTGGGAACTTGTTTTATTTTTAGCTATTATGCATAAATTTAATATGACGGAAATAAATACGGTGTTTAGTGAATAACAGACTATTTTTTAACTTGACAACTGGGTGTGGTAAGAATAGGTAACAACGCATGCATATGTCATGGTATCATATTTCTCTTAAATTGGTTATAAATGTATAAGGTATTTTTGATTTTATGATGTATAAATATGATATTGTTGATAATCTTAAAAGGTGTCAAGTATCAATGAACACAAAATCCTTAAATTAAAGTATAAGTTTATAAAGCTTCATTTTATACTTTGATTAGCTGTAAAAAAATTCAATGGTCCATAAAAAGCCTTAATGATTCTTTAAGAGCCGAGCATTGTTCTATCATTAGTTTTCTAAAGCGTTAAAAAAATAAAAATTAAAAATGCTTAACAAAAAATATTTCAGTTTCACATAAAAACGTAATCGATTTAAGGTTCTTTAAAGCCTGTTTAGTAAAGTTGTAGAGAAAAATAAACGATATTTATACTGAACTTTTGATTTATAGTATAGCAATTTATTAATTTATTATTATCAATTTAATCCTAAACATATGTCTATTTTTTTAAAGTAAACTAAAACTAAAATAGTATTCAAAATAAAGTTAAACTTTAACATACAAAAAATATTTACCAAGCAACGGGAAAATTTTAAAGTTTTAAAAATCTGTTAAATTAATTTTTAGGTAGAAACTTTTTACAAAAATTTGTTAACTTATAGTATCCATTTAGATGCTTTTAGTTTCATTTTTTTCAAGCACCCGACAATAAAATCTTTAACAAATTATGTAAATTTAAAAAATTTAAAGTTAAAAATTGAATGTGTAAATAGAAAGATACAAATTCTATTTTAAATACAAGTTCTAACAGATAGAGAAGTAGTTAATGTTAGTAGAGTTAAGTTCTAAAATCTGATCTCTGTCCGACCCCATATTAAAGTTTAATATTCCGTAGATTTTGGGTCTCCTTTCAAGTCTTTGATGTTTTATTTTTTATTATTTGTTACCCAAAATACATGTTTGTGAACATTTTTAAAGATGTATAAGACTAAAGACCTTTAAAAAAATAAATCATAGCCTTGAAAAATGTTCTAGTTTTTAATTAAAAACCACTGAAACTATTAAATTAATTTCTATATACAGGGTTATTTCTAAAGTAAGAAGACTGGCGAAAAATGTTAAACGCAAAAGTTTTAAAGCATTAAACATCTATTACGAAGAAGAGAAATAAATTATACAGCAGTGGCGGTTCGACAAAAAAAAAAGGAAAGTTTTTCGACAATATTAAATATTAATGTACCAAGGCAGCTACCATTTTAACCCTTAAAAAATAGTTATGTTCGAATTAATAATATTAATTTAATCCGAATGTAGCTATGCATAATAGGGTCACGGTTAACTCCGATGGACAATAATTATATACACTCGCGCATTTTGGCGCGCCCCAGCGACCGTGTCCGTTAGCTCAAAGCAAGTGAAGACCCAACGCCCAACATAGCTTTGATATTCACCGTTTCTATGGTTACGTGATGTCAGTCACGCAAACAGCATGTAACAATTTGCATGATGATTAAGGGCAATTTAAAAATAGATCAGTCGTATGCACCATTGTTGTAACTTTGGTTTGCTTAACCTTAAGGTATTTATTTTGAGGCTTCGCGAAACTGATAGATATCGGTTTTATGTGATTTACTGAGTGATTAAAAAATGTTGTTTTTATTTTTTAGTTAATTCAGTAGTGTACGTACGTAATTAGTTGTATGTTTTAAAAATGAACCAAATTAATGACATAGTTTGTAATTTGTTGAAAACTCCATTCAGTCGTTGGACAGATGAAGATAAAAGAGACGTTTTGTTATATGAGTTTTAGTCAATGTTGGTTTAAGTACCCGCACTATACCTAACTAAAAGGTAAATTGCGTTATGTAATTAAATAACCTAGGAATTAATAAGCCATATTCAAAGCATCCCATGCAAGCATAGGCGCTGTTGAGGCCTAAAAAATATAGTAAATAAACTTAATTATAATGTGAACATTTATTAAACATAGAGAGGCTAATGGTAGTATGGTATAAGAGGACCTGAAAAGTTAAATAGAAAAGAAGAAGAGACAAGCAAGGAAGAAAGAAAAAGGTAACATAGGAAATTTAAAGAGATGAATGAGCAACGGCACGAAGAGCCCATTTTTATATCAATATAATATAGCAATATAAAATGTTTATGTAATGTATAAGCTAATGATGAAGAAATCTTAATTTTCTTTTTAAATGCACAGATGCTTGCAATAAATTTTAAAAAAATGTTTGTTATGAGAGGGAATGGTAAGAGTAAGTTGTCGACGAATATTTAAGTTATGTATATTAGTTTTAAACCTAATTCTGCTATACAGATATGGGACTTTTCAAATTTAATAATTTTATAAAAAAAGCATAGTGAATGCAGAGTACGCCTGTCAAACATACTTAACCAACCCAGTTCGATCAGTTTATGTAAGATTCTCTCTCTACGACATATCCCACAAGCTAATATCATACAGGAGTTTTGTATTTTTTGTATTCGTCTGCTATCAATAGCGTCCAGAAAGGGAACATAAATGTGATCGTCAAAATTAAAGTGGGAGGGAATCACTCAACATTGCCTTAGTTTTTTGAGATAAATATTGCCTATGAAAATATAAACTTTTTAAAACTGAAAATGCTTTTTCTGTGTAAAACAAGATTTAGGTTTTTAGCAGAGTTTTTAAAGGAAATTGAATCTTGCCCCAAGTTTAGTTTAATACTATTTAGTAAATAATTTCTTACTACTTAACTAGTAAATTTTCTTCCTATTTCCTATTCTGTAACGAGTTCCGCTTTATACGTAATTGTCGAACTTATAAAATGAAAAAATATTTTCAGTTAAGAACTAAAATACTAAACGTGTTTTTTAATTTCCAGCAGTTTTTATTTAAAATGTTGTATAAATACAGCCAAGAGTGTTATGGAAGAAAGAATTTTCTATCTATCAATAGTAGGTACAGGTGCTGTATATTTTCTAAATATGAACAGCAAAACTGGGTTGTAAAAAGTAATTTTAAAATATAAATTTCAGATATGAATATTAACAATACCTACCTTTAAAAAATGATAAATATAATGTGTAAAAATTTACTTTTTTTTAACCGTCTAAAAAGTAGGGTAAGGACCCCTAAAATCTACCCATATGCGCTACACGCCAATGAAAAACCCAATTATCATAAATACGGCAACGCTCTATGCTGCGCCGGCTGATGGTAAAACGGTATGCAAACAAAAGCAATTATAATAAAATGGCGTTTTTAAACCTGTCGCGCTTTAAAATTATTTTAGTTTTTTTTAAGTAGTTTTAGTGGAAAGTATAGCTTGAAATAACAATCGCTTCGTGTCTTTTATAACAACGAACATTCCTACAGAAAATGGGTTCGTAAGCAGTTCAAAAAGTTTCTTAGTTCTCCCAGCGGTCCCTCCGCATAAACGGGTAGTTTTGTATTAAGTTTTAATCGTACATTAGATTTATAACGATTTATTTATTAAGGTTGTACATTTTGTGCCGATCTCGAATATTTGAGGTAGGTTTAATTTTTATTTCCCTTTATACATTCAACAATCAAGTGTTTACTTGTTATTTCATTCCTTGCGACTGTGTTTATAAATCTACCAGCAGCGAACGACCTATAAAATTTAAATGACAAACAATGGTGAATTTTCTTGCTTACTACAGCAAAGAGATTTTAAAAAATATTTTTATATCTGCATATACAGGGTGTTCCTTAATGACGTGCTAATATTTTAGGGTGTGATTTCTCAAGTCATTTTATAAAGAAAAGTTCATATAAACATATTATGTCCTAAACGGCTTAAATTTTTTGCTACAGGGTGTTGAGTTTTATTTTTTTTTAATGCGTTTTTTGTAATATCTCCGAAAGTACTTTAGATAATATTTTCAATTTTGGCATGTGCTAATATGGCATAAAACCACATGACTAGTTATAAAAGTTATTATTTTTCGCAAACATGTCCTCTGATATTTTTTAGAAAAAAAGTGGTACGCCACTGACATTTTTCCAGGTGGATATTATTTCTGATTAGCCTGGTTAATTCTGCCTAAAAATGGTCTCTTGCGTTTTTCTCCTCAGGCACACCGTTCTTAATTAAAATAATTTAATTAAATTAGCTTCATACATGCCTATTAAGTGAAGGTGGTCATTTCCAACAATTTTTATAAAACAAGATTTTGCATTATCAATGTTAATAAAAATAAATAGTACAGCTAATTTAATTTATGTATTTTAATTAATAACGGTGTGCCTGAGGAGAAAAACGCAAGATACCATTTTTAGGCAGAATTAACCAGGCTAATCAGAAATAATATCCACATGGAAAAATGTCAGTGGAGTACCTTTTTTTTCTAAAAACTATCAGAGGACATGTTTGCAGGGACGCCACTGGTGGGACAAAAAAATAACTTTTATAACTAAAACATGTGGTTTTATGTCATATTAGCAAATGCCAAAATTGAAAATATGTATTATCTAAAGTACTTTCGAAGATATTACAAAAAACGCATTAAAAAAAAATAAAATTCATATGCATATGTTTATATGAACTTTTCTTCATAAAATGACTTTGGAAATCACACCCTAAAATATTAACACGTCATTAAGGAACACCCTGTATATAGTTCGTCCTTTATTTACAAGATGAAACAATTTTAGAAACGAATGAAGTACCTATGCATGTATTTTCAACGAGTTTTACACTACGCATACTTTTGTCGGGACCTGTATTTGTTTTGTTTGTAAAAACAGAATAAATCGACAAGATAGACATTGATCCTTACAATTTTTATAAACAGACTGCAAATATATTTTTCCTGGATGGGGTTTTATAAAGCGCGTTGCCCTATTCCCATATGATCGCCTTTAAATTGGTTTTTGAGTCTGTAGCTGCTGGAACTGTCTTCTAAAACAAAGGTCTGTAAATCCGTTTTCTATCGAACTAATATATTTCATGGTTGTTTCTTTTGTGATATGTATACACCGACATGTAAAGACGGTTACTCTCTAATATGATTTAATGTTATACAGAATTAAAATGTTTGTTTTTCTTGGGTTTTCGGTCACTCTTGAATAAAAGATTTTTCTTTATAAGGGGTTAACGTTTCGGTTTTATTAGGAAACCATCATCAGAACTATTTTAGTATAGTGAATTTTAAACGAACTTTGGGCGTGGCCCCGAACATTTTTCGTCTGCGGCGCTTTTCCGCCTTCTTCACTAGGTACAATTTCATGGAATACATGATTGTAGTCCCGACTGTCCCTTTCTCCAGAAAAAAATATTCCTACTTACGCACATTGAGCCCCCCCCCAGCATATTTTCTGGCTACGCCACTGATGGGCGGTTCCAAACTCAATGAAAAACAACCATCTTCAAAAAAACTCAAAAAGCGTGAAATAATAAGTATTATTAGGACGTGACAATAAACTGGCAGTAATAATACTTGAGCTTGAGAATTAACTGACTAGTTTGTTTATTCCATGATGTTGAAATTGGAGCAAATCAGTAAGTAAAGTGTTATGAACTTATTGACAATGTTTGCGCTGATTATATGAAACGTTTAGAATAAACAAACTATACTAGAAAATCACAAATAGCTCAGTGACGTATCCCATCGATTACTGACACTGAAGCACAAAACCAACACAAAGACAAGAAAAAGGTACCGTTTGGGGTATTATAGACCTTACCATTATTCCAGTGAAAGAAATGCCGAGATTATCATTACTCTATCGTAATCGTACATTACATTTATTTAATATAAACATAAATATGTTTTGTTTATAAAATATTTAGAGCCCAAAAATATGTATTATACTTACAAAATTGTCGGGTATTGGTGCGCACCTAAGCCAAAATTGTAATATTTCCGAAATGACAATAGATTGGACTTCTAGGTTCGCTATCAAGAGTCTTTAACGATTTGGCTTTAATATTCTGTAATTAATTTTAAATAAAAATGCACACTGTGACTTAAAAATTCAAAATTTCGAAAAATGACACTGCGCACAATTACCCGACGTATGCGGCTAATGGTGCGCATGGATAGGATAATCGTGCGCATTGAAAAGGGAAACGAATAAAATAATTTATTGAAGCTAAGATTATACTTATTTATTCTTATAGCCTGAATTATGATTTCTGGATTCCATTGCGCCTTTCTTATTTTACGTTGGTATTTCGGCATCTGCAAAAATGCAAAATATTATAATCTAATTTTTTATTCTCTATCTAAAAGTCACAACTTCCGGTTTAACATGTTTAACCGTTAAAACCAATGTTTTGGTTTAACATGGTTAATCGGAAGTTGGTTTCTTTGGATAGAGAATAAAAAACTAAGATAGGGAGGTAAAAACCATTTTTCTCTAAGATGAACCGTTCCAATGTTACAGCCTGTCAAAGTCTGAAAATGCCATATTTTAAACATCAATATCTTAAAAACTATTAAATTTAGACATATGGCATTTACAAAATAAGCGTAGAATTTTGCGGGGAATCAGAAAATATTATAAAATATAGGGTGTTAAATTTAAAAAAGAAGTTTATTGCGTCCCACTTTTTTGAGCAACCCTGTATAATGTAAAATATTTTTAAAATATGCTGCTTTTAAGTCTATACCTCATGCCGGTATAGCATTTTTAAAGCAAGTTTCTCGGTAGTGATTTAATCTTTCATCCCCGCTTCGTTGGCGGACCCGGTATCCTTATTATAATTAAAACAATGTTTTGTTGTGGTGAGCGCGACAATCCTTTCCTTTCCTATCTTAACCGTGTATAAAATGGTATCAGTCGCTTGTCGCAGTTATCGGAGACATACTTTGGGTGATTCGTACGATAAATATTTTAAAAATAGTTTCAGGCATCACAAAATATCACAGATAATCGTTAATTCAACGAATTCAAATTTTAAATCACCGGATAGCCAAAGGCTTAAACGTTATATCAGCGAAGGGCAAAAAATGGATTTATTTTACATGCATGATGAACTTTTAAACCTATTTGGTAAAAATCAAAATGCAGAATAAATTTGCTTCGTGAAACGTAAATTAATCCTCATAAAGTTCCCTTTAATAAAATAAATTATTGGAGTAGAAACATACGTTTTTTGAAATCTTGATGTACCGGTCCTGTGAACTAGGCATAACAGAGAATCCTCGAGGTCTGTCGGAGTTAATGGAATTAACGTGCATTTAATTAGTTGTTGAGAATGAAAATATTTATCATATATAATTTGATTTAGATTAAATTAAACTTCATTTATTAACTTGCCTAACTTTCAGAATATACCCAAACTTGTCTTGACGTTCTCTGAAACGTACAAACTTATTTTAATATCATTTGAAGGTTCTAGTTACATCATTTTACAATTAAGCTTATCTTTCTTTGTCTGCTGACCCTAAAGCTGCTTTTGATGATTTATAATCTTAGAATAAGTAAAATTTTACATATCTAAACATAATAGCGCATCATCCTAATATCAAGTCAAAAACGAGCATTTTTTTACAAATTATAATAAATGCAGAACAACTAGATATGGAAATATACGCGGTTGCACAAATTAAAATGCAAAGTAATCCATTTTTATTTATCTTGGTTTTAAGATGAACCCATGCCCTTTACAATCGAGTACAGGGGCATTAAATAGCAAGCAGAAATAAATAGAAAGCTTTACTAATTAACACGTTAGAAATAGGGAAATAACATGTTTAGTAACGTCTGGTCTCGAGACAGTCAAAGACAAGCAGTTAGGCAGTTGCAAATCCTCGCCTGGGGTGAAATTCGGTCTAAATCCAGTGCGCGTACACGTCCCAAGATATCACACAGAGCCGACTAATTATCAAAGTATCAATTGCTTCCAGCTAAAATCCCTTCACCCCGACATATCGATACGAAGCAGTCGATCACAGCCCATACGCCTAAACAAGGGGATTTGTACAATTTGTTTTCGCGTCTGATGTTAGTTGCCACGTTGCCTTCTAAGCCCCTACGACTGTCGTGGCTCGGCGTGGTGGCATTCCAGATTTAAATATTTTATTTTCCGATATACATTTTTAAATCCTCCCACTGAATCTTGGATTCTCAACAAATTTCCCTTCTTAAATAGAATTCTTTGAAATTATAATTTGAGTGATATTATCGGATTCCTGATAAAAAGACGTACATATCTTACTTCTAGCAAAAAAAAACTTGATTGAAATCCGTTCCTGTGTATATATTTGGGACATAACACTTTCAGATATCAAAGTCAAAATATGCTTTAATGGAAGAAAGAAATATCTTTATTCTAAAAACTTGACCATAACCCTAGATAAAATATTAAAATCTATGTTGGAAAACCCACTCACCCTACTGTAGAAGATTAATCTTTACTACAGGGCGAAATCCTTTGTAGCACTGTATATTCCTTATCCTGAGAGGAATATGGTTATTTTTTAATAGAAAATGATATAACGTGTATGCAAGTTTATCCTTTTTACTCCCCCAGAGGTTCTTGGTCCTCGGCGCCCCTCTCTCTAGGTCCCGATTTAGGATTCACTAATAGCATACTGCATTCTCTTTATCCACAGTCCCGAGCATACTTTTTTTATTAAGCCCGAACCGCCACAGTCGAATGCCAATAACTCACCATGGAGCTACTGCCGAGGTATACATTTTTTACTCATAAATATAATGGAATTTAGATGAAACCCCGGTATATTTACTACTGTAATGATTTCAATTGTATCCAATTATGAAAAACTTTATTTACCTTTTTTAGATGTCCAGTGCTTGTACCGATAAACACCACTGTAAAATCGCCAGTTGATGTAGCCACCACAGCAGTTAATCTGGTGTTAAACAAAAGAACTGGTATAGCGGATACGGGTTGTTCCCCACCAAGAGGAGTATTAACATCCAGACCACAAAAATCTTCTCCGATTGTTGACAGTTTCTGAAAAGAAAAAATAAATTAATAACTTGTCATATAATGAAAAGGGATAATTTTATTTAATTTTTTTTTACATTTATTAAAAAAAGATGGTTGAAGCTTTTGTTCTATACAGTGTACAGGTCTAGGTTCTAGGTTAAAGTATAGTCTTTGCATTCTACCTTTTAGATATTTCTACCAAGAAAAAATAACATAATGTGACTTATTTTAACTCTGAACTTCCTGGGCATCACCATTTTGCTTTAATATCTATGGGTATTCTAGACTCTAATTCGTACGCTAAATCTGGTAATTTGATTTTACGCAATCGCTTTCTGGAGAAAAAAAAATGTTATTTCAATCCCAATCCGATTTTTAATTTAAGCTGATAAGTGGAAAAGGGTGTTTATTTGTAAAGTAGTGAATGCAAGACGCTATCAGACGTCGCGAAATGTAAAATGATTATGAGATGAAATAAATTTAAAAGTGGAATAAGATCTTTTCTACATTGAATAAAAGTTTTAGCTGATAAAGGAAAAAGTGCCAAAGCGGATTGGCATTGCTGATTATACAGAAGTGAAACACTTTAAATCGATCCGATCGGTAATGACTACGTTGGCGTGCAAACACATTAAAATAACCGATCGGTATTTTTGCAGATTTATTCGAAATTATACGAAATTACACAGTTCGATTCGTTCTGCATTCGGTTCCAATACAATTTTGCCCGAGAGCCAAAGTTTTGTGTAAAATTTACACGAAAATCCTTTTACCTAATAACACATAATATAAATATTTTAATTTTGCATGATTTTTATTTTATTATTTCCACGAAGAAAGAAGAAAACCCGAACAGATAGAAGATTATACCTTTGGAGATTGTCTAATTAAGTCTTTAATAAGGATAATGTGTTTTCATGAATGTAGGAATGTTTACAGAGAAGGGTTCATCTATAGAAAAGTTATGTATGCATAGGTCAAGTGGAAAGTAGGTTACATTTAACCTTCCACGGCGACCATTCGGTTTATTGTGGTTCATACCTTGGGCTTGATTTCTCCAAGTAGGACTAGCTTTTTAGGGAAGCTGATTATAAAAGTGAGAGAGTCATTTTTTAGATTTTCCGGAAGCATAGTTGCTTTGTTACATAGCGTAAACCTGATTCATCGCGCTGTGTGGCAGGTGCACAGTATGGGTTCCGCTGTCTTCCATGCAGAGCCATTATTCGTCATTTTTCGCGAGACCAATTGTGTGCCAATTGTATCGCAATTTTCGATGACCATTGTACTTTCTTACTGGTACTTTAAGATGTGTTCTGTGATCTGTTGACCCCAAGTTATTTGTCAGTTAACTGTTGGTTTGTGGCAGCTATTTATGAATGCCTTTAAGTCTTTATAATGCCTGATAAGTTCATCCAGTGCGTTTTCCAGTTATCTATTACTATGGCCAGAATTATTCCTTTGGCTATAGCATGTGGCATATTTATTACCGGCTCAGGTCTAATGAATTTCCATGATGCTCTTCTTTTAGCGAGTAGATTGAAAGGCCTCGTTACCATTCAGTGTCATGTGTCCTGTTATCCATACTAAGGTAATGTTGTTATTTAAGCTAAGTTCGGATAGTACCTCACGTCAGCTCCATACCGTTTTTGAGGTGCACCATCTCGATTCAGGAGCTTTTAAAGAGGCTTGACTGCCAAAGAACATTTTTAATTTTTGTTTAATAGCAGTCTTGCACACATTTCAATGGTATACACCTATACCTGGAATGTTCATAGTTGCCAGAGATCCTAGGCTGTAAGGTAGCTCGGTTTTGGGGTGTAAACGATACATTTCGGCTTTAATGCTTTTTTTGCTCTTGGAGCCTTCAATGAATAAGCTAAGTTCCATCCTTGGTAAGTTAGGACCATTGCTGATCCATTCTTCTATTTCTGGAATAGCGAGAGTGTAGGTCGGGTTATTATTGGTCTCTTTTGTCGTGTCATCTGAGGTCATTTCCAGGAACCTGTTAAGACATAGTATGCTCCAGTAGTTTGGTGCCCCTTAAGACATACTGATATCAGCACGTAAGCTAAACTCTATTGTACTATGTATTAAACAGAACGTATAAATTTAGGTTGGCAGCTTAAATATCCTTGCACATACAGGATGATTTCTAAGGTGATACTTCTTTTTTAGCTGTGTATAGAAGGTATTAAAATAAACAACATTTTCAAATACCTTTTTTTAAAAAACTTTAAAATAGGCGAGATACAGAAGTAAAAAATCTAAGTGCGAGCCTGGTCATCAAAACGTAGCCTGCTATACTTTATGTTGTTTTTGTCTTCTTAGTCATGCAATTTACGGGTCGGTGGCAAGTTATTTATTTGGCAATCCGCTGCGTGTGTTTTCTGAAGCAAGTTAATTTTAAATTGGTGACACGTGAAAATTGTAAAATTTAAAAACAATGAACTAGTAGATATGGTGATAATTTACGGTAAGTGTCGTCAAAGTGCGGCTGCTGCTTCGAGATCATATACGCAGAACGCTTTCCCTTGCGGGCTGATCCTACACCCCGAAGTTTTCATACTGTTATTCAACGGGCAAGTGAGGCAGAACCGTATTTCATCCATAGTGTATTAAAGGAATGTAAGTACTTTATTTTTTAGTTTTTTGAAAAAAGATATTTTAAAATGTTGTTTATTTTATTGCCTTGTATACACAGCTAAAAAGAAGTATAAACTTAGGAACCACCCTGTATATAAAAAAAAATTAAGACTAACAAAATGAAGAACTGCAATGTTATAAATAAAATATTCTTAAATAGTGTTTAAGCTCTAAGCTCTCACCGAGCTTAAATTGTAAAAGTTTAGACTAAAATTTGCGTCGTATGTTTGAGATGGAAATGAATCTAATGAAATGTTGGAGACGAGCAGATCTATAAAATAAAATTGAAAATAAAGTGCAAAACAATGTTTAACGATCAATATAACTCAAAAAAATCAGTAACACATTCCGGAATATATAGCAATAAAAAGAATTTGCATTTAGTTTTATGCTTCACATATACAACGTCATAAATCTACATTCAAAAAAACATAAAAATGAAAAAATATAAATTTCAGCGGTGCCATTAGTTGTTTGGGTTCGACCTACCAAATTAAACAATGCAATGCTATTTAAAACCAAAAAAGAAGAAATTTACAATACATTTTTGCCGTTAATTTTCAGACTCAGTTTGCCATAAAATATTGTCCGGTAATTTTAATTGTCAACAGTAAATATACACCGTTTAGAGAAAATGTTTATTTCTATCAACAAACAAATAGATCTAATATAAATATGATTAATATTATAAACAAGAAATTCAACTCTATTATTTAATAGTAAGAAAATTTTTAATTATATAAGTCTTGGTTTGAGGCAAAAACATATATTGTAAACCAGAGCTACATGGTGGCGGGTGGCGTTAAAAATTTTTTTTTAGGAAATAGTATATTACAGAACAAGTGATAAAAGAGATACTATTCAAACGAGGAGATATTAAGTACGAGGCGTTAGCCAAGTGTGGAAATTCTTATAGTTTTAGAATAATCACTTTTACACGAGTAATGTACATTATTTTTCCTACGACCACAAAGAATTATTAAAAAAGCCTTTGATTTTTGAAAAAAAATATATCAACACTAGTGTGGAAATTAGCATACTTAGGATTATGTTTCACTTAATATCTGGTTTCATAGTCTGTCAATAGACTTTTCCTTTATTTGTAGTTTAACTTTTTCTATTTTTTATATTTTATATAATATCATAGAAAGAACTAATCCTGGATTGACTTCTAAATTAACCAGAATGAAATCTTTTAAATTTAATCAAGGAAAGATGCATTAAACATAAATTTAAAAAATCCACCCAACAAGGAAGATTTCAATTCAAAATAATTCTATAAATTATTTAATATTTTTATAAAAAAAAAAGTCATACGGGGATGGGATTTGAACCTGTTACCTTGCGATCTGTAGGTTAGAGCTCTATTCTCTACGCTATCGCCACTGATAAAGATTTGTTGTTTAATATATGACACTCTCTTCAGCACGATTTGTTTTTTCTGGTAATGGATTTTCCAGTATATTATTAACATTATTTATAATTTCAGATGACGTATTTTCACACTCTAATTCTGAATCACTCGACAAATACATGATAAATAAGTTGAACACTTTACAATTACTGCTTTCTAAAATTTGTTTTTTTTTAATTTAGGGTGGTCTGTCAAATTGGCATCATATGTTTAAATTAAATAGTGTGCCTTGTATTTCACCACTAGTGTTAAAATGCTTTTTTTCAACACGCGTGTGATATATGGCGCTTTCTAGCCAAATTAACCGTGCCTTTTTTCTTATTTTCATAGGTGGTCGTAGGAAAAATATTACTTATCAACATTTTATCGTCAAAAGGTTAAAAGAAAAAGTAGAACTAAGCTGTAGACAAATTAAACAAGAATTCTTATTGGGCAATATTTAACGCGCTAATGTTTCAAGGAGAACGTGCATATCCTGGTATTAAATGAATCATTGTATATTTACATGCGCAAAAAAGCTGCAGTAAAACAGCGTAATCAACTTCTTAATTTATACGTTAAACAGGTGTTGCTGTACCGATAAAGTTTTCCAACAAAACGTAAAACAAACATTGTAAAAACGTTGACAAGGCCGATCTATATAATTTAAATGTTACAACAAACGGTGCAGCTTAAATTTTACGCAACGGTTAATATATTTTTTTTTTAATTTCTGGTTCTAGTCAATGAAAGTGAAAGTAAATCCTGCATAAATATGAATTTATTAGTTTATGAATGCAGAATTACAAATAACTTTATTGGAAGTTGGAAATAAAGATTAGTATATTATTTGCAATTTACAATCAAATTGATTAGGGGGGAATTGTGGTTAAAAAAAGGCAATAATAATTGTTTGATTTTAAAAAGTTCTCTCTGAAGAAGACGTTTTGAAAAGTCTATTTGCTTTTTTAAAGCAAAAATTTAAATTTCAATAAGTTCAGAAGGTTGACTTAAATTTTTTAATAATGAGATTTACAATTTTTGCACGTCCCGCAGAAAAATTCTTACCGTATCGTAGGAAGTTTAAGTTAAAATGTTTGAATTTGAAGTGTAAGCGTATGCCCATAAAATAGTTCTTTGATGTAAATATATTTTCGATTTACCAATATATTTATGTAAACAAAAATAAAGGCCTGATTTATTGAACAAAATTTGTTGTTTGTTTTCCGTTTTTATTTTAAAGGATAAAAATATGATCTTTTCTACTCCCACATGGAAATTTGCTGTTTCCTTTACACTTAAGTGGCGAGTAAAGTAGGCTATTCCAGTTAACTGTGCGGGAATATATCATATCCATCATAGATAGGTAATGAAACTGACCAATCACAGTAGTCCATTACAGAGAAGCCATTGTTGTTTTAAAAAGTACTGACCAATCACAGTATATTATTTTTACTGAGGCTCCGCCTTCTTTTTCAAGATTTATTATTATTATTAATTTGTTCAATATAATAAAATCTAGACGCATTTATAATAGATTTATCAATATTGCAACCTGCTGAATGTGCATAGAAGATTAATTTCATGTAGCATCATTTATCAGTTGGATTTCCGATAATTAACTAAACGCTTCGATAGTCCAGATGTTAGAGCGTTGGACTATGAAACCAATGGTCGTGAGTTCGAGCCCGGCAACCTACAAACTTTTTTTTTACATTTTTTAGCATAAGGTCGTAGAAAAAATATACTATTCAACTCGAGTGGATTGTCCATATTGCCCTCGGAAGTTGGAGCACTCCGCCTACGGCGTCGTGCTTAATTTACTTCCTCGTGCGATATGGACATCATATCCACTCTTGTTGTACAAACTACTATTTTGTCATAAAATGTACACTACAATTTTTTTTTGTAAAATTACAGTTTGGTTCCGTAAGATATTCACTATTTTATTATTACACAATTAGTTATGCAAATTTTGTGTTTAATTGAAAATCATTTATATATTATTTAATTTTAGAGAGTAAAATAAAATTATAATTTAAAAATATCTTTTATATTCCGAAATATTTTACATCGCAAATTAGCATCAATTTGTATATTCTGTAAATATGTCACCACTCAGTTCTTAAAGGAATCTTATTAGTTATTATTATTGATAATAAGGCGGCAACTAAAGGCAAACATAGTCATCTCCTTTATACCTATAGAGTGCAGTGGGTTGTCCGAATCTCCGAAGTTAGAGGAAACAATTCCAGTTTATTTTTGAAATTCTAATAGAAAGAATATTTATTTTAATGACATATCTTTCCTCTGACTTCGTACAACTCGCTGCTCTCGATATGAAAGCAATGAATCACTGATAGTAATTTTAAATCTGGATTTAAGTAAACAAAGACGTATCTCGCGATTTATAAAAACCAGTAGTTAATGTTTTAGTCCTAAGTTGACCAAGGCACTAACCATCTAACCAAAAATCAATCGGACAGAGAAGATCAGTCTCTGGCAAAATGTGCGTTTAGCTTCTGGTTTAACTGTATTTTTAAAGACCCCATTATTACGACACGAAGGCTGGTGAAAATTTTTGAACCAAAACTTCAACACACAGAAAACTTTATCTTAAAATATGATCTCAATTTAAGAGAAAACTTCTTTTATCAAGCCCATGCAATCTTCGAATGGCTTGATTGGCTTAAAATAATTGCGGGCAAAATAATACATATTACAAGGATGAATTTACAGAAATCGATGCCATTTAAAGCGCGCCCTTCAATATATCTTTTAAATGAATTCTTTATTATACAAATAAATAGTGTTCGAGTTTAATTCTATATATATATTATTATATATTCCAGGGACGGATTTCGAAATGTAGAGATATTTATAGTAATACAATAATAGTAGTTTGTACAACAAGAGTGGATAAGATGTTTATATTTTACGACGAAGTGCTCAAACTTTCGAGTGCGATATAGACTCGCGTTAAACAGTATATTTTTTCTACGACCAAACCTACGAATCTTATGCTAAAAAATGTTAAAAAAATAAAAATTGCAGGCTGCCGGGCTCGAACTCACGACCATTGGATCCAAAGTTCAAAGCTCTACCGTCTCGACTACCGAATCATTTAAGAAGTTATGGTAAAACCAACTCAATAATTATGCTACATGAAATTCAATTTCTATGCACATTCAACAGGTTGCATTATTGATAAATCTATTATAGATGCGTATAGATTTGGTTATATTGAACAACTTAATAACATATTGTACCATATACATATAAATTATATATATATAAGCTTTTTTCCATGAGTAAGTAATATTTCTTTACGGATATTGTAAATTAAAAACTTTTATGAAAATTTATTAGCCAAAATTCTTTTTTTTTTGCTAGTTGCTAATCTCTTTTGGGTTACGAACCAAAAATCACACTCTTGGATCCAGATATTATGACTTTCAATGAAGAGAAAAAGCATTTATTTCAGACTATTAATGGACATTCATGGCAAAGGAAGCGTTTAGACCCATTTGAAAGCGCGAAGCTTTTGAATTAAAAGAGTATGCAGTTCTTCCAAAAGATTAGTTTTTCAGTGTATAATGTAATTTTTGTCAGCAACTGCTATAAAAATTATAAGTTCACATTTAAAAATTGTCTGTAAAAAGAAGTCAATTGGTGACATTCTGCATTTTTTATAAAAATGTTTATTTTCCATCATCTGTGTCGTTTCTGCAAGAAACCATATTACTTGGATATACGTCTGATGTGACAAAATCCGTCCCTGGAATATACGATCACATCCAAACTCTACTCATAAATGTAAAAGATCGTAAAAACCGAAGCTCAATAAAACGTGAGATATTTGATTAAAACAGTAAGATTACCAAGCTAGATATCTGTTTATATATAGGTAAACTCCGAGCGTGTTGTGGGTAGATCAACCACACCTAAAACATTTAAATATAACCCATAGACAGGATGTTTGATGTTCCCTCCTTCATATATTTAGTTTTCAAGAATGTGTTTCTCAGACTACGAAATACATACTTGCTTAAATTTTAATTCGGTTGCCTCGGTGCAGTGTAATTTTGACTTGCATAAGAAGTTCTTTACGGAGGTATAACCTACGCCAGGACCGGCTCAAAAGTGTCATATCGATTCTACATAAAAAAACTTGTTCGGCTTTGTCAAAATATCCTGCGACACCTCTAACCGTTAAACTAACACAAAAAAATTTTCAGGTATTTCAATTTCTGAAATAAAATTAATTTCATTCAATTTATTTATCAAATCCAAATTGAATATCTGGGAAAAGGATTGTTTCTTAAGATCACGCCCTTAAATATTTTTGGACTTTAAGAGGTAGTTACCGTACGAAAAAAGTACCATTCCTATTTAACAGCAATAGTAGGGTAAAAACTACCCTAGAGATATACAGGGTGATTCCTAAGTTGATACTTCTTTTTTAGCTGTGTATAGAAGGCATTAAAATAAACAACATTTTCAAATACCTTTTTTCAATAAACTTAAAAATAGGCGAGATACAAAAGTAAAAAATCCAAGTGCCGGTCTGGTCATCAAAACGTAACCTGCTATAGTTAGTGTTGTTTTTGTCTTATCAGTCATGCAATTTACGGATCGGTGGTCAGTTATTTATTTGGCAATCCGCTGCGGTGTGTTTGTCTGAAGCAAGTTAATTTTAATTTGTTGATAAGTAGGTGAAAATGGTAAAATTTGAAAACAATGAACTAGTAGATATGGTGTCTATTTACGGTGAGTATCGTCAAAGTTCGGCTGCTGCTTTGAGATTATACGCAGAACGCTTTCCTATGCGGGCTCACCTTACACCTAGAAGTTATCTTAATGTTATTGAACGGGCAAGTTAGGCAGGACCGTATTTATTCCATAGTGTAATAAATGAATGTAAGTACCTTATTTTTGAGTTTTTTGAAAAAAGGTATTTGAAAATGTTGTTTATTTTAATGCCTTCTATACACAGCTAAAAAAGAAGTATCAACTTAGGAATCACCCTGTAGAATTAAGTAAATTAAAATTATACTGTCTATAATATCTTTAAACCCCTTTTATCGAGTAAACAGAAATCTTTTATATGCAATTTATTATACTTATATTTCATAATTTTTGCTGCTATTTAAAAAACGTTAATTCCAAGAAAACGTATTTTAATATCCAAGCAAATATTAAAGCTCCCATTCACACATTATGGTTCCCAAATTACAATTAATAAGGATTTAATTAAAAAGTTCCAACCGCCGCGTTTCATTCGTCACTCTTTTTAAAACTTTTTTTAACGAAATATATATAAAGAGGGAAAAAAATTAAAAGGGTTTTTATCTCTTTTACTCCCGCGGGACTACCCCTTTCATGTATTACTTCAATTTGTTAAATTTCCAGTTTGAGGGAGTTAATATTAAAAATGTGTCTGGCAAACAGCATGTCTGGGCAATATTCTAGTTCATTTGATTACTATTTGTCATCCCGAAAAAGTAATGTTAAATTAAATGTTATATTGCTTGTGTTAACAGTGTTACCAATGTAATTCGGTTGGGAAGTTGGATTTAAAACTTTTTCTTATTTTATAGTTTGGCAATCTATGCTAAAGTATACATATACTTTATCTTAAGGTTCAAATAAAACTGAAGGAGCATTAGGAACTAGAAACCTTATCTAAAAGTTGCTTAACCACTATGTTAATTCACTTTTGGATTACATCTTACATTGTTTATGGCATCAGAAAGAGGCCAAATTATCAACAAAACAGGGACGCACCTGCCATTTTAAGCGCCCAGATGAAATTCTGTTTTGTTGCCGCACTATTTTTATCGAAGATATTTTAATAATTTTCGATTCTTTAAAGAGGTTTTAAAAGAGTTTTGCGGGTAGATTTATTAAATGTAATATTTTACGCAGAATGCGACATCGCGTAGTTTTTCGGTGAAAAGGTTACATGGGTATTTCTTTCAATAAAAGCGATTTAAAGATGTGATATTTTTTAAAGTAAAAAGTTTGAAAAAAAATTGTAAAAAAAACATGTAGCTATATTAGTACATCAGTATAATGATATGATGGATGATCACGCTTAATTTTTGTTTTTTTTGTTTTTTTCAAAAATCTTTATCCACGCGAATGATAAAATTACCATGCGAATGACTAATCGTTTAAAAATACTATTGTTTTTTGTGAAAAAGGATAATTGTTGGATGTATTGTAGATAGAAGTAAAGAAAAGTACTTTTCCAATATAAATAAAATAACTTTTTATTCAAAAACAACGAAAATTAATACATTGCATAAGGTGTAGATTATTAAAAACAAATTTGAAATGTAGATACTTTTTAAACTAGGGCCTTGAACAAATCATCTATCTCATCGTGGTTAGGAAGTTTAAAGAGTCTGCTAGATACTGGTTCAGGAGGAAATTCTAGTTTCGACAGAATTCCAGTAAGTTTCAGTTTTTGACGATCACAACTCTGTGGCCAAAAGAAACTTTTTCCGCTCTTGGACATAAAATTCACCGCTAGGTCATCTTCATCTATTTTCTCGATAATTCCTAAAACAAAACGGATTATTTTTACATTTTTCATTAGGACTAAGAATTACAGTAACTTACCTGGATACCAGTCATTGTCGAATATGGCTGCAATCCAAGAGTTTTCTTTCAAAGCTGGATTTGAGGTTGGTCTGCTAACTACTGCATTTGTTCCTTGTTTCGTTTGTGCCGGTGTACCTGTTATTGCGAAATGGCTGCAGTTGGAAAAACTGCACTCGAAGCAGCTCAACTCTTTAAAATGTAACCCCGCGTCGCCTTTTCTCCACGTAACTTGATGAGCTTGCATTGTTCCCTTGAACGGTTTTATCATAAGTGGAAGATTGCTCTCCATTTTTTCAATATGGCCTTCATCAACAACATCTATAAATAAGTTGCTAACATTTTTCTTAATTGCGGTCATAAAAATATCAAATGTGTTGATATCTTGATCAAATGCCACCAGCCGATCTGCGGTGCGCTTTACAGTAGCACCAATACCATCAGGCGCCCCCTTGCCATGACCGGCCTCCGAATAGTTCCATGATATCTGTTGCACCGTGGGGAACAATTTTGGAATCACAAATTCAATGAAATAAAATATTTTTTTATTTCTGTATTGCGTGCTAGGACTATCAGATAAGAAATGCAGAGTAGTGATTTCATTACATATAGTATTTAGATAATGGTTCAATGGAAGTTCCAAATGTGCCAAAATGGCCGATGGATCATGTCTAAGCGATTTAGAAAATGTACAGAAGCCTTGCTTTTTCGTTTTGTGATACATCATGCCAGTATGTAGCGTAATTTGTTCGCGGGACGCACCAAAATGCACTGACTGTGTTTCCTTGGCATATTTGCATGAATAATTTTCCGAGAAATCAACGTGCAATAAGATTTCATTTTCCTTTAACTTGTTTTTCAATTTTTTTATAGATGAATATTGGTGGTTTATGTTTAAAATATGTCGTAAAAATTTGGGAAGGAGATTCTCTAATTGAGATATTAGCTGATCTGGCTTAGCTTCTATTTTGGTTTTCGCAGTTAACTGTACAGTTATTTCCTTTTTTGTCTTGGCACTAATCCTCTGTTCTCGTCGTGTAATCCATTTATCGTAATGTAAACTATGTGTCCACAAGTCATCTGCCACATAGTACAGTACTTTATTTCCGATACAGGTTTTGCATTTACGCGTTAGGCAAGTTTCATTTGAAGTAGAGCAACATAATTGTGAAACAACTTGATCTACGTTTTTCTCTTTTATAATCTTGCTCCTTGATAGACTTGATACAATTAAGTTTATATTTTCATGAAGAATACATAAACATGTATCACGACTCGATACTTTTGGATGAACAACCCAGAAGGGGCGTATTTTGCAAAATGCAGCATAGGATACCTCCGTAGCAGCATTTTCTTTCTTAAAGTCGTTGAAAAGGTTTTTAATGGAATTATTCAAGTATCTCTTTTGCTTTTTAATGCCTCGTCTTGTAATCGTGTCGTTTTTTCCAGGACATAAACGAGAGTTTTTGTCACTTAAGAAGTATTTATAGACCATATTTCTTGTGTTGTTAAAAGCGTTACTTGATTTTCGCTCATATTTAAACATTTCAGACCGCTTTTGATTGGATCTATGCCGAGCAGGCGGAAGAAATTCCTTGCATTCCTTTAAAAGTTTGTATTTCTTTAGATCTGGACCATCAACAATTTTTGTAAATATTTGTTTTGTTTTATCATCCTTTAAATTGGCAAATTTGGAAGAAAGATTTCTTTTCATTACCTCACCAAAAAGTAACTTTCTTTTTGTGATTTCAGGAATATTTGGAGTTCTATTAAGAATTTTCTTAACTTCTGTATTTGGCGATATCATATTTCCTCCTTTTTTCTTAACTTCTCTGTAAAACTTCTTTTTATAATATTCCATTTTGGAACGCAAAGACCTATTTTCACGCTGTATCTTTAACAGGTCTCTATACGTTTTTGATCTATTTCGTTTCATAGATTTTCTTCCTTCAATTTTTTGGCGTGATGGTGTACTTTTGTCGCTACTGCAGGTAGAAACATCTATACTGTTAAATCTATTTGCCTCTGCGGGTTCTACTTCTTCCAAATCACTAAGAGGTGGCGAGTTATCCACCAGATTTTGTAAAAAAATTTTTCGATCTCTGTAACGTTTTGAGTTTACTTTCCAAGACTTTCTTTTTGCCTTAAGCTCTCTCCTAGACAAATCCTTTTTTAATTTGAGTTCTCCTTTTTCCTTTGCCCTTTCATATCTCTGATGCTTTTTTCCTGTTCCATTTTGTATCTATCTGGATTATTTTTTATATTTTGACGTCTTCTTCTTTCGCATTCCTTCTTTTTTCGTTTTTTTTCTTCGTCAGATTGCTTCTTGCGCGCCATTTTTTAACTTCGTTGACCTACAAAAATTATTACTACATAAAATCATTCGCGTGCGTTTAACGTCATTGGCGTGGATTTAAATATCCACGCCAATGACGAAAGTTAATAACCACGCTAATGATGAACGAAGTGTTTTTTTTAACTAAAAATTTTATTTTATCCAATAAAAGCTTCATATTTTGTACATAATATACTGTTATAGTAGCGCATAAAAAAATATTATTTATTTGATCACAGAGAATTTTTTTGGCAAAAACTTACCTTCACGCTAATGACGTTGTTTAAAAACACGCACGTGCTCGACCGAATATCCGCCTTCCTTCAACGACACGGTGCGACTGAAGACGCCAATGGCTATGTAAAAGTTAAAGATGGAGGGGAAATACTTCCGGTGACAGCATTGCCACCTATTTAGAATGCATTTGGCGGCTAATTTAATATGGTTTTGCTTCACCCACGCTAATGACGGTAACACTTAGGGACAAACTTTACGTTAAGGTCTTATAGTTATAAAAAAAACTGACAACGTTAATATTATGTCGTTAGTTTGTTTCAACTTTACTAAACATTTTGACAAATTTGCAAGGCTGGATCGATTTAGCTTGCTAGTAGAATTGATGTTTCTTGATAAAAAGTGAGGCTAGGGACATCCACGCTAATGACATTTTGGGTATATTATTGTTATTTTTAACATAACAACAATTTTTTTTTTCGGTAACTATGTCTGATTAAGACGCGACACAGTTCATATTAACCAGTCCTATATCAAAAATATATTTAAAATTATTGTTAATTGAAATAATTCCTAGGGACACCAAATTGTTAATTTTGGAAGAAACAGCCACATATGTAGGGTTAAAAACGTTTTAGGGTATAAACCACAACCCCTGCCATCCTCTTGTGAGCCTCTTAAGTAGTTTCCAACAGTTGCAATCTATTTAATCGCAATCAGAACTATCTTATTTAAATTATAAATATGTAATATTACAATATTCCTTTAATATTCAAAATTCTAGTCGTAGGGTGTGTCATAAGACTATGTTGTCATTTCTTGCCATTCTTTTGAATTAGGCATTTTACTCTTCGTCCGCTGCCAGGGCCATTCACCGCTGAGCCACCACCGCAGTCAATACGGATATATCGTCATTGTCATTTCTTGCCATTCTTTCGAATTGGACTCTTAACCTCTTCGTTCGCTGCCAGGGCTATTCCCAAGTGGACTTACAGCTTAACGTGGGTCCCAAACCACGATTCTCAGTCATGCGACACTCCCTCACAAGGGCTAACCCTTGGTTTCTTGCACCATTGCATAACTACCGATTGAGGAGTGTGTACCTTCTTCCGCACCCCACGAGATCCGATCTCGTCCGGCCTGGTTACCGGCGTGAATTGGGTGGGTTGGGAGATGATACATTTTACACTCGTCCCTGCATTCTTGAACCTACTAAAATTCGGACATATATTTTGTTATTGTGCGTATGCCCACTCCGAGGATCGAACTCGGAACGCCACGGTTGAATGCCAGTGACTCATCGCTGAACACCGCCGCAGTCAAGACTATGTTCTGGAAATTTTCGTCCACAGGTTTCGGTTTGATTGGCAACCCTGCAGTGTACAGCCGGTAGAGGCCCACCCCTGTACCATGAATAGGAATAATTCGCGTTTGCAAACCGCAAGTTTCTTCAAAACAGAAGCATCATTTGTTCGTGCAACCATACACCTAAATTAAGTTTGAGTAAAATTAAATTGTAAACCGTCCCGCACAAATTGCCCTATAAAGTTGTTTCCCTAATTCTAAGAAGTTCTATTAGACGAGCGGAATTGCCTTACAGCTCGGGTCGGCCCGCCAACTTGGACGTTCGGGGTCAAGATATTATTGTACCAGGTGGGAATACGCAGAGACGAACTCTCCAGATTTATTGCCAGACTTCAGACCTTTCCGACAGGGTTATTTAACATAGCTGAAAAACTTTTGCTAGCTTCTAGTTTATTAATTATTGTTTTAGAAGATCTTTGTTTTATTGTGTAATGTTAAACTAGTTAGTGTCACTTTAAAAGGTTAAGTTTCAGTAAGCAATTTAAAAAGATTTTTGGATATCAATAATAAGAGGTGAATGTAAGTTTTAGATGAATAAAAAAAGGAAAATGTAGTAATGTACCAAAACACAACATACAGGTGTACAAAAAATTCTTAATAGTAGCACGAATACCATTACGACTAGAAGAGACATTTAATTCACACTTATATCAGGATAGGTTTAACTACAAGCCACCATCGCGTATTTTGCGACTTTGCTGAATGTGTGGTTAATACGTTCTAATTTTTTTACCAAACTGGTACATCTATGGAAACTAGGCGGTGACCATATTCGTATAAAACCTAGTTACTTAAGTGTACGTAGATGACCATGGGTAAGAAGCAATCTTGTACGCGTGGGAATAAGAGCATGCTGAGTTTAAAATTTTTTTTAAGAGAAAATTTTTAAGTTGCATGGCTTATCTATAGACTTTTCCAATTGAAATAATGCAACCATGTCGCTAGAGAAAGTGCTCATCAAAATCTTGTAACTAGTAACTTTGTTGATTGCTAAATAGGTACTAAGTATTTTTTTTCGCTCCCTGTGTAGTACGATGTACAAGGTTTGCTAATGATTACACAATAGAATGACAAAAAGGTAACTGTACCATCAAATAATACTACAGTTTCCCATGAACGCAATCAGATATTACAAAAGCATGGCACGATAAAATAAATTTTACCATTTTTCTATTATCACGTAAAATTTTTACATTTAACTTTAGTTCGTTCCTCAAGTTGGTAATAAGAATCGAGATTTATCTCGATTATAAATCTTCAGAAACGTGATAGGCCATAACAGCTGCAAAAAACGATACAGAACTATTTCACGTTGAGTCTAAGTATCGACTCATCCAAGGCTGCGTTCACAAATGTTACAGTTACAAAAGAACTCCCAGTAATATACTTTTTTTTTTTTAAGCATTATTGAAATTTAGAAATGTTACATGGTGATTAAGGATAATAATTAATAAATTAGAATTATTAATATTTACCTTTGAATATTTAGATTTTATGACATTAACTGACTTTATTATAACTTTTTAGTATTCTGTATAATAGTTATCAAAAAATATGGAATCACATTATATTACCTGGTAACATAAAATTATATTAAATGCAATTTAATAGAAAGATAATACTCTGTACAATAATTTCTTACAATATTGACTTACGGCTTAAGTGTATTTTATTAAAATATATAATAAGAAACTCTAATAATAGGAAACTAATATATTTTATTGTAACAGATAAGACATATTTTCTTTTAACCGGTGGGTTTGTCTTCTGCATCGGAGTTCCCCCTTAGTTTTCCCTACTTATTTATTACTAAGAAATTCTTAAAAACGCGATTTCGTTATTTTTGTAGTTGTTTACGGGTATTGGCTATCCGTAGAGTCCTAATAATGACGAAATGGTCGTCTTTGTCTATACCTGTGCCCCAAAGAACCCATTGTTTTAGCGTGCTCGCGTACTGATTCACCGCTTTCCACTAACATTTCTGTCTATTTTATAAAACAAGAC
The DNA here is from genome assembly GCA_935413205.1 of Polydrusus cervinus. Lineage (NCBI taxonomy): Eukaryota > Metazoa > Arthropoda > Insecta > Coleoptera > Curculionidae > Polydrusus > Polydrusus cervinus. The sequence goes on along the minus strand of OW284520.1, from coordinate 11,691,267 downwards.
GCAAATCAGAGCGGCCGCGATTGCCATTGCGGAGCGGTTCAGTTACAATAAAATCTAGCAAATCTTACAATAAGACCTAGTAAATTTTAAAATAAAATCTAGTGAATTTTACAACAAAACCTAGTAAATCTTACAATAAAATATAGTAAAAGCAAATAAAAAAATAGTATTTTGCATAAGGAAACATCGTAATATTTAATAAAAAATTTCATAAATTTTCATAGACACTATTATGAAGATTATAAACTATTGTAATAATTTATATTACCAAAAATAATACCCGTCACTAAATGAAATATACCTAATAATTTTATTGTAAACAGTATTATGCTGGATTATCGTCCTATATATTATTATAAATACATATTTTCCTCCGCGGATACAGAAAATATATTTTTGGTTAACGGTGTTATCATTTATTTAGATTTTTAAATCCAACCATAGAATTTAATCAGAAATTATACTGCTGTGGCTTACAGCGGTGAATGGAGACAGAGAGTGCAGACTCACGAAATAAGTTCACAGATTTGGAATTTTACACAGTTTTATTAGTGATGCAATTGCATAACTTAAGGCAAATATTTACCAAAGTGAAAAAATCGCTTTTTTGGCTCCACCCTAGCCCCAAAGATTTTTAACATTAGCAATCGTAATATAGGTAAGTATACTCATGTGTTCAACTTTCTATCCTTACATTTTTTATATATTTATTGAACTGAAAGACGTAGAATCTTTAAAAAACCTGTTAATTCAAAATTTTTACTTCTACTGTATAATAAAGAAAATAATTACTCTTTCTATTTTATTCTGAACGTAGCCCAGTCGTTCAACAAACGATGTTACGAAATTCCGGACTAATGGTTAGTTACTTATCGTTTTAGAGCCACGATTCAACCATTCATCATAGAAAAGGAGATATTGGAGACAATAATCAGTAAATGTAAGATACAATATTCCATAGTCGATTTCCTCTTTTACTGAATTCATTGAAATATTCGAGATCCGAACGTTGAAAGGCAAAATAAAAACGGATTATTGAGATTTGAATGGTGCTTAATTTACAATTTTTAAAGCTTATAAAAAGGCCTTTTCGTCGATTTTCTTTTAATATACCTTTTTCCTAGTCACATTTTACGCAAAGAATTATTAATTACTGCATAAACAAAATTCATCCAGCCATTACAAATTAAGAGATAATAATATAGCCTTACAAACTAAGACCTTTAAAATAAAAATATATAGTAGAAAAAATTAGATTGTCATTTAAAAGAAATAGTTTTAAATACAGCCAATATACAGGGTGATTCCTAAGTTGATACTTCTTTTTTAGCTGTGCATAGAAGGCATTAAAATAAACAACATTTTCAAAAAACTCAAAATAGGCAAGATACAGAAGGAAAAAATCTAAGTGCGGGACTGATCATCAAAACGTAGACTGCTTTACTTTATGTTGTTTGTCTTATTAGTCATGCAATTTGGTCAGTTATTTGGCAATCCGCTGCGGTGTGTTTTTCTGAAGCAAGTTAATTTTAAATTGGTGACACGTGAAAATGGTAAAATTTGAAAACAATGAACTAGTAGATATGATGCTATTAATGCTGCATCGAGATTATACGATAAACGCTTTCCCTTGCGGGCTCATCTTACACATAGAAGTTTTCTTAATGTTGTACAACGGGCAAGTTAGGCAGGACCGTATTTGATCCATAGTGTAATAAATGAATGTAAGTATTTTATATTTAATTTTTTAGGAATCACGCTGTATTGTGACGAAATAGCCTTACTTGAGGTCGAGTGGTACTTTAAAAGGAAATAAATAATTTGCAAAATAAATTCACCCATGCCAATCGGAAATTAGTAAAACTGCGAGCATAACAATATCCTGGTATTTTATTAAATACCAAAAACACATTGCATCTATTTTCAACAACGCATCAACCTATCTTATAGAAACAAAACTAATTAAGGGATTAAATGGAAATACTAAAACCTTTGTTGAGGGGAGAAACTAAGGTCCTAAGATAACATACTCCCTGTAGAAAATAAACTTCTCTCCATGGGGGAATTTGTCACGTACCTATTACATACATCCTACGTAACACGTACGTAAAATTATGGATTTTTATGCTCGCTCTAGAATGACGTTTCCCTTGTACTTGCGAAACCATAAAAATCCTTAATGGCAGTTTAAGTTTTAAGCTGCCATATTGTGTACCCCTCTTGTTTCCAGCCTTAATGCTACGTAAGGCGTTAATTTTAATTGTTTAAGTTCTTAGACCGGCATTTTCATTCACTTTATTTTAAGACTTTCATCAACATCGTTCGTAAGGACAAAGTAAGCGGTTTAAAATTTTAGAGTTTGTTGATATTTGTTCCGTTGTTATTGAGAAATTTATTAAATTTACTATCCACCTAGGCCATGCTTGTGGCAAAATTATTGGGATTATACTGTACACAAATTTTCAACAAATGCAAACAAAAAGGTGTGCTTTACTGCAATTTAAAAAATAAAAGTTTTTTTATACTTACATATATTATACAGGGTGATTCCTAAGTTGATACTTATGTTTTAGCTGTGTATAGAAGGCATTAACATTTTCAAATACCTTTTTTTTTAAACTTAAATATAGGCGAGATACAGAAGTAAATAATGCGAGCCTGGTCGTCAAAACGTAGGCTGCTATACTTTATGTTGTTTTTGTCTTATCAGTCATGCAATTTACGGATCGGTGGTCAGTTATTTATTTGGCAATCCGCTGCGGTGTGTTTGTCTGAAGCAAGTTAATTTTAATTTGTTGATAAGTAGGTGAAAATGGTAAAATTTGAAAACAATGAACTAGTAGATATGGTGTCTATTTACGGTGAGTATCGTCAAAGTTCGGCTGCTGCTTTGAGATTATACGCAGAACGCTTTCCTATGCGGGCTCACCTTACACCCAGAAGTTTTCTTAATGTTATTCAACGGGCAAGTTAGGCAGGACCGTATTTGATTCGTAGTGTAATAAATGAAGTACCTTATTTTTGCATTTTTTGAAAAAAGGCTGGTTAATTCTAGACTAGTTAACCCGACAACTTTGACTATGGCATAAATAACACTGCAGAAATAATTTTGCTATATACATAGTTAAAATTGTCTGGTTAATAAATTATAATATTTCGTTGTCACCTATCATTTTTGTTATCATATTAATAAACTTTATTATCATTTTCAGACGATATTATTAAATGTCTCGAATTATCTATCTATATAGAGGAAAAGTTATAATACAACCTATAATAATATTTATCATTATAGATTTTATTGTAAGATTTACTAGATTTTATTGTAAGAAATATAAAATATTCTTATAGTTATTATTAATTAATTTCTTATATGGTATTATATCGTTTCATAACGTTTATTATCTGTGATTAAGTGGTTTTATTATTCAATGTACTATTTGGATAGTATACAGGGTAAGTCAGTATAGTGTCCGTAATAAAGCAAGGCGTAAACCAGATACTCTGTGTGTGTGACCGCGACCGCCACCTAACCGCCACTGCGGCGCGACCACTCTGGTTTGCGCCTCGCTTTATAAAATAGAAAGAAGCGTAAAAAAAATATTTGTTATTAGAAAATATCGTAAGATATTTATAAGATATTTAGTAATAATAACTATAAGAACATTTTATAATTCTTACAATAAAATATAGTAAAAGCAAATAAAAAAATAATATTTCTTACTAGAAAACACCGTAATTTACTATTATAAGAAATTATTGTACAGAGTATTACTTTTCTAGTAATTTTATTTAAAATAATTTTATATTACCAGGTAATAAAATGTGATTCTAAATTTTATGATAATTATTATACAAAATAGCAAAAAAAATTTTAATCAGTTTTAAAGCCAGTTAATAATATGAAATATTCATAATGACACAACTGGCTTAAATCTGATACATAGAAAAGCATCTAAATTCTACGTTCGAGATTAAAGTCACAAATCACAATTAGTTTCCATTTGATATCCGGAAAAATATCTGGATTATGCGAATTGCAGTATTTGCTTTTTATTTGATATTTGGCAAAGCGGGTTTTACACACATCCTGTAAATTATCTAGCCTGATATCACATTACTTAGCATTTTTTTCTTCAAAACTTATCATTACATTGATATAGAATCTCAATTAAAGATATCGAACTTAGGAATAAAGTTTCTGAAGTAAAAAAATCAACCACAAAGGTAAGACAAATTATCGTATTTGTTTTGATGGTTCATAAAAATGGCTGCTAGACATAAGCTCGTATAAATGTGACTTACATATTCACATCGTTTGATAGGAAATACCCTGAAACTATTTGCGTTTTTCTTAACATTTCCCGTCACATTTCGCGTATTGCCGCATTTCCTTGCGTCATAATAATTCATATTTCCAGAAGTTTTCGTCGCTCCGACTTCACCGGCGTTTATTGATGATTCTCTTTAAAGTCCTCGAATGAACTTTTCTACTTTATTTAATAAAAAGTTATTGATATTTGCACTAGCTTCAATTTATTGCGATACAAAATGATCATACATATATTTCGAGATTTTCTCCAGAAAACTATAGAATAAAAAGGAAAAATAATACATTTTTATTCCTTTTAAATGTTTTAAATTCAGTGGACTGTGCTCAATATTTCGATTTATAAGTTTCTAGTGGCTAGTAAGAATTGACAACGACTACACAACTACCTTTAAGTGCAAGAGCAGGAAGGCTATAAAAATGTGTTGATCCTGACATGTTATATACCAGGCAAGAAACAAAAAATCGCCACCAGGGAAGTTAATTTAAAACTCAACAAAAAGAGCAATGGATTATTTATTATTAAACTAAGTATGTAAGGGTAAAACCGAAAAATTTGCTACGCAACTGATTATTTTTAAATATTTACGTTTTTTAATACATTTTTACTTTAATCGGAAAAAAGGTTCCTTGTATTTTTTGACATGAAAACAACACTGTTTTGTTTTCGTTTGGCCACTCTGTATATTCTTTATAGTTCATTTAAACCGTAAATGTTTAAAGAATAATATTCGTAACAATATTTCCAAGTGTCAACAAAATGAACAAGAAGGTAGATTGATGTTGCGGACAAGCCTCTTCTTTAAAACGCAAAAGTCTCATGTAAAAAAGTCTTAATTTATTGACTCAATTTTAACCTCCAAATTTTCTTGAGCAATCCAAGCCCGTGCTTTTCGCGTTTATTGATTTAAAAAGCCGTTTCTTGCCGTCAATGATGTCGAAAAAGAAAGTCTGCCCCTGGAATTATCATAAACATGTTGCGAGTTCTGCATATGTGGCGCGATGAATGGAGAAACATCCGTAGTTTTTTATCTTTTACCGGCTATCTTTTTGTGTTTGTGCATGGGTTTAAAAGATAGATTTTGAAATATTTCGTTTCCTTTTTTCAGTTTTTTTTATGGTTTGCCAAAAGCGTGATGGGCGAAACATAATTGAAGTTTACTTTCATATTTTTTTTATTCGAAAATAAATAGCGAATAGAAAAGAGATGTGAATAAGTTCGACCTATCATGTAATACTACAATCCAATTGGAACCGATTTCTTTTTCTTTTCTAATTTGGTAGTTATATCCACTCAGTAATATCAGTTCCTTGCACTAGTTTGTGTAGGTCTATTGGGGAGAGGATCGGGATGCTCTGGTTCTAATTTTAGTTGCCCGAACATTAGTTATCTTTCCGATGTAATGATCAGTATTGATTAGTAAAGTTAGGTTATGTGCTATGCCGTTTTCCTGTCTTCATCATAGTCAGCAGCGTAGGTCTCCTTCTTAACACCATGGACTCTCTCAGAATATCTGTGGTGATTCTTAGCTGATTCCTACCCATGGGAAGTAGCTGCCTCGTTAGTCTCGGGTCTAATACCTCAATAAAGAATTTACTGTGCTACAATTCCTGTCTGTTACTCCAGGAGATTTTGTATTTTCTTCTGATCCATCGCTTTATGGCATCTCGTACTGTGTACCTTCGCAATCCAAGTGCCGGTTCTGAACCTATGAATGTTTTTTCCGAACCCTTTCTTTGTCACCTGCCAGGGCCACCTTTGGAACCGATACTTAAATATAGTTATAGTAAAACCAATAAACAATGACAACGGTAATCTCAAAAAGCTCATTTCAAATGAAATTATGCAAATTTGTCCAATTATCTTTGTTATAAGAGATATGGTAACTATAGAATTTATACCTAACATTCTGAATTAACTTAACCAGTTTTGTAATAAACCTTATAAATAGAGCTTTATAAATGGAAAAACCCGGGGTGTGTCAATGGGCCTTTAAACAAAGAGGCAACTCCGGTCTTGCTTTGTCAATTGTTTTTGCAGTATCCGAAAATGTATACATTTATAAAAGGACTGCTATACCAACCCTTAAAGCTAATTTACACAAGCGTCAAAATTTAGGGGTGTAGGTACTAACGAATAAATAGGAAAAGTACATACATTTATATACCTATTTAAAATAGCAATCTATTCTAGGGTATAATTGTACAGTTCACCTTTATTTTATTATAACAATAATTCACGCTTGGCTGTATATTAGTCCCAATTAACGTGAAGCTCAACAACAGAAATACTGTTATCGTTAAACTTGTAACAAACCACCTGTCGACAGAAACTTTGCTTTGTTTAAAGTTATCCGGCTATTTTCGTATATTTCTATTATATTAATATTACAGTCCGTAAATATAAATAAAATAATTAACTGAATCAGCCGATATTTAGTGGCAATCCAATAGAAAAGAAACCACACGTTTCGCCGCTGCTCAGTAGCTTTTTCGGGTAATGCAATTGATACCAGCTCCTGGTAGTCCGCAGAGTCCCAATAAGAACGTCATGGTAGTAGTAGTGCGTAGTTTAATGGAAAAGGTAGTAGACACCTACCTGTCCTCTAACTGCTATATTTATTTTTTATTAACGTATCTAATAATTTAATCTATTAAGAAATATTCGCTTAGTGCAATTTTCTAAAACTCTGTATGAGTTTTCCATAGAATCAGGTATTTTCATTGTTTGCTTTACTGGTGTGATTCTGAAAGGCGGGCACCCCTAAAGTAAACTTTGCCATTAAATCTAAAGGCTTCTTTTAACTACAGCGGCTTGAAGCACATTATATTTTTCGCCCCATCTCATTATATGGCGCTGTAAAAAAACTGTTCTTTTTCGCCCCAGTCTGTCCAAAAGCATGCCACCCGTTAAAGGGCACTTATGTTCACTACGCAAAAAGTACATTTTTCTTAAATTTAGAATTGTCGTAATTTTTGTTCAGTCACGTTTTCCTATAATGCCTTCTCATATAAAATATACCATTTCTATTGAAGGGCGGTACAAAATTTCAGAAATATAACGGTCTATTTGGTTTTTTACGTTTGCCAATTTTTGGTTTGACATTTACTTTTAAACCGAATTGATGACATTTTTTTTGGAGAGACTCAATTTATTTAGAAATACATATTTCAAGAGTTGCCTCTATCCTTTTTATCTGGAATATTTTAGATTTATGAAAAATAAGTAAATAATTAAAAGAAGTAACTCTAATTATGACAATGCATTTTGATGTAAAATTACAAAAACGCTCTGAACCTTGAGAGACATGTCTGTATATTGACCGTGTACAATGTACCGGTATGTAGTGTATACAGTTACATTTGTGGCACAAAGAAGATTATACATAAGTGTACACTGTAATATTGCAAAAGAATGTCATATTATTAAATACTATATCAATGTAAAGTTTAAAATTTATTATTTCGGATTGAATGATAAAAAAATTGTAAATTTAAATAAAGAATCTATTAGTTTAACTGCACCCTTATGAAAAATTATATTGTGTGCAGTATGGTGTAGCTTTGTGTATATTAGTGCAATATAGCAAAATATCAACAACTGTGTAAAAGAAGATTAGGATTGTAAATTACAAATGGTGTGTGTAAAAACTTTGCAGATAGTACAACATAATTCAGACTGCTTTTGATAAGGGACCTAATACTGATCGGCGCCAATTTCAAGAATTGAGGGTAGGATCGTCAAAAAATTAAATGTTGAAGAACCAGTGTTAATATCTATATTTTTGTCAATGTTTGTGATTGTCTAACATTTTTTTATGGTATAGAACTAAACTTTTTGAAACCAAAAATCTATAACGGAAAAACTTTTCAGAAGTTCGGCATTAAATCATTCATCGTTGACAGTTATAAAAAATAATAATACAGAAAGTCGAAAAAACGTCAGTATAAAACTCAAGTTTTTACTTGAAATCAAACACCAACGTCGAATAAGCAAATCATTTATATGCAAATTAAAATTTATTTAGGATTGGATTTGTGCAAACCTCACAAGAGCGGGTTCATAGGGCTTTAAGTTAAATACATCGTTGCCAAAGCAAAAAATTTGGGTCCAAACAAAGGGGAGCAAAAAATATTTTAATAAAATAAACGGTACGGGAGAGCCAAATTTTTGAAAAATTATTGGTATGGGGATTATTTTAGATATTTTATGAGAGCTTTATAGGGTCAATGTAGATGATTATCATACAAATTTATATCTGCAGATTTGCTGTTGGCAAAAAAGCTCAAAAACTACTATAGAAAAGAAATACAGCTTTGGTTGGATTTAACTGCATTCTTAATTAGAAAAAATTTTTTTAAGAAAATACTAGTACCTACCTACATTATATCATGCTGTTTATACCTTGTAAATGTTATAAAAAAATTGAATTTTGGTTTTCAGGATCCTAAGTTTTAGTAATATATTTTACAGTATTTACAAGAGATTATTTTCGAAATTAGGTTGTTTTAATTTGCATAAAAGGATTAGTGGAAACTGTTCATTTTACAATGTCCTTTTAGGATATTTAAAAAAAGTATTTTCCTAATTCAGACTTGTTCTTTATCGAAAACTTTTCAAATTTTTTAACTTTTTGCTCTTATCGGGTATTAGCTCTGATTTAGGTCGGGTTAAGGTTATCGGTTAAGTCCATATTTCTTGAAAACTCATGGAATTTAGCTGGTATTCATGATTCTTCAAATCCGTCCTTAATCTGGTTGCGTCCATTAAACCATATTTAAAATAAAAAATCAAGAAAATTATTACGATTCTTGACAACCAAGAACCGATAAATATAAATAATAATTCAAGGTTGTTCGTCTATAAAAACTTTTTGTAAATATAACAAATTTGTATTATCTGAACCAAATTCTTCATCGATTAGTAACATGTTTCTTTGGCTGAACCAAATTGTTTAGTAAACAAATTTGAGTTCTTGTGTTTATTATTTCGTAGAAATTTTGTATTGATCCAGCCTTTCTTTCCTGAAGTGCGTTGGGCCAAGACAAGATTTGATATCCCAATTAAAACAATACCATGCATGTAAATAAAAAAAGAAATAAGTCATAAAGAAAAAAATTGTGAACGGAAATAAAGAAATGAGAATCATACAGGAAAAAGTGTCACTGACAAAAATAAATAAAGAGTCATATCGGAAAAATTGTGGAAAAAAAAAGAAATGAGTCATAATAGAAAAAAAAAGGTATGGGAAAATAAAATTCTAATTCTAAACGATACTATCTTAGAATATTGTTAATTTAGGCGCACAAAAATCAAACATGATTATGAAACTAGAAACTTCGTGTCCAAATGACATTTTTGCCTCTGGAATAAAATTATACACAAATATTTTAAGGAAATGTGGCATCGCCGTACAAGAATTCCATGATACATCATATAAATGAAGTAGCAGAGAATAGTTTTCTGCAGATTCGTGTACGAGGGAGATTGATGAGTTTAAAAGGGATAGCGAGTGTTGGATTGGTCTCTTGTGAGTAATAAGGAAAGTAAGAGAAAAAATTGGTGTCGAAATCGCCAACTTTGTTAGATGGCTTATATTGGCATGTGTATTAGTGATGTGGAATTCTTGAGATTTAAAAATAACGCAAATATTTGACAAAATTTGCGAATTCTCACTAATATATAAGAGATCATTTTTAGTGCACTTTAATTCAACATCTTTACAGAACAAGAAAAATACATACATTCTTATTAAGAAAGTTTATATTTGCTTTTTTTATTATATTTAAAATAATTTTTATAGTATATTTTGATAGAAGACTTTATTTAAATTTATTGGGAAAAGTTTAATAAAATGAACAAGTTTTCAATAAAACATTAGCAGGATTTGGTAAACACTTTGAAAGTATCTCCAATTAACATTTTAATTAGGTACTACAAAATATTCCTTAAGCATTGACAAATAAGCATATTTATGCTTTTAATAACAAACAACCAATTCAATACTAATTAATAGCGATTGAGTCCAGACGTTCGTAACTTTCTTATATAAATATAGCGGGTGATATTCAACTTATCTTGCCATCAGTATAATTATAACCAGTTCTAACGAAGTAAAACTTTTCTCACTTCTGTAAAACTTGAAGGAAACTATTTAATAACTAAGACGGGAAATGTTTAGGGTGAAAAATATCCCCTCTACAGAGTCATCAGAAGGGCAGAAGGTGACGTACCCTCCTCTTTTTGTAAATGATCATTCCCAAGGAAATATTAGGTAAAGTTTGCTATACTGTTACTTTATAATAATATATTACCTACGAAAGGAAAACCAGAAGAATGGGTATTCAATATTAAAACTTAGTTCCTAATAATAGGTCTAAACTTCGCTATTGCTTGTTGCAAAGTTATATTTTTTTCATAATTAAGGGTGTAGATAAAATGTTCCGAACAAGGGATCACCAAACATTTTAATAACTAATTTTCGAGCTAATTTTAATAATGTTGTTTGTTTTTAAATCTTTTTATTCATTTATGTATATTTTACTTAACATTTTAAGTACTTAGGATATTTATTTTATAATAAATAGATAGTGATCCTTTGAACACTAGTATCCAGGTCGCCTACAAGGCAGTGCTGTAGTGGTTGGTGTTAGCCATGGTACGTAAAAATTGTTTTTAAGTGCTATATTTAGCTCAGGCAGTTCCGTAATCTTTACTGCTATTTGGGACTTTATTTTCCTCGTAAGTTATAATGAGTTTTTGATATTTATTTCTTGCTTATTTCGTTTTGTATTGGAGTTTACTGGAAAAGCGAACGAAAAAACCAGCTTGATAATAACTTTCATATAGATACTCGTCAGTTGTACACGAGCACCACCTCAGCACAGAGGTACAAATATTTAATGCTACTTAATGTAAGTTACATATTTTAACGAACGTACTGGCTTCCTTTTATTTTAAAAAAATATTCGGCGATTTTTTTTAGCGTGTGGCAATATTTTAATTAAAATACCTTCGAATTTTCTTTCTATTTGGATCCTTTTGCTGACACGTTTTAAAACACCCTGTTTGTAGGTAAATATTGAAAAAGGAAATAGGAAGGGATTATCAACTTTCCTTGTTTATGGGAAAACTTATATGTTCCTTGATTAGTTGTTGAAACTTCGCGAATTGTTTTGACAATGTGCTAACTAATTTAATACAAGGACATGTCTATTTACTTGTGTTAATTTTGTAAATAAGTACTTGACGTTTCTAAACTTCACACCAGGAAGAAACTTGGCATATACGGCCAAACTTTTGGGTAAAATTATTTTTCAGATAAAAATCCCATTCTACCTGATGCCTAAATCGGGATTAACCTATATATAAGTTGCCGTAACTGGGGTATTAAACGTATCAAATGACATTTCAAGTAAATGGACTAGCAGAAAATATCCGGTGGTTATTACTAAAACAATTTATTTTCTCTAAGAACTTAACTGCCCTGCAATTTTGGATATAAATGAGAAAATCTTTTAAGGGAATTAAATGTATCTTATTAAAAGGTTAGGTATAAAGCTTTTGCAATAGATAAGATATTAAAAGTTGTGGTGCCCCTGTGATGGTGAAAATATTTTTTTAAATTCTGTCATAATTTTTTGACTGCCTTTTTAAAGCTCCAATACTGTTGATTTTTTACATTTTTATTCGTATAATATAATTTATTATCGATGAGGACTATACATACAAATTAAATAAGACATTAATACATATTTAAACTAGCCATTTCCTTTTTGACTAAAAAAGAAAAATAATATAAAAAAAAAACCGTAACAAAGTAATGCTATATGCCTGACGGAAGTTTTCTCTCTCTTAAATTCTCTGAAATTGCATCTTGGATTCTGCGGTGGCAATCAATCGTAAAAATTCGTTACAGGAAACCGAAATTTTTCATGAATGTTAAGAACGAGTGCGTGAGTTAGAATAGGAATTGCCTGTATGATTCTCTAAATAAAAGGTTTTGGGGGAGCGGAATGCAGCTTTTGGGTAAAAAAATGTCGTATAGAAACTGAACTTTCACAGCCGTAAACTGCATTTGCCGTTTAACTTTATGAGGAATCATAAGCAAAGAGTTTTGCCAGTCTCAATTTTGCGTTTCTTATAATTGTGGGAAATAGAATATACAGGAAGTCTGAAGAAATATTTTAAAAACGACTGAATATAGATAATTTTTTAAAAATTGGCATATCATTTGTCCAAAAATATCAAATTTGTTCGACGTGACCCCTATTTATTGGTGTGTGCTAACCTAAAACAGGAACTTACTAGGGATGTTAATCCTGAAAGATTTTCCTAATCCCCAGATCCTCGAGATTTGTACTATTAATTCGGGATTAGATAACATTCATTTTATTTTATTAACTTAAAACACAAAATTTAATTTAAAAAAACTCCTAAACGAACTTAAAGATGTGTGCGGTATGTTTAAAAGTGCATCTAAAGTTCCATCTCCCAGCATTGAATGTATTTTATTACATAAAAACCCTGCAGAAGAGAAACATATCTCAGATTCCACGCTTGTGCGCTGAATGGTTATATGCATAAAAAATTATTTTCCTTCCAATATCCCGGGATTGACATCCCTAGAACTTACATACATATAAAGTCGCTGTTATATTTGACAGAACCGCAACATAACCGAAATTGATAGCTTCTGTAAATTGTTATTCGATTTGTGGTGTGTTAAATTCAACATTTAAAATCAATAATCACCTTTTAACCAAGCACACTCACCATGTCACATATTCATCGTTCAGCATAAATCTAACCCTATTAAAACGTTCCAGATGCCTAAAATTTTTTTAATAAAAATGTGTAGTTCTAACATAAAGCTTGTGTTTACGCCCATTATATCCAACATCCATCGTAAGAATCACATTCAAAGAATTCCTAATAATACAAGTTCGTTGTGGAAGTTAAACAAAGAACTGAACTGATCAACAATCAAATTATTTCAAGATATAATTTAAATTGGCTTTTATACATTCATTAAAATCCAAATTAATTTTAAACCTGATGGCTGCTTTTCAAGCGAACACGAATCAAAACATAAAGCTTATCAGCTTTTTCCTCGAAAGTTTTAAAGGGCGCCCTTGTATTAAACGCCAAAAATAATTTCAAAGAATTTATATTGTTGCAAATGGTATTTTGAACTCGATCCAGACTAATTATATTAAATATCAGCATTCAAAATAGTATAATTAATTGCATACCGTTTCATTTTGTTTAAACTAATTTTATTGTTATTCTGGACCAAAATTCACAGGTCCGCCGACCGCACCATTTAATAAATTTAAAGGTAGGTTTTTCTCCACGGTCGCTAGTCGCTGGCGACTACGACCCAGTAGCGATGACTGATTCGTCAAGACATATACAATAACAGAAGAGTTTTGGCCTTGCATTATCTTTATTTCTTTTGAATTACAACGTTTTAACTGGTAAGCATCTCCAGTCGTCTTCAGGTATTGGTATTGCTATGGCTACGTGGCGTCAGTCACACAAACAGCATGTAACAATTTGCATTAAGATGAAGGGCAATTTAAAAATAGTTCAGTCGTATGCACCATTGTTTTAGCATTGGTTCGCCTAACCTTAAGGTATTTATTTTAAGGCTTCGCGAAACTTACGGTTATAGATATCGTTTTTACCTAATTTACTGTGTGATTAAAAAGTTTTGTTTTTATTTTTTAGTTAATTCAGTGGTGTAAAATTAGTCAATGTTTGTTTAAGTACCCGCACCATACCTAGCTCTTCATCATTTTTTAAGACTGCGAGCCGCCACTGATATAAGTACACTGTTCTCTTATTCGTCGTTTTAACCTTTTTTCGGTTTGATGAAATTATTTTCTAAAGTTACTTTATAATTGTGATAGGCTTTACGCGCTACTACGCAGTTTCTAAATAGAACATTCAGAGTAATAAGTGAAATCATTAAACGTAAAAAATTAAAAATGATGTAGAAAATAAAAACTTCAGTATTGTTCAGCAGTCAATTAATTCGAAAATAACAGAATTTATTTGTTTTATTTAGCATTTAATTAACAAACCGGGCTAAATAATATTACGTTTTGGATGATCACATCAATTAAATAAATATCATTATGTCAGAAAAAAATTTATAATGCATTTCAGTCATGTAAATGCAAAAGCATAAAAAAATGGTATGCATTTTTATTTTAAAGCAGCAATTATTTTCAAAATGCAGAATCACAACAGTTGGGCATCAGTCCTTACACGGGAAAACTTAAAAGAAACTGTAGTAGCGTGGAGACTAGGCGACTAGACTACTCGAGTTACCTCTCTTCCTCACACGGCCGATACTATAGTCACGCTTAAAAATTTGCTACATATTTATTATTTTGCGACACTCAATAGACTGGAGTGGCGTGGCGACCAGCATGCCGAGTCGCGGATACTCGGGTTTTGTAGGTCTCCCACTCGCAACTTAGGTAGCGCCGTGTGAGTAGCGCTTTCAATGGCGCTACATGCTGGGCGGCAATTTTTTTAAGTTGCCCTGTGTGTGGATTGCCTTAGAGTATTATGTAATAGGTATGTAAAGAAAACTCTTTAACTTATGTATGATGTTCTTATGTATGTATGTATTGTATATATGTATATGCCAATTTTCAAATATTGAGTACTGTTGAAATATTTACAATATGTCAGAATTTTTTGACATCCTGTACTATATAAATTTTTAAAATTTTATTTAGAATATTTTATTTTCGCGTGCAAAGCCGCTGGCACAAAATGGTAAATAATATGTTCAACTTTTACTTTTTAAATTTTATATTAAATTTCAAGAAGTTTTTGAGCGCATTTGATAATAGGATATTTTAACAAGGCACTTTTATCTGGAGCTTTCTCATACAGATTAAAAATGTGACTAAACGTTAAGATTTAAATTAAATGTTATAGGCCCAAGTTCAAAGAGTCCCGCTTTAAGGCTTTGACAAAGTTTTTTAATAAAACTTGCTTAAATTACGTTTAATACTTACGCACAAACATACTTCAATTCAATCCTGCTGTATTTACCTATTCAGGTCTCATAATGATTTTAAAACAAAAATCCTTTAATTACGCAGTTTTTATTATGGTTACTCCAGAGACCATTTATACGTTCTTTTTCTTCTATTGATATTAGGAGTTTATTTTACGCCTCGAGAATTAAAATCCTTAGTATGCGGTGGTTTTAAATTTAAAATTTCCATGGAAATAATTTTTCGGATAAATTACGAACAAGTTTTGATCGTCTGGTAATTCAAAGGAACATTTTAGTTTTAATTATAAATTATCAAAAACAACAAAGAGTTTTAAAACTACAGGAGAGAGTATAACAACATTAAAGGAACTTTAATTAAGGAAACGCCAGAAACAAACACCTCAGAAACAATATTACTCCTGCCAAGAGAGAAAAAACAGGAATAATTCACCATGCACACATCATATTTGTTTTCCTCCATTAGTTTTAAGAAACTTTTCCAAAAGTTTGACAGTAAAACTAAAAGAAAGACTGTTAGTATTTGTCAGCAGAGCAGTAATTGAAAAAGTGACCTATTTTCAGAACAATATGTCTTGCAATATTTCAAAAGTAAGTACGACACATTTTCAATGGGTTAAAGAGGAGTTACACATACATACTGCAGGAATAATGATTTGTAATATTTGAAACAGAGAGATTAACCCACCTTTACATCTTTAAGGTAAAATTTACAGGGGTTAACTTGTGCGAAAATATTGGCCACTTTGGAATATCCTAATAACAAATAATGAAAGAAACAATTCTAATTAATAAGTCACTTCCAGCTTTCCTGCTTGCGAAATATTCAATTACACGACGCGACAACTCGAAATTCGGCATATTTATGAATATTTTAGCTTAAAAAAATAAAAATGTTTTTTTAAAAATAGGTACTAATTTTGTAACCGTTCACTAATCTAATGGTATATTTATGTCGGGGTACAAGTACAATACGTTACGCTCTTTTACCTTATTTTTATACAAATTAACATGATGTTACATTAATTCTCATAAAGTTACATTGTTCTGTGTTAAATTTAATAACTATATTTGGTTTAGCTTTATTTTAAATTCTATGGCTGTACAGGTCTTTACTGGTATCATATGACATACTTGGTATATTTACCTAGCCATCCTATTATTGTGCATATCATCGCCTCCTATAAATTAATAAAAAGTCGCTATGTGCAATTAACACAATTTTACAGGAGGAAAGAAAAACGTTTCATTAATACATATTTTGATTCATGTCAAAATGTTAAAGCTAGGAAAGTAAAGATTTTAACCAAGGCCTATTTACTTTCCTAGCTTTAACATTTTGACATGAATCAAGAAATGTATTAATGAAACGTGTTTTTTTTCCTCCTGCAAAATTGTGTTAATTGCACATAGCGACTTTTGCAGGCGCAGCGACGATATTACAACCAAAATCAATCTTAAAGATACATAGTCCCATATGATTCAACTTTATTTGTGTTTATTGCTATTTTCTTTACTTATAAAAAATATAATATATTTACAAATGGTAAATTAACGTTCTAAATTTTTACTGTATTTACTATTTTTCAAAGTCATATATTCAGTGGCCAGTTGCAGGCGCTTAAGCATTTTATTAAAGGGGGTATTTAAAAAATTAAATAAAACTTTGCAGCTGCTTTAAAGCAAGCTTTACATCGACTACGTTTTAAAAATGAAGCTTGGATTACGTTAGTCGTTAAGTTAAAGCTTTAAATTTCACAAACGTGGGTCTGAAGTAAAATACAGCTAGCATGCATCTGTTTACCCGTAAAAATAAGCACCCAGTTCAAGTAGAGTCTCCAGGGAAGCGGCTCAGTGTTTCTGCAGCCACTATCTGGATGTAAAGAGTAAAGAGGACTTTATATAATTTAACAGTTCCCTGGAGTATACATATCATAAAACTGCACCGGAAAACAACATGTCACTGCCAGGATGCAATAACATGTTAAAAGTGAACTTTCATCGAATATACTTATTTAATATACAATGTATAAAGAAGATCAAAGCTACTGTGATAGACGGGATATTTTCATCTGGATTTGGGAAGTATGCTTCAGACCGGTGAGCTGAGTTGTAGTTTTTAATACGCAAAAAATTAAATTACCTATGTAGGTATAGATCTAGGATCTAGATAATGCATTTTTATTTGTGGAATAAATCTATTCACGTAATAACTGCAAGTAAAGTTCGTACGCAAGGTTATCATTAATAAAAAATGGTTTAACAATGTTATGGTCTATGTTACCCGGTCGAACATTAACTATTTCTGTTCTATAGTTATGAATATTGACAGTGGCGTTAAGCATAAAGGTAACTTCTTTAGAAAACAGAAATGTATGAACAAAATAAGGTTTACAAAAATAGATTTTTCAGATATTGAAGAACTTGAGGCTTGAATTAGAAATTAAATACTCAAGTGAAATTTGTTATAATACTTTGTACAAAGTTTTACAAGAATTTAGAGATGGGCTTGGCCATTTTCTAGCTAACAATAACAAACGTTAACGTAACTTTTGTTCAGTTTTTAAGTAGTTTCTATTTACATTGTGTTTTAAATTAATAATATATTATTTAGATATTTGAAACGATTAAAGAGGAATGAGCAAATAACTTTGATTTAAACAGTTTCCATCAATCCATTATCTGGCGTTTGTATCTGTATATACTATTTCTAAGATTTTCATGTAAATTACTTTAATAAAATCGACTATCATTCCCAAAGCTAAAGTGTACTGCACTGAATTTCGTAAATTGTACTAATGGTTTATTTGGCTCAATGTCTCATTTGAATTTTAAATTATGACATAAAATTTGAATAGTTTATACCTACTAGGCTTGCATAAGGAATATATATGGGGACCCATTTTACAACTAAGTAAAATTTGTTGTCATGGCCTGCAGCATATTTGTTTCATGAAATGTTAGTATTTACAATCTGAGGATGGAGAATTTATAATCCGACGAAAACCTGGTAATATTTACAATTTGTCAGGTATTCATTCCTTTGTATTTTATTTGATTTTAATATAAACAAGTTTTTTGTGAGTGGTCTACCATAACCAACTATAATTTAACAAAAAATATATAGAACTTATTTGTAAATTTCCCGAAATGTTAATCTTTGATCCTGATTTTCATTAATATGGAATCCATATTACATTGAATATGCAAAGGCCATCGAAGATGTACCAAAGAAGATTTTTAAAATAATTTGAATTATATCCTTCTCGAGGTAATGACCATCTAGGACCATCACATGAATTTCAATTTTCAACCGCCTCTCAAAGAAAATCACATTTTAGTCTGCAGTTTCTATTTAAATTAAGTAAGAGACCTGTTTCATCTGCCAACATAAAATGAGCTTGCCTTCCAACTTCACATTGTTGCTATGAGTGTTAATCAGTATTTTTCTGTAACCAAGGC
Source organism: Polydrusus cervinus (assembly GCA_935413205.1). Lineage (NCBI taxonomy): Eukaryota > Metazoa > Arthropoda > Insecta > Coleoptera > Curculionidae > Polydrusus > Polydrusus cervinus. Next base: position 11,672,433 of record OW284520.1, on the reverse strand, counting down.
TGTGCTCTTTGGAGTTGCAATAGTGAAATTGTGATATCCTGTGACTATCTGTGATTTTTAGTCAAATATAAATTATGATATTATTTAAAATACTCACTGTATATATATGTTTCATTATGATTATGTACGTCTTCTAAATGGAGTAAAACCTGTAAGACATGAATGTTTAAATTAATAAATCATTATTCCTTCATGGTTCTATATGTATATAATTAGCGGTGTAAATTTCGTTACAGAATTCAGATATTAAGTGTATATTTTTAAAGTAAATAATTTGTTTTTATATATGTATAATATATTTTTCTAGTACATACATATTTGAATTTAGTGGCTTCAAAACTTCAGACTGAGCAGTCTCAAACATAGATTACCAAAAAAAACTGTGTGGCCCTATAGCGTAGGTAAACATAATAAGAGTTAAAGTAGGAAAAAATATGTTTCTTATGTTAAAAATAAATTAAATTTCAACGTATACATATATGGAATATATTTACAATAAAAAGTCTTTTGGTTGATTGCGCATATTCTCGACGGGAAAGGAAATTTATAACGTATCGGAGATTTATACTTTGTAGGCAGATATTTATTTCAATGTGGCTATCAACCTGGGAGTTGGTACAGAAACCCATAAACATAAATCCTCAATGGCCTTTTTTACAATTTACAATGTGAAAAGAGAACTTTCAGCCCTCATATGGTGTATAATTTTATATCCACCCTTTCAGAAAGCGGACTTTATTGTCAGTTGCCACGATGACCATTAACTTTGATTTTTGTAACGTGACATTTTTATAGCGTTTTGGATATTTATTTTAAATAAATATTGACATAAGTCATTTTGTAATGTTTTTATAACTGTTACAACTAAAACTAGAGCTAGGCAATAATTATTACCAAATGTAATTACAATTCCTTTAAAAACAGGAATTGTAACTACATTACCTTGGTTAAAAATGTAATGTAATCTGCAAATTCAGTACTCTGCAGTAAAGTAATAAATTCCTTATATAAAGGAATTAATAATTAAGACTATATTATATTATTTTTATTAAATTACTTTGTAATTACTACAAGTTATTACAATTTTTAAAAGGTAGTTACTTTGGAATCATAACGTAATGTTAATACAATGAGGAATTTTTGCAGCTAAGTGATAGTCACTTTGAAAAGTTAAAAATAAGATTAGTAGTACTAAATATTAATGTAGCGATACCTACTGAGTATAGTGAATATTTTAGTTTTTGTAATAAATGTTATCCATATGGTCTTTTTAATGTAAATTGTCTTCCTTCAGTTGCAAACTTCATTTTGTCATTAATTTTCAAATTAATTTTTTAAGTAATTAGTAACTGAAATATTTTTTTATCCAAGTGTAATTTGAAGTAGTTTCATTATATTTCATAGTAGTATGTATTGATTTTTTTTAGTAAAAATTTGTCGACCTTCTAACTAAGGTCTAACAAAGATTTTACCTTAAGTTTAACAAATCATGAAGAATTTAAATTTGAAATTTAATAAAACTAAAAAAGACAATATTAATATTGATTTATTTTATGTTCAGGTAAAAAAAACGGAAACTTACCAACAAAAATAAACCATAGTAATTCCAGAGCTTTTACCGCGCTCTATAATAAAACTAATCGAAGTATTTTGCCATCATTTTAAACAAGTTTTTCATATAAAATTTATTGTGCAGAGTTTTACAAAATTGTGTTTAATAAATTTCTAAATCCAAAAAAACCAGAAGCCCACCTATATTATTAATTCATTTAATTCAATGTCCATCACATCACTGTCAAACTTGATATAATACAATAAAAAGCTAATAAATCTTATTCTTCAGATTATTATAATTGAACTTCCGCCTTTTAAACGGCCATACATCTTGCACATTATAACAATATACATTAGCTTATTGTGTACTCATTGTGTGGTGCACAATGTAGCTTTATCTACACCTACTCGTGTCAATCCTGCCATTTCCGTCCATATTTAATAGAGTTTTGGGATGTAAAAACGTTTTTAAATAAGTTTTATAAGGAAAGTTTACGGTATTCATGTACTTTCGTGAGATCTATATTAAAATAACAACAATTACTTCTGTCTGATTGAACGTTGGAGACAATGATGTTTCTTGAATAATAGAAGAGTTTTGGACTTGCATTGTCTTTTTTTGCTTTAAATCACAACGTGTCAACTGGAGATACCAGTTAAAACCTTGTGATACATAACAATAAAATATGGCGCCATTTAACTAACGATAATGCCGAGATGCATGAAAGACAGAGTCGGCATTATTAGGCTCTCAACATACAGGGTTTTCCATAACTTATGGGCCGTAGAGTAATTAGAGATACTACACATCAAACTAAGCCGATTAAGCCATATACGTTTATACGGATTGTTACTCGTTCTAGAGATACAGGGTGTTGAAAGTAAAAGTTTATTCTCGAAAATAAGCCATAATTCTAAAACGGTTTAATGAATCGAATTGAAAGTTGGCAATGTTATGTTTTTATGAGCAATAAATAAGAATTTGTAGAAATTTTTAAGTTTCAAGCTAGAGGGCGCTAGTTGCATACACTGGGCTTCATAAATCTATGATTTTTTTTTCTTACCTGTGATATTAGGTGTTTTTCAATTTATAGTTTCTTAAAGAAGAGCATTTTCTGAGTTAAAAAGGTGTACTTGATTGATCTTACTTAATATCTTTAACGGTTTTCGAGATATTTCCCATTAAACATCCCAAAGCATAAAAAAACATAGCACATAATTAAAATAATATTTTAATTATCAAAAAAAACAACTTATATGACATAATCGGCTTAGTTTGATGTCTAGTATCTCCAGTTACTCTATGGCCCATAAGTTATGGGACACCCTGTATACCAGTAATTTTATATTATTTCACAATACAGAAAATTTTTAAAAAATATTTTTTTTTACTGTAACGTAAAATAAAATCTACTTGCTTAAACTTAATAGCTAGGTTTCAAAAAATACTGATCAGCTGGCGGCTCTAGGTCCCTCTCTAATCTGCCATACGGTGAAATATTCTCTAATTTAATTGATGCACCATAGATGGCTAATTTCGAACGCCCATTTTAAAGTTATTATTTTAAAATTCAAGTTAAATGATGAACCAGCTGGATGGTTTTAAATTATACGACAATTTTCACCAAAAACTTTATAGCGCTACTTGTGTCTAAATATTTGGAATGTAAAGGAAAACACCTTTCCCAAATAAGCTTGGGAATGTTTTAAATTATTTCCTGTAATTTGGACTAAAATGCTAAGAAGTTGATTTTCTCTTGTTTTCAAATTTTTGTTGAATATTGCAGGGAATGTTTTAAACTTTTCAAAAGTAATTTAAAGGGGAAGGATTTCCTTGGGGTATTTAAAATATAAGTAGGCATCCAACCATAATATTTAAAATAAAAATTAAGATATTAAAACGAACGAAAAAGTAAGTAATCAGAAAATAACCAGCATCAGCAACAAATTCACAACACAACAAGTATTTACTTTCAGTATTTTTATTCTAGGATAGCTATAGCCTAAAACGAACAGAGGGATAACATTTTTGCACCAAATAGCTTCATGCATGATTATTAAGTGAAAGTGGTCATTTCCACCAATTTTTATAAAACAAAATTTTGCATTATCAATGTTAATAATAATAGTAGAGCTAATTTAATTTAATTATTTTAATTAAGAACGATGTGTCTGAGGAGAAAAACGCAAGAGATCATTTTTATGCAGAATTGACCATGCTAATCAGAAATAATATCCACATGGAAAAATATCAGTGGCGTAACACTTTTTTCTAAAAAATATATGATCGCTTAGTTTTAAAAATTATTCTATTGGTGATAACGCTGAAACGAACGGAGATATCGAGCTGCAGTTTTAATATTTTTTCTAGCAAATTTCATCTACTTTTCGATTATGGTATCATAATTATAACATGATATATTTTTTCGGAGTAAAATCAAAAAATGTGTTATTATTGCAAATTGCGCCCTCTAGCATTTTTTTTGAGAACTATTATGGACAACTAAATACGATTGGTGAAAGTGCATACATTTCTCTTCCAAACAGTTAGTTTGCTAAAATCGGATAAGTCGTTTAAAAGTTACAGCGATTTTACTGATGACACCTTCAACAGCTTCCCCCCTCTTATTAAAGTCGGTACGCCAATGCACAAAGAAGACCAAAATGATGCATAATTGTCCAAGCTTTTTAATGGTGTTATCAAAGATATACCTTAATGTGGAATTTTCGGAGATATGTAAGATTTTAAAATTTACTTTTCAATTACGCCCTCTTGCGGCAAAATGCGGAACTTAAAACTAATTTCCAGCATTTTCTTTTGGACACTTTTGACATAAAAAAATTTACCCGGATGCTATACGATTACTAGTTTCAGAGATATGGCCCGCGGTCATTCTTAGTTGACCACCCGGTACATGCCTTACAGATTATTACAAACCCAACTACAAGGCAGGACAAAACATGTATACAAGCCCTGTAATGTATAACAATTAAATACTTAAATATACTTAAAGTTCATAATATTCCAATCATTTAATTTAATTAATTATTGTACTGTTACTGGAGTTTATATTTGCCATATTTAAGAATAATTACCTATACAAATAAAGGGCTTTGGTGCAAATAACTCTTTGCAAGTGCAGTGCGAAAACTATCCCTCTCCAAGGTGGAATGTCGAGATGTGGCCGATGCAAAAAGTTATAGGAGGAGGAGGAGGAGGAGGGGGGGGCGTCACTTTTAAGAACCATCCGGTATATTTAACCGTTTTATTTTCAAACCTGAATAAATTTGTAAAGGAAATTATTGTTTTGAATGTTTATTAGTAACAAAGAAAAAGCAGTAGGTAAATACAAAAAATAGGTTTAAATTTAAAACTAGTTAAGTTGAAAATCAGTATATTCCCGCCCCAAGCACGATTCCTTGCGATACCACTGACTCAAGTCATTTATAATAGGTAGAGCAGCCGGTAAAATTAAATGAAATAAAGCATAATAAAAAGTAATGTAAAGCCCATTAAATCAAGTTAAACTGCGGCAATTCCGTTTTTTGAAATTCCTCTTCCAAAAAACTTGGGAAATTTATAGGTAAAGTTTACTATAATAAAGGCCGAAGTGTTACTACCCTATTCCGAAATTTCCTTGGTGCGGCTTCATATAACTAAATATTTGACGAAGTAATTATGATTTATTCAGGAAAGTTAGGGGACGGAGCAGATATTTTCCTGCCCCTGCAAGTGGATAAATTTCTCTCTCGAAGTTTCTTTTGGTTTGGGGGCTGCGCAGTGTTGCGATAATATACAAAGGTGCAAAAATTCTCCCCCAAAAATGAATTCAAATATATTTTAAAACTAATTTGTTGTATAGTATTTTCAAATCGAATTGAAATACAGAAAGAATTAATTACACGAAAGAAATATCAAATATCAGCAGCTAAATGCCGGTAAATCCAAAACTTTTGTAGTCAATCCATTTTATTCCTAATAAAAGACCACCAATTGTACAGGGTGAGTCAACGATAGAGTCAATTTTCGCCTTTATCTGAAGAATTAGATACAAATTTGAAATACAAAAGTTGTAGAGACCATTGAGGTGCACATTTTAAAATAAATTTTAATTAAATCTTAAAATCATGCGAAAAAGTAAACGATCCTCAATTTTATACTATCACTTAAAAAAATTGAACCAACTAAACACATTATTTCGGTATTCAGCTTTCTGGAAAAGAAAATCGACATCTACTTGAGCATTTTTGTGAGTTTTCACTCCCAACCGCGTCTTGCACTTTTGTCCATATTTCTCTATTACACACAACACTGGCGCTGCTGTGCCGAAGTTTCTTTTGGTATGGGGATCGGGCTGTTTGACTTGATAGGGAAGTCTAAAGAATCACATAATACAGGGTGGAGATTTTAAATGGAACGCTGCTTAAAGCGGCTCTGGGAGGGTTTCTCTAAAATCCAAAAATATGTCCTTAAATATTTTTTATGGGCCTTGCTTTTGTCATGTAAAAAAAAGTTGAGACCTCAAGGAGGGGGCGCAGCCTTAATCACAGACCAAACCGATGATAGAACTCTTCCCTTACTCTTTCCAAAACTTCTAAAGTGATTAAACGTATCTCTACCTGAATCCTTGCCTAAACTCTTCCACATTTCTAGGTCTGGTAATATAAACTATATCCTTCGTTTTAAATCGCCTCATAAATAAAAATCTAACGGTGTAATATCCGGAGATTTGGGCGGCCACTCTATATACCCTCGCAGTTCTATGATACGCGTATTTGAAAATGTAATATTTAAGAATTATCTGACATCCTGCAAAGTGTTTAACACCAGAACTTTCCCTAATTATGGAAATCTAGACCAAAAGATAATCTTCCAGCAGGATGGAGCCCCTCCTTACCTTGCAAGAAATGTAATAGACTTCTTAAATATTATATTTCCAAATAAGTGGATAAGAACGAGGATTTATAGAGTGGCCGCCCAAATCTCCGGATATTACACTCTTGGATTTTTATTTATGAGGCGATTTAAAAAAAAGGGATTTATGTCACCAGAAATAGAAATCTTAAAGGGATTCGGGCAAAGATACGTTTAATCACGCCAGAAGTTTTGAAAAGAGTAAGGGAAGAGTTCTACCAACGGTTTCGTCTGTGCTAACACATTCATGGGGTACATTTTCAACAATTGCTATGCTAAAAAAGTGACATTACAGTTTAAAAGTTATTGTTAATGTAATTGTTCCATAAATTAGTTTTTATTAAATTTCTGACAAATGTAAAAAAAAAATATATAAACAAATTAATTTTTCGCTAGGCTTTCCAAAAAGAGTGGTATCCTCTAATTTGAAATAAAGTTGGTTGTGCCGATTATAATGCCGCTTTAAAAGTTTTCAAATTTTGAATACTTCCGATTTTATTCGAAAAAAACCGAAATTTTGCAAAATCGTTTTTATTTTTTCCTGAGCTCGTTCGACTAGCTATTTAAAAATAAATGACACTTTGTCATTGCAACTTTTTCTCCTCTACAAAATGACGATACTAAACTTAAGATCTGCCGTTTCGTCTCCAAGCGGCCATCACCAACTTTACTTTTTTAAATACGGACCTGGATTTTTTTAAACCCTTCTACCCTCAAAATGTAATGGCGATATTACTTTCTCATAATGATAAATTGTCTTTGCTTATTTTTAAATTCATGTTTTTTACACTTCTTGTCAGTCTGGCGGTGGCAACGAATTACAATATCAATTAAAAACTTTATTTTATTTAAAACATTCATAGATAAGTAATATAATTTATTTTATAAGAATTTTTTAATAATTCTAAATTTACTAATTATGAATCCTAATTTTCTAAATGTTCAAAGAGATTGACGTTTTGCTCAATAAAACGATCGATTTTTCTTCCAATTTTGGCGACAGCCCTTTCAACCTATCTTCTCCTTATCCTACCAAATGCAACCTTGCAATGCAATTTTAAAATATATGAATTTTAAAAAATAAGCAAGGACAATTTATCATTATGAGAAAGTAATATCGCCATTACATTTTAAGGGTAGGAGGGTTTAAAAATCGGTTAAAAAAATCCAGGTCCGTATTTAAAAAAGTAAAGTTGGTGATGGTCGCTCGGAGACGAAACGGCGGATCTTTAGTTTAGTAACGTCATTTGGTAAAAGAGAAAAAGTGGCAATGACAAAGTGTTATTTATTTTTAAATAGCTAGTCGAATGAGCTCAGGAAAAAATATAAACGATTTTGCAAAATTTCGGTTTTTTTCGAATAAAATCGGAAGTATTCGGAATTTGAAAACTTTTAAAGCGGCATTATAATCAGCACCGAATTGCACAACTTTGCCCCCATTTAACCGTTTCTCTAACTCCTATGGTTTCCGATATTCCAATGCTGGTATGTCGAATTTGTAACACCCTGTATACTGGGCCATGACTTTAATATTGGGACATAGGACATTATTAAATGGTGAATATTTCAAAAGTGTTATGTCATGTTGTCAAGAAAATAGTATCCTTTTAAACTACATATTTTATTTATAGTAATTTACCCTAAACAAATTAAGGATAACTTCTGAAACGTAAATCCAGGTTTGTTTTAGGGATTGTACCAAATTAAATTGTATCGTGTATCCTATTGTACGATCGAAATAACATTATACAATATAGAATTAAGATCAATTGGTTTTTCAATGTTCCACGGTACAACGGTGACATAACTGAAAATCAGGGGGTTTAGGGGGGTATAGTAGTAGTTTGTACAACAAGAGTGGAAGTCAACTTACTTCCTTGTAAAATATGGATAATCCACTCGAGTTGTACAGTATCTGCGACCCAGCATACAAACCACTAAAAATTAAAAAAAAAATATTTAAATTTAGTATTATAACTTGTGAGGCAGTTGATTAAAAACGATTGAAAGAATGTTCATTTCATTGGCAACTCCATGAACCAAATTACACTGTAATTTTTTATATTCACACAAAGTCACTTTGAATATATCTAAGTATATTTTTTAGTTTATAGGTCAGAACATAATTTTGTTAAAATCGAGTTAACCCAAAAAATCAGACATTTCAAAGTTATTTAATTATTAAAGGTCATGAACGTTTTTATCAACCCATACTAAAAAGGGTTGATTATTCTACCGAACGGTTCTTTAGTCCCGCTTCTCAGCAAATTTTTAAAAGGTACATTTTTCACACGGAATGTACGATAAACTTTCCACGTCTTGTGCGAGACGCGTCAGATATTAAATAAGATTATTCAAATTAAAATCATATTTTCCTTTCCTTTGTTTCCTTACACATTGTGTCACTAGTCTCACTTTATCAAGTGAAATATAAATTATAACGTTTTAATGCATCTTTTGTGTAAATACGAAAGCTTTAAAAAAGTAGAGATAAGTTTAAAGTAAGCATTTTCAGACCAAGAAGTGAATAAGTAATTATTATACTCTTGTCGACTTTTGGGAATATATACAATTTGACATATATTTCACAGAGTGTAATTCAACAAAGATGCATCCCTATTCTTCTCCCTCTCTCTTTTTCTCTTTTCTTACAGCGACGACATTTTTTATTTAAATCATTCATCAATTTATTTATTTATAGTCTTTTAACCCTATAAAATCGCATCAAAGTAAGTTTTAATTTCAGAAACTACACGATCGACATAGACGCTGCTAGAAGATATTTTTTCCTAGTATCGATCAATTTACAAGCTTACAGAACGAAGGCTATTTTGGCTATCTTTATTATTGTCTTTTCGCCGGCCTCGTTTCGCAAATTCCGTATGTTATTCACTAAAACGCTTAAATGTGTTCCTTCTAATAATATATCGCCAAGTTTTATCCTTTTCTTTTGTTCGGTAGCTTCATATTCCCGAAAAAAAAAACAAATTGTATTTCGGGAACTCATAGGAGAAGAGGACCGATAACTAATGGCAAATAGCTAATGAAGTTTTTCCAGCTCCAAGAGAAAAACTTCAAAAAAAAACATCCCGAATATATTTCACGTTGGTATATTTTCTACCTAGGCTCTTCTTTTTGCAGAGCAATTATTTAACCGGAATTTAATACACAGCAAAGTTTTAATCGGGCTATCCGGATACGAGTACGATTATAAATCATATGAGAATACCACCGTTTGGGAAGCTGAAAACAGCTAGAACTTATTTATACCAGGCGAATAAGAATAAGCCACTCAGCAATATTTATCTTAAAATACGAAGGTTCTTACGAAAATTTTAAAATGAATTAAAATAACTAACTTTTTTTTATAGTAAGTAATTTAAGATAAAATTATTTAGGGGAAAGTTCGATATATACTAACTTAATTTGCATTACTTCTTTCTTCATTGTTCCGGCCCAACTAAGGGCTGACTCCGCTTTTAAAATCTAAAATACTCAATTTTTTAATATTTTTCAAAAACAGAATTATAAGGAGGCATTAGATCTACAATTTACAACTATTTAAACTTATACCACGTGTCTCAAATAGGCAGCGAATCTCCAACATACTTTTTTTTTAAAGGAACACCCTATATGTATATTATAATATTTTTTGCATAGAATTCCTCGAATATTTTGTATAAACTGTCACATGTCTAAATTCAATTGTTTTTGAGATACTGACGTTTCAAATACAGTGGCTACAGCCTATCAAAATGCTACATATGTAATTTTTAAATGCTAATATCCCAAAAACAATTTAATTTGGACATTTAAAATGGAAAAATCCAAAAATGAAATAAAACTAAGACTATAACTTGTAATTTCTTGCCATTCTTTCGAATTAGGCTTTTTACCTCTTCGTTCGCTGCCAGGGCATTCCCGAGGGGACCTATAGCTTAACGTGGGTTATGAACCACGATCCTTAGTCATGCGACATCCCCCCTTAAGGGCTAACCGTCGGTTTCTTGCGCCATTGCATGATCTACCGATTGGGGAGTGTGAATCTTCTTCCGCACCCCACGAGATATCCGATATTATCCAGCCTGGTTACCGGCGTGTATGGGGTGGGTTGGGAGATGATACATTTTACACTCTTCCCTGCATTCTTAAACGTACTAAAATTCGGACATACTTTTTTTATTGTGCGTATGGCCACTCCGGGGATCGAACTTGGAACAGCACGGTCGAATGCCAGTGACTCACCGCAGCCACGGCCGCAGTCTAACCTATAACCTAAAAATCCTATCGTTATATACCATGTATTATATGTCTTGAATAGTTATTATTATGGCTAAATTCTTAACTAATTTTAGCCATCCATTGATACCAAATTTGCACTTATTAAATCAAATATTAAAGGTGATATTTGGTGACAGCTGAACATCTGCAACTAATTTTGATATATTTGTTCGTTAGTGACACAAACGTTATTGATACAAAAATTACTTCAGTATCTTCATATCTTGACATAAAGTCAATAGACCCAGTGGTTTTTAAGTAAACATATTAAAAGCGATACACACCTAAAAACGATGATATATATGAAAAATCTTTATTCTACCTTCTAACGCTTTACATCAATGTATAATTTTTTTTTTCATTTGATATCTTACTTTATTGAAAACTAATTTTTCTTGTTGGTTTTTCAATAATATACTATAATATTATCTCAATCTGAAAGACATCTGCTAGATGAGAAGTTATAGATGGGATTTCACCGCTAATCAAAATTGATTCCTCTTATTATATTTCTTTTTCCCAATTATTTTAAATTGCTTACTAGTTACAAAGACGTCCATTTTGGATGAAAAGCCACTTTAATGGTCAATACAATTAGACCTTTTTTGGTACCGCTATGCTTTGTTACATAAAGAAGTTTTATTCTGAAAGTTATCATTACAGGAAAATGTCTACTCTGCATCTTTGGGATTTACAGGGGGTTTAAAAGATAAAGAATGCATATATTTTCAAAAATAAATATGTAATTTCTTTGTTCTTAAGGGACTTAGATGATTCTATATGTATTGGATTTATGCATGCTTATGCTGTTGTTAGAAGTATTTTCGAAAACTGGCTAAAGTTGAAATATTTGAGCAAAAGATATGTTTCATACCACACAACAAATAATTCAGAAGAATCCTATGAAAAAAACTATGAAATTAAAAAAAAACTTCTGGATTTACTTACGCAAAAGGATATACCAGGAGGGAAATTTATAATACAATCTATAAAAAATATAATAATATTACTATAAACTTCTAGAAGCATATAGGACCATAATCCGGTATAATACCGTTTACAATAATATTATTATATTTCATATAGTGGCCGGTATTATTTTAGGTAATATACATTATTATATTATTTTGTAATCTTCATTATAGTTTCTATAAAGATTTATAAAATTTTTTATTAAATATTACGATATTTTCTAATAAGAAATATTATTTTTTTAATTTGCTTTTACTACTAGATTTTATTGTAAGATTTACTAGATTTCATTGAAAGATTTACTACACTTTATTGTAAGATTTAATAGATTTTATTGTAAGAAATATAACTTATTCTTATAGTTATTATTAATTAATTTCTTATATGGTATTATATAATTTTTTAACGATTATTATCTGTGATTAAGTGCTTTTATTATAATTTATTATAGGATGTAATCTTTGGATAATATACAGGGTAAGTCAGCATAGTGTCCCTAATAAAGCGAGGCGCAAACGAGAGCCGTCGCGGTCACATACATTGACGGGTTCTTTATTTAAATGTACACTTTGTGGTTAAGCAAATCATTTTCAATGTCGGTTTTTTTGGCACAGTGGTGTTTTGTGTTTAAAAGATGTAAAAGGTTGTTGTGATGTGAACTGAGGTAAAAGTTTTAATCGTGGATTGACCTTATATTATTGATTTTATTATGGTTAGTATTGGGATTTCCAAGGTATATTTTTACGTAGATCTAATAAAGTCCGTGATTTTATTCCAATAGTTTTTTTATTTATTTAAGTATATTGCAAAGAAATATTTAAACTACAACCAAAACAAAAATTTAGTAAAAAAGTTCATTACAACGTAAAATAAATTTAATTGTAGTATTGCCCTAAATCCAACCTATCTAAAGCGGAACCGTTCCTAAATGTACGCTTAGTCTCATCAGTCTACATACATTCCACACAGTGTATGTTTTCACATAAATTTCTAATTAAAAGAGGATTATAGGCTTAACATGATTTGCTTTATAGATGCAATCTGCAAGATGTAATGACACCGTTGATAAAAACCGTTTATAGAAAATCGTCTATACTTGCTAAAAAAAAGGATTTAAACCACCATATGAAACAAGCTTTCAAACAAAACATATTTTTACGGTAAAAAATATTTATATAGATAATGGGAAAATAGACAAAAACAAAACCAAACAGGTACGTTAAAAAGGTACAAAGTGAGTGGACAGAGAGTGGATGAAGAATTCATATTGTAAATATTTGTATGCAGTGGCGTATGTAAGGGGGGGGGGGGCTGCCGGGTTGCAGCAGTCTAATTGCAATTTTCGTCTCATGCTTGGACTCTTTATTTAAATTTTTAAATAATGTATTCTTGGCTTAGATTACAAAGGTCCTGTAGGAAACGTTTAGTTTTTAAATTTTTCCTTCTAAAAGTCCTGTTTTATATAGATATTAAGGTTTCGGACACATATCGTTTTAGTTATTGATTTATGATGCAATTTTAGAGGAAAACGAGTAAAAATAATTATTTTATAGTATTTTTCTTTCTCTTAAATACTTGTATGTTCCATTTTCCATTTTTTAGAGCTATTTTAAATCAAAAAAAAAAACTCAATGCAATAAAATATTTTTACAACGAAAACAAAAAACAATTAGGTATTTATTTTTAAAGAGAAAAATTAAAGTAAACATTTTAATCGAAACATTTTTTAAGAAAGAAGCGTGATAATTTATAATAAAAAAAATATTGCCGGAAGAAACGAGAATGCGGAGTAGGAGTATTTGAAAACCTAAGCATTTGCACCAAAAACTGCTCTTAGATCTACGCTCCTAAAATACATGATTTCTGAAAAAATCATCAATTTTGGCGCGGTGAGCTATATTTACTTTATTTTTAATCATGAGAAACCGAGCCCGAAAAAGGCTGGTTAGAGTCATACATACGTCTTATGTTAAAATTTTGGACTAACACCAATATTCATATTTTCACAAATATAAAAAACGTTTTTTTTTAAATAAAGAGCCATCTAGGAATATCAAAAAAAAAGTAAAAAAAAAATATTTACAAAAACAATTTTAATCCCGTCATGCAGAGGGGGAGTGGTAATAATTTAATTCTCGAAATTTGATAGTAGTTAGGTGAATTTTAAACACATTTTTTCGCCTGTGGCGCTTTTTTACTAGGTACAATGTCAAGGAATACATATAGTCCCGACTGTTCCTTTTCTCCAGAAAAAAAATGTCCTACTTACGCCCATTGAGCCCCCTGAGCATATTTTCTGGCTACGCCACTGTTTGTATGTAATATTGAGTAAAAATTTAATATTTCTCTGACTATCTCCGTTATTTGTTATATACCGATAACCGACCGAACAATCAACGCTGTTAGGAGGTCTACCAGAAATTAATAAAACCAGTTTAATACTATCGAAAAAATTAAGAGCTGTCTACGCCAGACCAAGCACTCTAGCAAGCGGATTTTGTTAATAAAAACAACTTATTAATTAAATCTTATAATTAAAAAACCTCAAGCCTTAGTAGGGGATTTTTAAAACACCAGGCTTATATTAAAAACGGCCACTTACCGAAACGATGTTCGCGTTGTTTGTTAATAAGGAAAGCTCTTATACGTACCTAAAAATAAAAAAAAACATAATTAAAAATTAATTATATCGTTTTAGCATTTCTAAGTTTATTTATGGTATAATTATACTAATTATTTGATTGACCTTAGAAGTGTTAAACTCTGCAGGTCATTTAATGACTACTACAGGCTATATTTCAAGTAGTCACATCATAATCTGATGGTCAAATTTAGTGTAGGTTACTTAGTCGTTGGTATAGCGGCCTTAAATAAGTCTTTTACTGACACTTGCCATTTATTTTTTAGCCACAAAAAAATAACTGTTGTTTTAAAAATCAAATTTCTGATTTTTAGGATAAATTAATATCCACGTTTTAAAGCAAATTTAAAGTTTAAAAGAAAGGATTCGAGATGTAAATAATGCACTGATTTAAAACAATATTTTTTTCTGAGTGAAGGATACCATTATTCTATCTATATCCAGAGCTGTGAAAGTTACTTCAGAAATTTTCGATACTTTTGCACAAATGTATCTAGATACTTATAATGAATAGTTACTTTTACCTAAAAGTAACTTAGTTCTTAGTTACTTAGTTAAAGTAACTAGTTATAGTAACTAAGATACTTTTACTGTAACTAGTTACATTGATTGTAACTACTATAATTTAAAAGTAACTAAGATACTTTTTAAGTAACTAGTTACATTGATTGTAACTACTTTAATTTAAAAGTAACTAAGATACTTTTTAAGTAACTAGTTACTTTGATTGTAACTAGTTACTAAAAATAACTAAGATACTTTTGAGTAACTAGTTATTTTAATTGTAACTACGAAACTCTAAAAGTTATTAAGATGCTTTTGAACTAGATACCATAAATTTACAAGGTAGGGATAACTCATTTTCCTGTACACACTACCACTATTACCATCAGAAAACTAAACTAAGAAGTGTTAATTCGAACAACGAATAAGTAGAATAAAATGCTTTCTAAGAAATTTCGCGTTTCAACCAGTTTGCTGTTTGACGCTCGCGACTCGCCGCTTGTCCCTTCGTGAAAATCTGATTAACGGCCGCCGATCGTCCCTTGGTCATCATCTGATGGACGGCACGTGTGCATAATTGGTATCCTAGAGGAACTTTAAACGTACCTAACTTAGTTACTTTTAAAGTACTTTAAAAGTAAAGGTAACTTAAAGTTACTTTAAAAGTAACTTGGATACTTTAAAAGTATCTAGTTACTTTTTAAGTGTATAGTTACTCCTAAAAAGTAACTAGATACGAGTTACTTTTCAAAAGTAACGAAGTTACAGTTACTTTTGGCATGATTCAAAAAAGAACTAAGTTACTAAGTATCTAGTTACTTTAAGTAACTAGAAACTAAAAAGTATCTAGTTACTTAAGTTACTCACAGCTCTGTCTATATCACATCATAGTTAAGCATTTATATTTAAATTACTATACTGAAAGAACTTAAACTAAAAAATGGAATGCCAAAAAACAGATATTTTATATCTGACAGCATTACATTACTACAAATGTGTTTTTTATTAATTTTAATTATGACTACCTAGGAGGTCCTAATTATATCATTATACGTAGGATGGGTATAATAGTTTTATAAAAATAGCCCAAATCAGTGTTTCATACAGAACAATTGATTTTAGTTTTAAATGTTGTCTATTATTGGTAATTAAATAATAATATATAAAAATGGCAAATTTGCCACATTATATATTTTTACAACGCTAATACAACTGGTCATTTTCTGTAAATCTAGAAACTCTGATAGAAATAAAATAGTAGTTTGTACAACAAGAATGGATATGATGTCCATATCGCACGAAGAAGTAAATTAAAACCTCCGAGCGCAATATGGACAATCCACTTGAGTTGTACAGTATATTTTTTCTATGACTTAACTTTTAATAACTTAACTTCATAATAAAAAGTAAAAAAAAATTATTTAAATTAGGCATGATAACTTGTCTTTTTAGTTGGCCGTGAACTTGTGAGAAATATTCATTTCGTTGGCAAATCTATGGACCAAATTACACTTTAGCATATTCATCGATTTGGGTCATTTCGCATATTTACACAAAATCACTTATATCTATCTTTCTCATATTCGGCCTTTTGCAGAATAACAGACAAAAAGCGATAGGTATATTTATTAATAAAAATAAACCCTTTATTTTTCTCAACCATAGCTAGTTTGATTAAATTGTTATGCTGAAATGCACAAAAGAAAAAAGGGGTTGTTAGGTTTTTTTTGTGCTTGCGTAAGAATTATAACTTCGAAAGCCCAACAAAATAGCGGTAAAATTCCTTTTAAAGAATTAAAATGGCTTGTGTGCATTAATATGAACTTTTAACGTTCTCTATGGTAAAGTTTATCAAAATAATCGCCAATTTACAAGCTAGCAACACTGTTAACGTGAAACGAGAAGTGGCAATACTGTAAAAATAACATAACCTTAAAATCTTTAGTAAAAAATGGAATTAAATTTTTTCTAGAAATCTTATAATTTTGTCTGTTTTATCTGGTTTTATGTCCTCATCTTCATGTTCCACCATTAAAGGAAGATTTCCAGTTATTTTTCTATATCTTTTGCGTAAAATAAATTTTTTAAGTCGATTGGGGGTTGGATCCCCGTACAAAATATATTAGAAAATATCGCGGTGAACAAATATTTGCATGGCAAAAAACAATCAAGGTTAGTAAAAACGTACATTTTGTAGGTACATACGGGGTGTCCGGTAACTTATGGGCCGCAGAGTAACTGGAGATACTAGACATCAAACTAAGCCGATTAAAGCATATAAGTTTTTTCGGATTGTTACTCATTCTAGAGATACAGGGTATTGAAAGTAAAAGTTTATTCTCGAAAATAAGCCATAATTTTAAAACGGTTTAATGAATCGAATTGAAAGTTGGCAATATTATGTTTTTATGAGCAAAAAATAAGAATTTGTAGAAATTTTTAAGTTTCAAACTAGAGGGCGCTAGTTGCATACACTGGGCTTCCTAAATCTATGATTTTTTTTCTTACCTGTGATATTAGGTATTTTTCAATTATACTTTCTTAAAAAGGGCATTTTCTAAGTCAAAAAGGTATACTTGATTGATATTAATATCTTTAACGGTTTTCGAGATATTTCCCTTTAAACATCCCAAAGCATAAAAAACATAGTACATAATTAAATTAACAAAAGAAAAACAAAAGTGACAATCCGAAAAAACTTATATGACATAATCGGCTTAGTTTGATGTCTAGTATCTCCAGTTACTCTACGGCTCATAAGTTACCGGACACCCTGTATATAGTACATTTTATGCATTAAATATTAAATCTTGTAGTAATTGTCTAGAAAGGAAAAAAAAACTAGAGATTTTTGAAATACAAAAGTGCATTTATATTTAGTTCTTCACTGTGAGTGGTCAGTTTCATATCCTAACTAGGATAGATATGAAATCATAACCGTTCAGTCAACCGGAATAGCCCACTTTTCCAATCACTTTAGTGTAAAGGAAACAGCTAAATTCCATGTGGGAGTAGAAAAAGCGTATTATTATTCTGCCGTAAATTTCTATTATATATATAATACACATAATCGTTTATTTAAAAATGTTTTATTTATAAAAAATTTAGGGCTCTAATTTTTTTTATTAAGGATACACAAATCAACGCTTTATAACTTGCCAAATTTCAGTATTATTATACGTTTTTTTTAAAGTATAATTCTTAATAAAGCTAAATTTATTTATTATTAATGTAGTTGTGTAGTATTTATTGACATATATTAATTAACCCATAATATATTCCCCATTACACATCTTCTGTATTTATTTGAGATCTACTTTATTAATAAAAGTAGTAGAAGTTTCGTGTCCGACGGACACAATCAAATCAATATTTCAGGAATTTTTTAACTTTATTATTTATATAATTATATTTGAATGTATGCTATGTGTAATAGTTTCGTAAATATAACCGAAATGAGTGGCCCAGAGGTTCAATACACACAACGCATACCAAGATTGTTTTAACTGTGGCGAACAGGCCGCGGGACGGACCCTAAAAGCGGGGCTGAAGTCCTGAGGGACTGGCCGGTCTTTCCCAATTAGATACCCAGACTATGTTAGCCCGAGTTGCGATATACTGGCAAGATAGATAAACAAATGTAATTGAGAGTGACTGACTTATCCGGAAGTTAAAAAAATCGTACGAGATGGTTGTAAATAAAATTTTTATTTCTAAATATTACATAGAGAAAACAGTATATATTATGGTATCAAAGAGAAACTCATTAAATCAATGGTAGACTGTATTTGCTATTCCTAGATACCTGTTCTATTTGTTTTAATGCTTAACCTATTGTTGTTTATTAATAACGATTATTTATTTAACTATAAGATTTCATTGGTTTATATGAAAATGCCATTGGTTTTTAATGAAAGGATATATTTGGTATAAAGCATTTATATTTAAACACCATTGGCTTTTCAATAACAAGCTATGATTGTGGCAAAACAAGCTACAATGCGTTTAAATATTTATTATATTGTATGATAACTTATATACTTTTAAATGAATAATATTTTAGACTGCTATAAAATTGGTTAAAACTAAATAAAAATATTGATACAAAATTAATTCTTAAAATCCCCAACAGACAAGTAATTTTTCCATAACACAATGCACTAAAATAGAACTCGCTTATTCTTACAAAATAAACAAAGCAACAATGCATAGATAAATACTATAAGAGACAAGGCAACGACGCGACGGCATCGGCAGCAAAAAAAAAAGAAATTTGTCCTTCATCCCCGCTACGCAGGTGAAGAAGTGTTTCCTACCTTTTCTATAATTGAATTAAAAATAAGTACCATTGAAATGAAAGAAAGTTCATTTCCTAGTTAATGATTGGACAATATATATTCATTTGCTTAAAACAATATGTAATTTAATTAAATTACAGTACCATTATACAGGGTGAATCCTAAGTTGATACTTCGTTTTTAGCTGCGTATAGAAGGCATTAAAATAAACAACATTTTCAAATACCGCTTTTCAAAAAACTCGAAAATAAAGTACTTACATTTATTTATTACACTACGAATCAAATACGGTTCTGTCTAACTTGCCCGTTGAATAAAATTAAGAAAACTTCTCGGTGTAGGATAAGCCCGCCAGGGAAAGCGTTCTGCGTATAATCTCGAAGGAAGATCGGCACTTTTGCGACACTCACAGTAAATTAACACCATATTTATTAGTTTATTGTTTTAAAATTTTACCATTTTCACGTATCACACACACAGCGTATTGCTCAAGAATACCCATATGACTAATACTAGTAAGAGATAAGAAAAACAACAGAAACTATAGCGGTCTATGTTTTTATGATCAGGCCCGCACCGATATTTTACTTTTCTATCTCGCCTATTTGTGAGTTTTTTGAAAAAAGGTATTTGAAAAAGTTGTTTATTTTAATGCCTTCTATACGCAGCTAAAAAGAAGTATCAACTTAGGAATCACCCTGTATAAATTGGTTTTGCTTTTGATAAAATTGTTTTTTGGTTTTATAGGCATTCTTAAAGTTTATCGGTTTTTAATATATACTGTAATTAAAAAAACACAATTCTTAAATGATTAAGATTACGTAATCATTTAAGAATTGTGTTTTCTTAAAGAGGTCAATATTAAACATATAATTGATCAAAAATTAAAAAAGCCGAAAAAACACAATGACAATGAACATTAAAGTAAAAAACGACTTAAAAAAGTATTTTACACATTTTTACATATTTTTAGCGATATTTTCTACAATACACTTTTTTCTCAAAATCGCTCTAATGCAAAATATAGGTTCTAAACATTTCTCTGTAATTTTTTTTTATTTCATAGTTATTTCTGTAAATTAGAATAATTTTTTTAAATTCATTGGGGTTTCCTACTTTCTCATTAAATTTCCCGAATCATATAATGATATAAAACACATTTGGAGAACAAATAATTATGAATAATAACAGCGCAGCATACAGAAATATGATACTATAAAAATTTCCCCCATGCCCTTAAGTGGATCCGAATGCGCTAAAATTTGCCGTATTAAATCGCGGTTTTTCTTGGCCCGAGATACAAAAAAACTAAGAAAATTATTGCTTTTTTCACCAATGGAAAGGTGGTATCAATGTGGATATGGAAAAGTTATATTCCTGCAGAAAAAAGTCGAAGTAAAAGATATAGGCCAATGAAAACCCTAAAATAAAAACTAAGTTTTTATTGTAAAATTAAAAAAAAAATTAAAATAGTAATTTGCACAACAAGAGTGGATACGATGTCTATATCACACGAGCACCACGACGCCGTAGGCGGAGTGCTCAAACTTCCGAGGGCGATATGGACAATCCACTCGAGTTGAACAGTATATTTTTTCTGCGACCAAACTTACGAACCTTATACTAAAAAATGTTTAAAAAGTTTGCAGGCTGTCGGGCTTGAACTCACGACCATTGAATCCGAAGCTCGATGTTTTGTCGCTTCGCCAGATCCTCATATTAGAAATTAGGGCAATTGACTCAATAATAATGCTACATGAAACTAATTTTCTATGCACATTAAGCAGGTTGCATTATTGATAAAACTATTGTTGAAAAAGATGGCGGAGTCTCAGTAAATACAAAAAACTGTGATTGGTCCGTACTTTATAAGAGCGTTACAGAGAAATCTAATTTTTATAACAATGTTGTCACCTAATGGGAAATGTCCGTAATCGTGAGAAATAAAGATACAAAGCACAGAGGAATGATAGGTCGACGCTGTATCCAAATGGAAAAGGGAAATTTTTACGCACAGTGTTATATTCGTGGGATATTCTTTAGGACTTGTAGTTATGATCTGCTAAAAAAGACTCTTTTAGTATTGTGTGTTTGTGGAATTTTTCTTTAAAAAGGGGATGTTATTTTTAAAGGTTGCAACACTGTTCAGCACTGACGATGACGGTTAGAATATGAAATTTTGCCGTACAGTTAACTGAAATAGCCTATTTTTCTCGGAGGAGAAATAAGAAAACAACAAATGTGGGAGTACATGGCCAGGATTGGGGCCAAGAGGACGTTTGGTCTAATTTAATATATATAGATATAATTAAGCATGGAGCTGATAACTATGGAAAAGAATTTGAAAATATTGATCGGATAGAACCTTATTCATTATCAAAAGCAATGCATTTCAATAACACAGAGCGACAACACTTATTTGCAGTTGAAAGTCACAAATAATTTACAAATTCTATTAAAATGTTTATATTTTCACCCTGCAGTTTATTCTGTACGTTGGGAAATTTCAAAAACCCAGTAAATAGTTTAAATTATTCAAAGTTTGTTTTTAGGTAAAACTGTCCGCGATCTTCAGCAACACTGACGGCAAAGTAAAAAGATTTGAAAACTTTTGAAAAACTTGAAATAAATCTTCACATAGGAACTCGGAATTTGTAAAGATCTTTTAAGGAGCACAGTCTCATTAGAAGTTTACATTCCCGGTTTAGAGAATATAGACTTAGAAAAATAAATTGTGTACAAGTAAAGTTTTAATTATAGGGCGTTTGTATAAGTAAGAGAAAATATTTTCTGCTTGTATTTGGCTGATTAAATTTTATACCAAATCCTTTTAAAAAGAGCAAAGCGGTTTATAAAGAACTACGAAACTAAGTAAGTATGCGTTTTTAGGTTTGAGGTTGGAGTTTTCAATAAATAAAGCGGTAAGAGGATAACCGTTTTCCCAGTAAATATAAGGAATATATTTCTTTGTAGGATCTATCGCAAAAAGAGAATATCTAAAAATTGGTGGGTTCTGAGTTATAGAACAGAAGCAAGTTTCTAAAAATGTGACGGTAAAAGGTACTTAATTTAACCGCGCTAAAATTTGCCCTGTTAAATTGCCGTTCTTCGCTTGCCCGAATTACAAAAAAACTTTTTTTTTCATCATGGTATTTATGTTGGCCTGGAAAAGTCATTTTCATGCAAAGAAAAATTTCTGAGACACATAAGCCAATGAATGAGCTCTACTATTTATTATTTTTATTAACATTGATAATGAAAAATTTTGATTTATAAAAATTGTTGGACATGACCACCCCGCCCGTCTAATTTAATTTAATTATTTTAATTAAGAACGGTGTGCCTGAGGAGAAAAACGCAAGAGACCATTTTTATGCAGAATTGACCAGGCTAATCCGAAATAATATCCACATGGCAAAATATCAGTGGCGTCCCACTTTTTTTCTAAAAAATATTCTTTATTTAAAATTTTAAAAATTATTCTATTCGCGATAACGCTGAAACGAACGGAGATATCGAGCTGCGGTTTAAATATTTTTTCTAGCAACTTTTATCTACTTTTCGATTATGGTATCATAATTATACCGTATGATTTATTTTTCGGAGTAAAATCAAAAAATGTGTTATTATTACAAACGCGCCCTCTAGCATTTTTTTTTAGAACTATTATGGACAACTAAATACGATTGGTGAAAGAGCATACAGTCTAAACAGACCCAAACAGTCTTTAGTTTGCTAAAATCGGATAAGTCGTTTATAAGTTACAGAAATTTAACTGATTAAACTTTCAACAGCTTATTATTATTAAATTCGGTACTCCAATGAGCATAGGACCAAAATTATGCATAATTGTCCAAGCTTTTTAATTGTGTTATCAAAGATATACCTTAATGTTGAATTTTCGGAGATATGTAAACTTTTATAATTTACTTTTCAATTACGCCCTCTTGCGGCAAAATGCGGAACTTAAAAATTATTTCCAGGATTTTCTCATGGCCACTTTAGTTATAATTTTTTTTTCCTGAATTTCTATGCCCAGTAAGTTCCGAGATATGGCCGCTCGTCACCCTTAATGAATCACCCGGTATTGTAAAAAATATTGAATATTATTTTTTAATAAAAGATAACTTTCTGACACTCTAAAGATCTGCAGAGTACAAATTTAAAAGGTTAAATTTGGTGAATTAAATGAGCACGTGAAAGTTACTAATTTGAAGGTACAATGCACTCTCAAAGATAACCAGTAGCGTCGGGACAAAATTATTCTTTGATATTTTTTATGAAAATGTTACGCCACTGATTTTTTTAAATTTTTTTTTGAATCCTTACTTTGATTGTTTAATATAAACACTCTCCCGTATTTTCGTGATACGAGGGATAATTTAGGAGTAAATAATTTGCCTGTTTTTTTTTTTGTTAATTTATTTCTAGAAAACCCGCAAATTAACATGGACAATTTTAGCGCAGTGCGATTTAATTACCATAAGGCAATGCTTGACACAACTGTGCATGAAAATATAAAAAATAAATAAAATCCATTCCCCATGTTTATTTAAAAATTTTCTTGTGCAGTCCTTGATTTATTAAAGGGCCATAACAATGGAAGACTAACGGTTGCAGACTGCGTAAATCAAGTATGTCAACGACTTAAAAACATTAGACAGTCACATACAGAGGGGATATTAAAAAGGTCTATTCTGTCGACGACTATAACCGGTATTATTAAATGGAATCAGTTATTTATCTGAACCAAGCGCTGAAATAACAGCGATGACAGGTTACCACGTGACTACAAATTAAAAAAAATTATTTGACCATCTGTTATCGATCACTCATTTTTCTAAAAATGATTAACTAAATCGGGCGCTGATCCAGAACTTAATTTTGGGGGTCATTTTTACATTTTTTATTTAAAAGTAATGCTGATAAGAAAACAGAACATAACAACAACGTAGGTACAAACATAGATATAATATTAAATACCTAATAAAGACTACGGAGGGTGATGGTGGGTAGAAGTAAATGATTAGTAATACTTTCTTAATACGTACTACTAAATAAGTAGCATTTTATTGCTACAGGACGGAATTAAAGAAATAACAACTTAAGCTCTTTTAAAAAGGGGATTCCTAAGTTGATACTTCTGTTTTAGCTGTGTATAGAAGGCAATAAAATAAACAACATTTTCAAATACCCTTTTTCAAAAAACGCAAAAATAAGGTACTAACATTCATTTATTACACCACCAAGCAAATACGGTCCTGCCTAACTTGCCCGTTGAATAACATTACGACAATATCTGGGTGTAGGATGAGCCCGCAAGGGAAAGCGTTCTGCGTATAATCTCGAAGCACTTTGCCACACTCACAGTAAATTGCTGTATATCTACTAGTTCAATGTTTTCAAATTTTACCATTTTCACGTGTCACTAATTTAAAATTAACTTGCTTCAGAAAAAGACACCGCAGTAGATCGCCAACTAAATAACCGACCCGTTAACTGCATGACTAATAACTACTAATAAGACAAAAACAGCATAAAGTATATTAGGCTATGTTTTGATTTTTTACTTCTGTATCTCGTCTATTCTAAGTTTTTTGAAAAAAGGTATTTAAAAATGTTGTTTATTTTAATGCCTTCTATAGGTACACAGCTAAAATAAAAGTTGCAACTTAGGAATCACCCTGTATTTTATTTATTTTTTGTTGTATATTTTATTATATTGTTTATATTATACTGGGTGCCAGTATTTTACTTATATCACATGGCAAGCTTGGTAGACTTACATAAACCTCCTCAAATGGTACACAGAATGTTTTTTTTTCACTATAATCTAGTTTATAATATTCAGCACTATCATCCTGAACTAAAAACATATCTCAAATCTTCCTAGAGTATCACAAACCTTCTCTATAAATAATTAAAAGCACGGTGCGAAAGCAAGAAGTTTAAAAACATAAGATGAGAAGATCGTGCCAGTCGTTCGATCAATTATATTGTTATCATTGTTTTGATAACTTAAATAGACAAAGACAGTTTGGAAACAGGAAACCAGACTCGAGACCTCAGTAGGAGTGCGTCGTTTACAGAGCGATCGGTTGTTGCCTTTACTTGGAATTGTTGTGACGTCGGAAAGTAATTTCGCGTGTTTCTATTAGAGAGCGTAGTTTGTTTAATTTTCTCAGTCAATAATTGAATAATGTAAAAACTGGAACCGTAGGAAATTGTTCTATTTTCTTGCTTTATAGATACGATAGAGTTAATAACAAAATTTAGTGAAAAAGTCTATTACATGGAAGATCGGTAAGCAGTAACATTCTTATTGATGATGGGTTTTTAAGTCCGAAACGTACCTAATATTAATACCAGGTGTGATACGTCTTTGAATTTTAAAGGAAAAGGGGAATTTAAAAATATTAAAATAAAATTTCCAAACTATTTAAAAAAGCAAAGTTGATGATGGCTATCAAAAAACCAAACGTCGGATTAAAAATCTAATTACACCAGTTTGTAGAGAAGAAAAAGTGGTAATGCATGAAAATGTTTAACATATCTCTTCAAATAGAGTCAGAAAAAAATAAAAACATCGCGAAAATTCGGTTTTGACCAAATATCTTCGAAAGTATTCGGAGTTTTTAAATTTGAAACACAATATTGTAGAATTTTCATCTCTGTATCTTCTATGGTTTACGAGACCCCTGTGAAGTGCATGCTTATCTGGGACACTCTGTATACATGTGTATACGTAACATTCCCTCCTATCCTATCAAGGAATGGTGTATCATTTACATTTACATTTTTTATATCCAAAAACTACTGTAATAATAAGGCAGAAGCCTTTTTTCGTCTGCCTAAATACGACTGTGAATATAAAATTGAAATGGAAATAAGTAGGTAGGTATATTTCGTTTACTTACCAAATAAAGTATGCAAATTTTTATAAGGGAAAATCTATTACGTAAACAAACAATAAAAATAAAGCTTTTCTCGGTTTTTTACGCTTCCGAAGAAAAAATAAGCGTGCATTAATATTTATATTTGGATTTTAAATTCTGATTTTTTTTCCTGATGAAGAAAGGCGCGTAGTCCCATTTATACAAAAATCGCTTGTGATGAAAATCAACGACAAGACAGGCGAACTCAATTTAGAAAAAGGTGTCTTCTCGTGAAACATTACAGAACAGACCTTTTCTACAAATAATATAGATTGTACACGTGTATAAACGAAAAGGCGGAATAAAGCGGTCCCTAAAAAAAATTTGATACTTTTAGGAAATTACTCTGAGTGATTTTCTTACAAATTTGTTTAAATTAATATTTTGCTTTGTGGTTTAAAACCTATATTTTTAATATGTCATTGGTCTTACAGACGAAGTTTACAAACATTAAGAAATATATACCTACGCTTAGGTTTGAACATAGAACTTCGAGAATACCAGTAGAACGCGGTAATGAAGTTAGAAAAAACTTTTTACACTCGCGTCTATATCCCAACCTATTGGCGGCACAACTGCGCATGTCAGGCGGATAGTGTGATGGCGGGGTATTTGAAATTTACATAGGTAGAAATGAGTTCAATTATTACATGGAAAATATGATTGATATAGCGATTAATTAATTAAATTTTTAATATTACGGTATTCTATTTATATTTTTTTATCAAACACTTTATTTTTTTTTCTTTTACGTTTTAAGGAATTCAAAGATGTGAATACCGGTGTTGAGAGTCTACGATTTTGTAATTCCGACTTTTTGTTATGAGGGTCATAGTTAGAAGAAATCAGAAGGCTTATTGTTGTTTTTAGTGCATTAATACCAGAAGTGATGGATGTGACGTTTTTTGATGCGACTTTGTATTTTCTTTTCATGTAAACATTAATATTGGTTTTTGTACTAAATTTAATCCCACAGTCTGTGCACACATAAACTGTTCTACAATTTAAAAAATGACTGTTAGGTTTTTACTTTACAGGTGCTTGAAAGCCACCACCAAATATTCAATAGTTTGTGACAGCTGCAGCCATAACAAAACTTACTGATTGCTAACCTGCCCCTCCATTTTAATTATGCCCCACAAGGCCACAAATTAACAAACTGATCTTGTAAGAAAACTTAACACCTCGACTATGACTGAAAGCCGTGACAAAAAAATAATTAATTCTATTTCTACCTATATCTTAAATGTCCCGGCATCACGCTATCCGCCTCACATGCGCAGTGTGCCGCCAATAGGTTGGGACATAGACGCGAGTCTTTTTACTACTACGTGCCGAAATGAATATTTTATATGTAATTGCAGACAACGTTTTAAACAACATATTTTATACATTTATCTTTAAAGCACGTCACTGGTTTAACAGGATCAACTTCTTCAAATTCAGAGTGTATAAGTGGGTTTGTTTACTTTCCCTGGTTCCAGAGCTGTCAACTTTAATGAATTGGTCGATCCGGGAAGCGGGGGGGGTGTCTGCCATCTAATGAATATTAATCACAATATAAATTACACATTATCCTTCGTTTTGCGAAGAGCTTCACGTCTTCCGCGAAAAAATGACAAGAGTCTTTAGCCGAAACACTCTCCCAATATTGGAGCGTCAAGAGCCATTTGAATTAGATAATTTGAAATTCCAACCCCGAGGCCGCTTCCTGTCGCAAATTTTAAATTAAAACGATTTTTTCTTGTCCGATTTTAGAGCGTTTTAAACAATCATTACGAGAATGAGAGCAATGCGTCTTTTTAGGTTCTTTGGTCGAAGGTATATACAATGTAAAATCGTAGTAAATTTTTAGTAAATATTAGGGAAAATTTTGTAAATGTAAATTTAGAATTTGAAAGCCGGATTTACGATGTTGTCGTCCATAGGCTAAATTTACATTGCCGGCCTTAAAAACACACACACACACACACACAAAAAGCAAAATATACATTTATTCGTATTAAATACAACACACACAATAAAAATAAGGAGTACCTAACCGAAAACAATACGGCAAGGGCCAGTCGACATATTAAGCACCGGTTCCCGCAGATCACCGAAGTTAAACGGTGTCGAGCGCGGTTAGTACTTGGGCGGGTGACCGCTTGGGAACACGGCGTGTTCTTGCCTCAGGGAAGAGTGTAAAATGAATCGACACCTAGCCATCCTATTCACGCCGGACAGGCCGGATGAGATCGGATATCTCGTAGGATGAAGGTGCCGTTTCACTCTCCCCAGTCGGTAGATCACATTTGTGGTCGATGACCGGTTCAAGATGGCCTACATAGTCGGCGAACCGTAAAAAAAAAACCGAAAACAAAATAAATGTAACATACATTAAAAACTTTGTGATTTTTTATTTTATTTTAAATTTTATTATAGAAGACTTAAAATTTCGCAATATGTAATTACTTTCGCAGTAGTTGGGTGAATTTTGAACAAAATTTTGGCGTGACCCCGGGAATTTTTCGCGTTTTTTTTTAAATTTTCAAAAGCAATGGGGAGGTCGTCAATTACACTGGATGACTAATAATTTTAAATTTCTTAAGCATTTTGTGAAATTGCAACCAAACACCGGATATCGGCCACACATACACTGAAATGAACTGACAATAACTATGTCCAATTAAATCATAATGCTTTCAACTTCAAGTCGTAAAGAGACACACTCCGTCAATTATATTAACCTTTTGTTAAAACATTTTTGCAGGAAATAAAAAAAAATAGTCTACAAAGCAACCTAACTGTATGTCATAAATGAAATTTTATGAGCGATAATAAACAAGATGTTACGCTTTATTTTTCTTACAACTTATTTATCTTGCTTTGCGAAAAAAATCGTTCTAATGTAATTTTCTTTGAACTTTTAAACATTTTTATAACAACTGCTTTAATTAACCTATTTTGTCGTACTTTTCGTTGTTTATTTTCTTGCCTTTAAAAGTGTTTTAACAATTTTAAGTATGTATGGGTTATATGACATAATACTGGGTCTCCCAAAAGTCCCACAAAAAAATTCATATCAATTAAAGAGAACAAATTCAGGAAAAATGCTCAGACCGGGCATTTTTTATTTTTAATATCCCATGAAACAGCAAGTAGTCTTTGACAGTTTATTTAATAAATTACCCCAATTTTTATGGTGTTCAAATTCTACGATAAAATCTAAGAATATTTAATGTATATTTCGATTTTCAACTGTTTTCGAGATACTGGTATAACGTTTTTTCAATAAAAATCATACTTTTTCACTTCATACTGTATTGGAACATATTAAATAAATTAACTTATTTTTTATAGTCACTAACTGTCCTTAATTCAGGCGCGGATCCAGAATTTCGTTTTGGGAAAGGAGGGGAGGGGGCCATTAGTACCAAAAAAACTTTTTTACCTAAAAAATACGGTGCCTCGCCAAAAAAAAAAACAGTTTTTTTGGCCTATCAATAAATTATTCAAAATAAAAAAATGTACGTACATATTGTCGGATATGGATTGGTACCCTTAAGGATGAATAAATCAGTTCATACTTCGCTGTGGTGCTAAGACTCTTAATAGGTGTTGAGTCTGCTGATAAGAATAGGTGTAGTGGAAAGATAGTGTGTCAAACAAGGACAAGGACATTCCTAGTTTTGTAGGAGGAGTTTGTAGACGAAAGTTGATAAGAATAATTATTTTAATTGGTTGGGATAAAGGGTTCCATTTTGAATAGTCCATCCAGGGGGGATTTTCCCTGATTGCTGACATAGCAAAAAGGAACCCCTTCTTCCATCTGGTAAGGGTTGCAAAACTTATAAAAAGCTCGAAGGAACACTTACTCGGAGAGTTGTAAAAAGTATTCAAGTGTAAGGGTAACCTCTGCCCAAATAACTACTTAAAGTTTAAAACAGTTTCTAAGCCATGAAGAGTACTGCCCCAGAATTAGTATACTTTGCTTCGATTGTGTAAGTGTTCCTTACATTTAAACGTATTCCTAATATTAATAAATATTTCGTGTTGTTTTTTCCTTTCATTAATATACATTTTATGTGGGACTTTTGAGAGACCGGTTTCTTTGGAAGTGTTTCAGTCGTTGTTAACCGTTTTTCATAAACAACTTTTTAAACTCGTTAACTTTGTTTTAAACTTTTCTTCTGATCATTTTGGGACAACTCTTACTGACACTGATACTCTACCTTATCTTTATAACAATTTAGTCTTTACCAACTTTAGTTGTAATTTTTCTTGTAATACAGTGGTTGAAATTTGAGATTAAATAAAAAAGTTCGGCTGCTGCTCACAAAAGTAACATAATCTATGTTTTTTAATTGGAAAAAAAATGTTGTTAAGAATATGCTTTGTTGGTTCTGGGCGTAATATTTTTTCCTCGCTTTCAAATAGACCTAAAAGACGTGTAATAATAGAATACTATAAAGTATGTTATAAAATGCATTAATTGTTTATTTGTTCCTTCTTACTTCAGGTAAACAAGGAACGTTAACTTTTCTTTTGCTTATCCTAAACCATTAGAAAGAAGTAGCAGTAATCTGTGTTTACAAACATGTAATTTTTTTACACAAAAATATTTTGTAAAAGAATAATGAAGAATGCTGTAACTTGTACTTATAATATGAGAAATAATTTCTAACATTATTTATTTTTTATTTGAAATATGCAAGAAATTACAGAGTATATGGCGACAGCTATAAGAAAAGATTTATTACATACGCTTTTAGCCTTGTAGGTACAAGGAATACTGGACAAATAATACCGGACTGATTACCTGAAATAAATCACATTAGGCTGGCGTTATTCTTATGAACATGACTGATACAACTTACCGGAATATCATATACTTTGCAAAACAAATCTTTAAGAACTATGTCCAACAACATTACAGATTACGGTACCTAATATACAGTGTGATTCCTAAGTTGATACCTCTTGTTTAGCTGTGAATGGAAGGCATTAAAATAAACAACATTTTCAACACCTTTTTTAAAAAAACTCAAAAATAAGGTACTTACATTCATTTATTACCCTATGGATCAAATACGGTTCTGCCCTCGGTTCTGCCTAACTTGACCGTTGAATAACATTAAGAAAACTTCTGGGTGTAGGATGAGCCCGCAATGGAAAGCGTTCTGCGTATAATCTCGAAGCAGCAGCCGTACTTTCACGACACTCACCCTTAATTAGCACCATATCTACTAGTTCATTGTTTTCAAATTTTACCATTTTCACGTGTCACCAATTAAAAATTAACTTGCTTCAAAAAAACACACCTCAGCGAATTGCTCAACACTACCCGTAAATTGCATGACTAATAAGAGATAAGAAAAACAACATAACGTATAGCGGGCTACGTTTTGATGACCGGGCCCGCACTTAGATTTTTTACTTCTGTATCTCGCCTATTTTTAAGTTTAAAAAAAAAGGTATTTGATGTTGTTTATTTTAATGCCTTCTTAACAGAGCTAAAAAAGAAGTATCAACTGAGGAATCACCCTGTATATTTTCTATTATTTACTACTCAAATTCAGTAAATTAATGAATGAAAAAAATTATAATTAAAATATAAAAACAATTCTTGATTAAATATTTTTAGTGTAGCTTATATTCATCATTGCCAAGAAATACTGACCAATGGTTAAACAGTTAGAGAGCCTCATGTTATTACATAAATATCCGAACTTCGAGCCGGCACGAAGTGAAGCGCAACTAATAACTTCTTTTGTTCTATAAAACAATATTAAATAAATTAGAAGGTAATTCATTGGTTTTAACCGTAACTAATTTATTACAGATACGACTTGGTCTTGTATGGGACAAAAAAACTTTAAACTAAAATATGCCTTTGTATATAAATACGCGGGATCGTTCAAAGACCCGATAGGCTATCGGTGTAGATAAAATTAGGTATTAGGAAGATCCCGACAAATTAAATGATAATTAATGATACCCGAATCCTGTGAATTCGAATAATGTTAATGTTACTAGGGACATTAAAGGTATATTGATATGAGTTTTATCGAGGTTATCAGTAACAGAATGTTGGTTATGATCAAAGAAACCTCTCAAAGAAATCTAACAAATAGGACAGCCGTACAGTACATATTTAACTTATTTACGATAAATCAGAAATGTATTAGGAGTAGTTAGGCCGTAAACATACTAAAAGTCCCCGCCCCTAACCCGTTCACTCTAGACGCAATTTTTTTTATTGTAAAAATTGTTGAAAATGTTGCCCATTTTTTTTCTTGACAAAACCCTAATTTAAAGTAAAATTCATTCTTGACATTATGATTATGTACCATTTCCGGAGTTATTTGGCGAATTTCAATTCAATTCGTCCTTTTTTTAGGCAGCCTGCGCTGACAAAACCAAAATTGTAATATGAATGGCCAGTTCTTATTTTTTTCGGCTTTCTACATTACCAAATTGCAAAAGTAAGTAGTGGGTCGTATTCTTTTTTTTATGCCCTTTCCAACGAGCTGTCGCAATATATACTTTTACATTTAGGAAAAAAAGTTGGGGGCGGTTTATACTCCCAAAAGAGGGGTACATTTCATGATGGGGCGAAATAGAGTACCAAACTAAAAATAAAGGCACCCGTATTTTCTCCGCAAATAAAGAGGCTTTCTAATAGTGAATTTATTTCAGTTAAAAATTTCACCCTGTATAAATCTTGCCTTCCGTTGCTAAATTAGTAAAAATATTACTAATGCAATATTTTTTGGCAATCTAAGTAGGATTAAATTAAAAATTATTAACAATAAAAGAAAATACTTTTGGGTCACGACTTCCTTCTTAAATGTTTAACCTTTACCGACTTGAATTATTATTGTTGTCGTTTAATAATTTACAATTTCACTTAATGTAATTGCGAGTGGATTACTGAATTTGGCATTATCCTGACAATGAAACGTATAAAATAATAACGGTGGGTAAGTTTTTGAAATTCAACAATTTTGGGTGCATTCACATTCAAAACCGAATTTTCATTTTCATAAGTTCTAATAAATTATCATTTAACTACTACAACGATGAAGCTACTAAAATAGGCAGCTAAAAATACTTAAGCATATGTCTCACTCTTTATCACTTGGTTATGTCGTGTATGACATGTTGAAAAATTTGTGTTTCTCGTCGCTTTTTGCAAAAAGTAAAAAAAAAATAATTACTTCACGATAAAAATTTGATGCTTCGACACCTTCTTTAGTGTGAATGAATGAAAATATTGGACATTACGAAAGTTAGGGATATAAAAAATGTTCCTATTTTTTGAGAAGCTGTTTGTATAAAAAATCATAGTGCTTTTAAGTCCAAACATCAAAACACTACAAATACAAAATTTTTAGAGACTCGAAGATAATCGTCAATATATTTACTTATATATAGAATCCGAGCACCTTTATATGTTTCTTTTTTATTATTATATGATTTAATAGATACTTTTGTCAATAACAATGGAGAATATGCTAAAACTTCAATTTTAAAAATACATTTAGAAGTTTAAAATGCTACTTTTAGAAATTGCAATGTGTCCATTATTAGTGAGTTTTACCAGGGTACCAACTTCATACCAGTTTCTAAACTGGTTCACTTAAATCTATTTATGGTGACCCCCTTAAAGCTATTTTAATAATTTTAAAATATAACCATCTACATGCTAGGCTACCACCACTATCCGAATATCACCAAATTGACTATGGGGTGAATTATTGTGTAAAATTTTGATTTTTTAAAACTTGAATTTTTTTTATTTAGATTCTTGGCTTCCTTAAACTTCTTTTATAATACAAGGTTATGATTGCGTTTATCATTTGTGTTTATAAAGAACGTATATATTAGATGAAATAAATTTCACTAATGCTGTTAATGTCACCGATATTTTGTTTTTGGATTTAAAAACTTGTCCTAAAACCTCATTATTGATGAAGGATTGTTATTGCCTTCAGGTATCGCTTAGCAATCTACATACGTAGGTGACTTTATATTTTATTACTGAAATCAATTTTTCTTTTATGTTTATAGTTTTCAATTTATGTTATAGCAACCACAAAAACATTAGTATTATTCTATTCAATAACTGAAACTCTGAAATCACTCAATGCCATGTTATATTTTAGATTGCAATAATTTCAAATCTCGACATTTAAGGGGACTGTACAAATATATATCAATTAGTTAAATATATTTACAACACAATATCCATATTGAATGATAGAAGAGTTTTGAACTTGTATTGTGTTTATTTATTTTAAATAACAACGTTTCAACTGGTAAATATCTCCAGTCGTCTTTAGTATTCACCTGAAGACGACTGGACAGACTTACTAGTTGAAACGTTGTGATTTATAACAAATAAGGACAATGCAAGTCGGAAACTCTTCTATCATTCAAGAAACATCTTGTCTCTAACCTTCAAATACCAATAATGTTTATTTTCCTTAGTTATAAATAATAAGTATAGAGTTTAAGTTAAATAATAAGAATATAAAAAAAATGTTCCACTTTGCATGTTAATGAAAGCTTCAGTTTAAGTTTTTCGCAAAAGTGAGTGACCCGTGAATGACCGATGGCATGTTGTCAATGTCAACAATGACATTGCTCGGTCCTCATGTGTCAATGTTATCTGTCATGCTCTAAGTTACAAACTCTTTAAAAATATAAAACCCACAAACGGCAAATTTATGAATTGCTAACAAAAAAAGAAAAGCCATTTTTTTGCCTGCGGTGCATTTGTCTTCAACCTTAAAGAGTAAAACGTCTTCAGGATTATACGCTTATGGTGTGCCACTGAATCGAATACGTATAAAAATTAAACTTGGTTCAAAAAATCCTAGCTACTTTAAGCAGCAATTTCCCACGTCCAAAAAAATCCATAAAAAACTATTTGTTGCATGTATTATCTTTTATTAATCGCATAATGACAACTAAAATAGAAACGGGAAAAACTTTGATGGCACGAAACGAGCAGCAAATATATTAAAATATTCATCAAATTCTGCAATCAACAAGTTATACATAGAAAATTAAAAACGAACTCGTTTGTATAAATAGATACTATATATACGTTAACTAGCTATTTATTATTCTTTTCACAATAGAAATTCACATTTTTACTCATGGAAAATTTCCTCCGATTTGAAAATTTATTTTTAATTTAAGTGTTTGTCATTTTTGCAAGATTCGAAAAAAATTGTTTCGATTTTCAATTCTATTTTAACCCCGACGGCGAAAGTTATTAGAAATATGTTGGAATACCGCAGTACGATATATAGAAAAATTTCTTTGCAATCTCCTTTGCACTATATTATATTATATAGGTTAAACGTAAAAATCCTTTCTTGATGGTAAAGTAATATAAATGCTAAATATATCGGGTGAAATCTATTTGTTAAATAGGGCATACTCCTGACCTAACAGACAACGCTCTATGTGACATCAAGCCATTCCATTTGCAAAGGACAGATATCTCAGCAAATTAAAAAGTTTCGTACAAAAGTATTTTCTTATGATGAAATACACTTGCGTCCATTAATTATGGAATAGTTGAAAAATTACTTGAATTTCAAAAGTCCATATTTTCATCAAAAATTAATCAATTCATT
Source organism: Polydrusus cervinus (assembly GCA_935413205.1). NCBI lineage: Eukaryota > Metazoa > Arthropoda > Insecta > Coleoptera > Curculionidae > Polydrusus > Polydrusus cervinus. The sequence goes on along the minus strand of OW284520.1, from coordinate 11,636,698 downwards.
TCATTTTCCATTTTCCACCACTACGTACAATATGTTTGAAATATCAAGCTTTGTAAAATCTGGTTAATGCAATAATATAATCCCCTCTGCGAATGTGGCCGATCTTACACTGGTGAGGCACTGAGGCCACTCGAAACAAAGATCAAGGAACACAGTAACAAAAAGCTAAAAGGAGAAACCGAAAAATCAGGTGCACCTGGATACATGGCCATTATATCACGTGGACAGAAGCTTAAATCCTGCTTTAAGAACCACACTGGAGAAAGAGGAAATTCAAGGAAGCTGCTACCATACACCAGAACCCAGATTGTTTTTGTAAGAACTCATTAGATATAAGAAATATCTGGAAACCTTTTTTAAGTAGATGTAAACTTAAAATACCTCGCACGAACTAAAAGAATGACTGCACCCATCTCAGTTATGCTCCAGTGCACCTGGCTAGTATAAATAGACCTGTACTTAATTAGTATTCACCTGAAGACGACTGGAAATATTTACCGGTTGAAACGTTGTAATGTAAAACAAATAAAGATAATGCAATTCCAAAACTCTTCTATTATTCAAGAAACATCATTTTCTCCAACTTTCAAACAATTTTTATAGCTTCGTATTTTAGAAACATCAATTTTAAAATCAGCAGCTTTCATCACCCTGTATAAAAAAGACATAAAGTGAAGTCACTTACATTGCACTTAGTGGCCCTAGAAACAGCCTATTGAATAAACTGAAAATGGAACGGATTGATTAAATTTTAAAACTCATGTACTTTTTTAACTAATTCATAAATAGACGCAGTGTACTTGCACTAGAACCTGTGATGCGTAAGGCTTAAAAATCGGTAGGGGTAAGAAAGGATTATGTTGTAAATACAGGACACCCTTAACCAAAAAATTAGCACTTATACATTAAAGAGATTAACATATTTTCCCTGTCCGTCATGCGTAAGGTGAGATTTAAAGGGACTAAATAAAATTTCCTGTTCAGTAAACATACCAGGCTTGTTTAAATGTAAATTGACACATCTTTATTAGCAATATGCTTAGGATCTTCAGTTCTTATTACAAAACGACCTTTTATTTGAGTTTCCCAATTCCGGAATACTAGTTTTCCTGACAACTGAGAAAATTAATACCAAAAAAATTCTGGACTATAGATCTCTTAGAGGGTTGAAATTTGGTATGAGAGTTAAGATTATAGTCCTAAAGAAAAATTTGAAAAGACGAGTTATCGAACAATAATTATAGAAATTTATTCTGTAAAATATGTATTGACAAAATATTGAACAGTTGTACTGGGGTCTTCAACTTGTCGAAGAAGGAATTGTGCCATCGGCGGCGGTCGCATCGTTGAAGCGAACGAGACCGGCTAGTTAGAAAACAAGGTACCAAAATTTAGGATTTCACTATTAAAAACCGCAGTTTTATCGTTTCTAATCATATATGAATGTCGCTATACGGAATTTAGGATTGGATTATTAAGAACAGCAGTATTATGGTTTCAAATAATTGTTGATATATGTCTCTATGTGAATAACCAGTTGTATAGCTACTAAGCAACTGCTGAGAATGCCACATTTTTCGACACATTTAAATTCGTCGTCTGTCTATATGTAACCTCTTTGATGATTGCATCTCGATTTATTTCCTGCAGTAACATTCTTTTTCATGCTCCTTGTATAGCAAATGAACGGAACGGATTTAGACCTTTTCTAAATAGCAAAAGTCTCGCACACAAATACCTACGAAAAATCGTGTTCAGGACTTTTTCAAGATTGATATGGAAGCTCAGAGAACGATGTCTCCATTTGATAGGAAGCTTACGTGGACTACATTGCTCCCATTAAGGGGTTAAGCCGTGCTGTTAAAATTTCCATAAACATGTATTCATGGATATTTTTATATACACAAGATCAGAAAATGTTATTGTAACCCTTTTTTCGTCTATAAATAAATGTAATATGATCCAGCTACACGTCAGCTAGCTGTCGCATTTTTACGTCGATGTAAACCATAAGCTTATAGTAATGTAAATTTTGTTACAAATTCGCCTCCTTAATCATTTTTTTATATACTTAAAGGGACCCTGACGCTCTGACTCTATCAATCGAATTGACAGTGCGGCAAAGGATTGAAAATGTCACTGAACGTGTAAGGTAAAGATTGGCTGGATTGAGGAATGCATTTTAGAGAATTGTGAAATCCGTCAATCTCATTAGTTTAATCAAAATGTCAATCTGATTAACAGGTAAAAACCGCTTAAAACTTACTGCGTGAAGCATTTAAAAAAGCATAATATTCATAAGGTATAGTTGAAGTAGAGGGTTGTAATTCTCGATTACTCAGAAAATGACCACGAGTTTGAAGTCCTTGGTTGCCTAACCCCTTAAATACGAGAGTGGTGGCATTTTAGCTGTTCAATAGAGAAACGTGATTGAAAGTAACTGAAATATCTAAAATGTTTCTCACACAAAACCTTGCCGAATAATGTTTTCCGTTTTTTGAGCTAAATACATTTTAGCTCTATTGGCGGCTTTCCAGGAAAAGGGTCAGCGAGTAATAGTATGGGCGATATTAATTTTCACAGCGATGAAATTTGTGACATTCAATTCCACGAATAATATAATCGCCCGACTAAGTAGAACAACATGGATTGGTGAGGTTTTAATAAATATACTATAATATATATGGGGTTTTTTTAGAAGTCTTTTGATTGGGGGAGAAGTCTTGGGAAAGAGAGATTTTTTTAGAAGTCACTTTTAATCGGAAGGAATAAGTTGTAGCAGCTCCGGTGCCCATCATAAAAATACCGGGCTCACTTGTGCTCACCCATTACAATTTTTCTGACGCCTTCATTGAGCATAGGGTCGTGGTTCGAACCTTGTCTTCCTAAATAACATGTATTTAAATTTTTTTGTGTTATTAGAAAATTTATAAGTTGGGTCATAAAAAAAATATACTGCAACTCGAGTGGATTGTCCATATCGCGCTGGGATATTTGAGCACTCCATCATAACCATTCTTATTGTACAAAATACTATTGTAGGATGTAGAAAAATGTTCATAATTACCTACCATAATAAGTCTTTTTTTTAATATACTAATATTATCCAATGAGAAAATCATTTTTTTCCATGTCCTAAAGCCATTTAGTATGAGATGTCGGCGATAAAATTTTTAAGGGGTTGAATTATAATTTAAATCTGGTCGTGGGCCCGCTTTTACCTTAAAAGGGCACCCATAAATAATGAGAAGTCTGTTCTAACTAAATAATAAGGCCTTTAAGGGTCGGGATTCGTGCAGGACGCAAAGGTTATGTATATTTCAAGTCGAGGATTTCCATTAATTTCATTTCGCATACGTAAAACACATTCGGTACGACAAGATTTGCCAAATCTAATTTTGCACTTGAAGCGTAATCCGTCTGTGAGCTTTTATGTTTACTTGAAAGCGTTTTACTGTCCTGGATGTTTCCAAAGCTTCCGCCGAACTTTGCACATCTCTAGGTGTACATAGGTCATATTCAAAGGACCTTTTGGCAGGTTTTTAAGTCAAAATTACATGTCCGGTATAGTGCAGAAGTGTCATTATATTATTATCCAAGAAATTATCTTATTTTCTGAGAGAGTCGAGCACTTTTTAAATTTGATTTAAAACTTTCTAAGGGCGGTATTTCGATGATAAATGAAAATACCTGTATTTACAGGGGCACGGGCCGCGTTTTCATCTTGGGCCACTTAATCAATAAAGGTTCGGGTTTTCGGGCCCTTACAATTTTTGACGGCCCTGTCGGGCTTGACGGGCTGCTGGGCCTGTCGGACTTTTGTAGCCAGCCTTGGTTTGCTTATGTGCTTTTTTTTTAAAGAAATATTTGTAAAATAATTTTCAAGTCCCAATAATTTTTTTCTGGCCGTCCGGGACTGTCGGACTGTTTTTGGTTGACGGGCCGGAAGAAAACAAGTTTTAAATAAATCAACCTGAACACAATGTAAATTAATAGAAAATACTTAAAAATGGAATAAACGCCATTTAATTAGAGGTTTAAAATGTTTATTTGTCAATGTCTCTTGGTCAGCTAGGCAATAGCCAATAATACAAGACTTTAAATCCTCAACCTAAGCCGGTCTATTTTTCTAAACCTTATTTCTTAAATCGCCTTACGAATAAAAGTGCAAAGAGGTGAGGTCTGGGAAGCTGGCAGGCCACTCAGTTTCGCCTCTCCCCACTATTTACTAATTTAGAAACCTTTGGTTAAATATTATTCCACTAATAGAAATTCTTTATCCAGGTCAAAGGAACATCTGGTTTCAACACGATGGCGCCACCGCTTGTTTTGGTTTAGAATTACTTCAACTTTTGAAGCAAATGCTTCTAAATCAGCTGATAGGAAGAAAGGCGAAATTGAGTGGCACACCAGATCTTCAGACTTCACCCCTTTGGACTCATATTTTTGGGGTAATTTTAAAAATAAGGTTTACAAAAATACATTGGTTAATACTGAAGAAACATTCCTACTTATAGTTCTATACGCCCCTTACCGACAAATTCACATTTATTTGAGTATTTTTTAAAAGGGGTAAACCGCCCTTTAAAAGTCAAATTAAATACAATTTTTATTCCTACCCAATCAAGTGGGATGTCAACTGAAAAGGCTCGTCAAATGGTACAAGTTACTATTTTAAAAAATGTTTAACTTCAAAATAGCGCCTTCAGTATAGAAATACATTTTAAAACATGCACCTCTTCAAAAAGGAGTTTTTTGAAAGTTCCCATGATTATAGAAGTAGGTACTGATCCTATTGTCTTATCTTATACCATGTATATGATCAGTTCTTCATGTGAATATATGTTAAAAATAATAGTCATACTTACTAAGTTATTATTAAACCGAGTATTTTGATTTGTGGAGACTCACCTGAAATAAAACAAAAACATAATTAGTTTAATTGAAATTATAAATTAACATTTATGGTCATTAAATTGAAAATTGCAAGTAGGGAATTTAATTTACGCTGGTACAAATTATGTATGTTATTTTTAATTGTTGGTAACTGTAACGGTGGAATTATGATTTTTCTTTAAAACTATGGAACATTTCGCGGTTTCATAAAAATTCTAAACAATAGGGCATTTCTGGTTTGAAAATTCTTGTTGTCGGCAATATATTCAGTTCTATTTAAATATTCTTTTAACAGATAGGAAGAAAACTGCATTACAGGATAAATACAATATCATTTCATTGACTAGAAATATTTTTAACATAATTAATTTTATCACTTTAAAACAATGCCGGCTTGTCAGGTGAAGTAGGTGAAGGGGCTCTTCACCAAAAAATAAAATAAAACCAGGACAAACATTTTTCGACAATATTAAATATTAATGTACCAAAGCAGCTCCCATTTTAGCCCTTAAAAAATAATTATGTTCGAATGAATAATATTAATTTAATCCGAATGTAGCTATGCATAATAGGGCCACGGTTAACTCCGATGGACAATAATTATAAACACTCGTGCATTTTAGCGCGCCCCAGCGACCGTGCCCGTTAGCTCAAAGCAAGTGAAGACCCAACGTCCAACATGGCTTTGATATTCACCGTTGCCGTGGTTACGTGACGTCAGTACGCAAACAGCATGAAACAATTTGCATTATGATGAAGGGCGATTTAAAAATAGATCAGCACCATTATTTTAGCATTGGTTCGCCTAACCTTAAGGTATTTATTTTGAGGCTTCGCGAAACTTACGATTATAGATATCGTTTTTACGTGATTTACTGTCTGATTAAAAAGTTTTGTTGTTATTTTTCAGTTAATTCAGTAGTGTACGTACCTACTTAGTAGTGTGTTTTAAAAATGAACCCAATTCATTGTTGGTAGTTTGTTGGAAACGCCATTCAATCGTTGGACAGATGAGGATAAGGGAGACGTTTTGTTACACGGGATTTTAGTCAATGTTTGTTACCCGTACTATACCTAGCTCTTCACCATTTTTTAAGACCGCGAGCCGCCACTGCCTTAAAATTGATGTGACACAAGCAACTTAATGTAAAAACGAATGCTACAACTTATCTTTTTGAGGTTCATTAGTGATAAGTTATTAATGAAGATTTTTGGTTACCTGAAATGAAAAATATTATAACACTAGTAAAATAAAATAAGCAAATGTACTTAAAAACTAATTAGAGAATATTAGCTAATAAATTGTAAAAGTAAAGTTGAGGTTATTAGTAAATATGTTTTGAAAGAAACATTTGCATCGCTCTATACATATTATTACTTACCCATATACCCATACACAAAATGGCGAAGGCTGTCACTAAAAACGAACACTTTATGTGCAGAGTTTAATTATATAGGTGCATTGGTACTAAATAAATGTGTAAAAGGGTACTGGCAATTTTTTTCTTAATTAAATACTGCTGTTACTAAGTGGAACTCCATAATTGAATATATGATAAAAAACACTATTATATTATTTAAAAACCAATAAAATAGTTATTGACTCAATAATGAGTTGATAACTGTTTCTATTCCCAAAAATTATACAGGGTCCTGCAATAGTGCGCTTCTATGGCTCCTAAACTAATTAAGCTAGGAATTTTATTCATATGATATATAATATACAGGGTGTTCCATTTAAAAAATGAATTTAAAATGTGTTGTTTTTGAAAACTTTTTATAAACATCCTGTATAAAATAGATAAACACTATTAAATTTATAATATCTCTAGACCGCTTATCATAAATCTTACCCAAAAAATTAATTTAGATGATTTTTTCCAGGATCGTAAAACTTTATTTTTTAGTTTTTAATTTATAACTCTTAAACTACCAAAGTAAAATAAATAAAATTTTGGGCAATTATAAAGATTTCTTATACGAACATAAATCAGCAATAAAATACTGGGTCTTCCATTTAAAAAGTCAACATTTTGTTATCAAACTTTTTGGGCCACCCTGTATATGGATTTTTTTTTCCTGAAATGCACCCTATGATACAGTATAAGTTTGCATATGAATCAAATTCTTAACTGAATTCGTATAGGAGCTATAGAAGCCTGACGCATTATTGCAGGACCCTGTATAAATAACGAAAATTTTCGAATTTCAAAATTTTTGGGGCACGTCTAAACGTTAAGATAACCTAAAAATATTTTGGAGGTATATGGTATATGAAAAAAGAAAATGTACTATAAATTAAGACAAATAAAATGAACAAACATGAATAGCTTGTAATGAAATAAATACTATTTAAGTAGTATAACTAAATAGTTACGGTACTTATTAATGCTAGCTAAATTTATTGTTCTTAAAAAAAGACCAAAATATTTTAAATCAGAGAATTCCACCTTTAACAAAACCAACCATTAAAAGCTATTTGTAGCACTTAAAATATTACGCTTCAGGTGGCGCATTTTCGAATGAGGCTCTATTAAAATTACAATATACTCGGGTCAGAGAAACCACCAATCCAGAAACCATATCCTGAGTTTGATTACATTTATATTAGGATATCAGAAATTCAGACAGGGTACTTAATGCAATGGGGAATCAAGTGGCAGATCCACGTCTTCGGGAAGAAGATTTTTAATTTCGCTTGTTCGTCTACACGCTGCGCTGACAGAAATCATTTTTAAATGCTACAGCGATAAATTCACGCGTAAAAACCACTAATTATTGTCAGTATTTATAGATGTTCCCAACATTTTAATGTTGTTATTTGGGTTTTAGTTTTCTGGAAAAAAATGCTGCAATTTTTCACTATTATTCAGCAGGTTATTTATTAAGTGACTGTGCAGCCAGGGTACGTCCATTAGCAGATTCTAATCGTATTTTAAAAGCTTTCTCTTTTGTTTGACACCTACACAATCAAGTATTTGTTACCGCCTCTTGTTCGCTATTATGAGAGAATTTTAGCATTCAAACTTTTTTAACTAAACGAATAGAACGCTGCTTCTATATGAAATAATATAATTTAAAAAATATTTTGATAGTAGTTATAACTCAAGCGCGGGAAGTTTTTCCATCAGTATAGATAAGAATTGAACTCCATTATTTATATACTTAATAGTTTTACTATAGTCTATTTCAGAAAGGTTTCGGTGTCCGCCATAGGCGCAGGTAAATATTGTGCATTACATTATTTATGATAACTAACCAAAAATTTTAGAGAATTAGGTTAACGGATATTAAAATAAAATAGTATTATTTGTAATATTAAAATTTCAAGTAATTGCGTAAGCGGATTAGGAAATGTATTTTTTTCTGGCCTGAAGTGTCAAAATCGAAATATTGTATAGGGATTAGTTAGGTAGTAGATTATAAAGTTACATCTTGCGTTTAACAGGTACATTGGAGCAAAGAAGAAATTATTGACTGGTTAACCACCAAAGGTATTGAATTTGAAGATAATTTGATAAAGAAGGAACTATTAGCTATAGAAAATTTACACAAACATCGTTTTATGAAATATGCCGTGTCAGATATAGCTAAAAAAGATAGTGTAAATATGCTAAGCACACCGCCATATCATTGCGAACTAAATCCTATAGAACTTATATGGGCGCAAGTGAATGGATTTGTAGCAAGACACAACACGATATGAAAGACGTTAAGCTACTTTTTGATCAAGCCATTATGGACGTGACACCAGAGAACTGGCGAAAAACAGTATATCATGTCATTAAAGAGGAGGAGAAAATGTGGGATCTTAACCACCTGATCGATCGTACCGTAAACCCGTTAATTATAACGTCAAGAGGAGATGACAGTTCCTCGGATGACGAAGAATATTATGATTTTTTATATTTGAATTTCTGTATAATGTATTTTTTATATTTTGTATTTTTTTTTATAATGTTTAATAAAAAATAGGTGTACCTAATACTATATACATAATGCACGCCTTTGTCACACCATTTCTAATGTTTGTGAATGGATAACAATAGGCAAACCCCATAAATTGTTCCAAACCCGGGTGGTACTACCTGCACTTGATGAAAAGAAAATTTTTTGCAATGATGGTAAATATGGTTTCATACAAATATCCATACACACCAAAACAAACTAATGTCATAATTTAATATGCCTATTATAAAACTGCCACATATTTTGTGTCTGGAGCTTTATTAAACATCAAAATAGCTGTTGTTTCCGTCCAATCAATTGCTATTATGAAATGTATACTGATTAGTTTATTAGTCAATAATCTATTCAACGGTAATTAACAATATTAAGTTTGAAGTAATATGCAATGCAGATCTCCTTTGTAATTCGTAACTGAAACCTCCTACAGGAAACTACAAATTGCTATCGGCTTTGGTTCAAATCTTCGCCATATTATTTACTTTGTTACCGATTCTAGTGGGGTTAATTTTATTTTTGCGGAGAAATTCTTCCTAGTGGTAAGTTTAGATATTAACAATAACTATAAATTACTTTATTTAAACTTTGTTAAATCATATTACTGTTCCTTAACCTACCATACGCATTTTATCAAAAAATATCGTTTCCATACAACCGATTTCTTACTATGATTTCTTGTAGGTATCTCAGTTTTAAATTTAAGTATCGACATGCGGTTTTTATCGATCTTCTTGGTTCTTTATCTATTTTTTATTTATAGTCTATTTCAGAAAGGTTAAAGTTCGGCTCAATCTCGGTGTCGGCCATAGGCGCACTATGAGTGAGTGAATAAGTTATTATTTTAATCTTATTGGTCATATGTTGAACGCCCTCTAGAGGTAAATTTAGGAAATTTAAAATAATTTCCAGCGATTTCTCTTGGTCGATTTTGTAATAAATATATTTCTTTCAAAACATTGTGATAAATGGTTCCTGAAATATGGCCGGTTCTTATTTGGCCACCCGGTACAATGTTAATGCTGATAAAGCAAAAAGGGTGTTACAGTTTGAGAACAAGGCAACAACCTTGCTGCACAACACCGGAAAAAACTATAACAACAATAATTAAAGTTTTCACGGTACGCGGCTTTTATTAATTTGTTTTTACGATGTAATTTCGCATATGGTTGGTTGCCTTTTAACATTTGGCACGTGTGAGTTAAATCTCTTCTTTTAAACTCATGTTTAATAATCTTCGTTAATTAACTTGCACAATATAGGATTTGGTACCTACATATATATTCTCAGATAATTATGAAATGGCTTGTATGAAAGCTTTGACAGTGCTTATGGATGCCGACGTTTAATTTATCCTATACGATAATTTGTAAATTAAAGACCCGGTAGGTGGTGGAACTATTAAACCCTTCTACACAGCACCTATGGTTGTAGGGTCGGGCTGGACACAAAGCACATTTATAGTTCCCTTTAAAGCCTTTAAAGTAAGAAATATTTCGTTTCTGGGCATCTTAAATTTGGTCTTCATTTAAGAAATTTTATGGTTCATGGTTCCGCTAACGTGTATCTTTAAAAATACTTGTCTTATTGTAATTTCAAGAAAATAGCAATCTCTAATCTGTCTTATTTTTAAATCAAATTGTATATTATACATGGTGATTCCTAAGTTTATACTTCTTTTTTAGCTGCGTATAGAAGGCATTAAAATAAATTGAATGACTAATAAGAGATAAGAAAAACAACATAAAGTATAGCGGGCTACGTTTTGATGAACAGGCCCGTACTTAGATTTTTTACTTCTCTATCTCGCCTACTTTTGAGTTTTTTGAAAAAAGGTATTTGACAAAGTTGTTTATTTCAATGCCTTCTATACACAGCTAAAAGAGAAGTATCAACTTAGGAATCAACATACTCTAGTCTCCCCTACGGGGTAAATACTCTACCGACTTTTTAAAAGCACCGCTAGGAGGAGGTCCCTAAAACCCATCAAAAACACGGGAAGAAAACCAAGGGTTAACACCAGCCCCGGCTCGACTTTAGCCTGGCCGCCTCTCCTGAGTGGAATATTGAACAAATATTTGTACTTGGTGAAATCCGGTTTTCTAACCTGTCAATATTGTACTTTTATTATCAATAGTTTTTTTGAGTTAAGCTTCTTGATCATCACACGACGCCATCTTTTCTTTTTGTGTTTTTTTACAACAGAATTATTAATAAATACATTTAGCTTTATAAGGAATTATTAAACTTTAAAAAAAATTATTCATGTTTTCCAAAGACATTGAAAATCATATATACACATATTAAAATATCTTTAATTAAAATAATAAATAAATTTAGCATCATACTTTGAGTATTACACTTCAATAAAATTATCTAATTATCAAAAGTATGAGAAAACATTGATTTATTATAAAGCTACTGTAGTTAAGCCAAATAATTTGATAAGTAATGAATCGTTTATTAGTGCATAATAAAAAAATTTGAGCTCCTAATTTTTTTCTAAACAGGATATATTTTTAAATAGTCAGGTATGTTTATCATATATAATAAATCTACGTAGAGTGATAATAAAAACTCGGCATTAGAAGTATGGTTGTGATTGACAATAAAACTTTGGTAGGGATTTTTTTATGTGTTACTTTAACAATCGCCAATAATGTTATAAAATAGAATATGCAGGTTGGCCATATTTGAATCATAAATATTAAATTATTAAATTTAAGGTTATCGCTTTAAAATTACGTCTTCATTGACCAAGGAAAATATCCCTTTGAAAATGAGCAATAGCTAACCCTTCTGGATAATTATATATACATTGGAAGTATAGATAACATCCGGGCTCTAATATTAGCCGGATGATCACTATCGACATGAATATTTTAAATCGCCGGCAGCAGCAAATTTACTACCACAGTAAAAGGTACTTTCAGAAACTATAATAGTTACTTTCTTAGAGTCTTTCTATTCGCGTAACAACAAAAAATACTTTCCCAAATATAAATATTTAAATTTCCAATTTTTAGAACTCAAAGAGCTTTTACAATCCATTGTAATGATTTTAAGGTTTAGTATAGAAATATGTACAATGTACATATACAGGGTGATTTTTAAGTTGATACTTCTTTTTTAGCTGTGTATAGAAGGCATTAAAATAAACATTTTCAAATACCTTTTTTCAAAAACTCAAAAATAAGGTAAGTACTTACATTCATTTATTACACTATGGTTCAAATACGGTTCTGCCTAAGTTGCCCGTTGAATAATATTAAGAAAACTTCTGGGTGTAGGATGAGCCCGCAAGGGAAAGCGTTCTGTGTATAATATCGAAGCAGCAGCCGCACTTTAACGACACTCACCCTAACTTAGCACCATATCTACTAGTTCATTGTTTTCAAATTTTACCATTTTCACGTGTCACCAATTTAAAATTAACTTGTTTCAGAAAAACACACCGCAGCGGATTGCTTAACACCACCCGCAAATTGCATGATTAATCAGATATAAGAAAAATAACATAAAGTATAGCAGGCTATGTTTTGTTCACCAGGCCCGCACTTAGATTTTTTACTTTTGTATTTCGTCTATTTTTAAATTTTTAAAAAAAGGTATTTGAAAATGTTGTTTATTTTAATGCCTTCTATACACAGCTAAAAAAGAAGTATCAATTTAGGAATTGCCATGTATTAAGAACAATAAAGACCCAAACGTTATATACTTAAGCATGTTTAAAAGTACCAACCAAACACTTTTTCTCTGTGCCCTTCATATATCATTACCCTCAGTTAACAGGATAACATAATTCAAAATATTAACAGACTATTTTACTATTTAATCCATTATTTTAGGTTTAAATAACTGGTGGGATTAATGGGTAATTCAAACTCGATATGCACCCTTTGAGCAAACCATAATTAAAGCATGTGTAATGTTAATACAATAAAAATAATATACGCAATATAAACCCTAATCCTCCCGCAGTAGCCACACTCACGAATTTCATTGAAATAAATCTACACAGTAAAAAAAGCTCTAATATCAAAACACCATATTTTAATATCAAAATTCCACGACCTTTATTGGTAATTCAATTTAAAACATACATTTGGATCCGGAGAAATCTGGTTTTATTATAACTGATTGTAATTTTTTTAAATATTCTGTATAATAATTATCATAAAATACAGAATCACATTTTGTTACTTGTTATTATAAAATTATATTAAATACAATTTACTAGAAAAGTAACACTCTGATTTTTTGAGTGTGAGTATTGGCGTGCCCCAGGGAAGTGTTTTGGGTCCGCTTTTGTATATGATATATACTTCTAGTTTCTATAAATATCTTAAATATTGTAGCTCTCACTTTTATGCGGACGACACCCAGCAGAAGCACAAATTTGTATAAACTCTGACTTAACTCAGTTCTATGAGGTAGCTCTGAATCACTTACTTAAACTCAATCCTAATAAATCAACTGTAATAATTTTTGGTAATCAATCCTAGATCGATTTTGTTAAAAATAACGTTGAAATCAAGCTGAATAATGAAACACTGTCTTATTCCGAAACCTGCAAAAATGTGGGATTGACACTTGTATGTAAACTCCGTTTTAAACAACATGTAACATCAAAATTAAGAATTGCTTAGGTGACTTTAAAACTGATTTACAGTAAAAGACATTGTCTTTCTAAGGGGATTCGAGGGCTACTCTGCGATACGCTTGTTCTGTCTCAGTTTAACCACTGTATTGGTGTTTATTTTTCTTGTCTTGACGCGGCAGATCGATATCGAATTCAGAAAGTGCAAAATTCATGCCTAAGGTTAATTTACGGCATTAGGAGAAGAAATCATATAACTCCATATCTTATCGAATCTAACTGGCTCAACATGTTTAATAGGTTTAAACTGCATATGTCACTTTTTGGCTTTAAAATCATAAAAACTAAAACACCCACTTACTTGTATGAACAGAAACTTGCGTAAACGTTATCTGGTAACTGTTCCACAGCATCGAAAAGAAACATTTAAAAGGTCATTCTCCTATAGCATCGCTTCTATCGTTAATTCAATAAATAATAATATATAAGATTTGACTTATCCAATCTAGTATTTAAAAACTCAGTAAAAAAACATCTTCTCCGCATTCAATAGTTACATTCTGGTTTGCGTTACTGTCCATTGGGTTTATGATTTAACTTCACTAAATCCCCTGCTTCCTTCTCCCATCCTTTCCCTTATATGATGTACTTCATTTTTTTTACAGTGCCTCTCACGTTCTTTTTATTATTTGTAGTTATATAATAATAAGTTGTATGTGTAAATTTAATTTAAGGATTAAACAGTATCCAGATCCCTGGACTGGATGTCTGCGCCCTTAAGGCCTATTGTTTTGTTCATTTGCTTTAAAAAAACATCATGTATTGTCATCTAAATGTAATTTACAAATGAATGAGCAATAAATGTATTATTATTATTATTATTAATATTTAATTACGATATTTTCTAATAAGAAATATTATTTTTATTTGCTTTTACTATATATTATTGTAAGAATTATAAAATATTCTTATAGTTATTATATTAATAGTTATAATAAGCAGCACTACCAATATGAAATTAATATATTTTATTGTAAACGATAAGATATATTTTTTTTAACCGGTGGGTTTTTCTTCTGCATTGAAGGTCCTGCTAGATGGCCACAGTAAAAGATATAGAAATGGTTGTCTGTATTTGGCCTAAAATGTAAATGCATTTTTTACGGTGTATGCCAACGTATAAGTATATTATGATTATCGCGTGTACACCAAAAGTTTTCTTTATTTTCTTATTTATATCCTTATACAGAGGACCTAGACTCTGGAGTATTAAACATAACAAATAATAAAAGATATAAAGACATCTAGGGAGGGACAGAAAATTAAGGGCTCCTCAAGGACCATTATATGTCCGGTAAATACTAGATATTGCGAAATATTATTTTATCATTTAATATTGTTGAAGGTAAAGCTTAAGCTGAGAGAAAGAAAGGGGGAGTAAGTGGTGTTTCTTCACAATTCATACAATTTTTTGTTAAGTAATTTAGATTTTTCTGTCCGCAATTAAATATTTTTTTTTAAATATACACAATATTGGTACACGAAGAGGAATAAAAAAAAAGGTTAAACTTCAAAAAATACCCTTCCTTATTCCCGGATTTTTTAAGTGGTACGTAATCTTATAAAACAAAAGTTTTTTGGTAATATAACTTTTTGTATCTATACCTACATATAGGAAGGTGTATGGTCAAAAAATGTTCTACTTGGCAACCTTGCCGCGAGTATGTATTACCGTCGGCGTCGTGCGAAAGTCAGAGAAAGGTCGTAGTTGCATCTGACCCTAGTTACCATGTTACCAATGCCCGTGCTGTGCAGTTGTTCGCTTTTATCCCACAACGAACTTTTACAAAAAGAAAACTAGACATGTCTTAAGTTACGTCGTGCCTTCGAAAAAGGCCTATCTTTTCGTGCTAAAGAATCTCGCACTTATGGATTATAGTAATTGTATATCAGAAATTATAACCACGCCCCTGTAGTAGTAATGTTTTTATTATTTTATTTTTTACAGGTACATGAGTAGAATTTTAAGAAGGCTTCAGAATAGGTATGACAAACACGGCGTGTTATGTCAGTGGCGGCTCGTCAGGTGAAGTAGGTGAAGGGGCTCTTCACCAAAAAAAAAATAAAACCAGAAGAAAAGTTTTTCGACAATATTAATTATTAATGTACCAATACAGTTACCATTTTAGTCCTGAAAAAATAATTATGTTCGAATTAATAATATTAATTTAATCCGAATGTAGTTATGCATAATAGGGTCACGGTTAACTCCGATGGACAATTTATATTAACACTCGTGCATTTTGGCGCGCCCCAGCCGGCCGTGTCCGTTAGCTCAAACCAAGTGAAGACCCAACGCCCAACATGGCTTTGATATTCACCGTCGCTATGGTTACGTGACATCAGTCAAGCAAACACCATGTAATACTTTGCATTATGATGAAGAGCAACTTAAAAATAGATTAGTCGTATGCACCATTGTTTTATCATTGGTTCGCCTAACCTTAAGGTATTTATTTTAAACTCCATTCAGTCGTTGGACAGATGAGGATAAGAGAGACGTTTTGTTACGCGGGTTTTTAGTCAATGTTTGTTTAAGTACCCGTACTATACCTAGCTCATAGCCATTTTAGGACCTCGAGCCGCCACTGTGTTAAGTGAGATGTTTATAGAAAAATTTCGTGCGAGCGAAATGCAAAAATAGGATTTATGACCATTGGCGTAACTATCACATTTTTCTGAGGGGGGAGGTGGAAAAGCGCCACAGGCAATGTGCTTTAATATTCCTAGTTGGCCTCTGGCTCTTTAATTTTGTGATTGACAAACTGAGGGAGGACCCCCCTTAGTTACGCCAATGTTTATGTCGCTGTGAACTCTTAGATCTTGCTGTATATTAGGAGGGCGATTGAGATTACAAAAAAAGTAGGGAAAAAGAAGGCAATTGTGCAACAAATTTCACCTATGGCCTAACATATTACTTTTAAGTTGTAGTTTTTATAGTAAAAAAAAATTAAGGTACTTTGTCTTAAAATGAAACAAATTTAAACTATTTTTTTCCCGGGTATGAATGAGTGGCTTCATGTAACCATGTTAGTTTGGTAATGTGTATTTTAAAAATTGATATATTTATTCAATTCGCAAAATTTATAACTTCCATTTTACGAGAAATTATATATAATAAAATTATTTACTTAATTTTTTATTCAATCGGAATTGTCTAGCTTTAGTACAAAACTACTAAAACTTTTAATTCAACAATGTATCATGTTTGTCAGTTTGGGTTATGTTAGACGTCCCTCTGTCCTGCTTAGATAACGCTGACATCGGACATTATGTCAAGTATCTATTCAGTTAATCAAATTGTCTTTACTGTTAAATTAGCCAAACTTCAGAACAGCCTGGACGGTTTAAATGGCAACTCAACTGCAGTTAAGTTCATTGGCGTCGCTTCGACTAGTACAAGCATCCCTTATGCTTAAAATACCACTTTTTTCGTCAGATTCTAGCCTAAATTATGAGACATGACATGGCTAAACGCGTCTAAGAATGGCTTCGACCAAATGAAAGAAACCTTTTTTTTCATTCATCCATTTCATTTCATTACTTTCGGTTTCACTAACCCGACGACCTGGGGGAGGGGGAGCTCGTTGAGATTGGTACTGACCGATGATATACATGTAGCTTTGAATAAAGTGCACATGTACCAAAACATTTCTAGATATGCCATGTATACAAGGATGTGTAAAAAAGCTAAACCTAAGCAGGTTCTCAATTAAGTCGAATAACCTTCCCAGGAAAAGCGTAAAATCTGCTTCTATTAAATCCATGAAAAAAGGTAAAAACCTGCTTTCCTGACCCTTGCCTATTCGAAAAAGAGTGTTTTAATAAGCTATGCGCCAAAAGCGACTTGCCGGTGCCCCAATTGGTTGTCAATGGGTAATTACGTGTATTATTTCGGGAATATGAATAGTGCAATTTTTTGAAAGGGAAAAAGAACCCCGGATCCTATAATCCATAAACAACTTTTCATAACACTACTCGACTACTATATTTCAGTACTACTGTATTAAGTTTATTTTCTCCAACCTCTTAGTTCGACACTCGCTGCCACTGGCAATAGCTTTACGTTTATAGCCCTGCTTATATAGTACAGTATGTAGTTTATAAAGCAGCATCTTTAGTGTAAATCCATAGTTTCATTAAGCTTAATATTAATCAGTCATTAATTAGTGTTCCTAGTAACCTATAAATTTACTTGACTCTAATTATGAAACTATAAGCTTTTCTAGGATTGTGTGCCTTAACAGTACAAAGCCTTTTGTGGAAACCAGTGATTTTCCTATAAGATCTTACGTAATTTAGTTGGGTTCATTAGATTTAATAAATACCATTGCGGTTGGAAAGATGCTGTTTCGACACGTAGTTTTACATTTCATTTGTTACCTTTGCGACAAGAAGTGTTGCAAAATGCTCAGTGGCGCAGATGAAGATTAATTGGTAATTAATGCCAGAACAGTAAAAAATTATTATGTAAAATTACCGTGACCTTTAATGGTAATATACTGCCTTAAATCCGCAAGTAAAAACGTAACAATAAACACAAGTGAAATATAGTAGTTTGTACAACTTGTGTTAACTTTAAATCGGGCAACGGCCTACCCAATTCCTTTATTTTTAACTTGTCTTCCTAGGAACGGCTTAAAAAATTGGCATTTAGTACACTGCTAATATTATTTATATTCATTTTGAACAGTAAATAATGGTATATACAATATAATTACACGATTTTATTTTCACACCCGCGGCATCAGCAAATCACGAAAATACCAATAAGCACTATTTACACGAAAACAAAACTATTAGAGTTATTTCAGCTACAACGAGTATAGTCGAAGATCCTGATCTTCAGCGACAGTTATAACAATGAGGCCGCAAGCATTTGGCGGATTATCGTCAGTTATCGCGAAGGTCGTAAAAGAGTTGGAAAGAAAGCTGGAGGCATGGGTGCCAATTCTACCAGTTACTGGTAGATCTAACGAATGATAATGAAATCATGCAAAACTTTTCTAGCGGCCGTCGTATATCACATATTAGCTTACTTAACAAAACTAACTAGAGGGTAAACCCTTTAAAACTGCCCTGGGTTTTAATTTATTATTTCAAAAATGTCCGCTACATACAAAATAGGAATTAGGAGTGCGACCCTCGTTGTGGCTATTGTGGCGGACCGCGTAAACGGAGACCATAAAAATTATAATAAACATTGTACAGACCTTAAAGTTGGATATATGACGTCTGAAATATGGAGCACTTAAAAATAAATCTAATAAAAAGTGCCGTTGCGTTATTCAGCCACTCGGCTTTACTGTTATTTAAATGTGAAAATTAATAGTGCCGTTTGTATTTTGCAGTAGGAAGTCCTGAAATTAATATTTTTTTACGTCAGAATGTTTTTGTTTTAAGGTAAAGCTTAGGTATATTACGAGAGGCACTATACAGGTTGATATTATTTTTAAAACTGGGCATAGAAGTCAATAAAAATAAACAAAATTTTCAAATAATACCAAAATAGCCGGGATATAAGTTCTCCCAAAATTATAGATATCCTAATCCGGTCCTATACGCCGCCGATAAAGTCTGCTTATGTTTATTTTTTTCTAATGAATTGCGCAGTGTCAGTTAGTTGTGACCCAGTCGCGTGGTGTTAATGTTATCGGAGTATTTTGTTACTTTAAATAGTTAAAACGTGAAAATGGAACATTATGAAATAAAATAAGTTAGTAAATACAGTACAATCGCGATAATATGAATATTCACTCTTATGAACGACTTAGTAATATAAACATAATATTTTTTACATTGACCACTCTGTAGTATGAATAACACTGTTCATACTACAGAGTGGTCAATGTAAAAGGAAAATCAAAATCTCTTTCTTCAGTTTGCTCAATTAAGGGAAAAAGCAGAAAAATCTTGCTATAAAAGATTAGTTAAGTATCTTAGGTTAGGTTATTGTACAAGAACATACTATGTAGTATGCTAGGTACAATAATAGTTGTTAGATATGTATTTATATGTATTTTTTGTAAACTTCGCTAATATAAACGTTCCGTTAATAAGAACTCCTTAGACTTTTTTGTGTTCACGTTACCGAGATTGTACTGTAATAGGTTTTTGCCTGCTTATTTACTAGGACTGTTGACAAAGTACAGCTGCTAATTCGGCACTAGAAATATTACGCTTCGCAACGGTACAGTGGTTACTCCATCGAAGCTTTTTATAAAAACATAATGTAAGTTTTTCAACTTTGGGTTTTTTGAAAATGTTGTTTAATTTAATGACGTCTAGAGTTTTATATAAGATCATTCATTAACAAGCTAAATGCACCTTTTAAACGTCTCCATACACCATCTTTTGCGTTTCCGGTTTGACTTTTTTTTGAGTTTCTAATTCTATCGCATCATGGCTTTCTGCCAACACTACGGAAGCTAATATTACACTGTACTTCTAAGTACTTAATCCTCTGCCATCTTGGTGTTAACTACAGATTTCGATTTTTTAAATCGCTTTCTCGGCATATCGGTTGCAGACCAGTGGCAACATAAACATCTGTCAATTTTACAAGCTTCTCGGTCAGCAGCTCGGAAATTTAATTTATACTTTGAATTACATTGTCATTTTGTCAATTTAATAGCTACATTTTTTTGTTCAAATCCGTCAGTTATAATTACTGTGACGTTTCTACATATCCTGATCTATAAATAATAAATACCCTTTAAGGGACTTAAGGGTCAATCGATAATAAAATAGATGCAATATCTAATGGTCTTACCCGTTTACCTTTGCCATACAAACATAATTTACGAGTTTGGAAGTCTAAACAATTAGGTCGTTTAGTCAACAAAGCTTCGTCGAATTTTTGCATAACCCAACGTGATTTGTGGTTTATTAATGGGAATTTACAAATTTATTGCATTGACGAAAAACAAAGGTGCATGGAAAATTGTTACCGTTCTTAAAACAAGGAACAAAAATGCTTGGTGAAGTCCAGAAAAAGATGTAGGATGTAAGTACCTGACCTTACACCGGACTAACTTCAATTAAAAGTTATAAAACATGATTATTATTTAAGAAAAATGGCATACTTTAAATGTAACTCGTTTAATTATTACAAGAGGGTGGTAATGAACGATATCTTAGAAAACTAGACAGCCGCACCTGCACCACACTAAGAAAGGACACTTTTTTAATATCAGAATGTAAGCAAAAATATTTTAAAAATTAATGCTTTGCAACAGTGCGAGAAAACTTTGGTAATTTAGATTCAACACGCTTCACGTTTAGTGACACATTTCTTATTGGGCCAAAATTGTAAAAGGAGGTAAGAGTTCCTAGGGTTAATTTTTAGTTCCATATTTAGTAAGTTCAATTCTCTATTTTCCATCTCTGTTTTATCATGTTAAATTTTAATATGAGGAGCTAGCTGAATAAGATTTGCAGCCGTATATTCTCGAGGAGAGAATCTAGTTTTAATACCTTACAAGAAGGTGTCGCCGTGGTGTAAGTGAAAAGATGAGCCTCTTAATCCATCGATATTAGTATCAGACTTAAGACAATATTCGAACTATCAAGTATTATTTTTTCAGGGTGTTCCCAATACATCTGTATCGTTATTAGATATGCGTCCTCGCTGAATCCTCTTAGTGGTGGGAAAATCTGAACCGATTCAATGAGTCAAATCTGAAGAAAGAAGACGACTCACATATCTTAAATGGAATTCGATTTAGTGATTGTCTGACCTAACAGGTTATGTCGTTACGTCGGACTTTTATTATTTTAGATGGCGCTCGCACGGATTCAATGAACTCGACGCGGGTCTGAAGGGATACCAGGTCGAATACGACCGAGAGGAGCGAAACTGAAAGATTCTCGGAGCGATGGATCCTAAACCCAGTGCCCAGAAAAGACTCGAAATGTCCACCTTTAAATCCATTATTTGGTTTGGGAAGTTTCCTACCGACAACACGCTGTAAGCATACCAGAACGACACTAGTAGAGTACCAAATTGACTCTTAACTACAGTGTTTCGCAATTAAAAATAAGCCAGTAGGTGATACAAGCGTAACACTTAGAAATATGGTGACCTGGCTAATCAAACGCCTAACCAGCCCATCAGTATTGAATCACGAACCTTTCATTTTCATTGAGGAAGCTCTTTCTTGTGATAATTCTAAGCACTAAACTTTTCTTTACAACACTTATTGTATATAAGGTTATTGTTATCACGTTGTCCACTCTGTGTATCAGGAAACTATAGCCGATCGTTTATGGACGTGCTTGACCTCGTTGCATCGAGATTTTACGCTAAAACATGCTTGGCGTATTTTACAAATGTCGCTCGAAATCTCATGGCTGGGATTTTAAATATGTTATTCGATTTCGTATCTCTCTGATTCTGTGTTGTGTAGTATATGTTACATGTTATATAGTACGATTTATACCTATCTACTGCTATATCTCTACCATATAAATTCCAAGCATATGTTTTGTACAAACACAAACGATTAAGGCGATTACTTATCATAGAGTCTAACGTTTGTCTCCAAGGAATAATAATTTTAGAGGAAGTATATCAGTCACTTTTACTGCATGTAAAGGTTAACTACACTACAAAATACAAACCAAAAGAGTTTGTTCTCGACTTAAAATAGAATTTCCCTTGGTAAAATAATGTGCACTTCATTGGTAATTTCGTTACTAATAGATACAGAATCAATTAAATTACCAAACCTGTTTATTGTGATGAGAAAGATCTAAAAATAAAAAATCAACTTCGCATTTTCTAGCTATAAGGGAACACCTGTAAAATTTTTCTAGAAGAACTATAATGTGACACTAATTTCTGTTGTAATAGTAACATAGTTGTTCCAGAAATAAGGCCAAGACTGAAGCACAAGAAGCTTTGTGCCAAGAGAACCTATTTTTCAGTGTACGATTCTACATGTGTCCCATATCAAATCTAAGATCAAGTAATTTGAAATCTCTTAAATTTAATTACACTGTATATCAATAACGTCGGTGTAAAGACCCATCAATCTGTAATCTAAACTGCATTTTCGAATGACTGATCCCGTAAAAATCATTGACTATTCGTTGTTACCGGTAAAAGTTGGGATGTCATAAAAACAGAGAATCTAAATGTCGTAATTGTCGTTTTATGACTAATAGAAAGTTACCTTGCGAACAATGATAGTAATAACGCCGTCGCTGGAATGCAACATCTGCCGGAAAGTTAAGGTTTAGACACGAACAATGTGTACTTAAAAACACTGTATGCGCAATTTACATCTTTTTATTACGCGTGCCGTTATTAGTTTGGGAGTTAGTGCACATTTTTTTCTTTAGATGAAGGACACTTATATCCTTTTTTCTTTACGACCGACAAAGTCTTCCAAAAATCCGGTGCAAATTAAATACATTCTTCACGTTTAAGAATGCGATCATTTTAAAAATTTTCTTTAAATTCAAAAAATGGGTTTCTTTGTCATTTTTTGCCCTTCTTTCGAATTAGGCTTTTTACCTCTTCGTTCGCTGCCACGCCATTTCCGAGGAGACCTACAGCTTAACGTGAGTGCCGATCCTCAGTCATGCGACACCCCCCCCCAAGGGCTATCAACCCTCGGTTTTTGCGTCATTGAATGACATACCAATTGGGGAGTGTGTACCTTCTTCCGCACCCCACGAGATATCCAATCTCATCCAGCGTGGTTATAGGCGTGAATAGGGTGAGTTGGGGGATGATACATTTTGCAACTTCCCTGCTTCTTAAACTATAGCAAAAATATATAATAATAGGCTTAAAGTAGAGACCGAAAAATCAGGTGCAGCTGACCATGCATGGCCATCATATTATACATTTTCGGTGTCCCATTTTAATATAATTTAGACAAAATCTTTATCGTTTGGTGTACTATGTTCTATCCTACTGAAGATCACATTTCTTCATTTCACACAGATATAATTCGTGAGTCTGTGATAAGTTCTATGTGAGATCGGGATTCCCCTTAATAACTAAATAATATATCAGCTATACCATATACCGCATACAGCATGATACGGAAAAAGGTACAACTGTTCATTGGATTTTAGGCTATTATACTCGAAGATCGATAAAACACCGAGAGAGCATTTACGACAAAAAGTAATTAATGTATTAAAATATATTTGTAACAAGTCGCAAAAAACGGTTACAGAGATAAAGGCCCGGACGGCAGGCGTTCACAGATTTTAATCTCTAATTAAGGAAACTACGATTAATAGCATAGCTAGCAGATAAGTTAATGTTAATTTTTTAGCTTAAGGATTTCGGTAGCGACGAGTATTTCGTATTCATCCCTGCGGTTCCAGGATATAAGTCAAAAAGTTGTAAGGTTGGAAGTCATGTTTGAAAGGAAAATAAGTCCAGTGGACATAAGATAGTATATGAAACATGAACACAAGTTCAAAACGGACATTCAAAGTGGTCACTATCACGCTCAAATCCGCCTGATACAACTTTTCGAATTGTTCTGCAACACATTGTAACATAAATGCTGCTAGCAGGACCTTGATTCCTACTGGTAGGATGGTTTATAAAGCATTTTTTGACAATTTTTGTGAATCAGATTGTTTAGAAACTTACACCAACAAAAAACGTACATTTGACCTCTGCTAGCGACTGTTTGAGATGCCTCAAAATTTAAACCTGCAGCTAAAACGATACACATAAAACCTTATAAAGATTAGCAAGTCGAAATTTGAAACCGCCGCGCATAGCTCGATCATTACATTACACCCGTTGCCGGCCATTATAAAATAATTTTTATTCGTTCTGTGGTTGTGTTATAGCGCGCTGATTGGCGTAGGACTCTCAAAGGTGGCGTTAGACATGCGCATCATATTAGCGTACCGATTGTCGCTAAGCTAAAAGCAATGCGATATATGCGAGCCTGTAGTTTCGTTTTTAAAAATGATTACTAAAACAAAACATTGTAAATTCCTTAAATTTCAACTTGTTTTTTGCATCCACAAAAATTAAGTAAGTACATATTATTATAGATATTAATTTAAATTAAACCCATTTGTGTTGATGGTTATAAATTCACAGTATCTTTAAATTTAAATTAATTGCCCAAATGTATTGATTAATTTATCATGTATACCACAAGCTCCTTCTTTGTGTTTGTGTGTTTAATTTTCATATTGAAGCAAGTAGTTTGTCATTAACTCCTCCGCCGAAAATTATTAATGAACTAAATATGACACTTGACAAACGCTAGTTAAGATGTCAGATAACGGTTGACAGGTCATTTTGGGACAATATAAAACTGGTTGAATTAATGCTCGCCGGGAAAGGCCTTAAACTGCACTTCCGATTTTGTTATGCAAATTAAAGGCGAAGGGCCCATCTTAGATAACGTTTGAATTTACGGGAGGGTAATGGTTTCACTTTTTAAAGTGAAGAAAACTCGTCTTGCTTTAAATACTAAGGGCGGTTCAATTGCAAAATTCCGGATTTTATAAAAGATGTTAAATTGCCACCGTTATCAAGTCAATTAAAAATAATACTGGTAAATTTGAGCAAAATCGTTTCCGATAAGGGGTTGGTTAAATAAAAGACTGTAAGAAGTGGGAATAATAAGTAAAAAAAGTAAAGTTGGGTTAATGAAGTAATAAGGGCCCTCCTAAGAGGAAAGGGAAAGATGGAAATTACCCCCCTAAGATTTAATCCAAGGGGGGCAACTCTTTTTTGTCTTTGAGACGTTAAAGAGTTCTTTCTTTTGTCCTTGAGGCGGTGGAGAGGGTTTTTTTAGTCACTTTGGATTAAATCGAAAATAAATTATAAGAATATTATATAAATATTAAGATGTAGTCATACTACATTAAATTTTAAAACATTAAAAAGCAGAAAATGTGTCAATTTCAAATATTATTGAAGGTCATGGTAATTTTTACATAAAAATTCTTTACTTTATACAACTTTTCGTTAAATCCATACACTGAATAAAAAAAGCAATAAAAATGTGTTCGAACTAACAGACCGGGACTAATTTTCGATCGTAAATATAGATGCCCAGTTGATCATTAAACGTTAAACAGTCAATATCTTCTGAATTATGGAATTGGCTAATTGACTTTGACAGTTTGAAACTGTAACGGATTTCTATGGAAACATATCTAAACTTGTACCAATGCAACGCTCTTTATAACTGGGTCTACAAGGACGCCCGCGAACATTTTGTAGGAGGGTCAAGTGTCCGAACAAAAGTGAAAAAAACGCTTCCTTACCCAAAACCTCTCCTTCGATAAGAGTAGCGAAAAATATTGCCGATTCTTTGGAAAATCTCCTAAATATGTCTTAAAAATATTTATCGAAAAATAATTGTAATATTAAATAAATCTTTACGGTTCCATTTTATAATTAATCCAAATCACATCTAGTTTATTTTTTTTGCAAGGAACAAATTAAAGATATTAGAATGATAATAGCCAAAATACATTTTTGAGAAAATCGAGAAAGAAGTATGAAAATTTAGGATTTTTTTGAAAATAGTTTTTTCCTATATTAGTAAGCTATTTTAAAAAACTAATTTAATATAAATTATAGAGGCGTAAATTCAGATATAAAGTGAAAATTTTGAGAAAATTTATACTTTATACTTATACTACATATCATTTTATTTCAGAGAACTCGGTATTTTTTAAATCTTAAAATTTCGTCTGTTTCATCTGGTTTTATGTACAAATATTTGCATGGAAAAAAAAAACAACCAAGGTTAGTATAAAACGTTCATTTGGTAGGTATAAAGCACATTTTATGCATTAAATCTTGTAGTAATTGTCTAGAAATGAGTGGAAAACTAGAGACTTTTAAAACACGAAAGTACATCTGTGCACAAATATGTAGTTATAATACTTTGGTAGAAATATATTTTGGTATTAACTTTGGTATTATACCTTCAATTTTAGCACCATTTCGCGCACTCTTTATGAAAAAAAATTGTGTATGTATGTTTTGATTTAAATTAAAAAAGAACAAATTTCACCTGACAGATTTGCATATTTTTTAAGTATACTCTTAACTTAACTTAACCTTACTTCTTCAAGTGTCAGAAAACGATTTTCAACGTGTAAATTTGGTTTCTTTGTAATTGACCACTGTGATTGGTCAGTTTCATAACCTAACTAGGATTGATATGAAATCATATTCGTTCAGTTAACCGGAATAGCCCACTTTTCCAATCACTTTAGGGTAAAGGAAACAGCTAATTTCCATGTGGGAGTAGAAAAACACATTTTCATGCATTTTTTACTGGTTATTTATCACTTTACTTTTGACAGTGACATGTCTACTTTAAAATAAAATACGAGCAAGAAAACATCAGATTTTTCACGTGTTTTTTGTACCCTAATCAAGGCTAAAAGAAAATGTGCTTAGAGAAAAGCCGCCGCTAATTTTATAAAAATGCTAAATACGTTGTATATTAGCGAATAAATTAGTACCTTTTGTGTAGCATTAAAATTGTCTTTTTAGGTCAGCGAAATAAGTGTTGTTTTAATTATTACTGTTCGCTCCCTCCTCCGACGGAGAAAGCGCGTTTTAAGTCATTAAAGTTATTAACATTTTTATCACCCAGTACATCTGCAAATTTTATTCGGCCGTTTCTGAAGCGTAATTAAAAGCTTTTACGAGGGCCTAAGTAAAATTAAGGGTTATCTTGAATACATTTTACGTTAAATCCTTAATAAAATCCGGTAGTTACATTAAAAAGTGGCTCATTACAGAAACGCCAGATATAAGTTTAAATGTCTATAAAACAAGATTTTATTAAATATATTTTATTGAACGAGATAAAAAGTATGTTGATTAACGATTGCGAGAAATTTCGTTTAATCATTTACTTAAAGTCATCCAAAATATCCAAGAAATTTATTTATAATAAACAAGTGTATAACTGTATCGCCCTGAGGATGACCTCGTAGAGGTCGAAACGTAGGCTTAATACAAAATTTGAACTGCTAAGCTGTTTTACTGACTATTTGACCCAACAATTTCTACCCCTAAACAACAATAGTTAATTTTAAATTTGCCAATCTGGACACACTTTACTAAATACGTCATATTACAAAATCCGTAGATAATAGTAGTTTGTGCAACAAGAATGGATATAACGTGTGTCTTGTAAAAGAAGGCGGAGCATCAGTAAATACAATAAACTGTGATTGGTTAGTACTTTGTAAGGGCGCCACAGAGGAATCTAATTTTTATAACAATGTTATCAACTAATGGAAAATTTCCAGATGAGTGAGAAATAAAGATTCATCTGAGGAATGATAGGTCGACGCTGTCTCCAAAGGGAAATTCTTAAGGCACAGTGTTATATTCGTAGGATATTTATCACTTACGGTTGTGACCTGTTAAAAAAGACTTTTCCGGTATTGTATGCATTTGTGGAATTTTTGTTTAAAAATGGGAAATGGTATTTTTAAAGGTTGCAACACTGTGCAGCACTGACAGTAATGAACATGAAATTTTGCCGTACAGTTAACTGGAATGGCCTTTTTTTGATTTGGCTCTGAAAGTTTTGATGAGAAAGAAGTATTGTATGTTATTTTTAAGAGAATGACGTCATGCTTATGGCGTTATAGAGCGTGGGAGAGACGGCGACCTTTTTTTTTAAGAATTCATTTTTGATTTGAGTCGTGCCCACTCAAAAATCATCCGGCCCACTTTGTGCCCACTCATCCAAAAATCCTGGCGCCGCCACTGTAGGGACGCGACGTAAGTAAACGTATGTTAATTTAAATAATAGCTAGAAAATATTTTTAACAAAAATATTATTCATTATTTAACTGTTTTTTACTAGTTTTCAACCAACCAAACCATAACTTAATTTGTTAAATTTCACAAAAACGTTAAGTGAAAGTGTAAACAATCCACAGTTAGCCGAAATAATCGGTTTGAGCAAAACAAAATTCATAATGTTCATTCATAATATGTGGTGCATCAAGCATATAAGATTAATGTTGTGTATTTTCAGCAGAACAAAAACATCAGAGCAAAGGTGGTAAACCTCGCAATATGATTAATATCAGCGTGAGTGTTCTAACTTTGTGTTAGAACTTATATGAAATATCCAGCATAACTGGGATAACTGTTTGGGTGTACAAGATGACATTATATATATGATATTACTATAGGGATATATTACACCGAAAAAAATTTCTTAAATATAAAAAATGATCAATATTTATTACACTTTTCATTTCTTGCCAGGGCCATTCCCGAGGGGACCTACAACTTATCGTGGGTTCCGAACCACGACCCTCGGTCATGCGACACCTCCCAAGGGCTATAACCCCTTGGTTTCTTGCCTGCATGACTTACCGATTGGGGAGTGTGTATCTTCTTCCGCACCCCAAGAGATGTCCGATCTCATCCGGCCTGGTTACCGGCGTGAATGGGGTGGGTTGGGAGATGATACCTTTTACACTCTTCCCTGCATTCTTAACTCCACTAAATTTCAAACATACTTTTTTTTATTGTACGTATGCCCACTCCGGGAATCGAACCCGGGTCGCCACGGTCGAATGCCAATAACTCACCTTTGAGCCACTACCGTGGTTATTCATTACACTTGTTTTTATGACGAAAAAGTCTTGGGGACAATTTCTAGTTAATTTTAATTGAACCTGCTCTACAGTAGGAAATTTTTATTGCAGGCACGATTATATTATTAGTTCTAAAGCAGCTGTATACTATAAAATCATATCGTGTAAAATTTCTTGCTTTGTTTTGGGTTATATTTCGCCTTGAGGCTTTAAGTGAAATTATTATTATTATAATAATATAATTATAATTAGTATTATGATATATACATATTATTATCCTTACTGTGGTTATTATTATAAGGGTAAAAGTATGATAAATTTATGTATAAAAGTACATGATTTTAAATGTAATATTAAATTTACAATTATGTAGTTATAGCTTTAGATTTATGTAAATTCTATTTGAAACATTCCCTTTTAAATGCTCTATAGAGTTTTGTAAAAACACATTCACTTTTAAGGGCACTCGAAATACATTTTTTGCTAGTCGATATTTAATAATTTATGTTTTAATAAAAATATTTTATTGAGAACTTTTTGATCTATATTTTTATATGTAAAACTCTTAACAGAACCCAATGTGGCTGCTTCGTTGATATTTAATTATTCCCACTCAAAGTAAAGGCTATACAGACGTCTATTATAATTATTTTTGCGAAATTTGTTAAATAGTTACTTATATTGATTAAACATTGCATCTTGGTGAAATTCTAAAATTATGAATTTGCATTTAGCAAAGACCCAAATTATGTACATGACAGCCGATTAATCCACTTGAACATTATGCTTTGGCTTTACACAGAGAATCTGAACCTGATCGGAAGCAGTCTTTAAGCCTCAGGCATGAATACATTAATTCCTTTTCCTCCAATACTGGTAATTGATATAGAAATAAGCCTTTGTTATCTAATTTGAATTCGGTGGGAATATGTAGAAAATAGATTCCCCGTCCCGATCTTCATGATATCCCCAGCAGCAATTTGAATAGAACTAAGGAAGTCACTAGGCAGTAAGTTTTGGAAAGGACCGTGAGTCCTTAGCCGGAAATGATGTTTGACTTGTCATCTCCCCCCCTATGTAGTTGACTTGGGACGCTCGCGGCATGAAACTTTGTAAAATAATAGTAAATTTTGGTTATAAAAGGGAAGACTTCAACCATAAATTTCTCTCAAAAGTTTTCAAGGATTTTCTTATAATTATGTATTCATCGTACCAACGTAAGCTTTGAAATGTGGCTTGAAGTTTGATATAAAATATGTTTTACCTTTTTATTCTATTAAATAAATCAACTTTTGGGATTATAACTTTTAAAATATTTTCAATACAAATTCTTGTTACGTCAATGTGGATTGGTCATTCAGGGCCGTACTAAAAAGGTTTCAATTTATTCCAGAAGCCATATTCTTTTAGTTTGTTTGTAAACTAAGATACTTTTTGTACTCCCACATGGAAATTTGCTGTTTCCTTTACACTAAAGTGATTGGAAAAATGGGCTATTCCGGTTAACTGAACGGAAATGATTTCATATTTATCCTAGTTAGGATATGAAACTGATCAATCACAGTGGTTAATTATAAAGAAACTAAATTTACAAGTTGTAAATTGATGGTCAACTTTTTTTAATAACAATTTTCGATATTGTCAAAAATAAAGGTACTTTGCTCCTGGGCAAAATTCATATTTTTTGACAAACCTCGTATACGCATAAAAGAATTTAATATTTGATAGTTGCATTTTAGGTTTTGGACTATGCAGAACTTTTAATGAAGAATAACTTTTTTTCATAAAATTAATAATAAAAAAGTTTTCCATATGGTTCCAACTTACGGAGACATACCTCCCGAAAATAAATTTCTCTAAAGTTATAAGGGGAAACCCGAGGTATGTAGTGCAGAGGTATGAACTTTAATACGAATAAAATGGGAATGTTCCAAAAACACACAATTGCTTTGTTAGGTTTCGCAAAAAATCCCCGTAGATTATGAATTTATATAAATCTAAATTTTCGATCTATATTCAAAAACTTTGCTGACCAGCAAGCAATTAGCAAATGTGTATAAACAAGATATTGTAAATATCTTCTCCATGTTATATATATATTATTTTAAAACCACAGTATTTTCGACGTAATGGCTAGCTGTCAATTCCACGATTGGTCGACCCGTTGACAGGCTGTTCGTGACATCTCTTAAACTCCTAAAACTTTACCCTAGTCGACGAAATTACAGAAAATTGTACAGTATATTTTTTGTTACTTTTCGCTATACGGAGTATCAAATATTACAATAGAGACGTGTGTATATGACAGACACGTCATAAAACGTGATACGATACGACATCCTGTTCGCAATTCATTGTAAAAACATGTCAATACACTTCCTTATTATTCTTAAATGTAACCCTTGAGGGGTTGAATACATGAGGGTGAAACTGAATCATGCGGTCTCGCGTATAAAAAAGTTTTGTACAAGGGTGTGCATCTATCAAAGGTCCACATAATCTCATTGAAGCCGTGCAGTGTGCCTATTTAATATTTAAAATTTCTTATTTGCTTTAACTACGCTGAAAAAATATTGTCGGAAATATTTCTTTATGTTGATTGAATGGCTGATATAGAAAGTGGAAATATATAAATTAAAATAGACTTCCTCGCCATTATTCATATAATAAATCGGGACAGAAGTCACAGAATGATATATACCATTGTGATTTTACTATAAGGTTATAGTGGTGTAAATTTTCATACAGAATCGCACACGTCTTGTAAGAAATCTATTATTAAATCCAATGTTTTGGATGACGAAGAAAAAAACATATTAATTATAATCAATTAATTAAAACTTTTTTTTCTGCGAGAAAATAACTTTCCTCTTAACCCACCTATCCTATGGTGAAACATGGTTAACACAAATGGCCACTTTAATTATCAATTTTTTTTCCTACATTTCAATGCCCTGCAGTTTTCGAGATATGGTGTCGACGCTGGTGTTACTAGATTTCTCAAAGGCTTTTGATACTATCAACCATAATCTTCTTTGTTCAAAACTTAAACATTATGGTTTTTCGCAGCTAGCCATAAACTTTGTATTTTCCTATCTCAAAACCAGATTGTAATGTCGAATGGAGAGAGCTCATTGGCGGAACCGGTGTTATCGGGTGTGCCTCAGGGTTCTATTCTGGGACCGCTGTTGTTTATTATATACACGGCGGATATATTGAATGATATTAGAGATTGTTCCTACCAGGCTTACGCTGATGACACTCAAATAGTTTACAGCTTTTTTCCTATAGAACACCATCTTGGTGAGTTTATAATGAAGGAAGAATTTAATAAAATTTCTGAATGCTCGAAGAAACATAACTTAGTCCTAAATCCAAGCAAGTCAATACAACTGTGGATTGATAGAATTTGTTTACCAGTAAAAAAATGTTACCAAATCTCTAGGCATTATGATTGACTCAAGGCTAAAGTTTAATGATCAAGTTAATAAAACCATCCGAAAGGCCTTTAATCGACTAAAAATAGTATACGCCAAAAGGAATATTTTGTCCAAAAGTCTTAGGAGGATTTTGTCTAAATGATTGGTGCTGTTACATTTTAACTACTTTTGTTTATGACTCGTTCCATACCCTTCTAGAGAAGAGAAGGGTTCAGAAGGTGCAAACTCATGTTGTCGCTATGTGTGTTCACTAAGAAAATATCGAATTCATTGCTCGATGGCTTAATATGGAGAACTGAAGGAAACTTCATTTTGCTTTGTTCGTCCATAAAATTGTTCGTAATAGGTCTCCTTCTTTTCTGTATAACTTGCTCGTGCCTGGAAGCAAAATTCATCAACGAGGTACTCGTTACAGGTTCCTCTTTTGTATTCCACAACATAGGACAGTCTTGTTACAGGGATGCTTTAGCTATCGGGCGCCGCATATTTATAGTAGTTTGGGAAGCGAATTAAAACTGGAAAACCCCGAGAATAAAAAAAAAAGATACATAAATAGATTGCTAACTTCTCAAGTGGCCAACGTTACTTGAGCCTCAAATATTTTAACTTCCAAATGCCTAGGTTTTAATTGGGTCTTTACATTTTTCTGATTTATACTGTAAAATTTATTGATATGGCATCTAATTGGGTAATTATAATATGTAAGTAATTATTTATTTAATATTTTAGTGTTTGTACTTATATAAATAGTATTTTTGTTTTTTGCACAGTTGTTGCTTGTTGTACTTACACAGCCATTTGATACGTTTGGATGCATGAGTAGCTATTGCAGCTAAATCTGGCCTTGATATGGCTGTGCCTTTAACGTAGATATTTTGAATATATTTGTTATAATTTACCATTCCTCAAGCATAAAAGTAGATTTATTTTTATATTATTATATGCCCGGTGGCCAACCTTAATAAAATACCCTGTATAAAAGATCATGCACAAACTTTTGGTAGATTACAAAAATAAACATGCAAAAATTGTAATTGTTTAGCCACGATATCAACC
Source organism: Polydrusus cervinus (assembly GCA_935413205.1). NCBI lineage: Eukaryota > Metazoa > Arthropoda > Insecta > Coleoptera > Curculionidae > Polydrusus > Polydrusus cervinus. The sequence continues at coordinate 11,603,092 of OW284520.1, read as the reverse complement.
CGATTTTTAAAACGAATTATACATTTTATACTTTCACCGCTATCAAATTCGCGTATACTTTTAATAATTGTTATTTATTACTTATTGAAACTAAAAGCATCACTTTAGATACCGATACTTTTACCACTAACTGTCTGTTATATTACGTTTTATTTTTTCTAAGTGAGTAATTAAAAAGCAGGTCTTATTAGTTTCGAAATCGTTTTTTAAGTGACTAATGCAATAAAGATACCATACACGATATAAACAAAATGTATCCCTCTTATTTTTTTAATAATAACATGTTAAAAAGTTAAATAGCTGTAGCTGTCACGAAGAGGTCGTTAATAAGCAAGGTAAGTTCTAAAATTGGGAGCATTACGAGCTGCTGTTACAAATAAATTTTAATTTGTGTGATTCTGTTACTGCAGAAGATGGTGAAATTGCAAAAGACGCGACCGACGGTTCTCGTTAAAATGTTTATTTCTTTTAAATTTAACGTTGTTTTAACACCTGACGAGCTGCAAGTCATCTTGAAAAACTGTAAAGCCTCTGAGACGTTGCATCACTGATGACGTTTGATCTGCAGACAATGTATTTACTACCGACGATCAAGATAAAGAACGTACTTTTGCGCCGATTCTACAACTCACAGTTTATAAAATATATTCTATCATAGAGGCCTGAACGGGCCGGGCTTTCATCTCAGGCCTCTACGCGGCTCGCCTCTCGGGTCCAATAAGCTTTTAACAAAAAATAAAGATGTATTTTTAAACTCAATCAAGGAATATTTGATAGGTCTCGTATATACTCTAAATGAATTTTAACTATTTCAAAATTTTCTTTCATTACTTTTCTCTTTTATTAGGTATATTTTTCTCTGGAGTAGGGTGCATGGGCAACGCAGGGAAATTGTCTCCTGCTTTCTTGTTAGTTTGAGTTGCTAAGTGTGTATTTTGTTTTTTATCGTCTTTGTGCAACATTTAGTCTAATATACAGGCTGATTCCTAAGTTGTTACTTCTTCTTTAGCTGGGCATAGAAAGCATTAAAATAAACAACATTTTCAAATACCTTTTTTCAAAAAACACTAAAATAAGGTACTTACATTCATTTATTACACTATGGATCAAATGCGGTTCTGCCTAACTTGCCCGTTAAAACATTAAGAAAACTTCTGGGTGTAGGATGAGCCCGCAAGGGAAAGCGTTTTGCATATAATCTCGAAGCAGCAGCCGCACTTTGACGACACTCACCGTAAATTAGCACCATATCTACTAGTTCATTATTTTTAAATTGTACCCTTTTCACGTGTCGCCAATTTAAAATTAACTTGCTTCAGAAAAACACATTACATTATACAACTCGTCCAAGGTGGCGTGATATATGAAAATTTTGCCGGTTGCGTACAAACCAAAAAAATAACGCATTTGGAGGTAAAGGGAGGCGTGATACGAGCGACCAGTCTGTGTTTCTTAGATAGTACAGTACGGTGAAAAATTTATTTTGTGTGTTTAATTTATTTTAATTATCTGAAGTTTTGAATATTTTTCCCTGACTGTAAATATGACAAATTTGGTCGTTAGCTACGACGCATCGAATGGGCGGCACATATTTTTGATATTCTCATATATGCTACTAGTTTGGACTAAATGTACCTATTAAAACTATCACTCCAAGTATTATAATTAAACAAACAAAGCCTTACTTTTAATTTTAATTAAGTAAATAATATACTTCTTTGAATTCAATATATAATTAATTTAATTATTTAGTTGTATGAAACATAATATGTTGCTTAGTAGAATTAATCCTTTTCCCTGTGTACAGCATCCGATTTCGAAAAATTTAATTAATTCAATTTAACTATTAAAAAATATCCTCACATAAATTAACAAAAAAAATATACAGCGTGATCAGTTAAGGGTACAGAGCGGCCATATCTCGGAAACTACTGGGCATAGAAATTCAGGAAAAAAAAATGATAACTAAAGTGGCCATGAGAAAATCCTGGAAATAATTTTTAAGTTCCGCATTTTGCCGCAAGAGAGCGTAATTGAGAAGTAAATTTTAAAATTTTACATATCTCCGAAAATTCCACATTAAGGTATATCTTTGATAACACCATTAAAAAGCTTGGACAGTTATCCATCATTTTGGTCTTATGCTCATTAACAATTTTTATAAAACAAAATTTTTCATTATGAATGTTAATAATAATAATAAATAGTAGAGCTAATTTAATTTATTTATTTTAATTAAAAACGGTGTGCCTGAGGAGAAAAACGCAAGATACCATTTTTAAGCAGAATTGACCAGGCTAATTAGAAATAATATCCACATGGAAAAATATCAGTGGCGTCCCACTCGCTTCTTCATTAAAGTTTAATAATAATATTCTATTGGCGATAACGCTGAAACGAACGGAGATATCGAGCTGCGGTTTTAATATTTTTTCTAGCAAATTTCATCTACTTTTCGATTATGGTATCGTAGTTATACCGTATGATTTATTTTTTCGGAGTAAAATCAAAAAATATGTAATTATTGGGGAGGTCCGCTGTTTCTGTGGTAATTATTACAAATTGCGCCCTCTAGCATTTTTTTTTTTTGAGAACTATTATGGACAACTAAATACGACTGGTGAAAGTGCATACATTTCTCTTCCAACCAGTCTTTAGTTTGCTAAAATCGGATAAGTCGTTTATAAGTTACAGCGATTTAAATGATTACACTTTCAACAGCTTTCCCCCCTCTTATTAAAGTCGGTACGCCAATGAGCATAAGACCAAAATGATGGATAATTGTCTAAGCTTTTTAATGGTGTTATCAAAGATATACCTTAATGTGGAATTTTCGGAGATATGTAAAATTTTAAAATTTACTTCTCAATTACGCCCTCTTGCGGCAAAATGCGGAACTTAAAAATTATTTCCAGGATTTTCTCATGGCCACTTTAGTTATCATTTTTTTTTTCCTGAATTTCTATGCCCAGTAGTTTCCGAGATATGGCCGCTCCGTACCCTTAACTGATCACGCTGTATAAACAAACTAAAAAAGTAGAATTATTGTGCATCTTGAAAATTAAACTAACATGTGGTCAAGTCATTGGGATTATATAATTAGTCCTTAGTAGTTTTGCAGACAACGCCGAACCACAAGAACAAAATATAAAGTAACGTTTTCCCACAGCGGTTATACAATAAGGAAGTAATGGCTATATCGAGACAGTATTTTTCCTTAGTTACATGAATCGTATCTCGGACAAAGAAGACATCTCGCTTATTCAGGAATTTCCTTTTATAGTGCGCTACTTCATTTTCATACACGTATAAACTTTCGCTGGATTTTCACGATCTTACTTTGTGTTATTAATGTCCACTCCAGTATAAACACTGCTAGAAAGAATGCACTGGGAGTAATAGCTGTTTTCTTAATAAATTTATGGACTCACTGGTGACAGGCTAAATCAGAAAAATGTTGTAAAGTGGCTGTAAGACAAAGATTTTTAGATGCTCGAGAAAAAACAACGCATTATGCGTTGACAATGTTTTTTTACGCCTTTGTCAACAACATTTTAAGAATTTGCAGTTCATTAGCATTTCGTGAGCAAAATAATTAAACTGTTCCCGTTAATTAATAATATGATAAAGCACAATCCTTTTTACCTGTGCTGACAGAAAAACACAGTGGTCGGAAAGCACAGCTAACATGTTATATATTTTTCTGCGGCACTTTTAATTGTAAAATCTTGTAAATCTATTATTTGAATGGAAAAAGCTATTTTTATATTCGATTAGGCTGTGCCTTCGAAATTTGGAAACTAGGGTGTATCAAATATCTAAGTGATAAGAGTTACCTTAAAAAACAGCAAAGGTTTTATAATATTTTTTAAAGTTACTACATATACATCTAAAACCGAATGGGTTTCGTCAGTTTACTCGTGCTTTGATAGAGCAATTTTTTATTTTTTAAATCTAAATAAAATATAAATTCCTATAATTTCCTAATTCAATGTTTAAAACCTCAAATCGATCGATTAAAAGGAAATAGAAGAAAAACGAGCATATTTTCATAACTTTCACTGGATACATTGACGAAAGCCATATTGTGTACAATGTTGACTTTACAGCTTATCTTTATTTGGTGTTGGTTAACTATATAATTTCGATAAAAAGAAGAAAAATGTTATTCTGCAACAAACTTTATAACACCATAATATACGACACAAAAATGTGACAACTTTACAGATACGATTTTTAAGTTTATAACATATATATGTACTTACAGCCAGGCGCGGATCCAGAACTTCGTCTGAGGGGGTGTTATTATTATAAAAAAAGATTTTTCTAATTAATTTTTTATGCAGAACAAAGAAATTCGTTTTCTGGCTTGTTTAATTGAAAATTTAATATAAAAACGTTACTAAGGGGTTCACAAGAACTTCTTGTTTGGCGGATGATACCTTATTTAAATTGAAAATGTATTTAAACATTTTAATTGTATAGGTTCAAATTATATCATCCGCCATGCAGAACATAAAAATATAAATATTGCGGCCATTCACGTTAGTTTCTTATTTTCCATTAAAATTACAAACGATGGTCCGACATTATCTTAAAAATCTCCACTAATGCCGCGTCACTTAATTCTCGTGTAATTCGGTTTTATAATAATTTGTATTTAAAAAAAATAAATTTTAATGCCATCGCCAGACGCAGGTACAGTATGCACGATGTGGTGGAAATTCAGTTTTTGTTCGTGATGACTTATCTAGTTTGATTTATAAAGTAATAAAAGCAGAAAAAGAAATATGGAAAAATTTCACAAAAATTCGTTTTTTGCCGTTATTCATTCATTAATCAAAATTTACTTAAAATAAAACTATAGGTATTTAGTACCCTAAGACGGCTCGCTTTTTGAATCAAGTGAAAATAAATACAAAATATGAATCAAAAAATAAAAAAATCTCCATTTTTAATAAACCCATATTTTCAAACCACGTACATAAGAAGTGATTAGCCAGCCAATGTTGTATAAAGGATATGTTAAGTTAAGCATCTCCAAGCATGCAAAGGCGCGAGGCAACTTAACGAATGCTTTTCAGCCCTTATATTGACAGCATCTATATAAATAGTTGTAGATAATGCAGATTACACATACGAATTGCCGCTTTGCATGCTATTTCAGTTGCGTTCTTACTACCAGAATTATGTTTACATGTTTCTCTATGCGTAAGTGGCAGGTAGTGTACCCAAACCTGTTTGTTTGTGCATCCCACCATAACTATAAGTATACTAATACAGGGTGCTCAAATTTACAGATATATCTTAAAATAAAATTGTTAAAGTAAACTGAATGAGAAGAAAAATTTGTCCTTCATATTCTTTATTATATAAATAAAACTACTGTCTACGCGTTTCGGTTGAAAACCATCATCAGGGATACCAGGTAAAAATTTTGCCTACTAAACAATCAAGACATATCATAAATAAACAAACGTCATTATTTTTTTTTTTTACGGTTCGCGGACTACGTAGGCCATCTTGAACCGGTCATCGACCACAAATGTGATCTACCGACTGGGGAGTGTGAAACGGCACCTTCATCCTACGAGATATCCGATCTCATCCGGCCTGTCCGGCGTGAATAGGATGGCTAGGTCTCGATTCATTTTACACTCTTCCCTGAGGCAAGAGCACGCCGTGTTCCCAAGCGGTCACCCGCCCAAGTACTAACCGCGCTCGACACCGCTTAACTTCGGTGATCTGCGGGAACCGGTGCTTAATATGTCGACAGGCCCTTGCCCCAAACGTCATTAAAATTAAAATTATATACAAATAAATATTAATTAAATTAACAACTAAGCACAAGGCGTTGTGGTAACTGACGGTACGGTGAATGGTACCTGGGTTAATTTAGTGAAGTTTGTTTATTGACCTGTACCTGTCATGTGTCTTGATTGTCTAGTATAAAGGTTCAAATCTTGTATGCCGTGGTTATAATACCCAATTCTCTAAACCCGAGGATATGTAAATACATGCTCATTTTAAATTATTTGTTAGCATTCTATCATGTTTTTTTATACATTAAGTTAAGATAATTTGTTTATAGAACAAAGTTTTATCAAATTTACAGCATCAGTGCAGTTCTAAGTTTCTCCCATTCACTCCCACGATGCCGACGGTTAAATTAAAAGCAAAAACGGACTACAAAAATTTGTATTTACCATCCCGAATAAACCTTTTCTCGAATTTTATTTAAATTAATTAGTTTTTAATTCGCAATGTTCCAAGCTGTTATTTTGCGTTATCGGGCATATTATCTTTTTTTTTTAATAAGCAGTACTAAAACTTTTAATTGCAATTTTTTAAAATTTCAGAGGAGTGCGGGAATGTCTAGTTTAAAAGTTAGGACTTGGGACGCATTCGCCAATCCATTTTTTTAATCAAAATATTGGCCATAGCACCGGTTCGGGGTAGAATTAGCCACAGTTTCAACTGAAAAAGTTTTCAATTTATTTATGAATAAGAGTAGATAAAAAGTACGGACAAATTTGACCCAATTTCGTTTTTGTTAATTTTATTATTCAAAATTTATAAACCGAAAACTAAAAACATTTTGGACAAACGAAAAAAAATTAATTAAAAAAGGTAACTACGAATGCGCCAGTAGCGGTAACTCTTAAATTACTTTTAAAAAAAGATTCTAGATTTGTTTTAACAGCATGTGCCGGTAGATTTTAAACATTAATCAACTAATCAAGCACTTTGATTGTGACAGCAATGATTTTATCATAATCAAAGTGGTCCGGTTACCTTAATTCTTAAGTTATTAACCAGGCTATTTTAATTGTGAATACATATCATTTCTGCCACTACACAGTGGTCCGAATTTACTTTAAAACGAAACTAATTACTTTTTTGTACTGTAATAATACAGTAAATAGACCTAGCGGCAAGGAACAACAGGGTAGAACTCCTATGGGTTCCTGGTCACTCGGGGATAGTGGGCAACGAAAAAGCCGATGAACTGGCTAGAGCTGGGTCATCTTAAAAACTCAGGGGCCCTGAACAAACCCGCCCTTGGCATATCAAAACAGGCCACCAAAGCAACATCAGACAGGTGGGCGCAACAACAACACAACAAACTCAAGCGAGGGCCACAATTTGAAAACCCTCCAAAAAGCTATAAACTGGAATGTTGCTTCTAATGCGCACACAGTGAAAACAAGTGGTCGGTCTACTAACAGGCCACTGCCACTTAAGAAAACACCTACGCCGGATAGGAATTTACAATGGTCCCATTGAATGCAGACTTTGCGGCGAAGAGGACGAAACCGACTCACCTATCATATATAACTGCGAAGCACCGACCGAAAGATGATTCAAAATTTTCCAATGTGGGGATAACCTCCCGCATGACAAACTTGGTAGAAATTTACTGGACCTTATAAAAGGAACAAATCTTTTCTAGCAAGATAGGGAAACACAATAACCACTAGGCTACAGTGCACTACTTTTGATGAGTAGGAATCAGCTGAGAATCACCACAGGTATTTTGATATGGACATCATATTCCACTGTACAACGAAGGCCTAAGCTGCAGACTATACGAATAAGACAGAAAAACATAGTCTCTGACTTTACCAGTTATTGGATTAGAAAAGACAACAAATACGCGAGGAACCATAATTAGAACCGAAAGACATCCCGGATCTCTTCCCATTTGACCTTTACAAACTACTTTAAGGAACTGAGATTACTAAGTGGATATAACTACTAAATTGTAGGGTTAGCATAATAATGGGTGAATCCTGCATGGCCAAAGTATATCTGGCACATGGACGAATCCTCGGAAGAAAAAAATGTATAATATATTATATTATACATTAAACTTGCGGATCTATATTTTCCGAAGAACATAATTTTATCGAGATTCGGACTACTGTGCACTGTCATTGATATCACAATAAAACTTGTCTGGTTAGTTAATATGCGATCCAATAATAGAGTTGTGGAATATATAAGTAAGGTAAGAATATTGTATTAGTATCTGCTGGCATATTTCGTTGGTTGCCCGTCAATTATCCGAAGATATATCTGTTAAATTTAATGGATTAACGAGGATGATGGGAGATATTTCGGACAGCTTGTGTTTTTTATTTTGTTAAATGAGTCATTATCATCAGGAGGGAAACCTTTTACCAGTCCAATTGCAAAAAAAAATAGAAAATTACCAAACATAAAAATTTTATTTAATTTTATTATTGTAGAGCTTGTATTATTATGTGCAATTCCGTCCAGTTCGGCTCAATTTCGGTGTCGGCCATAGGCGCAGGAAAATTTTGTGCATTAAATTATTTATGATAACTTGTTTGTAATATTAAAATTTCAAGTAATTGCGTAAGAGAATTGTATTGGTACATTAATATTTAATATTGTCAAAAAACTTTCCTCCTGGTTTTATTTTTTTTTGTGACCTTTGGTTCACCTACTTCACCTGACGAGCCGACACTGGACTGACAGTCTTGAATGATATCAATCCTTCGTTATTCTCGCATCAGTCTTATTTCCAATGAGAATTTACATCATTCTAGCCATCAATCCTTGTCATTTACCCTTACACGATCAGTATTACTGTAATTTTCTTATTAAGACTCTTGGTCTCAATAATTGTCTATTTGTAGATGTATTAAAGCTTTGTCCTTTACATATTCTATATCATGAAAGCGGAGAAGGCACAATATATAAATTAAATATTAACAGTTCTGTTTTTCGGGTTTTTATGAAAAACTGTATAAAAAAATATATGCATGTCATTGCCACGCCACGCATATCACTGCCACACCACATATAAAGTCATTTGTATTAACTGGATATTGGACATTCGAAATAATGTGTATTGAAAATCGATTAAGTGAATGATACATGTAAACACGGATTGAGTCCGGTGAATTGCATTTTAATAAAATTCGTTATGCTGATGGGTAATATCTGTTCGACATCCACATCATAGTTACGTGTACATGCACAACTGTGCATACTAAATGCCAAAAAGGTTTTTTATTTTTACCATCAATGCGAGAATTGAAAAAGTCAAAGTAAAAATAGGTCTCTTATCGATAAAAATAATTGCTGATTTATACTTATCAATCTAAAAGCAATGTTTCGTTAATAAACAATTAATTGCTAAATACAACGACATTTCTAATTTAATTTTATAAACATAATATAAATTAAAAACCACATATTGTTAATTTTTTTTAAAAATGAATTTGAAGAAATTTTAGTTAGTTCTACATGTTTCAAACGTATAAACGATCATCTTCAGGAGAAGTATAGTTATATAGTATGGGAAATTGTGAGTGACACTCTCATAGAGCTTTTGAGGAAGTTAGATAATTGGAGAAAATAATGTTTACATAGAAGTAGCGGAGAAAAATATACTACCAGATTCTGAAGATAAATATGGGAGTTAAATGGTATTTTAGGGCGACAAAATAAGAAACGTTATGTGACAATGATATAAAAAAGAACTGTAACTTAAGTGGTGGAGTATAGTGTTGAACAAATTGTAGTTAAAAGGGAAGGTGAAAAACTATGCGTGTTGGCAAGACAGATGTACCATTGTTGTCGTAACAGTATGAACTGTGATGTTCGAAGACATCTTGGGATATGACCACTTTAAGTGACATGGGCAGTTTTCAAAGAAGGCACATACAATGTGGAAACTAGTAGAAGAAACTTAAGAAAACATATTTTGGGGAAGTGAAGGTTTCATAGCGATTTCATTGTGAAATTAAGTTTTAAGAAAAGTAGTGGAATGTGTAGTTAGGTAGTTTTGGAATATCGGATATTTTTTTTTGTTTTCCACAAGATACTTCCGAATTAACGGAATCGGTGTTGCTCAAATTATCACAGATATTAAACTGATAGAATAGTAGTTTGTACAAGAGTGGATAAATGATGTCCATATCGCACGGGGAAATAAATTCCGAGCGCAATATCAACTCGAGTTTTACACTATATTTTTCTATATATAACTTGTCTTTTTAGTTGGCAGTAAACTTGTGAGAAAGATAATAATTACCAATTCATACATACATACCTTTAAATTTGAAAAAAAAGTTGGGGGCGGTTTCTACCCCAAATGGGGGGTTAAATTCATTAGGACGCGAAAATAGTATGCCAAACTACGAATAAACGCAGCAGTAGTTTTGTATTTTTTCAGAAAATCAAGAGGCTTCCAAATATTGAAATTTTTCCAGGTAAAAATTCCACCCTGTATACAGAGTGCTACAAATACGTGTGCGTACAAGGGGATTTTGAAAACGGTAAGAGATACGAAGATGGTTAAATTGAGGCAAAGTTGTATATTTTGGGGCTTAATAATTTGGTGAAAATTATAAATATTCCGAATACCTTCGGAGATATCCGAAAAAAAGATTTTTAGTTTTGGTTTTTAATTTTTTGCGTCTTCATTTTTGACTTAAGAAAAAACAAATACACTTTCTTATAGCCTTTTAGGATTTGTACGGCAGTAAAGGGTACTATATATTTTTGACGCTTTTCAGCTAGATTTCGCTCTTTAAGAATTAAAAAATTCATATTTCTTAATAAGGACGACTAAGAAGATTAATTATTATTTAAATTTTTTTCAAACATTTAGAAAATAAAATACTTGATGTTTTAAACTAATTTAAATCAGGATTTTTGTATAAATTATTTGAAAACGATGCTGGTATTTTTTACTAACCAAACTGGGGTGTTTCGGTGTGGTATATATCCCTACATTTCCGGTAACACTCCTCCTTTTATAACGACCCTACAAACACCCTCTAAATCGCAAGGGTTGAAGTGTAAATCAGCTTTTTATCGTAGACCGGTGACGTCACACATTTACAATGCCCAGCACCATCTGGTGGCAGTCTCCCAAGAACATTAATTCTAAATCTCGAAAGAGCACATTTTGTTCGACAAATTATCGACGATTGTGTGTTATGATTACTTCGAAGGAAGCTGGAAAATGAAATAAAACGACAACGGCCCCGTTGGGAAAACCGAGGGGAGGTCAAAGACCAGCACGGGATGTTGGGTGGCGAAAATTAAAAAGTCGAAGGCACGACACGCAGGAAGCATAAAAAAGATGAAATCATAATCAATAAGTTAATGTTGCAGGAAAACATTCAATAGAAGCATAATTTACCCGACCTGACTTTTAAATGCAAACAATCGGGTATTGCTCGATTGTTATTTATTCAATTGTAGTTTTTGCATTTAATTGAAGTTTGAAAAGAACAGTTACATGTTAAATTGTACATTTTTTTTTTAACGAAAACAAACGTACCGGGTCGATACTTACTTTTGAGATAAACGAGTTTTTAAACTATGTAATTGGAAAATGGCATCATAAATTATGGATGCTTCTTTTTATGTAAAATTGAATTAAAAGTTTTTATTTCAAACACAATGATAGCGTATAAGAAAAAAATAATAATAAAGCCTAAGCACTGTTGGTGCTGTACAATAAAAGCATAGAAAAACGTTTCTTTCTAAAAGGACTTACACAAAATATATTTTTTCTCAATGGGTATTAAAAAAGTTCTATTTATAATAATTACAACAAAATAAATAAAATGAGTTTTCTGCAAATAAGTCTTGATGCGTTAGAAATTGCGATAGGGTTGTAAGTAGGACAACTGTTTGATTTTTAATTTTGCAGGTAGGACACCCTGTACAATTCGTATTAATTAAACTTGGTTAACGAGACTGCTCGACCTTATTTATTAAGTACCTTTGTGTAATTTTAATAACGAGGCATTATTTTTATTTTTTATTAATTTTTAAAACAAGTGGTGCAAAACTGATTATTTATATATTTATTCTTAGTGTTTATTTTTTTTCTGAACCGATTTCTTTAAAATTTTGGGGGTACGTAAGCAACTATAAGAGGTATCCAAATAAGTAAGAATATTTATGGCATGTAATCTAAAAAAATAGATCCTTATGACGTCACACTTATTTGGAACACCCTGTATAAACAAAAATATTTTCCTGAAATGCGCCCTGAGATACAGGTAAAGTTTGCAAAATATCAAAATCCTAACTTAATTAATAAGTGAGCTATAGAAGAAGGTTTTAGTATATTTTTTTCTTGAGCTAGTTAACTGACTAAAATAAAATATTTTTAACTTACTCTGTGACTTGTGGAGGAAATTATTTGGCTACATTAACTCACCTGCAAAAAAAAAGAGAAAATTATTAATAACAAAGGAGCATCCTGTAGCTAGAAAAACGATACAAAAATTACTTCTAAAATGATGCACAATTTTAGCAAATTTATTTACGTTGTAATTGGCTACAAGGTCTGGATTTTTGCATTTTCATAAAGCCGGAAACTCCATACTTTCACCTTAAATCATGATGGGTAGTTGGGTTTAAAGACGCGCCAGTCTAATATACAAAATAGGGATGGCCCGAATCGATTCAGTTTGAAGGAATCGATTCAACCTTAGGGTCTTTGTAACGCTGTCTTCAGCAGTACAAATCTAGGGTCGGCAGACTAAAGAACATCAGTCATGAAACATCAAAATGTATATGTATTTTTTCACGTCATTGTGCAAGTCGTTGGCTGGTGAAAAAAAATAATTTCTTTAGTTTTTTGTAATTCGTTCAAGAATACCAGCAATTTAACATGAGAAATTTAGCGCATTCGAATCCACTTAACTAAACTGCTGGACAATTGCTTTCGAGCAAGAAAAATTTCGCCTAAATTTAACAGTTAATATTTTCTGAACCAGATATGATATCAACCTACGGTTTTGAGTGGTTGACAGATTCATCCCTTGGGAAACAGTTGTCAATGTTGGATTTTCTTTAACTGTCAGAAAATTTTATATACAGGGTGTTAAAGAAGACGATGATTTTTGCCCCAATTTTAATGGCGTGTAACTTTCACAATAATATTTTAAAATTTTATCACTTTACGCCAATTGAATTACTGGTTCATAGCAAAGAAAATAATTTGTCAAATTTTTGATATCTGCTATATTTTAGGACATACCGATTTTTTTGGAAAACCTTGCTTTATTTTACTTATTGGTGGCTAGATCTCACTGTGCGTTGTATCGTGCAAACTTTGCGAGTGATTATTATACGTTATGAAAAGCTTGATTATGTTTAGTAACAATAGTTGTACCTAAATGTTATGATGTACAGTGGCGTACTTATAAACACCTATATGTCTATGGTTTATGAGTATCGCACAATTGTTTAAGATTTTATATTGGAAAGTACTCGCCCCTAGATTGGGTAAATTTTTTCTTATTTTTTAGTTTTTCATATCGCACTACAGGTATATTAAACAGTGTGTTTACAAAATTTTAAATTTTAACAAAGATCATTTTTTTTTAATTTAATTTTTGGAAAACATTTATTTATTCATTATTTCATTATCAACTTTCTAACACTACTCCTAAAATTAAAATTACATTGAAAGGGATCCTTAAAATTAAATAACGCGAATAAGAAATTAATAAATACATTTTTTCCAAAAATTAAATTAAAAAAAATTATCTTTAAAATTTTGTAAACACACTGTATAATATACCTGTAGTGCGATATGAAAAACTAAAAAATAAGAAAAAATTACCCAATCTAGGGGCGAGTACTTTCCAATATAAAACAATCGTGAAAAATTGTGAAATACTCATAAACCATAGACATAGGTGTTTATAAGTACGCCACTGTACATCATAACATTTAGGTACAACTAGTGTTACTAAACATAATCAAGCTTTTCATAAGGTATAAAAATCACTTGCAACGTTTGCACGATACAACGCACAGTAAGATCTAGCTACCAATAAGTTGAAATAAAGAAAGGTTTTCCAAAAAAATCCGTATTTCTTAAAATATTGCAGATATTAAAAATTTTACAAATTACTTTCTTTGCTATGAACCACTGATTCAATTGACGTAGAGTAATAAAATTTAAAAATATTATTGTGAAAGTTACACTTCTTTTTTAACACCCTGTATATAAAATTTTCTGACAGTTAAAGTAAATCCAACATTGACAATTGTTTTCCAAGGGATGAATCTATCAACCATTTAAAACCGTAGGTCGATATCATATCTGGTTCAGAAAATATTAACTGTTATATTTAGGCGAAATTTTTCTTGCTCGAAAGCAATAATTGTCTAGCAGTTTATATGACGTTTATTTTGGTACCCTAATAAAATTGTCACATTTCATTATTTTCCAGGCTAGAAATAATGGTTTAATTTTATTTTTTATTTTCAAATAAATCTTTAATATTTGTTTGTAGAGATAATTAGATAATAATTATTTTGTCTTCACTTGAAATTGCACCCAATGTAAAAAGGCGTTTGCTCTTGTTGCATGCATTTTCTTACAAGAAAACATGACAATCTTATAATTGGGTTTCATTATTAAATGAAAATTTTTTATAGTGACTCGATGTACTTAGCATTTTACCCATCCCTAATACGTTCTAACATGTAGCCAGCCGGGGTTCTCCAAAAGAGGGAGCAACCAACATTCGGGATTTAGTAATAGCCGAAGTACAGTGCGCACCTGCTTCCCTAATAAATTTAATTAATCAGTATATTTTGTGCCGTCAAATTCTTCCAGGCATACCGTTTTTTAATTACTTGAAGGTATTTTTTGTTTAATTTATAATTAATTAACAAAAGCACGAATTGTTCTACTAAGTTGTTCCCGATTTACCCGAATTGTTTCGGGCTTAATTTCTTCCAGCTATTTTACGAACAAAGGCACCTTGTTAAATGGTAAATCCACAAAACTTAAAAGTTTAATCAAACTTACAACAATTAGTTTTTTCTTGTGCATAGTTCTGAAGTTTTTAAATCTACATAAATTATTACAAGAATATCCATAATGGACAAAACTTATTATAGACGGGATTTATTTTAGTGTGTATTTTTTCGATATTTAAACGTAATATATCCCTAGACATGTTTCGTCACATCATGGCTCATCAATAGGGCTAGGAGTATTACATAATATGGTATTAGGTTCCTAATTACCGTACCGAAAAATATACTCAAAAATTACCCCTCTTTGATTTTAACAATTAGTAGAAATGGTTATAGGGGGTTCAAACTTACTTTAACATAAAATAGATAGAAAATAAATGAGTCTTTCTCCACCAATAAATTAAAAGGGTTAAGAGATGAAAACTTGTTTCGGATGATGCAATGTCCATCATCAGGAGTTATGTTGAATAAAACAGGTAACGATAGGACATGTTTATTTATGTAAATGAAGAAATATACTAGGTATCGAAGTAAATTAATAAGAGTGTTGGAAAAAGTTGAGTGCTATATATTTATTAACCTCATCATGGAGAAGAGAATGGAAGGAAAGTTGATGAAGAAGAC
The DNA here is from genome assembly GCA_935413205.1 of Polydrusus cervinus. Classification (NCBI taxonomy): domain Eukaryota; kingdom Metazoa; phylum Arthropoda; class Insecta; order Coleoptera; family Curculionidae; genus Polydrusus; species Polydrusus cervinus. Next base: position 11,587,687 of record OW284520.1, on the reverse strand, counting down.
GAAGCCTAATGTGGAAAGTAAATGAAGAATTGTAATATTATATTAGAATCATTGATTTTAGTTGGCCTTCTTGCCATTCCACTTCAAGTATGGACTATTTCTTCAATTAACTTAAATTTTATGTCTTAGGGGGCGATTTAGGACAACCGGGAATCTTCAAGGGGGCGATTCATTTATTTTAAAAATATTAAATGTAAATATCTCGGTGTTGTATCCTAACCAGGCGATAAACCAGAAGTTTTAGTATTCCTGTCAAATTATTTTCATAAAAACTCAAAAGAGTTTATTGAGATTATCATGGCTAGACTATCGATAAAAGCTGAAGACGTAAAGCTTGGATTTCTCTGTCTACAGTACATATTTTTAAGTCTCTGACCGAATTAAGCTTTTAAGCTCGCCTTGTACCGGGTGGTCAACTAAGAATGGATGCTGGCTATATATCAGGAACAGTTTGTCAGTATAACTTGTAAAAAGGGTTCTTATTTGATTTTATGCAATTTTTGATAGATAATTTTAACGAAAACAATCCAAATATGGAAATAAATGAAACTGTTGTCTAAATATAATTACACTATTTATCGGTAGCAATTTATTACCTCAAAATATACTGAAAAAAAGTCAGACGATTTTTAAAAATACATGTATTCTTAGAAGAACAACGCAGAACAAATAGGTGCACTTAGGCTTCTTATGATTAAACATATTTTTGATAACTCGGTTTAAAAATGAAACATAAGTTAAAAACTCATTATCATTATATTAGATAAAACAAATATTAAAAGTAGTAAAAACAGCAAAACTGCAATTAAAACAATATATAAGATAAACATAAACTAAACAAATTCAGTAATAATTGTGAAAAAATTATTAGTTCAAAAAAACTTTTTATTATAAATACTGCATAAAATAAACAGTGAAAAAAAAAATACCAATTAAAAGTCTTGCGTTAAAAATGCAGTAAAAATTATGAAATCATTTTTTACAGAAGAATTGTTGCCGAAAAGGGCCAAGAATACGAAGTTGCTTATGAAAAATGTATGCGTTGGTGCGATTTGAAAGACTTGTCGAAAATACAATGAAAATATATGTCTTAGATTTTGACGAGATACCAAATTGAGCACTTCCTAAAAAATTCATGAGACTATAAGTACACACATCTACACATTGAAGATTTGGATACTATAATCACATTAGTGGTGATTATTTCAGACGCAAAAATTTTCCGTAAACTTTTACTGTAGAGTTGAGCCAGTTTATTTGCATTTGCATTTGTTGTAGTTGTGAAATAATAAAAAATCATTACAAAATCGACCACGAGAAATAATTTTTAAATTAGTACAACATTTTAACTAAATTAATGTTTTATTATAACTTTGCGACGGTGTATATTTAGTAGGTTGTTATTTACTCTTCCCTGTAATACAAAAGGAGATATCGAGTGGTTGTCCCCTCTTTAATACATACATTAAAAAGGGGTTGCCAGTAAGACTCCAGGCAATAAAAACAGAATAGTTCATTAGTGCGCCGCGGCCTGTTTCTCAAAAGGTGTATCTAACTTAAATTAGTTCGTGGATTATAAGGACAGTCCGGTCCAGTTTTTTTTTTTAAATAATTTTTCTGAAAAATATTCGCCCGTGGGTATTTTTGGGAATAAAATTACAGTACACTGCCGAGTTTATAATTATTCTACCGTAGATTTATATTATATTTATTTGTGATAATTAATAACTTGGTTTTGTTTGTATTGCAAAATTTACTATATTTTACTGTAAAAGATAAGATATATTTTCTTTTAACTGGTGGGTTTATCTTCAGCATTGGAGTTCCTGCTAGATGGCGCTGCTACGTGACTGAGATGAGAAAAGATGGCGTCGGGTGATGATCAAGAAGCTGACACGCATTTGCGTGCCATAAAACCTGTTAATACAGTTACGCAGTGTGTATTAACTGTAGCAAAATATTTAATAAACCTTGAGCAGAAAGAGATTTTGCAGAAAGAGTGAAATTCTTCCATTCATCGAGATTGTAGGTAGTTATTAGAAATCAAGAAATTTTTATAATTAATCAAATAGCTCTAAATCCAGAGTATATTTAATATAAATCAATGTTCATTTCAATCAACACTGTAATGATACATAATCTCTGCTATCTGTATAAAACTAACTGCAGCGCGCAAAGGACAGAACCGTATAAAAATGGCCATTTCGTTTTTTTCTTGCGCATCGAGAGGATTGATAAAAACCATGAATCAAATTCTATACGGCATTATTATGCTTTTGTTTTAGTCGGATTGTCCTTTTTCTTTGACGTCGAATAATGGGGCGGTAACGCTGAAAAGTTCCAAGTTTATTCGTTTGTCAAAAACCATTGTAGGGTCTTACTTTGTGTTTTTGCTACAGTTGCAACGTTTAGATTAATAGAAAAATCCTTGAATTAAGTAAATATCTTAGGGTGTTTCAACTTTAATCACAGGGTTTTATTTACCTACTTTTATACTTTAAAACGGCTTTGATGTATACATTTAGAGTTCTAATACCATGGGCTGTCTTATTTTTTAGGCGATTGTTGGATTTAGTAGGTACTCCTTTTCTTTAAAATAAGACTTTGTATTTCTCTTCGCAACAACTAAATGGTGAAGGAATCGTAACCTTTCCTCCTGAAGAAAAAGGAATGGTAAAAACGGTAATTCTATAGGGTATTTCACTTAAAATTTGCAATGCTTATATTATTATATTTAAAACGAATTGAAATAATTAATTTCTGTAAAAAGGTTCAAGACTGACCCCAGTGATTACTAAGGCAGGTACCTTAAAAGTGTTAGGTATATTTCAAAAGTTCGTTATATTCTAAGAGATTTTTGTATCTTGTTCAAATTTTTTTTATGGGTTGTTAAGAAATATGGAAGAATAAATTTGAGCGGGCGGGGGAGGGGGGGGGGGGGGGCGAGGCAAATGGGGCTAGTATTGTTTCAATTTTGTTGGCTCCCCGGAGAGATCGGCAGTCACGATCGGAAACGTCACGTCGGAGACAGTTACTTTTTTTGGGAAGGAAGGACCTATTTTATATTTGGACGCCACGTTGGAAAGGAGGAGGGTTCAGTAGAAGTCCAGGAAACTTTTGCCTTTTTGCCTCCCTTGAATAACGCTCTATGCACGTCCTTGAGAACAAATAAAACCTTTAAGAAAATTTGTATTGCATTTTCTTAATTCACTATTTGAAACTTCAATTATACGTTTTGTAAGAGATCATTATCAGGTAAATTTTGTTAAATGGTATATTAAACTATCACCTACTTTTTTAATTTCATTTGAAAACACTCAAAAGATGACAGTTAGAGACAGTAGGCAATAGAGCCCAGAGCAAGAATCTCTTAAAATTAAACTTTAGAAACATATTACGTTATGTCTAGGTACCTGCCATCGAGTGACATTTGAATGGCGGCGCGACTACTGGCGTCAGTCCTATATAAATTTATAGAGACCGACTACACCTACGAAAACCTTTTTACAGGAATTAATTATCCAAATTCGTTTTAAAAATGTAAGCATTGAAAGTTTTAAGTGAAATACACTGTATGGATTCTATATATTGAGATTATATGAGAAACAATGTAAATACAAAATGACATAAATACTTTCAAGCGTGTAAAAACGTAAAGAATCTGCACAATTTCCACATCTCGCACAAGTGACACTAAAAATATGACGTTCCAGTTTTTAATTTCTGCACAGAGGATGAAATCATAGGATTATCGGAATAATAAGCTATATTCAGGTCAGTAAATACGCGTTCTACAATCAAGTAATACTATCACTGTATCATATTTAGTTACAGTATGGTTGCTACTTTCTGCTGGTAAATTACAACTTTACCGTTTATATAGAAAAGCAGCAGATGAAGATTAATATGATATTTAGATTTAGACACGTTATAATTAGATTTAAGGTATCTATGATCTGACTTTCCCCTATCTGCTCATGCGTTGTGGTTCTAGAAGATTTTTACACCAGATCTCATCCAATGTTCATTATTCTATTCTCTCTATCTGTATTTTGAACCTCAACTACAAGTTAATGCATGATCAAATTACACCATTATATCAATGTTTTAACAGGTGGAAAATTTGAGAAGTTTAGAAATGTCCATTATTTGCCACACTAATTAGTATCAACTTTAAACAGAATTAGTCCATGTGTGTATGTGGGTATTTCCAAAATATCGCCTATATAGGTATGCTAATCACAAATTAGTTGTCGATATATAACCCATACACAATTCGAGACTTTTGAAAATATTAATTGGCTATACAATAGAAATTCATCGATATTCCAGACACGAGAAATGGTTACTGATGATATCGTTAACAACTCTTGTTTTACGCATGTATGATAAATCGAAGTCGATATGTATTGTTTCATTAATAAGGTATTTCAAATAACACCTCGATATGTTTTTAAAATATGGAGATTATCACAGTTTAGATTGTTCATTAAAAATAGACACCTTATAAACGCCTTTATTTTATTAGAAGAAAATAGATAATGTGGCCTTCAAAACATATACACTCTTAAAAGTGACCCAGTATTTCATACCAGAATCTTAGTTTCCGTGATAAGAAAAGTTAGTTTAAATAGCCGGAAGAGAGAATTTAGTAACGGACTACATTTTACTGTTTGTAAGGTTAAAGAGTATGTTTGTTGCCAGTACTAATTTGTTTGGAAAATGCATAAAAGATCATTTTCGAACCACCTGAATGTTCCTTATAATAATGTCATCTTTTGTCAACACTGTGTCAAAATGCAAATCAGATTACACTACTAAGGGTGAATACTTTCGTTCTCGTCCGGACAGGATAGGTGTCTATACATTCAAAGCGATAGTCTTGATACTAAAAATTACAATATTCTCAACCTTCTAGGGTTGTACATAACTATTAGGACCATCTCTTGGTAGTCCAGATGTGTTTAAATATTTAAACGTGTCGTGGTAACTAGGTAAGCTAATCTGTTGGTTGCAACATGCCTACTTGGTTGCCAATCCTTTAATACAGAAAAATATATAAATTTCTTTTGAAAAACTAAAGATTATTGTTAGGTATTCTAAAGTCTATCTAGCCAGAAAAAAAAATTGTCTTGAGCGATCAACTTATTTTTTAGAGTGTAGGGTAGGGTCCTGCACGGGCCGGAATTTTACGACCTGACCCGGGTCCAGGGCGGATGGGAACAGAAGCCATTGCCCTCCTTTGCCCCCCTCCCCCCCTCCCCCTTGGCTACGCCATAACACATCCTCTTTAATTAGGGGCTTGTATACTTAAAGTACAAAATTAACCCCCTGATTTAACATCAACCACAAATTTTAAACATCGCAATTGACATAATATTATCACATTTTGTTTTAAGGCTAAAGCTCTATAAATTTGACGAAAAAGGGTGGTCTTTACTATGTAAATATTTAATTTTTTTTCCAAAAATATCACTATCCGGTTTGAGGTCAATCAAAAAACCGCGGGTTTTCGGCCTTTACTCAGAAGACCATTTCATTGCAGCTCATGTCAGTAAGTTAAAAATATACATCCTGTAAAGAAAAATAAGATTATCTTATCTTTAAAGGGGCACGATAAATGATGAAGATTTGACAAAAAAAAATAGGTAATAAAAAATTAGTATCGTCGTGATATGTCTCTAAATATTATTGGAGTGTACGAAGGTAGTACTTACCTTCTGTAACTCACACGAAGCTCAAAAAAGAAACTAACCACATCAAGACTGAACTCAATAAGAATGGCTACCCCATGAGATTGGTTGACACAATATTGGAAAATCGCAAGAAGATTAAGAAAGCTGTCAAAACATCAAAATCCAGGTTGTTTTAGTAAGCCTTCATTAGATATAAGAAACGTCTGGAAACCTTTGTTAAGTAAATGTAATCTTAGAATAAGACCACGTAGAGTTAAAAAATTCTGTAAATAATAATTCGCTCAAAATAGAGCTTTACAATGTGCTTCCTGAAACGGTTAAAAACTACAATGAAAAATAAAATAAAATTGTGGTTAAGAAATTTCTTGAATTACATGCTTTCTACTCAGTGAAAGAATACTTTGATGTTGTTAATTCACGAACTTCAACATTTGATTGTGTTTGTTATTAATGTGTAATTACAAAGTTTGTTTATTTTTTCTTATACAAGAATATGTGTTTAAATATACATTTTTAAGTAGTTAGAAGCATTCCTCAACGGTGCTATATATTTTATGCGACTTGCTACAATTTGTAATTTACAAAAATGTGGTCAAATAAAGATATGTCTATGTTTAAGTATTTATTTCTAGTAGCCAGCAAGAATTTATCGCACTCTATACACCTCGGTTACAAAATTATGTTCAAGTCAAATGAAATTCGTCGTTCCAACTTCTAATTGTGTATAGCTTGCCTAATTCGTTATACACGTTGAAACAGACAAAAACAGAGACACGACATCCCTACACAACATTTTAATAAAGCGGTGCTCAGGTAGTGTACAAAACAAAACGCTTGTCGGATGAATCAAACACAAATGCTCATCAAGAATACAAATTACAAGAAGATTTTTGTTCAAAATTAGCATTCCTAACGAACGGGACGAGCCACCGAACTCGCTTGACTTTCGCACGGCTTTTGATGCTGCACGAATTTAACCTTTAATCGTGCTGCTCCTTTAATTAAATGATATACAAAGTGGGCAAAAAAAACTCCTGTACCTAATGCTAATACACTAAATAAATCATCATAAGTTCAACTCCATGCTGTGAAGATTACATTTTGTGGAAATTAATTGGTATTTGTTTTGGTAAATAGACAGACAGCTACTGAAACCTCGTTATTTTATATAACGAATCTTCTGTCAATCTAGTTGAAGAAAGGTTAATATAAAAAAAAGTATGAGCAGAATTCCAATCGAACTTTATTGACTACAGGCGGTGGCTCAGTGGTCAGTTACTGGCATGCGATAGTGGCGTTGCGAGTTCGATCCTCGGAGTGGGCATACGCACAATAAAAAAGTTTTTTCGAATTTTACTACGTTTAAGAATGCAGGGAAAAGTGTAAAATGTATCATCTCTAAACCCACCTCATTCACGCCGGTAACCAGGCCGGATGATATCGGATATCTCGTGGGGTGCGGAAGTAGGTACACACTCCTCAATCGGTAGGTCATGTAATGGCGCAAGGAGGGGAAGAAAAGATTTGAAACTAACATGAAAATTAATTAAGTTATATGGTCGAAGTTAAATTAAATTCCAAAATGTGTACTAATTCACAACTTTTTTAAGTACTCCAAGATATACAGGCGACGTGAACCTTATTTCTTAGTTACCCGGTATTCTAGCATGTTTAAGTTAAAACATAACACAATAGCTGGAAACCTTGTATACACTGCATGTTACTTAACATATACGTTACCCATAAGTCTATATACAAATGCACATGGCAGGCACGCGACTAAATCAAAATACATAAATAAACAACTGTGAAAATATGTCAATAATAAATCCAGAGAAGTTCAGATGATGCAAGTGAGGAAACGAATAAAAAGAGTCTGTAAAGTATACAATTATGTTTGTTCATGAGGGTATACAGTAAATATTCTGATGATAATTATTTGTTTTATATTGAATTGATTAACTGCCTTGGATAACTAAGGAAAAATAGCGAAAATGCAAAAAAAAGTAATTTCCAATAATTTTTACAATACAATGAAGTTTACTAATTTTTTTTAGGATATTCATTGGCTTATATCTTTTTCTTTGATTTTTTTCTGCATGAAAATAACTTTTTTACGCCCAAAAAAAGAAATTCAAAATCTTGCTTAGTTTTTTGTAATTCGATTAAAAAAAACGGCAATTTAACATGGGAAAATTTACCGCGTTTGGATCCACTTAAGCGGACGAAAACAAAACAGGGTTAAGGAATTCCATGAAACCATAACTTAAAATATGATTGAAAATACTCAAAAGTCATGGTAGACGCTTAAAGAATCAAAAAATAAAAAACATATAAAAGACAAAAAAGCCATTATTTAGGTACAAATGTGCGCCACTGTAACCTTCAGGAGCCAACTGTACCGCATATGTCTTATTTCCTTAATCCGACAACACGTGTTGGCAAAGTGATACCGAAACTGTAAAACGGGAATTATGAACCAAGGGGGAGATTTAATTTGAAAATACTAATAGAAAACGCAATGGTCCGTTTCGCCGACTTATATGACAGGTAAACGTTATTACATTTTTTTATTATTGTTTCTTTTTCAGTCCCATTCACACGGTTATTTTTTAAAGTAGCTTAATATGAGTTTGAACTTACGAATCTTATGCTAAAAAAGTATGCAGGCTGCTGGGCTTGAACTCACGACCATTGGATCCAAAGTTCGACGCTTTACCGTCTCGGCCAGAGGATCATGTTAGAAATTATAGTAAAACCAACTCAATAACAATGCTACATAAAATTAATTTTCTATACACATTCAGCAGGTTGCATAGTTTTCGCCTTAGACCTAGACCGAAATACTGTAAAACAGAAAAAAAAATATTGCTTCCGAGTAAAGAAACGGTAACTGGAGTGTTAGTCGTTATGTTACTGTGATGCTCTCATGTTTGTTTCAAAAACAATTTCAACATTTTTTACTGTTTATAAGGTCTGATAATTCTAGTTTCAAGCAAAATATGTAACAAAAATAAAGAGACAGAAAAATATTTGAGGCCGAGACTGGGTATTTTTTCTCACAAAATATTAAATATCAAGCCTCTTTGACTAAAAATGGCCGGATTTGTCAAATCAGATTTTTTCTTTAGTTCGGCTCTAAATGCTATATAAATGCAATATAAAAGATAATTTAAAAGAATGTGCTATTAGATGACAAAACATTAAAATTTAAAAAATATTTAAATATCATAAAATTTCCAGGTCCGTATTCAAAAAAACTGACTTGAGGTTGGTATCCGAGTTGGTATCTAAAGAACAAAACGCCAAAACTAATAACGCCATCTGGTAGAAATTAAAAAAACCCTATAAAAGTGTTTTTGGTTTTTTTCCCAAGTCAAAAAAGAAGGCGCAAAAAATTAAAAACCAAAAACAGAAATTTCTTTTTTTTTCGGATATCTCCGAAAGCATTCGGAATATGTATAATAATTCTCTTTCATCAAATTATTAAGCCTCAAAATACGCAATCTTGCCTCAATTTAAACATCTTTGTATACCGTTTTCAAGATCTACTTGTGCGCACACAAATTTGTAGCACCCTGTATATTTCCCTTTCTCTATTCCTAAATAGAAACTAATCCCATTCTCAAATTTACACTGAAAAATTTTCAATTTTATTTCAACGTGGCATATGATTAGGTACTAAAAAGTTGAACTGTGTCCCAATTTAACCATTTCTCTTCTTTGTCGCCAACGTTATTCAAGCGGTAAAAAAAATAAAGGGTGCTAAAATTTTATGTTTTTGCGCCCTCAGAAGAGTGTTACAATATTGTTTATCGGAATCAAGTTTAAAAATGGGTATCTATTTACATCTTTATTTGTGAGACCAAATATTTTCTTACTGAAAAAAATGAAAACTTTATTGGTTACAGAAAAAATAAGAAGTTTCTTTTCTGTAACTCATTAGATAAGTGATGGATTTTCACCAAATATCAATGGGTTTAAAACATAATTATTTTAATTCGGGCCAAAATTTTCTTTTTGTATGAGTCAGAAATAGTAATTTGTACAATAATAGCGGATAGGGACAATCCACTCGAATTGTACAGCATATTTTTCCTACGACCCAACTTCCGAAGCCAATAATAAAAAATTAAAAAGAGAGATTCTTTAATTCAGAGTGACAGCTTAATTTAAAAGAAAGAGTTGAGAAACTAAAAGGGACAATAAAATTACTTTTCACTTAAAAACTTTTTTAAACAAGTAAAAAGTTGCCAGGGAATTTAAAGATACTTTGCATTCGAACAGGAAGATATAATCTAGCAATAAAAAGAGCATTTTTCCGTGCGACTATACTTTTCCCGGGAAATTGCAAAATACACAAATTGTCAAGAACTGTTACCGTTAGATTGGATAAGTGCACTACTTCGGATTTGCATCCGAAGCAACTTTGTCTCATAATTTTCTAGGGATTATCCTCGATTCTCCATTTCGTTTCTTTCTTTTTCCACTAGAAGTACGGTGATAAAACAAGGATGGAAAGGTAAAGTCAAGTATTATAAAATATCCGTATTTAATGCATAAGATGGAAATGTTCTTCGCATTTTACCTGAAGGTTAAATAGAAATATTCTTCTTAAGTTACACTTCTACATAATAATTTGGAGTCGAAATTAGTATTATGATCTTTGTTGAGTTAGAAAGCTGAAACATCTACACATAATCTACAGTAAAAAACGCATATATGCAAATGCAGGGAACCTTATTTTCTTTGGTCATATTATCACTTTTAGAACAAGTTATTTGTATAAGGGAATGGAAATCATAATTACACTAAAAATAAGCTAGTTTTATTTACCGCAGTCCTAACATTCAGTGGATCGAACCCAGCTATTTTTAGGATACTATTAACCTTGCGCAAAAAATAAATATTATGATTTCCAAGCCTTGGATTCTTAATACATTTTTAATATAAAAAAGGACCAAAGGTGGGACTAGACCTCTTCATTTGATTGATTCAATGACTGATACATGTACACTCTTAAAACTGACCTAGTATACCATACCAGAATATTAGTTTATGTGACAAGAAAAGTTGGGTAAAATAGTCTCAAGAGGAAACTTAGTAACGGTAACGAAGACTACATTTTATAGCTAGACTGATTCCGGCATTGGTTGTTAGTCACTTCTGTCATTAGCAAACTATCTGCTTGTTAGGTTAAAGTAGGTATGTTTATTGCCAGTACTAATTTGTTTGGAAAATGCAGAAAAAATAATATAAGGTCATATTTTGTCAACACTGTATTGGATATCAAAATATAAATCAAATTGCACCACCAAGAAGTGAATACTTTACTATAATTCTTTCGTTCTCGTCCATACAGGGTAAGTGTCGATACCTCCAAACGATAGTTTTGTTACATACCTTCTAGGGTTTTTAGAGCCATCTCAGTCCTGGTGTTTGGTTAAGATAAATATTTAAACTTGTTGTGGGAACTAGGTAAACTAATCTTTTGATATTATTTATAATGTTTGTAATGTGCCCATATTATGAAACCATAATTAATTATTGGGCTGCTTTGACAAGCGCCGACACTAGACACCGCAAAGAGGGCGATCGGCAAGTGGCAGATAGGCCCATGGGTCTGCCAGAGCTGAATAGGTATAAATATTTAACATATATAGCTTATATTATGAAGAGGAATTCCGAAGTGGCTATAAATACTTATGATTCATCTCTCTGAGGTGTGGGTGTTGAAGTTTCATTTGACGTTGCGTTGGTTACATCAACTTTGACCAGATGAAAAGATCGAGCTTATTAATTACATAGATTCCTATAAAGTGCGTATACAGATACCTCCATATGGATGGTATTATGTAATACAATGTTAATCCACAAAACATTAATTTTAAAGAATATAATTTCTATGACTCGTTTCTATCAAAAAAGGTTGAATTAATACGGTTTTCTCGGTATAAATATAAACAGTTATTTCGTAAATTGTTAAGTCGTTTTTATAATGTTAAAAATGCCATTTTCTTAACAACATGTGTGTTGTGGGTGGACATTGTTTTGCATAACACCATCCGATATAATAGTGTGTGAAAAGCGAAATCGGTGTTATACGTACCCATAATGTAATGTACAGCCTAAATATAAGTATTGTAACGTACACGTTGATATAGAAACTAGTGAGAACATGAATTGTGTCGCCATAAGATAATGATATTTTTACATGGTAGGACGAAAATGGAGAATTCTAACATATTTTTTATAGAGCACTTTTTATTACTGAATAAAAGGCACGTTTCACAATAACTTTGGAGAAAATGGCCTACTCGGTCTTTACTTTATTTTATTACCTTTAAAAAACTGCTTCGAAATAAAAATTGTAATCAATTTGCGAGAGATTGCTGATTCCGCTAAATTTTTGGCCGAAATAATTCTTTTTTTCGGTGCGCTGTCAATTTGAAGAGGGCCTTAAATCGGATGTCTAAACAATGTCTCGTAGGGTGCGAAAATACCGAAAATGGAGTAGTTAATTGTTTTTTTTATCACGTTCTGATGTCCGTCTTTTTTCCTTCGCCCTTCATTGCGCCTACTTTTTCGGTAAAAACGTTTTTATTTCAGCCCCTTTTAATGATATTTGCAATAAAGAGAAAAATTTATTGTATGTGTGTGTTTGTGCGTGTTAAGTCTAGCAGAAAAACAAATATACAAAGGGTCTGCATTATTAATTTAGGGCAAAAGACGCGTAAAAAGCAAAGAGAAACGTTACAAATAAAAATATTAAATGATGGACTATTTGTAAAGAGAATACAGCAGTCTCAATTACGTAGATAGTATTATTGAAAATATATAAAACAAAAATAACACCATATATTGTCGAAATTCGACGGACCTATTACCTATATTTGTTATAGTATGTAGACAAACAAAAACACTTTATAACCGTGTCAAACTATGCCTTAGTCGCGAAGCTTAACGACCCAGCTATCGCAAATACTTCAAATAAGTTATTCCCCAAAACGTCAAGAACATATTACGTCAATATCAATTTAATTAGAGCTTAAAATTTTTTACCCGATACTACTAAACTGAAGTACATGAATTTTACATCATTACATACATTTACATAAAGGGAATTGAAAGACCTTTAAAATAAGCTATCACTCGACCCCCCTTTCAATTTAAGATTTTAAGGGTGGTGCCATCCCCGTCCAGGGGGCTGCACGTGTTAACGTGATTTTTTGCCAATTTTGTGCCCCCCTCGAAAACAAAATCGATGGGTCTGAGCGTTTTTCCAAAAAAGAACTGAGCTGCCAGTAAATGTCTCTGTCTCGTTTTCGATGCGCCACCCTGTATACTAATATCATTTAGCATGGAGCTGGTAACTTTGAAGAAGAATTTAGAAATATTGTTCGAATCCACTAAAACTATATTAAATATACTATATTGCATTGTAACCGGACTTTTATAGAGACAAATTTTGGACAAACTAACAAGTAAAGGGAAATAAAAGATAAGGAAAAAAACAGCCAATACTAACACGCTACCCTATGAAAGTTTCTTCAAATTTTAAATATGATAATTTTAATTACGCATCAAGAAAGTCCTAGAATAAAAAAAAAGAATCGTAAAAATATGAAGCTTTTTATCAAGAATAATGATCCGAAAACTTTTATTGAAAAAAGCGTTGAACTAATCAAAAACTATCGTGGATAAATATAGATTTTTACTTAAAGTCCGTTTTAACAGATAATTCAATAAAAACTTTTAACTTGAGGAAAATTTATTTTTGCGATAGCTAACTTCCTCGGGTTTATGCTTTCAGACATCCGACCAAAGCATTTTATTATTGGTTGCCTACTTTGCACAATTTCTAATCGGCAAAAATTAATTATGTTCCATAATATTCTTGATAAAAAGTTGTGGGGTCTCGATTAAGATTCTATTTTAAATGTTACATTTTATTAAAAATAGTTTTGGAAAGTTGCAGCCATTAATAGTTTCAATTTTTTAAAGAAAATTGGAAGTTCACCAGAAGGTTTCTACGCTACGATGTTTAAGAAAACGTCATGAAATGTTAACGTATTTCTCCAAATTATAATTAATCGCTTCAAAAGGTCAATAAAATAAGGTTTAAAGCAGACTAATCTGTCTTTGATGTGTCGCAAAATTCTTCTATGTTTGACGCCCCTCTCTTCCACGTACCAGGACCTCCTGACTGGTTCCCCCCGTCACCATTCCGTCATGTAACGGGTACTATATTGTGAAGTTTTGGGTTTATATTCAGCAAGGAAAGATTTTTTAATTTCCAATAACAAACTTTACTATTCCTGGCAGTTCTAAACCTCCCTTCCCTCACGTATCAGGAACGTGACGCCTAGAGGAACCACCTCCCGCCAATTGCGTTATGAACGCTCACTAATAGATTTCAAGAGTTAAAAAAAGTAACTTTTAGAAAACCATATACAGAGTTTATAATTTTTAGTTAAATTAGCAAAAATAATAATTGAAGTATATCCGACATCTATAATTTTGTAAGGTCTAAACGACTTAACCAATTTTTATTTTCATTATTTGTTAAAATCTGGAAAGTCCCGAATTTTGATGTGACCGAAATAAGGATAATATTTTTTATTGCACATTGATTTCAAGAAAAATGAATCATCCTGTGTCTGGTATGTAAATTGTGGCAAGTTTTTTTTCAACAATTTTAATCGAAAGCTAATAAATAAATCGTATACATAAAGGGGAAGTTACAATACACTCTTTGCCGGTTTTATATCAATTTTAAGATCTATTTTGCAAATAACTATCGGAAAATTCATAAGCATTATCTTTAATCTTATCGTGCAACCACCAACGATTCTGCATCAATGCGGTTCTAAATTATGTCATAAATGGGCATTTTACTGTGTTAACTAACAGTAATGCAGTTTTTGTAATAACCACTAGAATCCAATCACCTGCCAGTTAAATGCAAAATTATGGTCACATGGTGCATTAATAGCCATGTCCAATGGGCATATCTAAAACGTTGATTTTAAACAAATCAATGATGTCAATTATTTTTGAAATGTCGAATTTTTTGCGTCAGTTATAGGTTAACAGCGAGTCAGTTTCAGGATAAAAGGTAATCTGTAGAAATTGAGTTATCAATATTTTTAATTATTTTTGGGAGGGCAGGATTTTTATTCAGTACATGTACAGTATATGTCCTTAGGAATAGTTCGCATCAAATGACACATTTTTTTATTAAATATTTTTTATCTAATTTAAAATGTAACTATTACCTTTTGGTTAAAAAATAATGAAAAATGAGCCTTTCTTGCAGGTAATTTTTCATCTTTTTTAGAGCACTGATAACAATCAACACATAATGACATGCAAAAACTTTTATTATTAACAGATTATGAAAAAATGTAAGACTGTGTTTCAGAAACGGTACAGGGCCATTGAAATGCAATAATCAGTTTTATTATTATAATTATGGTGCACGATAATGGTAAATTTATGGGCGTTTACATTGGTTATAAATTAAATGACACGAAGTGTACTTTTCACCTGCAAAACAAAAGTTTAATTTTTTAGTCATTACGCGATGGTTGTATGCGTCACAAATATTGAGCACTCCCATCTAATATATTTTCTTTTTTCATTATTATTTCTAATTTTAAATTTGAAAATGAGCTGTTAAACATAACGTATAAAACTATTAAACACGCAATAGTAGAAACAATTAAAACTAAGCAATTGAACTATAATAAAAGGCTCAAAGCAACTTTTCAAGACAAAGTTATACGTGGTCGATGCAACATTACTTTACATGCAAGTTACGTTGTGTTACCCAGATTACCAGAAATAAAAATTTTATATGAAGCCTTGTAAAAATATGTAAAAAAGTAAATTTATCATTTCTGTATAGTATGTTTTTATACATGTTTTTCCTGTTGATACATTAATTATTGATTACTGTTTATCCTAATTCAGAGTGGTTACAAATATATAATATAATGACATTTGTCATCTAAACGTTAGAAGTCAATATACCATAATAGATTTTTTTTTAACACTCTATGAGTATAAATAATTTTAAAGACGGCAAAAATATCTTACTATTGTAGATTGTGATTATTCAAAGCTACTTGTGTCTTTAGTGTAAGTAGGCGACTTATATTAAAATAAGCATACGAATTTTCATAACTGAATTTTAACAATAAAAAAAAGGTGTAACATGCTTGTCATGTGTAGGAAGAAGTTCGTACGTTTTTTTTTGTAGGTATCAAAACATGATCATTGTTGTATTATTTATTAGTTATATTTGTGTTTTAATATAAGTAAATTGAATAGATTTCGGCCGTCGCGTCGCTCTGAAAGCAATGATCTACGAAGATATATGCTAATAGGGATGACTTTTTTACCACATAAAAGAATTATTATTAAAAATATTGCACTTTTGTATCCATAGATGAAAAAATATAATTAGGTATACGTTTATCATATGCATCAAAAATAAAATGTGGGTCGTAACCGAAGAAATTATGATTGAAAGCCAGAAAGTTTGTTTGGACCCATCTATGTAAACATTGTAAACAGTTTATCATACATTGTTTTGTTATGTATTAAAAATAAAATGTGGGTCGTAATCAATGAAATTATGATAAGAAACTAACTGTTTATCATACATTGCTTTGTTATGCACCAAAAGTAAGATGTGGGTCGTCATCTAATAAGTTATTATTAAAAGCTAGAAAGCTTGAATCTTTTCATGTAAAACGTTTATACATTGCTTAGTTATGCACCAAATATAAAATGTGGGTCGTAAGCCCAAGAAATTATGTTTAGAAGCCAGAAGGCTTGGATAAAAAAAAATGTATGTAAAACACGTATATTACACGGGTACATCATAATGGTTGCGAGTTGTAACCAAAATAATATTTTTAAACTAGAAATAAGAAATTCTGCTTATAAGCTAGAAAATTGACAGGAATAATAATGCTAATTTACAACATGTCTACGATGTTGCAAAGTCAATTGTTAGGTGAATTTTTACGTTGTATTGCTTCGTTATGGACACAAAATAAAATGCATGTCGTAGCCTGGAAACTAAACTAAATACTCTGAACCCATGATTAGAAATAAATGAAAAAAACCAAATAGAAGACTTGTATATCATACCTTGCTTCCGTTATGAGGCATACAAATATGGTTACATATGTTTTTGTTACATGTGTGTACATAATTTCATTTAAATTCTTTAATTTAGAACGAATTACAGACAAACCTTTACAACTTTGATTTGCTATACAAATAAGCTTATAAAGATAAGTAAGAATATTACATACAATTTGTATGATTCCAATTTAGTTATAAAAATTATGTACCTTAGCACATTATATTTCTGTAAAAGCATGAAACTGCCACATACATCTGAAAGTTAACATTTAACCCTTATAATTTTCGTATTGTACTTAGTAACCCTTTATTACAGGCTTTTAGCTTAAGAGTTCCTATTCAATGCCTATATTCAAACCTGAGGCTTGGGCTGGAATAATTTAGAATTAAGGGTAGAGTGGGGGTACTTTTGAAGTTCACGCTGAAATTGTTTACAATTTCATGTCGGACTAACTGCCTATACATACAGGATAATTTCCTTGATGGAACGAATTCCTATAGCAAGTGATCAATGTATAGATGAAAACAGAATTACAAACAGCGTTTGATTTAGCGTTTTGTCATAGAGACTGGGGGAACGTAGGTTACACACTCTTTAAGCATAATAGTTAAATTTATATAAATAAGTACTTTTATAGTCGTTCCTATACCCTTATAAAATATGTTTTATACCACATATATAAATATTTCAGGAAATTTAATGAGAATGTCGGAAAAAAAGTATGAAATTGAGAAAAAAAATTTCAAATAAAATTTTTTTTAGAAAATTGGTCTATACCTTTTTTATTCTTAATCAGATTTTTACGATTCTTTGATTAGTTTGTGAATACATTTATTGAGATTATTTTAATAATTTGAATTTTTCGCTTCGGTAATACCAAAATAATGGTTTTTCTAAAAAATAAAAAAATTATTGACAAAATAAAAAAATCATTATAATTATTCAAAATATCTTTTTATTAGCGTGTATGTTCACCTGTTGCGACAATGACAGCTCTCAGTCTTCCTAGCATCAAATAAATAAGGTTAGTTATTCTTTCTTAAGGCATAGCGTGATACTCCTCTGTTAGTGCCAAACTTAGAACTTGAGAGTTTGTAACGGCACAGGACGACGAACAGCTCGTTTGTTTATCTCAGAAATGTTCTATGGGGTTGAGAATTGGACTAAATGCGGGCCATCCCAATCTTCGCAGTCCATCCTAATTTAGATATTTGCTTACTACATGTGCAATGTAAGGCCCAATATTATCATGCGTCAATATAAATCTCGAATTAAAGAAGCAAATGAAACTACCACTTCTTGAAGGACTGAAGGAGGTTAGAGCTTCATTTTCTTATAGTGTGAAAACATATTTATAAAACAGCACAACAGGCATTGAAACATCTAAAAAAGAGCAGAGCTCCTAAGGAGTAAGTATTTGGAGATATTAGAGCATTTACATATTAAAAATTTAAAGTGTTAAGTTAATTTAATATTTATCTAACACTTAAGAGGTATGATTTAAAATCTAAGAATAATACTTGTTTTATAGTATAGAAGTAATAATAGTATTATCTTATTTATCCCACTGAAACGATCCTTCCGAAGCAAGAAGTAGCTGACACTATTCTTCTGAAGTAAGAATTGGAAATTAGTGTAATATTAGCCAAATTTTGCCAAGAATCCACTCCTGAAACAAGCTTTTCGGCTTACTAGAAAGAATGATACTTATTTTGCGCTATATATTAACCAAATTGTTTGTGTAAAATTGATTAGCGGGATTTTGATGGTTGGCAAAGACTGTCTACTAACTTTTCAAGTTTATTTTAAAAATTTACATTGTTTTAAATAAATATCTCCAGCCTATAAATAATGGATATTTTAATTATATGTAAGTGCTAAAATGGTGCATATTTTGCATATACCTCATATTTTAGTTAGCAGTTAAATATTTAGTTTATTATTAGTCAATAGCTTCGTTTTCAAATTAGTGAAAATATGACTAATATGACAGGTACCGATACAGATGAATGCAAACAAATGAACAAATACCTATATGGTGAATCACTAAAACTTGTTAACATTATTACCATTTTTGTAAGTTTATTCTACAGATAAAATGAGCTGGTTCAGTTTCCGACTCAACGATATACTTTTTTTATAACACAAAATAAAATTTTAGAGTAAAATTTAAGTACTTAATGGCATCATATTTATAGTTATATAAGACTAAAGAAGTAGTTTTACAGATTTTCTTCATGGTAACATTTTTGCAAAATTACAAAATCAATACAATTCAACAGATCAGGCAAATTTTTCTTTTAAAAGCTTCAAAAACAAAAAGGACCAAACATATTCTCGTCTACAAATGTTTCGTTAATGTGTCCCAGGGACCTTTTTCACCGAATACACTATTCACAAGTAATCTGGTGCGTTAAAATTTAATGAAATGGTATACGTGAGATGGAAATATCATTATGGATAGATTTATTTTATTTTTGTACCTGCCAATAGTCCGGGCAGTTTAATGGTATCTCGTTAAAGTTGTAAATATAAAACTATACAACACTGCAGACTTGAGATATTGGACAATAAATTTGATTGCAATTGATATGGTTTCTTTATACGCTTATAGTTGTTACAGTAAATCTTAAAATATAAGTGCAACGCAGGTTACAGTCTGTTAATTTTAATCTTCCTGCAAAATCTATTAGGGCATAAGATTTATAAAAAAATACCGCTACAGTGGCTCCACGGTGAGTTACTGGCATTCGACCGTGGCGGTCCGGGTTCGATCCCCGGAGTGGGCATACGCTTAATAAAAAAGTATGCTCGGAACTTAAGTGGATAAAAGAGGGCTATTAGTGAATCCTAGAGAGCGGGACGCTGAGGACCTCTGGGAGAGTAAAAAGGATAAACTAGTGCGTACACGTGGTTCGGATTCCATATTGGCTTTTCTGCCAACCCCAGCAACAACAACAAAAACAGAGATTTATAAAATGGTTCGTTACAGTTAAAACTAATAACTGCATTGACGGATTATATGGCAAGCATAATAATTTATTTCAGTAGCGTCTGCTTCTTAATCATCACACGACGCCATCTTTTTTTGTTGTGTTTTCTACACAACTTAGTTATAAATAATAGCTAAAATACTCTTACAAGTATAACTCTACTCTAAATCATAGATAATAAATATTAACCTAGTCATATTACCATCCTTTACTTTTTAAATGTGAGAAACGCACGTCTATCATGTGCCATGGAGCAGGGCAAATCTGGCGGGTTGGAAAAATGTTTTTTTTAGGCTACGTCAATCCAAAAAATTTACCTGCGCTATCTTGTTGGACAGCATAATACATATTGCAGGATTTCTTGTTATTTAAAAATATTATATGGAAAAATTGCACCAATTCCCTTAAATAATTCAAACTATGATCAATCTTTTAATTGACTCTAAGTAAGGATAAAAATTAGGGATCGATTTCACGAAATAATAATAATAAAAATATTTAGTAGTGCCAAAAACAACAATTAATTATATGTAATAAAATGTTTGTAAAAGTTATATTATAATTAAATAACTAAATATTATTAACAGTAACATATCCACCAGTTGGCACAAAAAGGTAGGATTTTGATTAGTACTTCATGAGTTTTCCACTCCGACCCTAAAAAAATGTTTTTAAAATTATGTTTAAAAGTAAAATACTTTCAGGACGCTTTTTTTTTGATCTTGCGATATATAGATACTTCATCTATGTTTATATCATAAATTTAGTATCTTTGATTAAACGGTACGAAGGCAAGGCGCGAGTGAACAATACTCAACGGTGATCCTTAAGAGTAGTTATTTTGTATTTTGTACCCTTAATACAGTTGAACAAACCCAAAGAAAAAGTAAGTATTTTTGCAATAAAATGTGACTAAAACTTTTGCTGTAAAGTATATTTTATTGTTAAAGTTCTAAAAAGTTGAAAGAGTTGTAAATAAAAAACAAAAAATAAACGCTTAAATCACAAACAAATTGCCTTTTTTTACAAAGGCTCAGATGTTTCATTTCTCGTTGCTCATTTTTTAATAATGTTTCGAGCCAGTCTCTTTAAATCCTTTTCTTTGATATTTTAAAAATATTTTACCCTTATTTGTATACTGATTTATGCCTTTCATGAATCATCTCGATTTGATGCCTACGTTTAAAGGCAAGGCTTGCAAAAATTCAAAAAACGTTATAAATCTTGAGTGTTTACTGACGTAACTTAAAAAATAAAGGGTTGCTATATATGGGTATATAGTTAAAAAACTTTTTTTTATGAATAAGACACTTTTTAAACCCACCCTTTATCTTTGTCTACTTACCTACTGTTGCAATATATGATAGAAAAAAGCAGTAAAGTTGGTTAAACCGCTTAAAAACTGTTTTTTGGACACGCTCCTGGTTTGAGTTCTCATAGATATATAATAAGTTGCCAGCCACATCACGCTAGAAAGCCGTAACTTATGTCATTACATGAAGTAAAGATAAAAGTTGCAGAGTTCTTAAATTAATTTATAATTTGAAAATTTAAAATAAAAATATAAACATTAATCTGTAATTAACGAGTTGAATGTTTTTTTGATTTATGTATATTTTGCTATAAAATGGTTAAGTGGCTATTAGGAAACAAAAACATATGTGTATGGTAATTCGGGTTAAACACAAAATTAGAGGAAAATAACAATTCTATTACCATGTTTTGTAAAGCCCGATAAATTGTAAACCCTCTGATTACATAAACATGATGATATTTACAATGAAAAATGAAATTCTATTATTGGCATAAACAATACGATAACCAGCATTGTAGCGGGAAAGGATTCATTATTGATTTCTTATTAATTTTCAACGGAAAACAAGGGTATTTTTTTTAATTGTTGCATACTAGATTATACATATAATTATACAGAAAATATCGTTTTAATAACATAAACATTGTTGTATTGCTACTTTTTCGAGTTTCATTAGAACTCTAAAATGTAAACTTCTATGGACAACCAAAATAAATTGTTGAATCTGGGAGGTAATATGTCTTGGCATGATCACGTTGCCGCAATTGCCAAAGCAGCTGCACAGAAACTTGGTGTACTTTTCCGCACCAAAAGGTTGTACACACCTCATCAACTTTTGACAGAAGAAACGAAACCATATTTGTAAATTTCAAATACCAATTTAATTGGAATCTGTTAATGTCAATACGAGTCGAAATAATTATTGGGACCCTCAAGAACAGAGACAAAAACAAGATTATTGATCAGGTTGAGGGCATGTTAGCTTATCTCGCCCAACGTCAACATCTGACGAGGACCAAAGGCCATGGGGTGATAATAAAATACAGATACTTTATATGACAAATGTTCTTTTTTAATCGTTATGGCAAAATCAATAATGTAATAATTTCTAAAGGAACATTAAATATAAAATCGTTTATATATTTTGTGCAAGGACAAACCCATTTAAATTTTATCAATAATGGATGATTTTAAGTTTTATATTGATTGGCATTAAAGCAGACATAAACGGGTAAATTTCAATTCAATTAAAATTATCTCTAAAAGGCAAAGAAAATACGTAGAAGTCTAGATAATGCTTAATAAAAATTAAAATTCACAATGTGGAAGAAATGATAAATTTTCTGATAGAAACTCAATTTAACCATTCATTCGTTTATTTTATTTTGTAAGAAATGGTAATAAGACAATATTGAAATACGAGGACCCCAAAGACGATTTTTTTTTTAATTTAATTTTTTAACATATTTTTCCTGAACTTTGCACCACAAATTCTGCTATTTCTGACTTCTATTAATCAGATACTTTGCCTGTGCCGATTTTATATGCTCATCTGGCAACTCTGCTTCAGGTAAATAGAAGACTTGCTTGCGTGCAGAAGTAAATAAGAGTAACAATTATTATGTTATTAACAAAAACGGGAAAATATCAACGTTGCCACTTAAAACTCGTGTTACGGCCACAAAGTGAGCACCAATACAACAACATTCTATTCCACTTCGACCTGAAAATAATTCATTGTTTCCTCATTTTTTTTTGCATGGAAATGTGCACAACAAGAATCCCTTGTTAGACCTGTATACAAATCATGATAATACGCCTGGTATCGTGGGTTTTTAGTCTGGCCCTGCTCGCAAAGATTAAATAATAATGTATTTTTTTACTACCACATGGATATTTTCCACTTAACTGACGAGAAAAGTAGGCTATTCCAGTGAACTGTATGGAAAATTTTCATATTATTACTGTTCAGTGCTGCAAAGTACTGCGACCTTTTAAAATAAAATTTCCCATTTTTAAAGAAAATTCCACGAATGCACACGATACTTGACAAAGTCAAAGACAAAAGTCTTTTTGAGCAGATCACAGCCACAAGTGGTCCTAAAGAATATCCTACAAATATAACACCTGCGCGTAAAAATTTCACTTTTCCCTATTGAGACAGTTCCGACCTATCATTCCTCTGTGCTTTGTTCACACGAATCCGGAAATTTACCATTAGTTGACAACGTTGTTATAAAAATTAGATTTCTCTGTGGTGTTCTTATAAAGTACTAACCAATCACAGTTTATTGTATTTACTGAGCCTCCACCTTCTTTTTCAAGATACTAATTTATATGTTAATGGTAAAATATGTTATTCATTTGTTTTATATAATAAAATACATTTGCATCTATAATAGTTTTATCAATTATGCCACCTGCTAAATGTGTATAGAAAATTAATTTTATGTAGCATTGTTATTGAGTTGGTTTTACCATAATTTCTAACATGATCCTCTCGCCGAGACGGTAAAGCGTCGAACTTTGGATCCAATGGTCGTAAGTTCAAGCCCGGCAGCCTGCAAACTTTTTTTAAACATTTTTTATTTGAAATGTGGACATCATATACACTCTTGTTGTACAAACTACGATTCTATTCATAGTTGATTAAGAAAAAAAAATTGTTCAATATAATTAAATTATAACAACTAATCCGAATCTCTATAAATGAGATAATTAATATGATTAAAATCATTTAATTGTCATTAAATTTAATTAACACTTTTCTCTTATAACGTTATATAGGCCTCAACATAACTTAAATATATTTTTATGATGTGTAAATACACAAAGCACTAAGTTTATGATGGGCGAATCATCAGTATGTTTTGATGGATTCATTCTGGTTTTCAAGTTATAAATACTCGGTATAACAACATGCTGAGAATTAAAACTGGCTTTCTACTTACAGTCATGTTTCTTTTATAAATCTCGAGAAAGGTCGTTCGTGTAAAGAATGCCAACACGAGGCATTCCTGAAATTTTACCATTGTTAAATTCAGTTTTAAAAAATTTAAATATTTAGTCCCACAAATATCAGAAGGTTTATTTCACCCGAGCTTTTAATGGTAAGACAACAAGTCTGTCATACACTTCGTCTCTAACACTGCCTTGATCTAAATAAATTTAACCACAATACTTCAGCCATTATTATTATAATTAGGATGTTCCATTGATAATATAGATAAATGAACTTTCCTTAAGTTTACTTGGATACCGGTTTCGGCTGTCTCTTACAGCAGCCATCATCAGTCTCACCAAAACTGTAATTAATCTTTGGCAATTTAGTATAGTTATTTATATATTGCCTCTATTACCTATCAGTAAAACTGCTCTAATCATATTTAATAATGCATGCATTATCAAAATACTCAATATCCTAAAATTCCGAAATTGAGGTTAAGTTAAAAGGGTTATAAAACTAAATGGTGTAAAATTTATGTGACACATCTCAGGATATTATAGATTTCCCCATTTTGAAATTACAAACATATAAAATTATACAATCGTTTTTTACACCATCCATCCTTATAAAAATTTTACGATACTGGGTGGCCCAAAGTTTATAAAGTAAAAACGTACATTGTACTCTAACGTTATAAAACATCTGGCAATTGACGATAAAGTCTTATAGAGAAATTTACTTTTTTATTGGATGTAAACACAAACTCTTTATTGAAAGTGTAAAGTAAAAAAAAAATGAATGTAAGATCACAAAACATTTTGTTCAAAGATGGATATAAAAATGATATTAGGGAAATGCTGTTCAACGAAATAGGGACTTATGGGTGCCTAGTTCGGCTACCGACATGGAAAGAATCTATATAAGTTTTTTTGTAGTCTTAATTCCTTGAATTAAAATAATTAAGTCAAAAAAAAGGTATAACGCTTAAAAAAAAATTGAAACAGTGTGTAATTTCTAATATATTATGATGTGTGTGTGTGTGTGCTTGTTTTATGGTTCTGGTTGAAACCAAATGGCCAGCTTCTTTCTTTGTATTCCAATTTTTTGAATTTTGACATTAAAAAAAAATCATATTATTATTATTTTTATTATTATTATTATTATTATTTTTTCTTTTTTTCTCTTCTTTTTTTTCTCTTCTCACCTTATTTTCTTTTTTTTTCATATATTATGATAAATTTGCCATTTTTAGGTAAGTACTAATTACTTACACTCTAAATCCAAAATTACTGTTAGTAATTCATAGCTTTCATAT
This sequence comes from Polydrusus cervinus, assembly GCA_935413205.1. Taxonomy (NCBI): domain Eukaryota; kingdom Metazoa; phylum Arthropoda; class Insecta; order Coleoptera; family Curculionidae; genus Polydrusus; species Polydrusus cervinus. Next base: position 11,562,260 of record OW284520.1, on the reverse strand, counting down.
AGAGTTTAGCAGGTTCTACGAAGTTAGAGGAAACAATCACAGTGTATTTTTGAACTTCTAATAGAGCAGCATTTTTTCCTCTGACTTCGTACAACCCGCTGCTCTAGATATAAAAAAGATGAGTCACTGAGAGCTATTTTGAGACCTGCAGCATAGTGACATACGGAACAAAATTATATTGTACTCCTGGTGAAAATTGAATAGCGGATAGCTCATTTTAGTAAATCTGCATGCATTCTCTTAAAGTGAATTCCCTCTAAACTTAGATATAATATATCTTTACTTTTGTTTTTGTGTTTAAACTTACCATTTAAGGTTAAGATATACTGAAACTTGATAATATTTCTGGCTTATACATACCTGAAAAAGAAAACAAATTTTAGTATAAAGTATTCGATGTTAAATTATGTACCTAAAATTATTAAAACACCTGAGATTTTTTGCAAAAAGGTCAATATTTAAAAAAATAATGAAAATTTAGTTTTTTTAAAATATTTCTGAATTAAAATAATGTCTTCACAGGTGATTTCCTCTTAACATTTGCCTGTTTCTATAAGTTTGTTAGAGGTGCTGGTATGCTCAAGAGTATCTAACAACGACACAGATGTCGCTTCGTGCAACATCTTGCTGGTGTGCCCCACCAAATACTCTATAAGTAGTTTTGAGTTACCCTTTCTTTCGTCAGATCCTAGCTCTACGGATGAGCCATGATATGGCGAAACGCATCTAGGAATGGATCTTTATTTTATTTAAATTAAAAATGTTCCAATCCATCAATAGACTTAGCCAGGATTCGGACCAAGAAGTGCGTCTAATTTAAAAAAAAATCTTTTATATACGTTTTCTGTAACTGTTCAGTAAAGTATTTGCGATTAAGAAAGTTAAATGAATAAAGAATATTGAGTTAATTGGAGAATGAAATGTTTAACCGTAAACGTTACATTTTGATCGTCCCGTAAACCAACGTCATTTTAGGTTTATGTCTCGTCCATATATCCGTAAAACCCGTATTTAGCTACACTTAATATTTAAGAACGGTTTACTTTAATAACCTCTTCACCACCGAATTGATGAAAGCGTAAAGCAAAGTAATTTATTTTATGCAGGTACAACTTAAGCTTAAAACAGTTTAAAGTTTTTAATAAGTGTAAGTTTTGAGTTTTGGACAGGCTTAAGCTTTTGTTATTTTGTAAAACCCAGGTCTTAGTTCTGTCTTTGGTTAGTACCATATTCGATGGTTACTTCTGGAAACTTGGTTATTAAGTATTATTCCAAAGTAATAAGCAACACTAATTTCAAAGTTATTAATAACGATTACACTCTTAAAAATGACTTGGTATTTGGTACTAATTTTTATTTGTTCTCGTGTTTACGTTACCAAAAATAACTATTTTTAGTTAGGAAAACAAAAAAGAATTTTTTCTTGGTTATACATATTTACCAAAAAATGATGCCATCAGAACAAAAAAAATATCTTAGTTTCATATTAGGCAGAAATAAAATATTTTGTTTAGCTGAATTTTACTCTGTAGGATATCTTATGTAAATGTTACATCAAGGTTCCTACAAACTTTTATTTATCAATTAAGCTTGTTGTAATAACACATTACGAATTTGAAGTCCCTATCATTTTGTTGATTTTGATTAAGATACATTCTTAGTTACCAGAACTAACTTTTCTTTTCAAGTAATATTATTCTTCATATTTATAACTAACGGCATCAACAGAAACTTGACGCCCTTGCCCGGTGGGTGACATGTGACATCATTCTAGCCAGGACTGTCAAGAGGTTATGTTTATGTTAGGGTGCTTTTGCGGTTCCGTGTCCATTTTTTCGTGTTTTAAAGGCAATAATTGGCCATTTCCATGGCCGTGCCCGTGTGGAAAATGGATGTGACAATATTTGGTGTAATTTATTTGTGTTTATTGTCTTTCTTGTGTACCTACGTTCTTATTGGTAGAAGGAAGTTAAATCATAAGTAGGTAAACATTTTATTTTTTATCATTGCAGTTGTACATTAGAAAGTTTAAATGAGATTTTTATAAAACATGGCAAGGTGACCCAATGAGAAATGACTTAAAATATTTTTTTTTGTTTTGTTTTTGTTCTATGTTCCATTTCTATAAAAGAACGTCATATTGATGACTTTTTAATCTGACCAAGTACAACAAATTTCATATAGCTGTATATTTTAAATAGAAAGTCCAGGGGATATTTTTTGTTTTTTAATAATCGTAGTTACAGATAAGAAGATTTAAATAAGGACAATTCAGTTCTATAAGCAATTGAACAACCCAAAAGGTTGAGTAAAATAAGTTAAAAATCTAGTGTTTCTGTTTTGTATTGCATAAGTATGTATTATAAAGAAAATAGGAGAACAAGGACATTGGAAATAATTTTTTTTAAAGAAACCATAATATCCCTGATAATTTATTCCAATTAGTTTACGCATACCTAATAGAGTAGTAATACCAAGGAAGGAATATTTTTCGTTACTAAGTATAAATTACATATGACATTTTTTTAGAAAAGAAAAAAGTTATTTCTATCAAATCAATTTGCTAATTTTGCCATGATATAAGCAGTTCATTCAAATTTTCTAATGTGCAACTGCAATGACAAAAATATAAAATTTTTACTTATTTATGATTCAACTTCTTTCTTACAATTAGAAAGTACAGAAAAAAGATAATAAACACAATGTTGTGACTACATACGTAATTGTTACTCTATGAAAATTTCAAGTTTGGCCGAAATAAATAATTGCTTTGGCAATATTTGTAGATTGCATTATTAACAAAACCAATATTGCCTGGAAAAAAAATTTTCAATTAGTTAGAAATCTTGGTATAATTTTTGATCATTCCCGAGAGGACCTACAGCTTAACGTGGGTTCCGAACCACGATCCTCAGTCATACACTCTTCCTCACAAGAGCTAACCCATGGTTACTTGCGCCATTGCATGACCTACCGATTGGGGAGTGTGTACCTTCATCGGCACCCCGCGAGATATCCGATCTCATCCGGCCTGGTTACCGGCATGAATGGGGTGGGTTGGGAGCTGATACATTTTACACTCTTCCCTGCATTCTTAAACCTACTAAAATTTGGATATACCCTTTTTATTGTGCGTATAGGATCGAACTCGAACGCCACGGTCGAATGCCATCAGTGACTCACCGCTGAGCCACCGCCGCAGTAAACAAGTTTCATGAAATTTGTTGCAAGTAACAGGAAGGATTTGTAAGCATTTTTTTATTTCAATTTATAATTAAATTAATTTGAGACACGCGCTATAAAAAAAAGAAATCTAATGATAAATAAATAAAAAATGTATTATTAAGAATATGACAAAAACCTTTAGTTTTGAAATTTTAAGAAGGAACCAATAATATCCTTAGATAGATTTAAAATAAATAAAGGAAAATAGGCCACTCAACAGAAGCACCCAGCAGATCAGTCTCCATTTAAATGATATGTTATTTCCGGTTTAAAACAACTGAATAACTAATTAGGTGGAATTTTTCTAAATTATAAAATGACCAATCAATTTTATTGCCTAATATGTATGAGACAGAAAACAGCAAGATACCGCTTCTTTATAAAAATACTTCTATCATGACTACCTAACATACGTTAATAAAAAAAGGAGAAGTCCATTTAAAATTATATCATTGTAAATGGGTGTAATTACATATTTAAACATGGTCTTTAGTTCTGATTAACTTTTTTTAATAATAATTTTCGATATTGTCAAAAATAAAGGCACTTTAATTTTGGGAAAAATTCATATTTTTTTATAAACCTCGTATACGCCTAGAAGAATTTAATATTTGATAGTTGCATTTTAGGTTTTAGACCATGCAGAACTTTCTATGAAGAATAACTTTTTTTCGTAAAATTAATAATAAAAAAGTTTTCCATATGGTGGGAACGTAAGCAGACACACTGTATATAATTTTGCATAAACCTTAAAGAATAATTTCGAAATATTTATCAAATCCTCTTAATTTTATTGTGTTAAGTTTCTTGGGCCAATAAAATAAAAGCTAAATATCAATCTAGTATTTTTATAATTAAAACGATAAATAGTTTATTCAAAACAAGAATAAAACATTATTAAAGCTATATAGAACTTCTTGACTACACAACAAAGAAACTATTTCAGTTAAAATAGTTTTATAAGGGCGATTTGGAAAATAAAGTCTGGCCCTGCTCTGTGTAAAATAGATCTTAAGAAACGTTGTTAAGTCTAATAACACCACGGACGCCTCATCAAAGCCAAGCTTAAAACCCTCTCCTGATTGCTGCATACCACAAAATAACCAGCCAAAAACCGGCAAGCAAGAGGATTTTAGCCAAAGAAACAACTTATCTAACAAAAGTTAATCCCGCGAAATATCCTCTTGAGTGTTTTTTCTTGCTGGCGGTTTTTGTTTTTGTTCAACTAGAATTACCAACTAATTTAAATTAATTTAAGAAAAGTAACGAAACAAAAAGGTAAAACGAATTCTTAATAGAAATACCAGCAAAGAGTAGCCTGGTAAATACAGTCCTCCCGGTGAATCTTCACCCGTGCGTCACAACGATTTTAATGACATATATGTCATTAAAATCGTCTGAATGAAACTGAAGAAAAATTGTCAAAACAAAGTTTAATTTTATAAACATTGTAATAAATGTGCCTAATGTTCCAATATACGGATTCTTAAAAGTCGCTTAAGCATCTCCAAGGTTACTAGCTCCACCCGAAATATTAAATTATACCAAAAACATTGCGTTCTCTTGGCCCGAATCCTGGCCATGTTTATTAATGGATTTTTTTAAAGTTTTAAATTTGGAGTTTATAGATATTGGATGTCAGAAAGTTATTTTTATTACAAAAACCTCACAACAAACATAAACTGTAATTGGTAAGTAATTCAATGAGAAACTTTTTTATAACAATATAACTCGTAGAAAATTTCCTGATTCGTGGGATATTAAGATCCAAAGCACAGAGGAATAATAGGTCGGCGCTCTCTACAAAAGAAAAATGTTTATTCAAATTGATATATTCTTTAGGACCACTTGTGGTTGTGATAAGTTAAAAATAGGACTTTTGCAGAATTTTGTGCATTCGTGGGATTTTTCTTTAAAAATGGCAACACTGTTCAATCACTAACACGAATGAATATGAAGTTTTATTGGTTCAGCTAACGGAAATAGCATTTATCCAGTCACTTTAGTTTAAAGGAAACAGCAAATATCCATATGGAAATAGAAAATCTTCATGTAACAAGAAAAAAGTTACTTAATTTTATATTACTACTTGACAAAATTGACATAACTTTAAAAAAAGAATTTCCAATTTTCCGCGTTAATGGTATAAAAGTGCCTTTTCTCCCCTGACATTCATGGTTGTTTCAAGTAGCTTCAAAGTTACTTTCTCGGCACAGACATAAAAAAATAATTGCTTTAAAATAAGTTACACTACTTTTACCCACTACTACTAAATAAAAAGTTTCAGATATGGCATCAAAACATAAAATATTTTACAGCCCGTGTATGTAGGTATATGTTTCCATCATTCGTTTTAAATAACCGAGTAAAAACTGCAGTTACAGCGCCTTCAAATTTAATTACGAGCTGGTATGAAAAAGGATGAAAACCTACAAAACGAGTTACATTTTATTACAACTTTTGATATATGCTTCAAGTGTAATTAAAAAACCTTAGTAAAACATCAAAAGCCAATGTAAACTATATTATGTAAAATAAAGGGACAAAACTACTGGTAGGGTCCTTTTATATGAAGTGCCACTTCATAAAATACATATCTAAAGCCACAAGAGGGGTTCTGATTAAAATTTAGGCAGCCAAATAGGACTATATTTTAAAATAATTATATGTTCTATGTGTATATTTACCCTCATTCACCCAACTGGCATCCGAAAATTTTATTTAATTACCATTTCTATATTTGGACGGTTAAGTTAATCGTGATACTCAATTAGAAATTAAGTACTTAGGTTTTTTTTATGGTGAGGTAAACATGGTATTTATCATGGTAGGGGAAAAATCTACCCACCCTTAATTATGGTTATTAACAAAAAAAGCTATATATAAATATATTGTATAAAATGTCATATGTCTAAATTTAATAGTTTCTGAGATATTGACGTTTAAAATATGGCATTTTCAGACTTTGACAGACTATAACATTGGAACGGTTTATCTTAGATAAAAATGGTTTTCACCTCCTTATCTTAATTTTTTATTCTCTATCTAAAAGTTACAACTTCCGGTTTAACATGTTAAACCCTTAAAACCGGGTTTTTGGTATAACATGGTAATTTGAAAGTTGGTTTCTTTGGATAGAAAATAGAAAAAACTAAAGTAGGGAGGTGAAAATAATTTTTCTCTAAGATGAACAGTTCCAATGTCAAAGTCGGAAATTGCCATATTTTAATTGTCAACATCTTAGAAACTATTAAATTTAGACATATAACATTTTATACAAAATAAGCGTACCAATACAAAATTTAGGGTGTTTCATTTAAAAAAAACTTAAGTTATATTCGCCATGGATTTTTGGGCCACCCCGTATACTCCAGTATAATTTTTGAATGTACACCTCAATGGTCTCTACAACTTTTGTATTTCGAATTTTTATCTAATTTTTAAGATAAAGGTGAAAATGAATTTTGCTTTATCCTTGACTCACCCTATACAGAGTGTCTCAGGTTGTCGTTTTCAGGTTTTCACTACCTTTTGCTTTTTTTTCATTAGAAACAAGGATTCCGTTATCAGAATTCTTACATCCCCCTTGGTTTTTGCTACACATGGCGAAATTAAATCAGAAAAATTATAAATATACATTGATTTTTGTGAAATTATATGTAGTACATTGGTTAATTATAGAAAAATTGTGGCACCTAGAAAAAACTGACCACTCTAATGAACTCTAATTAAAAAGGGTGCACGACAAAAAAATAAATATCACCCTGTAAAGCGAAATTCAAGAAGGTTGTGAAAGTTCTGGTTATAAAAATTTTAATTTTTTAACAAATTAGCACAGGTGTCGCAAAAACAGCATAACCATAAGAAAGATACTCAATAAAAACATTGAAAACTGTAGATCTTGTATACGTTTTTCTCAACCTTATTTGTTTATACAATGGGACCATAAGCGTTCTCCATCTCTAAAGAAGGCAAACAAACCTCGCCTACATCAAAAACTTGTACTATCATGCAGTAATTTTTATATTATCTATCTTTTTTGGGACGCTACTGAGTTCAATGGCAAACCGCATAGACATATCTATAATTCACCCTTTTATTATTCTTATTTATACATTTCACTTTCGAAAGTTGGAGGGAAAAGGCCAATAATCTTCCTAAATTATAACTTCCCAAAATTCCAGGGTATAGTTTTCTGTGGACGTTTCCATATTCACAAAATATTACACCATTTTCCAAACATGTAACTGGTTTTACGCTAGAAGAATTTAAATATATAGGGTCAAGTGGGGAAGTATAGACACAAGTTTATTTTTAAAATATGCACTATTTATGTATATTTTAAAATAAAAAGAACTGATCTTAGGACTATGATGTTTAAAGGGTCACCATTTGCCCAAGCACAAGCTTATTCCTCAGCATGGTTGATCGACGGAATTGGTTATTGTCCAGAGGTAGGGGCAAATACCTTTCCTCTAATTAGCAACCACAAGTAAAAGTAAATGCAACATTTTTACACGATTAATTTATTCTTTGTTGGTAACAATTTAATTTTTACTACAAAAATACAAAATAATTATTGATTGAGTCTGTCTGCACTTGCCCCAGTCTCAGTCTGCACCTACTCCAATTGACCCTATTATGTATACCGCCACTGAATTACCCAAATTTCAAGTACTTATAATTCACTACCACCATGCGTTGGTAGTCTTGAGAAAATGGAGGCATTTTAGCTATTTCGTGCAAAATGTTTATGCCGTTTAGCTCAGACATTTAGCAGCATAAGGTGTCTTTATGTTATAACCTAAAATTCAATATTGCGAAATACACAAGCAATGTTAACATATCTATAAGCTAATAATAGTGTAAGTTTGAACGTTACGTAATAACAAGTGTCTCCTATAACCCCTAGTAAATAATAAATAAAATAGAAAATGTTGATAAACTTCGCCGCAGAAAAAAAAACCACCATCCCTAATATTTTGACTCGTTTTAGTGCTATACAATTTTTTTTTGTGTTTTTCTGTTTCGATTTTTATGTGGATCATTTTATTAAGAAAATACTGTTTAGATAATCTTTTACAGGGGTAAAATAATTTGTATACTAATGTCATCGTGGTTGTAACAAAGTTTCAAGTATTTCTAGCATTCTGTTTTAAATAGGTATTAATAATAAATACATTGTTGCAACAATGTTTTTATTAAATGATAGAAGAGTTTTGGACTTGCATTGTCTTTATTTATCTTTAAATCACAACGTTTCAACTGGTAAGTATCTCCAGTCGTCTTCAGGTGAATACTGATGTATTTGTTGTTTATGTCCAGCTTCCCAAAAAAAACTAGGGCAAGAAAGAACATTTTGTAGTCATGGAGATTGGTTTAATATGACAGGAAAACAAGGCAAACCAAAATTTAAAAAATCAAAACAAATAAAGTATTAAATAATAGAAACAATTTAAAAGATAATTCACTATGAAAAGCAGAGCAAACAATAGCGAAAATAGCTTTCTTAATTGCCAATTAACAATATTATCCTGTTAAAGGACAAATTTGGAAAATAATTTACATTTAAAGGCAAACAATAGCTTTCCTAAATACAAAAAAAAAATGCCAACAAAATTAACAATATTATCCTGACAACGAATAATAATAAAAAAGACAAAAAGGCGATAAGATCAATCAATGCCCGGGTAGTAAAGGACACAAGACCAGAAATAGCTGGGGTGTATCTGCCATTTGCGTGCCCTCATGAAATAAAAGTTTAGCCTTTGGAGATTGCCATGCCGTTCTCTTTTAATAAATTGAAAATTTAGAAAAAATGGAAAGTCGATTTATGGCAAAAAATTGATTATCTTAATTTCCATATTATATGAGTCCCGTAGATTTGGCTAATGCACTTTTACAAAAATGTTAAATCTTACTATAAAATATTAACGTAACACGAGGCTAATTGGTTGGTTTAAGGTGGAGGTCGAGCATTCGGCCCAAGCTTCCTGCACTGCAGCCTAGTGGCTTATGGTGCTCCCCTATCCTGCTAGAAAATATGTTCCTTTAATAAGGTCCAGTAAATTCCTATCAAGTTTGTCATGCGGGAAGTTATCCCCACATTGGATTCCTTGGATTTTGGATATTCTTCGGGTCAGTGCTTCGCAGTTATAGATAATATGTTAGACGGTTTCGTCCTCTTCGCCGCAAAGTCTGCATTCAATAGGACCATTGTAAATTCCTATACGGCGTAGGTGTTTTCTTAAGTGGCAGTGGCCTGTTAGTAGGCCGACCACTTGTTTTAGCTGGAGGCGCGTTAGAAGCGTAGTTGATAGCTTTTTGGAGGGTTTCCCAATTGTGGCCCTCGCTTGAGTTTGAATAGGTATCCTGTTCCATCGGGATAGGGGGGCACCCCTGTAGCCCCTGGAGTGGGCATACGCTTAATAAAAAAAGTATGCTTGGAATTTAAGTGGATAAAAGAATGCAGTATATTAGTGAATCCTAATATCGGGACCTAGAAAGAGGGACGCCGAGGACTTCTGGGAGTAAAAAGAATAAACTAGTGCATACACGTGGTTCGGATTCCACGCTAAGCTGTAGGTCCCGTCTGGCTGACATTACCCAGATGATAGGGGATACAATGGGCCTTATAGGACTAAGTATACTGGCTCTTCCGTCAACCCCAGCAACAACAACAAAAAAAAGTAATAAATGGTTGATTCGTGTATAATAAAAAAAATTGAGTGAACAAAACATTTATAACTAGACAAGTATGTTAATAAATCTAATAGAAATTTACGGTAAAGTAATGATAAATTTGGTATTTCCATTACTCACACAACGATTTATATAAAAATCCCTAAACAGCGTCAATAAATGAATATCATTAGTTAACTATAATTACGTAAAATTGCTTCCAAGTCTAAAATTTACTACTACGGACTAGCTCTTTATTTTCAAGTTTCAGTTGATGTTATTACAGTTCATTGACCTAAAAATTGATCCTATGTGCTCGATCTTATCTCAAATATACGTAATCACCTGAACTCTATTATTATCAAGAAATTAACAGCACAAATGTTTTTATAGAGAAACATCAGCTGAATAAGTTCATTTTCTCATCCTTTTTTGCTGTTATGGTTACCTTGAAATCAGTTTGTGGGTTTGTTGGCTGCAAATGATTGCAGTGGCATTAATTGATTCCATGTTTGTTTATAGACAAGCAGAACATTTGTTTACGTTCAACTTATTAAGTGGGTTTCCGAAAACGGACTGCGAATTTAAGGTGATGAAAATTTAGTCGAGAATTATCGTCCTGTGGCTCTTATTCCTATATTCTCAAAAATATTTGAGTATTGTTATTTAAGTCGACTAGATCCTTTTCTAGAGAAGTATAAGGTCCTGTCGCGACATCAGTTTGGTTTTCGTCGAGGACGTTCTACAGTGAACGCAATCCAACATTTTTATGAGCGAATGATTGAGCATATGGAGCATGGAGAGTGTCCTGCTGGAGTATTTTGCGATCTCAGTAGGGCATTCGATTGTGTAAATCACCAGTTGTTGTTGACCAAAATGGAGTCGTTTGGGGTTAGGGGAGTCCCTCTTCAGTGGTTGCGGAGTTTCTTAACAAATCGGAAGCAGTATGTTTCTGTATCACAGATCGATCCGGTTACAGGAAGAAAGTCATTTGCTTCGGACATGACCTGCGTTAATATAGGAGTCCCTCAGGGATCCGTATTGGCACCGATATTGTTCATTTGTTACATCAATGATCTCTTAGAGAATATACACCCTGAATGGGCGGCGGCTCTGTTTGCGGACGACTCATCATTCATAGTTTCAGGTTCAAACCACGATGAACTAGAGAACATATGTAATAGCGGTATGAAATTGCTCCTAGAATGGTTTAATAAGAATTCTCTGTTCCTTAATAGCTCAAAAACCACTTATATTAGGTTTCACACTGCGCAGAGTGGACGAAGTCTTGATATTGACCTTGACCTGAAGATTGGTAATGAAAACATTGCCCGCTCGAACTTCTCAAAATTTCTGGGTCTGACAATTGATCAGAATCTTAATTGGAAGGAACATTGCTCTTTGATGTGTTCTAAGCTTAGCGGTCTTTGTTATATGATCAGAAATTTAAGAATCGCTCTTCCTATAGGAGACCTTCTCTCTGTTTACAATGCCTTTGTAGGCTCCCGTCTGCATTATGGTATCTGTTTTTGGGGGGTCTCCTCTGCGTCAAGAGATGTTTTCATAATACAGAAGAGGGTGTTGAGGTGCATTCTTGGCTTTCCACCCGGTTCGACCTGTAGGTCACAATTTATGAAACTGGGAATCCTCACCCTTACAGGAATTTTTTATTTACGAACTAAGTAAATTTATTTTTTTGAATAAATCACAATACTTACAAAATCGTGATATTCATCAATACCTTACCCGTGGTAGACATGATTTGCATACGACAGTAAGTAGACTAAATATTAGCAAAAATTCGCCTCATAACTTAGGGCCAGTTGTCTTCAACAAGCTTCCCCAGAACATTAAGGACGCAAAAAATCTAAAAACATTTAAAAATCTACTCAAAAGTTTTTTGATTAATCGAGAGTTTTATAGTATGAATGAATATTGGGCACAAGCATGGTAAGGTATGAACCTATAAATCGGTGTTTTATATTTTTATTATAATGTTTTTTTTTTAATTGTTGCTTGTTTGTGATTGCGTTATTTACACTTGATGTATGTTTTTTATTGACGGATTCCATACATATTGTTATTTCACTTTGGAAATAAAAATTATTATTATTATATTATTATTATTATTATTATCATCTTCCTCTCTTCTTGAAACGGAAGAGTCTGTAGCATAAGGGAAAAACAAAACTTAATGTTAATAATTATTGTCGATCTATCTCAGTTTTTCTGATTTCGAAAATATTTTACTATTGTAAGTTATAATGTAGACCGCGGTAGTGGCTTAGAGGTGAGTTACTGCCACTGGCATTCGACCGTGGCGACCCGGGTGCAATTCCCGGAGTGGGCATACGTACAAAAAAAAGTATGTCCGAAATTCAGTGGATTTAAGAATGCAGTATGTTACTAGTGATATCTAATATCGGGACTGAGAGTGGCGTCATAGACCTCTGGGGGCGTAAAAAGGATAACTAGTGCATACACGTGGTTTGGATTCCACGTTAAGCTGTAGGTCTCATCTGGCTGACATTACTTAGACGATAGGGGATACAATGAGCCTTATATAGGCCTAAGTATACTGGCTCTTTGGCCAACCCCAGCAAAAAAAAGCTATAACGTAACATACAGACAACTTTTCCCCCATTTTCCAGTAACAATTCTTGCTTAACAAAATTGGTTTAATACAGCATATTAAAAGCAATATACTCAAAAAATTAAAAAGCAACAAAGTAAGATACCTATTAAATTTTACTGCTGTAAGTACTTAAACCGTTTATGGTCTTTATGAAATAGAGATCCTAGATCAATATTAATGATGTTAAGATTAACATAATACCATAAGTTATCCATAATATTGCCATTATTTTGTTAATACTAAAAGTAAAATATACTGATAGATTTTATTATACAGGGTCCTGCACCTTACCTCCCGTCTTCTATGGCTCACTTATTAATTAAGTTAGGATATTGATATTTTGCATACTTTACCTGTATCCTAGGGCGCATTTCAGAAAAATATTTTTGTTCCAAAAAAGTGTCACGTCATAAAGATCTATTTTTTTAGATTGCATGATATATATTCTTACTTATTTGGATGCCTCTAATAGTTGCCTACATACCCACAAAATTTTATTGAAATCGGTAGTATTATAGGCGAAAAAAATATAAAAACTAAGAAAAATCAGTTTTGCACCACTGGTTTTAACAATTATTAAAAAATAAAAATAATGCCTCTTTAATAAAATTATACAAAGGTACTTAATAAATAAGGTCGAACAGTTTCGTTAACCAAGTTTGATTAATACGGATTGTACAGGGTGTCCAAAGTTTAGTGTCAAACTTTGCAAACTTTAAATCAATTTATTTTTCCTATTTTAAATTGAACCCCCTGGAACTTATTTACAGAAAACTCATTTTATTAACTATTCCAACAGTCATTATTATGAATAAATACCAAAGGTAGCTTAAAAAACAATTTATTGGTATTAACGTTCACTTAAGTGACAAAAAATAATTCTTCGAAGCTCCTATTGATAAAATCATATCTACGAGCTATTCTTGGTTGATTCCATCACAAAAAATAATATAGCTTAAATAATTAATAATAATCTCCCAATATTTGAAACCATATAATAACTAAAGTCAAAATGGGCTTTTGTCACTTTAATACCAATAAATTATTTTGCAAAGCCACCTCGGTATTTATTTATAATAATGACTGGTGGAGTAGTTGATAAAATGGGTTTCCTGCAAATAAGTCTTGATGCGTTAGAAATTACGATAGGGTTATAATTGGAACAAATGTTTGATTTTTCAATTCTGGTTTAAAGTTTGCAAAGTTTGACACTAAACTTATACAATTCGTATTATTCAAACTTGGTTAACGAGACTGTTCGACCTTATTTATTAAGTACCGTTGTATATTTTTATTAACTAGGCATTATTTTTTTTTTATTAATTTTTAAAAACAGTGGTGCAAAACTGATTTTTTTTAGTATTAATTTTCTTTCGCCTATAATACTGAACCGATTTCATTAAAATTTTCGGAGTATAAAGGCAACTATAAGAGGCATCCAAATAAGTAAGAATATATATAGCATGTAATCTAAAAAATAGATCCCTATGACGTCACACTTTTTTGGAACACCCTGTATAAACAAAAATATTTTCCTGAAATGCGCCCTAGGATACAGGTAAAGTCTGCAAAATATCAAAATCTTAACTTAATTAATAAGTGAGCTATGGAAGACAGGAGGTGAGGTGCAGGACCCTGTATATACAACAATACAATAGCTATTTCCTCTCAAAATTCGTTAATACTAAAAAACCGTTGTTTGTAATGTAGTGCCGTTCAGCTCAACAACTTTGCAGCCATTCTGATTTAGAGGGAATTATGGTTGTATAAAATTTCCTTAAAATTTATATCCCTGTACAGTTTAATGTTCTACCTTACTACCCAAACTTTGTTAAAATACATAAATGTGGGTAATACCGTAATATAGGAAGAATTACGTTGGGCTAATTTAATTGTTAGACTGGAAAAATTTAGTTTAAATTTATAAAGTATTCTTTATCAAGACTTTGTTAAGTTTTTAAATATATACAAAGTATGGCTTATTAAATATTATACAGGGTATGATTCCTCAGGTCATTTTACGAAGAAAAGTTTTAAATGTCCAGAACGGTTTACATTTTTTGGTATGCGTGTTGAATTATTTTTTTAAAATATTGTATGTAGAAATGTACATAATTTGATATAAAGGATATTGTTGCTACGTTGGACAATGCTTCGGGTCAACAGACAAATATTTTTATAGAATTTATTAAAACAAATATTTCAAGGTCTATTAATTATAACAGTTTTTCAAGATGCAAGTCATCGGGCATGATTTCATATTTAGTTGCCTTCATACAACAAAATTCTTTTACCCAATAAACACGCCTTCAAATTATACCGATACCCACTTATGCCAAATAAAGCATAAATGCTTACGCAACAATCTTCAGTGTATAGGGTCAAAGTTGGGTTTTGTGGACACTATAATCAATTAAATTGTGCATTTCTATACAGGGTGATTCCTAAGTTGATACTTATTTTTTATCTGTGTATAAAAGGCATTAAAATAAACAACAATTTCAAATACCTTTTTCAAAAAACTTAAAAATAGGCTAGATACAGAAGTAAAAAATCTAAGTGCGGGCTTGGTCATGAAAACGTAGCCTGCTATACTTTATGTTGTTTGTCGTATCTCTTATTAGTCATGTAATTTACGGGTCGGTGGTGAGTTATTAGGCATTCCGCTGCGGTGTGTTTTTCTGAAGCAAGTTAATTTTGTGGGTGACAAGTGAAAATGGTATGAACTAGTAGAGATGGTGCTAATTTACGGTGAGTGTCGTCAAAGTGCGGCTGCTCCTTCGAGATTATACGCAGAACGCTTTCTCTTGCGGGCTCATCCTACACCCAGAAGTTTTTTTTAATGTTATTCAACGGGCAAGTTAGGCAGAATCGTATTTGATCCATAGTGTAATAAATGAATGTAAGTACCTTATTGTTGAGTTTTTTGAAAAAAGGTATTTGAAAATGTTGTTTATTTTAATGCCTTCCATACACAGCTAAAAAAGTCGTATCATCAGCCTGTAGGTATATGTTAATAAAATGTAAAAAATTTATTATACAAAGTATTACTTTTTTATTAGATTGAGTACTAAATATTTGGGTTTCTTCTTTAATTAATTTAAAATAAATAATTCTAGTGCTAGAAAGTGCTAACTCACTATACAGCGTGTTCAGGACAAATGGGAAACTTATTGGTTTTACAAAAAAAGTTAATTATTATGCATCATTTGAAAATATTAATAAAAGGCGTTATTTTTAGTAATAACAAAAAACTTATATAGTTATACAAATTAGTGGAGGTGGCGCTACTCGCAACTTGCGCTATTCCGTAGAAACATACAAAAATACTACTGCTATTAAAAAACTGATCTAGAATATCCTACAGAATGGCTCAGAAATGTAAGTCATCAACATAAAGCTAAACTCGTTATTTAAGGGTACCAGCTCCCATTAACTTTTATGTGGTGACTAATTACATACATAAAAAAATGCCAATATATTGCCATTTTTATTGGTAAGTTAATTATATAGTTATACACAGTAATAGTTTGTATTAGCCTAGCAAATTTAACTATACCACTATTAAAAGCAACAACTAGTAGCAAAATACAAAACTTATTAGGTACATTTTGATACGAGCGTGATGTAGAAAGAGGAAGTAATTTGACGGTATTTATAGCTAAATACATAAATTTGTTCCATTTTTCTTTGTAGAAAAAAATGTTTTATTATATTGCTTTCCGTAATAAATAATTTTAAATTGCGTATATAAATTTATAGTGTTTGATCCAAATCAAATAGTACAAAATAACAATTTGTTTTAAAATTTTGTTGAGTAAATTAATAAAACCTATGTGTACTCCTGGAAATCATCAAAAATGATTAGTTCAAAAAATATTTTTATTCCAAATACTGTAAAAAATAAAAAGCTGTAATTTTGCACAAATAGCGAAAAAAATATTTTTGGTTAGTAAATTTTCATAAGTTTTAAATTTAGAATATCTGTAAAGAAATATTACTTACCCATGGCTTATACAGGGTGATTCCTAAGTTAATACTTCTTTTTTAGCTGTGTATAGAAGGCATTAAAATAAACAAAATTTTCAAATACCCTTTTTCAAAAAACTTAAAAATAGACGAGATACAGAAGTAAAAAATCTAGGTGCGGGCTTGGTCATGAAAACGTAGCCTTATTATTGTCTTATCAGTCATGTAATTTACGGGTCGGTGGTCAGTTATTTGGCAATCCGCTGCGGTGTGTTTTTTGAAGCAAGTTATTTTTAAATTGGTGACACGTGAAAATGGTAAGATTTGAAAACAATGAACTAGTAGAAATGGTGCTAATTTACGATGAGTGTCGTCAAAGTGCGGTTGCTGCTTCGAGATTATACGCAGAACGCTTTCCCTTGCGGGCTCATCCAACACCTAGAAGATTTCTTAATGTTATTTAAAGGGCAAGTTCGGAAGGACCGTATTTGATTCATAGTGTAATAAATAATGCAAGTACCTTATTTGTGAGTTTTTTGAAAAAAGGTATTTGAAAATGTTGTTTATTTTAATTCCTTCTATACACAGCTAAAAAAGAAGTATCAACTTAGAAATTTTCCAAAAAAAAAAAAGGTTTTTAAAAACTTTTAAAATTCGTAACACGCCATCTTAGTTCTAAATAATGTTCAGTCTGTCATAATTGCAGTAGTAAATAACCAAACCGGAGCGATATTAACTTCTTCAAGAGCCCCATTATGAAAATAACTATCAGGCAATACGGAATGGTATTGCACGTATCCTCTATCAATTCGATTATTACCGATAGACATGTTGCTCACGCTCCCCCATCCATATGTCATGATACCCGTTTCTTACACTCCTCCATTATTTCTAATGTTCCGCCGGTCTCCAAACTTTAATCCCATTGTTATTTAAATCAGAGGCGGGGTGTCAATTTTTTTATGAATATTTTCCACTCTTGAAAGTATATTTAAAACAGAAGTTTAACAAAAAAAAAAAAGTATTCTCTTTCTTTCTCTGTAAGGAGAGACTACCTTGAAACAATGACACAATTACCAAAAATAATACCCGTCACTAATTTAAACATACTAATTTTATTGTAAACGATATTATCGTCCTATACAGGGTGTCCGGTAACTTATGGGCCGTAGAGTAACTGGAGATACTAGACATCAAACTAAGCCGATTAAGTCATATAAGTTTTTTTGGATTTTTACTCGTTCTAGAGATACAGGGTGTTGAAAGTAAAAGTTTATTCTCGAAAATAAGCCATAATTTTAAAACGGTTTAATGAATCGAATTGAAAGTTTGCAATATTATGTTTTTATGAGCAAGAAATAAGAATTTGTAGAAATTTCTAAGTTTCAAACTAGAGGGCGCTAGTTGCATACACTGGGCTTCATAGATCTATGATTTTTTTTCTTACCTGTGATATAATGTGTTTTTCAATTATAGTTTATTAAAGAAGGGAATTTTCTGAGTCAAAAAGTGTACTTGATTGATCTTAATATCTTTAACGGTTTTCGAGATATTTCCCTTTAAACATCCCAAACCATAAAAAACATAGTACATAATTAAATTATTATTTTAATTATCAAAAAAAACTTATACTAGATACTAGACATCAAACTAAGCCGATTAAGTCATATAAGTTTTTTCGGATTGTTACTTGTTCTAGAGATACAGGATGTATATAATTTATGTATTATTAATTTAATTATGTACTATGTTTTTTTATGCTTTGGGATGTTTAAAGGGAAATATCTCGAAAACCGTTAAAGATATTAAGATCGATCAAGTACACTTTTTGACTCAGAAAATGCCCTTCCTTAAGAAACTATAATTGAAAAACACCTAATATCACAGGTAAGAAAAAAAATCATAGATGCATGAAGCCCAGTGTATGCAACTAGCGCCCTCTAGTTTTAAACTTAAAAATTTCTACTAATTATTATTTCTTGCTCATAAAAACATAACATTGCCAACTTTCAATTCGATTCATTAACCCGTTTTAAAATGATGGCTTATTTTCGAGAATAAACTTTTACTTTCAACACCCTGTATCTCTAGAACGTGTTATAATCCGAAAAAACTTATATGACTTAATCGGCTTAGTTTGATGTCTAGTATCTTCAGTTACTCTACGGCCCATCAGTTACCGGACACCCTGTATACTACTAGGAATAATAATAAATATTATTATATTTTCTATAGGTTGTATTATAATTCCCTCAGTGTGGCACGAAGAAAATTACATTAAAGATAAAATTGGCTATTACGAATTGTGATACGTAATACTTAGTAACTAAGAAGGAAAACACCGAATTTAATCCCAGACTCATTTCGAAATCACCTTCATCTAACACGAAATTGGTCCCATGTGAAAAACTTTGAAAACGGCTCCTTTGGCACTCCCTCGTGTTGTCCGTCTCTGCCCCTACTTTATCGGCCCAGGTGAGGGGAGAAAATTTCCGAACTTCTCCTGCTTGGCATTTTCTGTTTTCTCGACAGCCAGCGTGTTCAACCGGTGTCCTGCCGACCCCTCCTGATATTTCAGCCATTCATTCTTTATACCGAGTGTCAGAACCAACCGAACACGCTCGTAGTGTCACCTAATCGAGGGCGAGAATAAACTCACTTAATTGTTTTTCTTTCTTCTCTTTTTATACTTTTACCTTTATACAAGTTATATAATGTTGAGGGGAAAGTAAATTGTAAAATTCGTATTCATTTTTTTTTACACAAAGGAAAGGACTTAAAATACATTTTGTTCTGTTTGTAAAATCGACGACTGATGCATTTCTTTTTATAAAAATCTGTCTATTACATGACACTGAAAACAACTAAAGACCTATGAAATCTTTCAACATTGTAGCGACCACTCTATCCGATTGAGTAATCTTCTGAAGTGATATGAAAAAAGAATTGTAATACATTTTTTTTTCATCCCTGGTCGAACAGATCTATTTGCCTTGATATATGTAGAGCGAAGTGAAAATATAGTTTTTATACAAATAAAAATTATTTTAAATTATATATTTGAAGAAACATTAATATTATTCATTTGTGAAAACTATAAACAAGCCATTACCGACGTACACTTGCTGGTATTCGTTCTATCACACGCCTCGACTAGTATTGGGATCACTCGAGTAAATTGATCACTGGAGTGAATTTTGACGAGTAAATTTTTAAAATAATCGACGTCACTCGATTACTGACACAAGTACGCGAGTTATAATATAGTAAAAAATCTACCACTTATATTATAGTTGGTATTAATTTTTACTAACAATCACTCTAAAACGTCGCTCGAAAGTATCACTCAGAATCATAACTCATAAGCGTCACTCGGAATCGTCACTTGGAAACGTCAGATGAAATCACCACTCGATTATTGAAATCCCTTGATTATTAAAATAATCCGATTTTTCCCAACACTAGCCCCGTCGACGGTGGCGGGTTCTTTATAGTTTCTGGGAAAAAAATAATTACTTTAGGGAGAGTTTTTATGTCGATTTAAATTCATTTAAATATAAAAATTCAACTTTAAAAAAAAGTTATCCAAAATTATCTTATTAAATAAAAATACGCGCACAAAGGAAAGCGAACGGATCAAAGGACCCGGCAAGCATTGTGCCACTTACTATAGACAAGCAGCCGAGATGCGGAAAGCTCGATTTGTCTTCGATCTAGGTCAGCTTCTTTGTATGCCATATTTATGTTAGAAGTTTTTTAAAAATATTTTTGTTTATATACCTATTTTCCAGACTTAATAAATATTATTGTTTTTGTAGTAATTAATTTGTTTTCTTTATAAAATCATTGAAGCATCATAAATTAATATTGCATAACTTATTAGACACTATGAAGTTGTAAGGGGTATGGGCGCCTATGGAGGAGGGAGGTACCCCCTGGATTCTGGGGACATTCCCCCTTCTCCCGACTGAAAATAATTCTATGGGCGCTCATGATTGGGGGCCTCGGATTGTGTAATTGGCCTAAGGCTCCCTAAACCCAAAAATAGGCTTGCTTACAAAGGTATAGAACCGACCCTTTGTACAATATTGCCTTTTGCAACTTTTTAAATATCTTAATTTTTTTTTTATATCTTTTCAATCAGTCACTTAGAGCACCTCAAAACTTAAATATGGGAAATCCATTATATGTTCGGTTCATAGACGCTAATCATCAAGCTAATTACAGAAGGCCATAAGCAATGCTAACAATTGTTAATAATGTTTTATATTAACAATAAATGCTGGAGACGTAAAACTTATATTGAAGCCATTTTTTCTTGTGTGAAATAAGGGACGAGGGGATTGGATGAATATTAAAAATATCCTTAGTAGCAGAATTTTCGAGATGTAAGCTTTGCAGTGATATATGCGATCGAATTTGGGTTATGTGCCTTTCTGACGTAACACATTTTTTGTAAAATAATGATTTATTTGCCTTTTGGTGTATGCATTTTTTGGTAGTTGCATCCTTATTTCGTCTTTATTATTATGTCTAATTTACTATAATCTCTAAAAAGTACAATTTATTGTTTTGAATGCTCTTTTCACATCTCATATTTTCATATATTACTCAACGAAACAGTTGTTGTCATGCAAGTAGCAAAAATAAAAATAACCCTTTTGTGGCTTCCGCATATTTTATACTTTGATAAATGCCAGTTTTGCTAAATTTCCAGAAAATAAAATGTGTATTATTAAGATAAAGGTTAAGGAAACCATAAATACATACATAACATGAGGCATTATTGCTGGTTTTCTATACTACAGTGATATTATTTTTTTTTTATTTGAAACCATACTTAAAAATGATTCAAAAAAACTTTTATAGGGCGGTTTACATAAATACATTTTTCAACTGCAGATATTCTCCTGATGGGCTTATAAATAGTGCAACAAGGACTTTTTTTAACTAATACTTTTTGAGTTAGCGAAGCCCACTTAAAAGCCCTCCTCGACAGAACAATTTAAATAGGTAAAAATAGATGATGTTGGTGATTTTTTTTTCTTGTGTAATTTCCTCTTCGTTCGCTGCCAGGGCTATTCCCGAGCGGATCTACAGCTTAACGCGGGTTCCGATCCACGATCCTCAGTCATGCGACACCCCCTAAGGGCTACCAACCCTTGATTTCTTGCTATTGCATGACCCACCGATTAGGGAGTGTGTACCTTTTTTCGCACCCCACGAGATGTCCGATCTCATCCGGCCTGGTTACCGGCGTGAATGGGGTGGGTTGGAAGATGATACATTTTACACTCTTCCCTGTATTCTTAAACCTACTAAATTTCGGACATACTTTTTTATTATGAGTATGCCCAGTACCTCACCACTGAGGCACTGCCACGGTATGTTGGTAAATTGGTTGAGATTATTTGGTTGGTGGTTCATGTGACCGCCCTTTATGACTAGTCACTTTACTTTTGTCATTAGCAAACTAACTGCTTGTTAGGTTAAAGAGTATGTTTGTTGCCCGTACTAATTTGTTTGGAAAATGCATAAAAAATAATTTTTAACCACCTGAAAGTTTCTTATAATATAAGGTCATATTTTGTCAACACTATGTCAAAATACAAATCAGATTGCACTATCAGTGGAGAATTTACTATTGGTAGGGTGCAACCACCAGCAGACCGATTTCGATCTCTATCGTTCTCATCCGTACAGGGTACGTGTCTATACATGCCAAACGATAGTCTTCATACTAAAAATTACAATATTATCAACCTTCTAGAGTTGTATTGAAGACTGAGTTGGCGACAGGTTGGGGGCATATATTAGAAATATATTGGTTTTATACAATAATATGTGGATGAAACTCGACAAACTCTAAGATGAGTTTGGTAAATGCTACGGGCTCGTTTAGATCGAATATCATGCAACATTATACAGCGTGTCAAGAAACCATCTTAACATATGGGAAACTTTTTTATTTTAACTACGAAAAAAAATTATTCTTCATAAAAAGTTTTGCTTGTTGATAAAATAACATTCAAATCAAAAGTTTTGAGCCAGCACATACGGGGTGTTCAGAAAGTCAATAATATTAATACCGTAAATGGAAAACTATATTTAATAATTTTAATACACTAAGCTTCAACATGACCACCGTTTTTTTTTCATACAAACGGTTGTACGTCGTGAAAATTCCATTACTGCATTTCTAACCATCTGAGGGAAAATTTCTTGGACACATTCTCTGATAATTCTCTCTAAATGGTATATGTTCTCGAAAGGTCTGTGGGTATACACTTTTTGTTTTAAAAATCCCCATACGAAAAAATCCAGAGGTGTTAGATCAGGTGACCTTGGTGGCCAAGCAAATTCTGATCTTCTTCCAATCCATTTCTGTGGAAATGACCGGTTTAAGAATTCTGTCACTCTTGCAGAGCTGTAGCATGGAGCGCCGTCATGTTGGAACCAAAGTGTTTGTCTTATATTCATTGGTAGTCCATGAAAAAATTCAAATAATTCCGTGTCCAAAAAGTTCATACGGTATCTAATATTTTCTCGAAAAAAGTACGGCCCTACAATTTGGTTCCTAAAAACGCCGCACCAAACATTTGTCTTGAAAGAATACTGGTCACGACACTCATTTACAAAATGGGGATTCTCATCACTCCACCACCTACAGTTTTGAGAACACACTACTCCATTTGAGGTGAGCATCGCCTCATCTGAAAACAATATTTTTCTTGCGAATTGTGGGTCATCTTCTACCTCACCTTAAAACCAAGAGCAAAACAAAAATCGTGAATCAAAATCTCTAGGCTGCAGTTTGTGAAGATATTTTGGTTTGTATGGGTAAAAATTATTTTTCCTTAAAATAACTTGGACAGTGGACTTTGTAACAGGTCGTGGAACAGTTTGTGAAATATTTCTCAATGAGATTTTAGGATTTTCCACGACAGCTAGCAAAACATTCCATTGGGTATCTTCGTCCGGACGCCAAACCTGATGCTTGTCAGAAAATTTATTACTTACAGATCCGGAATTTTTAAATTTATTAAAAATATCTCCAACCGTTACATAATTTTATTTGGATATCTTGTATTAAAAATTTGAGCAGCCTCTCTGTACGTCTTGTAGTGGTCTCCAACAATTAACACTATTTCAACTTTTTCCTCGATTGTAAATTTAAGCACCATATTTAATTAAAAGGAAACTGTCCGTCTTGACAAATAAAATAATTAGTTGTCATGGTTTCATTTAGTTTTCCAAGGCGTGCTGGACCTACTAAACGAGAATGAATACCGCTTCTTAAAATCTTGTAAATGGGCGAAATTTCATATTTAAACGTGGCTTTTAGTGCTGATCAACTTTTTTTAATAACAATTTTCGATATTATCAAAAATAAAGGTACTTTACTTTAAAGTCAAATTCATATTTTTTGACTTACCTCGTATACGCCTGGGAGAATTTAATATCCGATAGTTGCATTTTAGGTTTTAGACCATGCAGAACTTTTTATGAAGAATCACTTTTTTCGTAAAGTCTAAAATAAAAAAGTTTCCCGTATGTTAAGATGGTTTCGGGAGACGCTGTATATGCATCTGCGCGCTGTGCTTTTTTTAAACCAAATGCAGTATTTGTTTTGATGTTCAGTTTCTCTTTCGCTTTGCCAAACAGAGTCAAATTTAGCAAGTAAAAAAATAATTCTTCTATTTTACAAGTCTACTTTGAAAGAATACATTCCATTACACTAAAGCAAAAAAGTATCTACTGTTAAGAACAACGAATAAGCTAAAAAGGGAATCATCAACCCGGCCGTCCGTGAATGAAACTTCCGTACAATAAAATAAAATATCTGTGCGACTATTAGTCTTTTCGCTATCTTGACACATCTTCTTGGATTCATCAAGTCCTCTTCGGCCCTCTTGAACCCTTCATGCTTCCAGCTATTTCTCAAACTAATTCTCGTTTTCCTTCGAGTAACCAAACCTTTTCACTGACGTAATATACCTTATTATTAACATAAGTATTTACTTTATCTCAACTTTGAATTAACACTTTCTTAAGGGCGTTATTATTAATAATACCTACGTGACGTGTCGGTTTATTTTTTTATTTGTCTGAAATACGTGACGAAAATATTTATACACTATAGAACGTGTATACATTTAACCATGGTTATATGTGCTTTCGATTAAAATGCTTGATTAAGCATTGTTCTCACACTATTTTATTAATGGCAACAATTACATGCAAAAAAATAATTCTGCAAATATAGCTGAATCAGTCAAGCGCGTTACAAGAAGAACTTTTTTTTAACTTAAAAAATTTAAAGGAACGGATATTTTTATGGAGACTTTTAAAATATTTTATCGACAATATATCCATGAGATTTTATGATTAATGCCATTTGTGGTTCGGAAACTGTTTAAAATCACAACAAAATATATGAATGTTTAGAAGTAATTTTGTATTTAAGACTGAGGTCTAGTGACGCATTCGCCATTTCGTCTTCTGATCAACATTTCCTTTTATACAAAAATCGGACAAATACTGACATTTGAAACATAATTACCTACAATTTAGAATTTATAACGTATTAAAAGCAGAAAAAGAAAAATGGACAACTTTCACCAACTCTCGTTTTTTGCTTTTATTAATTAATTAATCACAATTTCTTTAGTTTAAAACTGTAGGTAATTTCTATCCAAGGACGGCTATTTGGCCTCTTAAAGCGAAATGAATCAGGAAATATTAATCAAAAAATGAAATGGCGAATGCGTCACTAGACTAAACGCTTAAAAATAACTCGTCAAAAAGCTATGTATGTATTAAATGAGACTCCATAGTAAGTTTAATTTTTGCCTAATTTTTCAACTCTTTGGCTGTATTTTATTTTTAAACCCTTAATAAAAAAAGTATGAAAAATGACATATCATGTACCTAAATATAATTTAAGTTTTATTCATATCTTTTTGCATTGCCCTTCACGCACAAACTGTACACAAAGTCAAAATTTTTTCATTCATTAATAAAAAAATTTACCATAAATTATGCGGTTTTTACCAGTGACACATTGAACCTGTAACCATCCAGTTGGTAAATTAAATACTAGTGGTGGTATTCTGTGACAACCAAACGCTTATACAACTACATTTTTAAGTATTTATCTTTACTTTCTTTAAACCCAGACTGAAAAATAAAATGTCATTGTGTAAAGTCTTTACCTAAAAAAATCCAAAAATTAAAATTCAAAAAATAATTTTTCACTAACATGAAACGGGTAACGCCCTGCACTGTAAAACATTCCGTTCCAATGTTACAGCCTGTCAAAGTCAAAAAATGCCATATTTTAAACGTCAATTACTCAAAAACAATTGAATTTAGACATATGACATTTTATACAAAATATACGTGGAATTGTATAGGGAATTAGAAAATAATCCTATAGGTATAGGGTGTTCCATTTAAAAAAATGCAAGTTTAGTCCGCCACACTTTTTTGAGCCACCCTGTATAATGTAAAATATTTTTAAAATATGCCGCTTTTAAGTCGATACCTTATGTTGGTTTAGTATTTTTGATAAGCTCCTCGATAATGATTTAATCTTCTATCCCCGCCACGTTGGCGGACCCGGTATATCATCAAACATTTTTTCAGCGATTTGTTAAGCAAAATTCCAGCTACTTATTTTTGGTAATCTTTCTATTAGGTATAACACCCTAATAGACAATTAAGAAATTTAACCCTCCTCATCGGAACCAGACTTTAATGAATAATTAAGCTTTATTGAACATCTTGGCAACATAGCATTATTCAGTTAACAATACATACTTCCCAAACACCGTTGCCAGTACAATCTTGTAATTTTCCTTATAGTTTTAATAGTACAAAAATACTTTCTGTCTCATTTGTTGTGGTAATTTTTACAATGCAATATTAATTTATTATGCAATTTATAATAAAGATATTTTTTGAACTAATAATTTTTTGGGACTACCAAGAGATGGCGTTAAGGGCTATATACAACCCAAAAACGTTGATTTAGTATAAAAACTTTCGTTTAGTATGCTATGAACACCTACCCTGTAATGACGAGAACAACAGAGTTCGAAACCGGTCTGCAGGTGGTGCTACCAATAGTAAAGTTTGGTTTTAGGTGGTTTAAAATTTATTTTTCATGCATTTCTTCAAAAATTAGTTAATTTTACAACCAACACACCCTATATAAGGTGTACTTTTATAAAGAACTTGTGTACTAATTTCTTATGCAACTAATAGTGTAATATTTTTACAGTATACAGGGTGATTCCTAAGTTAATACTTATTTTTTAGCTGTGTATAGAAGGCCCTGAATTAAACAACATTTTCAAATACATTTTTTCAAAAAACTTAAAAATAGCCGAGTTACAGAAGTAAAAAATCTAAGTGCGGGCCTGGTAATCAAAACGTAGCCGTTTACTTTATATTATTTTTTTCCTTTTTTTGTATTGTTAGTCATGCATTTTACGGGTAGGTCGTCAGTTATTTATTTTAGCAATTCGCTGCGGTGTGTTTTTTTGAAGCAAGTTAATTTTAAATTGGCAACATGTGAATATGGTAAAATTTGAAAACAATGAACTAAAAAATATGGTGCTAATTTAGAGTGAGTGTCTTCAAAGTGCGGCGTTTGCTTAATGGTATTCAACGGGCAAGTTAGGCAGAACCGTATTTGATCCATAGTGTAATAAATGAATGTAGGGTAAAGTCGCCAAAATCGTACCGTTGCCTAAATCGTACCACTGCAAGTTTTCATATTAGACGATAAATTATACGACATCTATCGGATGTTGTTGTAGTGTCTAACTAGTGCCAGTTGCAGAGTATAATCGTTTTGCACCGGTTGTGTTTCGCCAAGCGGGAAAAGCAAGTTAAAAGAATTCGGCTATTTTCATGTTAATTTTGTTGATTTTTTGCAAGGCTATATCTCATCTGGAAGTAGTATTTATAATATATTTTTTTTAGTAGCATAATCTGGGAAGTTCTTGTAATTTTGCAAAAATTGAATTTAATTTTAGATCTATATTGGGGTTAGAATTGTATTATTTATTATTTTGATTGACAGTTTCCTAAATCGTACCACACACGCACATGAATAGTGTTCTAACGTGACACGTCTTAATAAGGACTACATGTGCGACTTTTGTTTGTAGGTACATTTAAAATTATTTTCAAAGGTGTGATAGATTTTTTTAATGTTTTTTTTGTAAAATACTTAATATAAACAATAATTTTGTGTCATTTGTTGTCTTTACAACAAACTGTACTCATTTTTATTTAATATACCCCAAAAGAACACTGTGGTACGATTTAGGAACCCACTAGTACGATTTAGAAAATCAGTTTCTTAAATCGTACCATTTGCTTTTGCTGTTTTTTATAAATTAAATAAAAAATAATATTTTAAAAATTGCAGTTAGGTGTCCAATAGACCGATCTATTATTTTAAACCAAAAAATATACATTTCATTTATCAGTTTATAAGAAAAAAAATTAAAACCAAAAAGTGGTACGATATAGGCAACCTTACCCTAAGTACCTTATATTTGAGTATGTTGAAAAAAGGTATTTGAAAATGTTGTTTATTTTAATACCTTCTATACACAGCTAAAAAAGAAGTATCAACTTAGGAATCACCCTGTATATTGTGGTAATAAATTTCCAACGATAATTCGTGTAATTATTTTTAACAGTGTTTAAACGTTTCATTTCACTTTCTATAAACGTCGAAATTTAAATAAATCTCCCAAAGAAAGATGGTCAGGTCTAATTAAGTCATTATAACAGGTCGGTAATTTCGACCCTGCTAACTAACCAACCACCGACCTACCTACAGGTGGTCGGGTTAACCTAATCTTCTCATCCTCTCGCTTCTTCTAGAAAGCGAGTGAGACATTTTTATGTCCCAGTCATTTATTCCAAAATAAAAAATTTTCAACTTTTATTATTTATCTATTGTATATTTATCATTATCGCTTGAATAATAAGCCCATCGCTTGATGGTGTTTAAAATCAATTAGTGCCATTTTAGGACGGACGGAAGCACTGCGGAATGGAAAACGCGCATCTATGACAAATGAAATGACATATGAAACATGGTTTTCCGTACAGTTTCCTTCCGCAATATTTCCGCCCGTCTTAAACAACACAACTATAAATTCCAAAATAGTCAGCTATACGATACCTTGTATCATGGAGAGCTAAAATTTGGCAGAGTACTGCAGGATATACAGTGGGTTAGCTTAGTTTCAAATTAGACCAAAAACATTGCGTTCCCTTGGCCCGAATCTTGGTCATGTTGATTAGATGCATGTTTAAAAAATTTTTAAATTTGGACTCCACAGATATCGGAGAGCATCAGAAACTTTTATTAAAAAAAATTATTTTCAATATTCTTTACAATAAAATTAATCTTTGTAATTACTTTTAAGGTTTTCAATGGCTTATAATTTTTTTTCGGTAAGAAAATAAGTTTCCCACACTCACATATGTAGATACCACCTTGCCATTGGTAAAAACACTCGAATAATAATGTATGTGTTTGCAAAATCTTATTTCTCAGCGGTAATGAAATTTAAAAAACAAAACTTATAAAATAATAATATATTAGGTATTGAACGGCAGTAGAGTTTTAAACTTGCATTGTCTTGTTTTGAATCACTACGTTTCAACTGGTAAGCATCTCCAATCGTCTTCAGGTGAATACTCGTGGTATTCGCTTAGTTCCATCCTCGGAGTGGGCATATGCACAATAAAAAAAGTATGCCCAAATTTTAGTAGGTTATAGAAAAACGCTTTACCCAACGATTTTTTCGGTAGGGACCAATCAAAGGTGCTAGTCTTATAATCCCGCCGTCGTTTTGTCATGACAGACTCATCAAGTCCACGGTGACTTTCGACGAGGAGCCGTCAATAAGGATTTATGATTTCTATTTCAATGCAATGCCATGGGAACTTGATCGTACTCCAATTTCCTTGCTGTTTACACTGACTTCGTATAGCCCTATACCATAATAATATTTTTTTTTAACAGTAATGATGCCAACATTTAAAAACCACATTTAAATTTCTAATAGTTTATAACACAAATATAGGTATGTATAGGTTTATTTTTATGTTATTACCGTTCTGTTTGTATGTATACACAAAGAATTAGATAATATACCAAAAAATACAAATAAACCAGGGTTATTAACTATTATAAGAAGGGTTTTAAGTACACCAAAACTATACGTTAAAACGCTTAAAATAAAAGCTTTGAAGATTACTTAGGTTTACCAATGTTTGTCGATGCTATAGCTTTGTTTTGAAAGTAAACATACTTGTATATAGATTATATCAATACATCACCGAATAAATCATGTGTACAAGTCGGGCAATCTATCCTTTGGAAGAAGTGAGTACATTATTTCAAAGTGAAATAAACTACTTAATGTTTTTTCAATCGTTTTTCCAGCAAACACCTAGCAATACAATTTTAGTAAAACAGTAATCATGTCACAACAAATTTTATAAGCGAAAGCTAAAATACATTCTTTCATGGCAGTATAAGGGTTACCGGAACTGGCCAATTATAAAATAATATAAGTCATTTTATTTCTACCCTGTGGGCCAACACCATCCCCACCAGGGCGTTTGCCTTGGTGCATGTCCTGGTCAGCAGCGACCAGCAGAACCAAATAAAATACTATTTTTGTGTATTTGTTATACCATATACATATATAATTATGTATTTATTGTAGAATAAGATGGCATAAGACAAAACATGTAATAAATAAAGATGTTTTTAAAGTAAAAGTAACTCTATTGCTGTTAAAGCGACATCTATAATATTTACAGTAACACAAGCTGGCTGAATGATACTTCTTTTAGTTTATACAGGATGGGGTTCTGTTTAAAAGGGCGTTTCTTAATTAGTCTGCATATATTTGCTTGCCACGGAAGTTTATATTGAAACACTATCTTATAATTAACTATAAAGTTCAATTAATAATGTGTGAAAATATAAACAAACATACAGGGTGTCCAATAAGTACGGAGAAAACACTTAAGAGCGTTAAATAAGCCTAGTGTTTTATCTAATTTTTTTATACCGTTTCTGTATACATTTTTAATCCAATCCTATGATTTTGATAAAAAAGTTGATAGTTTTTAAGAAACAAGTGAAAACTCCAGACAATGCATAAAATCTCAAAGTAAGAAGTTGCCAACTTTAAAAGGCCATAACTCAAAAACTAGTCATAGGATTGGATTACGGCCATGGACACTTTTAATCAGGACGTCAAGATCTAGAAAATACTAAAAATTCAGAAAAATTAGCCGAAAGCCATTTCCCAGAAGCTTTGTGCGGGTCCTTTCTAGTTTTTGTCTTTTCTATTTCCAAGGATAGTTTTAACTGGCTTCGTTGCTTTAATTGTAAATTATCTATCAAATATTTAAGGGAATTCTCTAACTTCAATCGCCCTTCATAATAAAATATTTAATTTAGCAAATATAAAATTCGACATTTACCCTTTAATTTAAGAGAAAGTTCGTCTTTAATTTGAAACAAAAATTGGACATTTTCTTAAGAAAATACTAATTGGTGTAATTTTAATACCAAACAATAGATACGAAATACATAAATATGATCACCCGCTGGTTCCATCTTTCTATGGATGCATACATGAAATAGATCTTCGTAATGGGCGTGACTGAACATAATTCAAGATTGGGCAGTGAGTCTTAAAAACAGTTATAAATCATGGTTTTAGAATAGCTGCGGTCATACAGATTATTTAATATACTGGGTGTTTTTATAGGGAAAGTGGAAAACAAAATTATTTTGGATGTTTAAATATCGAATGCCTTTCTTTTCTATGCATCGTAACATCTGTTAAACTCTTTGTTACTTATTTGTTCTGTGCTGGGCTTTCCATTACATGGTAAAATGAAACTACAGACAAAATAAATATTGATATAGCATAATGTGAATGTCATTAAAATAATATGAAGTGTTATTTTATAATAATCTTATTGTGGGAAACTTTTAATGACGAAACCAGTCCAAAGAAGGCAACTTTTCTTGTGTCATCACAGTGGCGGCTCGCGGTTTTAAAAAATGGTGAAGAGCTAGGTATAGTGCGGGTACTTAAACAAACAATGGTAACATTTTGCAAGCCAACAAAATCCCGCTAATTGATTTTTCAGCCCGTAAAATCTTCGCACTGGCTGATACCTGAAACCGGATTCTCGATTGGCTGGAAATAATTATAATTGCCGCTGAATATGAAATAGGTTTTTACAAAATTGTTTGTGTGGATTCTGAGAAAATCATGTTTAAAATAGCGTTTAGAGGAATTTTGTTGGTTTGCAAAATGTTACCATTGACTAAAAACTCGCGTAACAAAAAGTCTCTCTTATCCTTATCTGTCGAACGACTGAATGGAGTTTCCAACAAATTATAAACTATGTCATTAATTGGGTTCATTTTTAAAACACACAACTAAGTAGGTACGTACACTACTGAATTAACTGAAAAATAAAAACAAAACTTTTTAATCAAACAGTAAATCACGTAAAAACGATAACTATAACCGTAAGTTTCGCGAAGCCACAATATAAATACCTTAAGGTTAGGCGAACCAATGCTAAAACAATGGTGCATACGACTGATCTATTAATTGCCCTTTATCATAATGCAAATTGTGACTGAAGTTACGTAACCGTAGCAACGGTGAATATCAAAGCCATGTTGGGCGTTGGGTCTTCACTTGCTTTGAGCTAACGGACACGGTCCGCTGGGGCGCGCAGAAAAATGCACGAGTGTTTATAATTATTGTCCATCGGAGTTAACCGTGGCCCTATTATGCATAGCTACATTCGGATTAAATTAATATTATTAATTCGAACATAATTATTTTTTAAAGGCTAAAATGGTAGCTGTATTGGTATATTAATATATATTATTGTCAAAAACTTTCCTCCTGGTTTTATTTTTTTTTTTTGGTGAAGAGGCCCTTCACCTACTTCACCTGACGAGCCGCCACTGTGTCATCAATGACAATAAAAGATTAATTT
The DNA here is from genome assembly GCA_935413205.1 of Polydrusus cervinus. Taxonomy (NCBI): domain Eukaryota; kingdom Metazoa; phylum Arthropoda; class Insecta; order Coleoptera; family Curculionidae; genus Polydrusus; species Polydrusus cervinus. The sequence continues at coordinate 11,529,664 of OW284520.1, read as the reverse complement.
TTTCTTCAAGTGCTCCGGTTAGCTGAATTTTTTAATTAGACAACTTTAATTGTTTGGTTATTTATTTATTATTTAAAAATAAAATCGTTTTGCAATCTTACAAACTACAAAGTTCTTAGTTTACTGGCTCTCGAGCACTCTCGCTTGGAGTAGTATTTTCGATTTACAGTTTTGCTTGCTCTGAATCAGGTAGCGAACACTCTTTTTCAATCTGAAAAGTGTTTACAGAATAATGACCACACTTTTTCTTTCAAACCAGCAACGGCGTTCTTTTCTAGTTTCGTGTTTTGTTGTTTAAATATTTTTTTATATAAAGTAATATTTTTGTACAGTTTAAAGAAGAACATTTTAAAAAAAATAAGTTTCAAGGTTCAAGCCTAATTCGAAAGAACGGCAAGAAATGACAAAGTGTAAGAAATAATTAAAAACAAATTATACGGTATTAAAATAATTATTATACTAATAAATAACTAATTTCCTTTTCCATGATGAGCATCTTTGTTTATATGACCTAATTTTTACAGAGTTTGTGGTGTAAAAACTGCACATACATACTTATAATGTATACTTTGTTTGTTGTTTTCATGGAAAAGTGCACGTTTGCGTTTAAAAATAAACCATTTTTAAACGTATTTTATTTTATACAAAATCATATAATTAAGTCTTACCTTTTTTCCTCTTGGACTACAAAAACCAACTTTGACATTGCTTTGATCTCAGATAATTTGCTATGACCTTTGGTAAACTATTACTTTATTGACCTTTCGAAAAAGATTACAAAAAAGTAATTGTTTTAAACTCCGCCTGGGTCTGTTTTTATTAATTGCAATCGAAGGAATTTTACGTTTTTAAACCATTTATCAGCCTCTCAAGGTCCATGAAGCGCGTACAGCACAAAATACGTATATATTAATAATTAAGATGATGAAGGCGATATCTGCGATTTATTGACAGCGCCAACGATGTTTTACAACATTGTTGTCTATGCACTTTAGCAATTTTTTTTTAAAGTAATTTTATTAAATGCCAAGAATGTGTGGGTAAAAAGAATGCTATAATAAAACGCCTGCCTTCTAGAGATTGAGTCATGTTTTTGTTATTGTGTAGGTATTACATAATAGAAGAAGAAAACACCCAAAGCGTGGCTTAATATTGATGCTGAAAGCTATTAAAAAAATATCCACCCAAGTACAGACAGGATATTGTAGTTATAATAACATTAATATATTATACAAAAATATCTAAGGGGATTTAAAGAATAATTTCTATAAAGATGTTGCTTGTTCCAATGTTTACCTCTTCGTTCGGTGCCCGGCCATTTCCGAGGGGACCTACAGCTTAACGTGAGTTCCGAACCACGATCTTCAGTCATGCGACACCCCCACCCCCCCAAAGGCTAACTCCCGATTGAGGAGTAAGTACCTTCTTCCGCACCCCATAAGATATCCGAACTCATTCGGCCAGGTTACCGGCGTGAATGGGGTGGGTTGGGAGATAATAAATCTTACACTCTTCCCTGCATTCTTAAACCTACTAAATTTCGGTCTCCGTGCACCAGATTAATCTCGATATTTTCACTCATTTTCAGCAATAGATTTATGCATTGTTTTGCCACAGTTAATAAGCACTGCGTAACTGCATTGATGGGTTTTATGGCACGCAAAATAATTTATTCCCGGAGTGTCCGCTTCTTGATCACCACACTACGCCATCTTTTCTTGGTGTGTCTTCTACACAACTCAGTTAGGAAGTTATGAATAAAGTAGATTTCCAATAAATACAGATGCGTAACGGGGAGTTATTGATTAATAATTAATACATGTTATTAAATACTATACAACTGCATTAATAATAAATAAATTTAACTTTATTAGAAATACCTTAAAAATAAATAGTTATAATAAATAAATAAATATTTTTAGATTTAGTACAGACCATAAATATTACTCTTCATTCTAATTATCAAAATTCTTAAGACATATTGCTTTATTATAAAGTAACTGTAATTATACCAAATACATTGCTAAGTAATAAATTGTTGATTTCTGTAAAATAAACATTGTTGAGCCGTAAATTTTTTATAAACAAATCATAGTTAGAAACAGACAGTTATATGTATCATAAATAAATAGAATTGAAATTTACGGTAATGATAAACTCGGCATTTCTATCAGTGTAGGTTGAAAAAAATTACAAAAGGCAGTATTTTATAAAAGATATGTTTTTTTACCATGTGTAGGACAAAATCAAAGAAATGGATTTGTGGTAAAAAACGATTTTTACAAACATTTAATATTTTTAAACAATCCTGGGCCACGTTGAGCTATCCAAAAGAAAAAATGTCTGCAATTATATACGAAAATATATCATTTGGTGACAGTTCTTGAGTGGTGAAAGTAAATAGTTACAATTTGATACATCAAACTTCTTATAAAAAAACTTTTGTGATATTTATTATAACATTCTTTATCACTAGAATGTATTTTTTCCACTTAAATTAACGTTACTTACTTAATCAATATGAAAAAGTCCCGATCGAATATTTAAAAAAATGTAATAAAAAGAAAAATCCATCGAATTATTACTTAGTAATGGTCATTGACAATGCTTTAGTCCTACTTTTGATAAAATGAAAATTGTAATACGTTTGCTACACACGACCTAGGCGAAATAAACTTGAGCTAACTTTACTGGCTAGAAGTGGATCGATTATCCGCAGGCAGTTGGGGCTAAACAACAGCTAATTTCAAAATTGTAACTGTCCACAGTCCCCGCTTAAACAACCCCAGAAGCACCCGAATTCCAAATTAAATGCCAACTTTGGGACATATTTAGTGGACATTGTGCGAGTTGTGAATTCCTTTTTGATAGAGAAGGGTCTTAACAGGAAAGAAAATTTCGTTAATTAGCCTCCTCTGCCGGAAGCCAAACTTTAAAATTGGGAAAATTCTGGAGTCTAGAAGAATTTTCAATACCGAGTTTGGCTTCAACCCTCGTCAACAAAATTTAAGGTCAATATTTTTGGCAATCTTTTAATTTACTTATAAAGTAATTTGGCTTTGATTGAAAATGGAATAACAGTTCAATGTGGACATGTTTTTAAAATCATTGCTTTTAAAAATTGTAGAAGTTACTTTTAACAGAAAAAGACGTTCTTGCATGTTATTGAGGCAGTGAAGGGCGTTATTTGGAGGTCACTTGGAAAGGAATCGGAAAATAAACTTATATTCAGCTCCTTGATTGCCTTTGATTTATTTAGGCACGCGTGGTAATGCACATTTGATATAATTAGTTTAAAAACGCAACCAATTCAAATGTTTCAATATTTATACGCAATAATTATTCCCAAAATTTAATCAAATTTTCAATTAAGAAAATTTTATTTCTTTTCTAAAAGCACGAAATTTAAGCTGATTATACCGATCGTTATAAATTATAATTAAAAATAATTAATTATTAATTTAAGTCCCTTGGGTTTACTTCTTTACTTGGGAGTTGGTATTGACTTTTTCTGCATGAAGTTGAAAAAATGTTATTTTAGGTAATATCGTAAGCCACTTGAACAAAGAAAATTGTGCGGCTAATTTATTACAGGCACTAAGTCATTTTGTCAAAGGGTATTTATATACAGTATGACACAAAAAAGGGCTGCAATTTTTTTCGTAGTACCTGAAGTAAATATTTAAAAATTTTAAGAGTTAATTAGTGTATACATTTCCATTTTCAACCAAACCTTCAAAACCACCTCCAGAAGTGAGGTAAACTTTTCAACAGACATCTGCCATTTTTTATTCGATGCTAAAATTATATAGATATTTTTTTTTATTAACATCACAAAATAATTTATTTTAAAAATGGCCACCAATTTTTATCTACTTTATATAATTTACGCTGTTGGCTTTCCTGATACTACATTAAAAGTTGCTGTATGCTGTATAGTATCACCAATTCTGGATACTTATCTCCTGTACAAAATGTCAAAAGGTTTGTTTGTTTTCTAACCGATCCAAATAGCAATTAATCTTTGTAGCAACGTTTTCGAGTCCATTGCGCAGCCTAATGGCAAAGTCAGGCGGATAGCGTGATGACGGAATATTTGAAATTTATATAGGTAAAAATTAGTTTAATTCTTAGTACATGTAAAATATGATTGATATAGCGATTAATTAATAAAATTTTTAATATTACCGTATTCTATTTATATTTTTAAATCAAACACTATTCTTTTTTTTTTACGTTTCAAAAAATTCAAAAATGTGGTTACCGGTGTTGACAGTCTACGATTTTGTAATTTCGACTTTTTGTCATGAGCGTCATACTAAAAAGAAATCATAGGGCTTATTGTTGTTTTTAGTGCATTATTACCAGAAATGCATGGCATGTATTTAAAAGTGATCGTTTGAAGACTTAACGTTTTCTTTTCTTGTAAACATTAATATTTGTTTTTGTACTACATTTCATCCCAGTCTGTGCGCACATAAACTGTTCTACAATTTAAAAAATGACGGTTAGGTTTTTACTTTCAAAATATTTAATATTTTGTGTCAGCCGCATGCATAACAAAACTTACTGATTAATAACCTGCCCCTCCATTTTAATTATGCCCACAAGGCCACAAATTAACAAACTGGCAAACTCTTCTTGTAAGAAAACTTAATACCTCGACTATGACTCAACACCGTGACGAAAAAAAATAATTAAATCCATTAATACCTATATTTTAAATGTCCCGCCATCACGCTATCTGCCTGACATGCGCAGTATGCCTGCCATTAGGCTGGGATATAGACGCGAGTCTCTCCGTGACTGCTGTGAAATTATACGAGGTGGTTAAGAAAATAAAATAAAAAGGTAAATCGTTGGGACCCCACTGGGGCACGATATCTCGATCCAGAGGTACTATATTGTATTAAAACACCATACTCAGTGTAACGTTCCCGCATACTATGTACTTACTGCTCAGCCGGGTACATTTCGTATTTGATTTGTTGTCAATTTTCTAATAGTATTGTGACAACTTTAAATTTCTTAAAAACAAATAAATACAATTCTGTCTAAATTGCAAACCAAAACTGACATATGGTAATGTGAAAAAAACTGACGTATGGTAATGAGAAAAAAGAGGTAATTGTGTAAAACAAAAACTGGCATAAACGAGGTGTTTTTAAATTTTTCATAAATCCAATTTGAAACTCATGAATTTAGGTGAAATTTATTCAGAACGGGAAAATATTAAAATTTCTCTCACTAAATGTATCATAACGTAAAAATAAAGCAGAAAGTGAGCTAATGAGATTAGAAATTTCGATGTATTCAGGATAGATACAATGTGTTTTACAGTGACGTCTTTTTTTATTCAGTCATTGCATTTATTTTTCATTTCACTTATTCACTTTGTTTATTAATCGGTGGTTGTTTTATAAAAGCATACAAAATTTGGATAACGCTAAAACGTGTCAATTTAAATTTTAGTCTACTTAAATGTTACATCAATTAATATGGATGATTTTTGTTGTTAGTAAGAGTTTTTGCTCATGACCAATATTTTTCTTTAAACCTTAGAAATATAAATCACAGAAAGTTTGAGAAAAAAATTAAATTTTGACTAAGTACCACCTTTATACCATAACATTTTTTTTATAGCGAAATTAGCACCTGTACGTTCATGATAGAGGCCTATAACACTTGCTACCTGCAAACAATGCCCGATTGTCTTTGTAACCATTCCATCATGTATAGTTTTATAACTCTGATTTTGAAACAATGGTCCTTAAACTTTACCCTTAAAAATAGCTCCGCGTGTCCTGAATTACTCCTGATTCAGTGACTGTTATTTTTGATAAAAATAATTAAATTTTTTTTTAATATAAATTAACTTACTTTTGGATTTGTTCCGGTAAATAATCATTCATATTACGGGGTTTGTTAAAACTTTAGTGAAAGTGGCCAAGTACAACGATTCGTGCATATTGCCCTTGCCCTTAAAGCAGTATGGATCAATACCAGAGGCGATAGAGCCTGTACTGTTTGTACAACGTTCATGTTTGCCCTGTTGCCGATAGCGCCATTATTATTGGACACGTCACCTCACATATACTACTATCACTAATACGACCAGATTAACATGTACAATTGAATATACTTACTACATAATACACGGTAATATCCTACAAGGACCTACTGTGTGTCCACGATTGACTTCCGAAGAGGGAAAACTTTTTTATTTGTGGGTTTAACAAAAAAAGTTATTATTTTGAAAAACTCCTGCTTGTGCTCCAAACTACCCAAAAGCACATTTTTCAAATTTATATACCGGGTGTTCAGAATTTAGAAAAACATAAAAAAATCTAAGAGCTTTTACTCTTATGGGTAAAGTTAAGATAAAAAGTAATTAGTAGAGTACACTAATAGCGTCTTCAGTTTACGCGGCTTTCAGGCATCAATTAAATTCAGTTTTTATTTTATTTTAGCAAATTCTATATTGTAAAAGAACCTTGTGAAACTGGATTGTAATTTCTATTTTTTTTTAAGTGTAGCCAAACTTTTGAGTGCCAGTGTAAGTTTACTTTTTTATACAAAAGTTTCTAATACTTTATAAATCAAGGCAACATAATGTAAATTCGTCTAAAACAAAATAAACAATCGTAGTAGAACCTCAGACCACAGTTCTTCAGATTATGCATTTTTCTCTTTTGGAAAATTAAATTTAAAAAAATTAAAGTCATACATAAATGATACGTGTTTCTGTGGTAATTTTTCCTGGAAATTAAAGCATTATACTACCAACGAAGATCATGGTAATTTTACATTTTATTACTGTGCAAAAATTTAAAATGTTTCGTATAAAATAATTTTACTTTTCATCTAGAAAGTGCAGCCGTTAAAACATTTTATTTAGGAAGTGAACTTTAATTTCGAATAAACAAAAGTTTGGTCGCCATTGGCAAGAAATAAGTGTCACTAAACTTCTTATAAAACGTGATCTATAAACTTTACCCGTTCTGAAATTAACATCAATAAATTATAAGAAATCCAATAAAAATACAGCACTTTGATAAAATCAAATTAATATTTACGATTTAATTAAGCATTGAAAACGAAAAACATAAAAATTTAAAAACATATACGGTGTTTTGTTATAAGTTTGGGTAAAATAACCTCTAGAGCTTTGGAACCAATTAACAAATAAATAACATCTTAGGACAAAAAAAACAATGTTTGTGTGTTCAGAGGTGAGTTACTGGCATTCGACCGTGGCGACCCGGGTTCGATTCCCGGAGTGGGCATACGTACAATAAAAAAAGTATTTCCGAAATTTAATGGATTTAAGAATGCAGGGAAGAGTGTAAAAGGTATGATCTCCCAACCCACTCCATTCACGCCGGTAACCAGGCCAGATGAGATCGGACATCTCGTAGGGTGCGGAAGAAGATACACACTCCCCAATCAGTAGGTCCTGCAAGGGCAAGAAACCAAGGAGTGATAGCCCTGGGGGGTGCCGCATGACCGACGACCGTGGTTCGGAACCCACGTTAAACTGTAGGTCCCCTCGGCAATGGCCCTGGCAGCGAACGAAAAGGAAAAAAGCCTAATTCGAAAGAATGGCAAGAAATGTTCGTTGAAGGGCTCTTTTTCATGAATTTTCCTTGATTTCATATTCAGAAAAAATTACTTACATAATAAGCTCCAGAATAAAAACATTTTGAGTGAATGGTTTGACTCTTGCTTGATTTTTACTACCTATACATATGCCAAATTTTAGATTCCCAGTTTCTAATAAAAAGGGTTCCGTAAGTGTTCCTTTTATTTCTAATCTTGTGTAGAACTATTGTTTAAAATAATATTTTTTCAATATTCATTCTCTGAAAGAGCTATTGTTTCATAATCAGAATGTTCAAATTTTGAGGATAATTAAACGTCAGGAGTCAAGATCCTGAAAGATAAATAACGAGTTATAAACACCTTTCACAGTTATTCTATCAACCCGTCCATTCAGCAAGTTATACCGAAGTAGATATAATAAAGATATGTCAATAAAATAATGAAAAGACAATAAAATAACGAGATGTCTGTAAATTTTAGTAGCTACAAGGCAACTGTCGTGTTAAAAGTCAATCTTACGTCCTCAGAAAGAAATTGTTGTGCTGCATTTGACAGAAATAAAAACTTATAAGGGCAGGAGTTGCAGGAGAGGGACTGTTTATTTAAAAGCACTATTTTTTACCATCACACTGTCGACATCATTTAATGTACAGGACATGAATGCAAGTACCACTAGAATTTCTCAAAGATAAATACAGTAGATTCCCGATTATCCGAAATAATGTGCACCCGACCGAACAGACCGATTTCGGATAATCGAAATTTCGGATAATGCCGAGATTGAAATTGAATTATTGAATTTATTAACTATGGGATAAGTAACTATGTATATCTATGTACTTTTATAGATGTACATATATAATAAATTCTAATACTTATATATGTACATTAGAATGTATTCATTTTCATAAAGTTAAGAAAGAGGTAATTGGTACCAACTTGTTTTAATTTTAAAGTCTGTCAATTTGATTAATTTCTTAGAAATTTCGAATAATGCGGAGGCATAGCTGGAATCATTTCGGATAATCGGGTTCATGGGTCGTTTCGGATAATGCGGAGTTCGCATAATCGGGTTTCGGATAATCGAAAGTATGTAGAAATATAGTTTGATATAGCTGGAGCGAGAAGAACCTTAGGGTCTTTGACGTGGTGATAATTTAGGAAAGTCATCGAAGAAGAACAGGTGTCAAAACCATTTGGGAACAAGCCTGTGCAATGGAAGAAAATAAATAAGTGCCCGGCATGGGATAGTGTCGTTGGGGTAGTTGTTTTGAATGTTCTGCGTGTAAACTAACTAAATGGCTGTGCTAAAGTGTCTACTGGTGTAAGTACTCGCACAGGAAATAAGTGATATGAAAACACATTGCAGAAAAATATTTTTTAAAGTCGCTTTGCTATACCAAACGAAAAATTCACCATTTGTGTTTAGGACTTCATGGCCGCCGGTTATGTTTTGACAGCGACGGCCGGTGTAGACCAGGTCATTAGCGACAAATGTAGACTGATTTTAGGGGTCCTTATTCAACTTTTTAGATATTCAATTTTTTTTTTAAATATAGGACAGGCAAGGAATCACCCTTTTAAATATTCCATTACATCCTGTATAATAAGTCTACCATAGTATGCTCGCAATAGTTCTCGAGACATGTAGGCGGCCGCAACTCCTAAAACAAGATAAATTGTGAAAGAAAAACAGAAAAAGTTTAAAAAAGGCAACAGGGCAAATTTAAAGACCGAGCTTCAAAACTTGCCAACAATCCACATGCGGTATATGAGGAGTGAAACAAGTTTAACCCTCCGGTAGAAGAAATCTGAAGACTTTTAAGCAAATAAAATAAGCACATTCGGACATTTAGATATTGACCAATAGTTTTGCTTTCCTTTAAACTCTTCTTCGAGACTTCGAGTGTTTATTTAAGAGCAGGCGCATCGCAAATAAAGGGTGACCAAAAATTAAATGCAATTCAACTTCGAGGGTTTCCTATTTACTTTTAAAACAAATATGAGAATTAAAGTCACGTCTATGCAGGAAAGATTGCGTAAACAAAACAAAAGCTATTATCGAATGAAATTTTATTGGAGACTGTACACTATCAGTCGGAATGACTGTCCTGAATGATATTGTCACGTAGGGCTTTGATTGGGGGGTCAGAGGGGTAAATGAGGGTAGACAGGTTTTTCAATATAAAATACTACAAGTATTATTGTTCTACAATAAAGGGCTTACACGAGTACAGTAGTGTAGTCTACACTACTGAGTACCTACCTACTTAAGTACATTTTAGACCGTAGAGGGCTGCCTTCGCGGGTGGATGGTGTGTGGCGGGTGACGAACCAGGTAATCAAGAGATGTGTCGGTACGACTGGTACCTTCACTGTCTGTCCTAGCGCCGGCTATGCTATGACTGGCAGGTCTGGGCCGAATTTGATTACGGCGTCCATTTTACTACACACCCATAGTTTTTTTATAGTCAGTTCAAACATGTCACAAGAAGAAATCGCAGCAAAAATTGATATTATATTACATGAGCAGAGAAGAAGGAATGGAAAAACAATTTGGATGAAAGAGTGGTTAAAAAGACGTTGAACGTTGACGAAGAATTCAGATAATTTAGTAATTTAAAAAACTCTCTTAGAATGAATGATACTTATTGTTTCGAGTATCTATTAAATTGTGCTTTTGTTTGATATTTTAACCGATTTAAGTTCCTTTCTAAATAGACTTCTCATATGTATGTATCTTATATTCCACAAATTCTATATTAGCTTCAACATCTACTGTTTTATACATTAAAAGTAATTCTTCATAAGCCTCCGTTCGCAAAAGCTCTGATGGCTGCTAAAGTATTTTATTTTCCACAAACATGTTTGCCGTACAAATCAATAAAATCTTTAATATTTTAACCTTTTTAAGTGCTTTCAGCCATTTTCAACAACACAATTTTCGTCTGAAGTAAAAGTAGGCCTGCAGGCCAATGCCGGCCGGCCGGCAAACAACTACACACGTTCAATTTTAACAACCGTCGCCCGGCCCTGGCCCGTCGTTTAACTGTGTGTGTGTGTAGCCGCCGGCCATTATCTCTCCGGTAAATTTCGACCGGCTGACTAAACGAGAGTAGACTACTTTAGGCATGGAAAGTAATTATACGTAATAGCTATTTTACTTGTTCATCTGAGAAATGTACCGTTGTCTTGTCGTCACTTTAAGCAAATAAAATAAGCACACACGGACATTTGGATATTTACTGAGAGTTCGATCATACCTTGCTCTTCTTTAAATTCTTAAGTGTCTATTTATTTAAGAGGCAGAGCCGTATTAAAAATAGAGGGCGACCAGAACAGCATAACTAAAATTCTAAATAACTGGTGTAATACACAATAATTTCTCACGGAACATTATCATCTCTTATTTTTACATTCTTCAAAAAAAAAAAAAGGTGTGTGTAGTGACGACACGCATCAGTAAAATAATAAAAGTGCCATGGATTTAAAACTTTTACTACCGTACCTCACGGTCCTTATTATTTTCTGTGTCAAGTGCAAGTTTGCTTAAAACAAAAGGACAAAAAAAAGATTTACAAAATACAGATAATTATATTTATGGTAAGATACAGAAGGCCTGCAGGCCACCTTGTAAATCCAAATATTGCTATTGCCCTAAAAATTTAAAAAGAGAAGAATAGATAACATTCTAAACAACTTGCAGCTGCAAGACAAACTGTAGATTTTCTGTAATGTTCCCGTTAGATGGTATGAGAGCTAGAACGATATTTTAATTTAAATTCAGAACAGAAAATTATTTTATTAAAATAAATTAAAAAGACAGAACAAAATTATATTTCAAATACATTAAAAATCATCTATGATCATCAGGATTTTCTAATTTTAAAACTTTATTTTATCAATGTTTTCATAATTTAAACAATCCTTGCTTTTCCGTTTCGTTACGTTATGACCCCGGGGAGTGTTTCCAAAATTTATTTTATAAATTTCGGGGTTTGCTAAGGGTAGCAAAAAATATAAGATCCCATGTTTTTTGTTATCTCGAACTTTAGTTTAGTTCCAATATTCTTTAAAAACAGAACGCTATATATGTAAAAAGATACAAATTTATTATGAGAAACAAAAATTTTGCAATCGGTCGACTTTTTTTAGGTTAAAAATATTATATGTAAATACTGTGAAAGGGGTTAACATTTAAATCTAAATGAGTCATTCGTATAATTAACCGACATTTTTAATTTTCTAGACGTTTTTCTTAAAAACAAAGTTTATGAAACAAAGGGTAAAAGTGGTTCAATATACAGGGTGTTGATGAAAAACTTAATATATTTAACTCGTTGGATGTCCTAGGGAAACGCTCCATACTTTTTCTAAATCAACCGTCTAAAAAATTTAGTAAGGATCATTAAAATTAGTGTACATGCGCCGTCAGTGACTAGCTCTAGGAAGGATATAGCGCCCGCTGACGGCAAAATACTGTTTTTTCTACTACCACATGGAAATTTCCTTTAAACTAAACTGATTGGAAAGGTGGGCTATTCCGGTTAACTGAACGGATATGGTTTCATATCCATCCTAGTTAGGATATGAAACTGACCAATCACAGAGGTCAATTATAAAGAAACAATATTTCGACACTTGAGAGAAGTGAGGTTAAGAATATACTTTAAAAACATGAAAATCAGACAGACGAAATTTGTTCTTTTTTAATTTGAATCAACACATTTATCTCTATGCACACACAATTTTTTCCTAAAAAGTGCGCGAAAGTTGAAGGTGTGCCAAAATATATTTCTAGAACTATTGTTATCTTCTGACCGAACTAAAGATTTGAGCATACACTTTCTTATTTTAAAAATATCAAGTTTTCCACTAACTTCTAGACAAGTACTACAAGATTTAATGAATAAAATGTACATATACCTACAAAATTAACGTTTTTTACTAACCTTGATTGGATTTTTGACATGCAAATATTTGTCGACTGCGATATTTCCTGATATATTTTGAACGGGGATTCAACCCCAATCGACCTTAAAACTTTTATTGTAAGCAACAGATATAGAAAAATATCTGGTAAATCTTCCTTAAATAGTGAAAAATAAAGTTGAGTACATAAAGCCAGATTAAAAAGACTTAATTATTATAACATATTTAGAAAAAAATAATTCCAACTAATGGTTTTAAGGTTAGGTATGTTTTTCGTTTTGTTTCGCACAGACAACAAAAGAGTTTATTACGCAAACAGGCAAAGGTCATGGTTTAGAAAAATAAATTCATTTTTATTAATAAATATATCGATCTTTGTCTGTTACTCTGCAAAAGGCCGAATGTGAGAAAGATAGATAAATTCAAAGTGATTTTGTGTAAATATAAGAAATTACCCAAATCGACAAATATGTTACAGTGTAATTTGGATTTGCCATCGAAATGAATTTTTCTTCAATTGTTTTTTATCATCTTTCTCACACGTTCACGGCCAACTTAAAAGACAAGTTATGATGCCTTTTTTAAATTTTCAGTATAAAGTTTGGAAGTTGAGTCGTAGAAAAAATAGACTGTACAACTCGAGTGGATTGTCCATATTGTGCTCGAAAGTTTGAGCACTCCGCCAATGGCGACACAAAGGTAACATCACAAGTCAAAAATGTTAAGCTTTTTTTCTGGGTCATGCCTTCAAAAACAAATGCATTGCAAGTTTTTCATGTGGTGCAAACTTTTCCGCATACACTGTAGTTTTTATTAAAATAGATCACCGGTAGTCAAAAGGAAAGACGATATACCTTGAGACTTAGTTTATCATAGAAGCTCAATAAAAAACATCACTCGTTATTCAGTGGAACCGTTCCAGTTCGTCCCTGTTCCCTGGTACAGAACCGTGCGTTGCCCTAATAGTTATTACAGCTGATTACCTTTTTTATACAATAAATAATTTATAAGGCTTTATAATATACTTTACTAGACATCTTTACTTAAACAAAACATCAAATAAAACCAGTTCCAACGTATTGTTAAATTATTCTGGTTATTTTTTTTGACTAATATTCAAATCGCGTGTTGACACTGGCATTATTGACACATTATTGCTATTACCAACAGAGTTGAACTTTTTCATTTTACCGGTCATCATTACCGTTTTGTTACGGAACTATTAAAAATGTTTAAGTTTACTTGCTTGTAAGTATACATATATATAGGTATACTACACTGCAAAAAGAGATAAATAATTTTATACAACCAGGCATTTAGAATTTTAAAGTAGGGTTAGGAACAGAAAGCCCTATTTTCCTTCTTACAAATGTACATGTAGGGTTAGGAACAGAAAGCCCTATCTTTCTTCTTACAAATGTACATGTAGGGTTAGGAACAGAAAGCCCTATTTTCCTTCTTACAAATGTACATGTAGGGTTAGGAACAGAAAGTCCTATCTTTCTTCTTACAAATGTACATGTAGGGTTAGGAACAGAAAGCCCTATTTTCCTTCTTACAAATGTACATGTAGGGTTAGGAACAGAAAGCCCTATCTTTCTTCTTACAAATGTACATGTAGGGTTAGGAACAGAAAGCCCTATTTTCCTTCTTACAAATGTACATGTAGGGTTAGGAACAGAAAGCCCTATCTTTCTTCTTACAAATGTACATGTAGGGTTAGGAACAGAAAGCCCTATCTTCCTTCTTACAAATGTACATGTAGGGTTAGGAAAAGAAAGCCCTATCTTTCTTCTTACAAATGTACATGTAGGGTTAGGAATAGAAAGCCCTATTTTCCTTCTTACAAATGTACATGTACAGAAAGCCCTATTTTCCTTCTTACAAATGTACATGTAGGGTTAGGAACAGAAAGCCCTATCTTCCTTCTTACAAATGTACATGTACAGAAAGCCCTATCTTCCTTCTTACAGCATACGGGTAAATTTTTTTATGACAAAAGTGCCTAAGAGAAAATGCTGAAAATTATTTTTAAGTTCCGCATTTTGCCGCAAGAGGGCGTAATTGAAAAGTAAATTTTAAAATTTTACATATCTCCGAAAATTCCACATTAAGGTATATCTTTAATAACACCATTAAGAAGCTTGGACAATTATGCATAATTTCGGTCGTACCGCGTACCGACTTTAATAAGAGGGGGTTGAAAGTGTAATCAGTTAAATCGCTGTAACTTTTAAACGACTTATCCGATTTTAGCAAACTAAATACTGTTTGGAAGAGAAATGACGCACTTTCACCAATCGTATTTAGTTGTCCATAATAGTTCTCAAAAAAAATGCTAGAGGGCGCAATTTGCAATAATAACACATTTTTTGATTTTACTCCGAAAAAATAAATCATACAGTATAATTATGATATCATAATTGAAAAGTAGATGAAATTTGAAAATATTAAAACCGCAGCTCGATATCTCCGTTCATTTCAGCGTTATCGCCAATAGAATAATTTTTAAAATAAACCGATTATATATTTTTTAGAAAAAGTGGTACGCCACTGATATTTTTCCATGTGGATATTATTTCTGATTAGCCTGGTCAATTCTGCATAAAAATTGTCTCTTGCGTTTTTCTCCTCAGGCACACCGTTCTTAACTAAAATAATTAAGTTAAATTAGCTCCATGCATGCCTATTAAGTGAAGGTGGTCATTTCCAACAACTTTTATAAAACAAAATTTTGCATTATCAATGTTAATAATAAAAGTAGAGCTAATTTAATTTAATTATTTTAATTAAGAACGGTGTACCTGAGGAGAAAAACGCAAGAGACCATTTTTATGCAGAATTGACTAGGCTAATCAGAAATAATATCCACATGGAAAAATATTAGTGGCGTACCACTTTTTTTCTAAAAAATATATAATCGGTTAGTTTTAAAAATTATTTTCGGAGTAAATTCAAAAAATGTGTTATTATTGCAAATTGCGCCCTCTACCATTTTTTTTGAGAACTATTATGGACAACTAAATACGATTGATGAAAGTGCATACATTTCTCTTCCAAACAGTCTTTAGTTTGCTAAAATCGGATAAGTCGTTTAAAAGCGATTTAACTGATTACACTTTCAACAGCTTCCCCCCCCCCCCCCCCCTCTTATTAAAATCGGTACGCCAATGAGCATAAGACCAAAATGATGCATAATTGTTCAAGCTTTTTAATGGTGTTATCAAAGATATACCTTAATGTGGAATTTTCGGAGATATGTAAAATTTTAAAATTGACTTTTCAATTACGCCCTCTTGCGGCAAAATGCGGAACTGGAAAATAATTTCCAGCATTTTCTCTCGGGCACTTTTGTCATAAAAAAATTTACCCGGATGCTGTACGATTAGTCATTTGTGAGATATGGCCGGCGATCATTCTGAGTTGACCACCCGGTACATTTGTAAGAAGGAAGATAGGGCTTTCTGTTCCTAACCCTACTTCATCATGTCCCTTCTGGAGAGTAGATACGACTTCGTTATTTAGAATTTTATTTGATTTAGTACGCTGTTCCTTTAAAATCGGGCTTTGTTCTTCTCTTTGTATAAAGATAAAATACATGACGTAACAAGGAAATATACAATTGCCTTAACTGGCCTCATGTCGTCTTCTACCATTTCAAAGAGGCGTAGTAAGACCGATTTTAATAAACAAATTATAAAGAAATCATTACTCACACTCAAAAAATAGCTTGTGAAATTACAAGCAATTTGGTTGCACTAAAAGCAGTAAATTTCTTGTAAAATAACAAAAAAGTGTGACGAATAGGAATATATATTTTATTATTTGCTATCGTTTCAAAATTGAGAATTGCGGTATATATAATTTAAAGCAAAAATAGCCCTTGATTGTCGCCGTTTTTCGGTAAGAAAGATTTTTTCGCATCTGGGCGACATTTTGGATCAGATTCCTTGACTCTCCTGCTGGCGGTAGGTTGAGAACCAGGAAATGCTGTATCAATAATTGCAGTTGCAAATGAATTATTTGTAAAATATCCCAAAAAAGCAGCATCCTGTTCAGGGTTGGAAAGTTTGGAACGACCTGAACCAATTTTCCTCTTTAGGGATTCTTGTTCCCAGCGTTGCTTTATCTTCAATATAGTTTTTTTTATTTCTAAGATACAACTGCGCTACAGCACGGATTAATCATCCTTCTTCGATTCTTGATACAATTTGAGCCTTTTTAACTCCAGACAACTGACGAGGCATTTTTATTTTCTTCTGTTAAAGTTTATCAAACGATACCACCATGCAGTTTCAAAATTAATTATACCGACGCCAGTGCCTTGCAATTTTGATAATCTATGACGTGTGATAACCTCCAATAAACAATTATTTAGACAAGCCGGTTTTAGGTAAATATGACAAAACTTACCTCTCATTCAAATTCTTGTACGCTTTTTTTATGTATATAACTGCACTGTATCATTATTTTCAAAAATGAATTAAATGGATTTACACAATATTTCTAAATTATTCTTCAAAATTACCAGCTCCATGCGAAATTGTATCTATATATATATTAAGAACATTGCGTTCTCTTGAAATTAATCCTGTCCATGTTTATTAATCTCATAGCCATATCGATACCACCTTTCTATTAGTGAAAAAATGCAATAACTTGGTAAGTTTTTTTGTAATTCGTTTCAAGAATACCAGCAATTTACCATGGGAAATTTTACCTCGTTCGGATCCACTTAACAGGATATACTTAATAAGATAATTTTATTAATATGTAAATAAAATATTTACCAATTATTGCTTAATTCTGGACCTAAATAACTCCTAGTTTGTGTTAATATATAAAAAGTGTTGAATATAAAATTTATTAGCTCATAATAAAAAATTATGATGGAAGATAATAAAAGGGAATGGAATAAATTGAATATTATTAACTAATAGAAATATTACAAAGAACCAGAATTCATATAAATTTTAACAATTACAGAAAAAAAAAATTATTTATATTATATTTCCTGTGTATTGACAATAAATAATTGTAAAACAGCGTTAGTTTTTTAAGGATACCTAATACTCGGACAGGATCGAAGAGAATTAATGTAAAATTAATTTAAATTTCATTCCAAAAAATCTATAGTTCTGCAGTAGGACCGAAACAACTGATTTAATTAGTAAAATGAATAATAAAAATATGGTATTGTTTAATTTCTATCTTGTTCTTCTTCAAGTAACTTGATAGTTATTTTTTTTTGTCAGACGTGTCTGGGGATGGATCTGTCGATATAATAATAGAACAAACCTCTTCTTATGATATTAACTTTTTAAATTTAATACTGTTTCATAGTATTAGTTTCTAAAACTTTTAGGCCTAAAAATCTATACGAGGTGTTGCTAAACGTACCATAAAATTAGCTTTTTATAATTATTGTATTAAATAAAAAATAAACATATACAGAGTAGCCCGCTCTAAACGCAGGATTCCATTGCATCTAAACTACCAAACTTTTTTAATATTTTTCAAGTTAGAGTTATAAGAAGGCATTAGATCTACAATTTTAAATTATACAGACCCCAAATAGTCAGGGATAATTTATACAAATATATTATATTATTTTTTTAATTCCCTATAAAATTCCACGTATAATTTGTATAAAATGTTATCTGTCTAAATTCAATTGTTTTTTAGATATTGACGTTTAAAATAAGGAATTTTTAGATTTTGATAGTCTGTATCATTGGAACGGCGCATTTTCGAGAAAAATAGTTACCTCCCTGTCTTAATTTTTTTAAATTTAACTAGTTAAACCGAAAATTGGACTCTTTGGATAGAAAATAAAAAACTAAGATATGCGCTGTTCCAATGCTACAGCCTGCCAAAGTCTGAAAATAACATATTGTAAACGTCAATATTTCAAATAGAATTGAATTTAGACATACAGGGTGAAATTTTTAACTGGAATAAATTCAGTATTTGAAAGCCTCTTTATTTGCGGGGAAAATACGGAAGCCTTTATTTTTAGTTTGGTACACTTTTTTCGTTCCGTCATAAAATTTACCCCTCTTTTTGGGGTAGAAACCGCCTCCAACTTTTTTTCTCAAATGTAAAGGTATGTATTGCGATAGCTCGTTGGAAAGGGCATAAAAAAGGAATACGACCCACCATTTACTTTTGCATTTCGGTAATCTAGACGCAATATTTTTGATTGTAAAAATTGTTGGAAATGTTGCCCATTTTTTTCTTGACAAAACCCTAATCTAAAGTAAAATTCATTATTGACATTATTTACCATTTATAGGGTTATTTGGCAAATTTCGTGTATAAGTCGTTGCCTAAGTTCCTCTACATTTTCTGGTTTTATTACGTAAACTTATTTTTGTCTGGCTTTTTACATTACCAAAATGCAAAAGTAAATAGTGGATCGTATTCCTTTTTTTATGTCCTTTCCAATGAGCTATCGCAATACATACATTTACGTTTAAGAAAAAAAGTTGGGGGCGGTTTCAACCCCGAAAAGAGGAGTAAATTTCATGACGGGACGGATAAAGAGTACCAAACTAAAAATAAAGGCACGCGTACTTTCTCCGCAAATAAAAAGGCTTTCTAATACAGAATTTATTCCAGTTAAAAATTCCACTCTGTATGATATTTTTATAAAAAATATACGTGAAATTTTCTAGGGAATTAGAAAATAATAAAATATATAGGGTCATCGATTAAAAAAAAAGTATGTTCAACTATGCCCTTACTATTTGCGACATTTTTCATAGTTTTAAATTATAGATCTGGAGACAGTAGTTATTAAGTTTTTTTTTTGAAAACTATTCGGTATCATAATGAGTCATAATAAACTGAAATTTGTTTATCAACCATTAGTGCTGGTACGGCTAAATTTCAAAGTGCGTATGGGACAAAAAGTCTAAAAAAATTCCCCAGGCACTGTGAATATTGCTGCTTGGGGTAAGAAGCGGCACATGACAAGGCAGCAAAGGGAAAAGATAAAACGTTGGTTAACTGAAAAATATAGTTGATAAGTGTGATGACGGTAAATAAGAAACAAGAAATAAAAAAAGAACAACGCCCCGTGTCACTCGTCACAGTAAAGAATCTGTGAACTGTAAAGACAATGGACAGTTTTTGCAAATAATTTTTAAACGTAAATATCCTTGAAATCACGCAAGAAACTATAGACATAATTCAAGGGATAATACTTTCCTTAAGAGAAAATAGTAGTCGATGAGTCATCATGAACAAATACTGCATTTCCACCACTTCGTGTATACTGTACCTGCGTCTGGCGATGGCAATAAAATTCCTTTTTTTATATACAAAATATTATATAAACGAATTTCCCGAGAATTAAGGGGCGCGACGTCAGTGGAGATTTTGAAAATAATATCGGGGCAGTAATGTTAATGGAAAATAAGAAATTAACATGAATAGCTGCAATATTTCTTTTTTTATGTTCTGCATGGCGGATGATATAAGTTGAACTTATACCTATGATTAAAACTTTTTAAAAAAATTTCAATTAAAAAAAAAAGATATCCGCCAAACTAGAAGTTCTTTTAAACCCGCCAGTAAAATTTTCGTGTTAAATTTTTAATTAGACAAGCCAGGAAACGATGTCCGCTTAAGAGGACTTCAAACACCTTTAAAACTATAAATAGATTTTTACGGGTTTAATAATTATTTTTCAAAAATGTTCGTTCGATATAAAAGTTTTTAGAAATTAAACAAAGAATATTGAAAAGTCCTTTTGGTTTGTCATATACAGTGTGTCCACGGATTGATTATCGAAGAGGAAAAACTTTTTTATTTGTGGGTTTATGAAAAAAAGTTATTTTTCTCTAAACTCCTGCTTGTTCTCAAAAAGCATATAATTTATATACCGCGTGTTCAGAATTTAGAAAAATATAAAAAAAACTAAGAACAAAGCACCCTTATGTGTAAAGACAGGATAAAAAATAATTAGTAAAAGTTGTTGTGGTTGAAAACCTCCGTCTCATTACCAAGTTTTGACTTATTAGCTAAATGTACAGGGACCGGCATAAAGTTCCAACTAATAAAATATGATTTGCTTTAAATTAACGCATTTTGCAAATTAGTTAGTCTTTAGAAGGTATATTTCTGTAAAATCTTTAACTTTATACGAGAAAACGTATACTATAAAGCTTTTAAAAAGACTCTTAAGACTAACTAATTTGCAAAATGCGTTAATTTAAAGCAAATCATATTTTAGGAGTTAGAAATTTTTGCCGGTCTCTGTAAATTTAGCTTATAAGTCAAAACTTGGTAATGAGACGTATGTTTTCAATCACAACAACTTTTACTAATTACTTTTTATCCTATCTTTACACATAAGGGTACTTTGTTCTTAGCTTTTTTTATATTTTTCTAAATTCTGAACACCCAGCATATAAATTTGAAAAAATAATATGCTTTTTGGTCGTTTGAGAACAAGCAGGGGTGTTTATGAAAAATAACTTTTTTTCATAAACCCACAAATAAAAAAGTTTTTCCTCTTCGATAGTCAATCCGTGGACACACTGTATGTATATATGTATTATATATATGTTATTATCATTTATTTTTTAATTTAGCAACACTATATTGACTTCCAATATTCTGTAATTAATAAACAACTTTTATAAAACAAAAATGCTCTCTTGTCTTCAGTGGCAAACATTGAAACATTTTTATGAACACCCTGTGTAAAATACACACCACTATATTTAAATTATCTCTAGATCCTAGATCCCTTGTCACTGACACATTTTGTAAAAACATTTTATTTATGATTTTTAAAATAATTTTCTTATATTTATTTAAGTTCCCATATTTTTAGACTTTGTTAACGTTATAAAATTATTTCATGCAGCGCGACGCATCAGTTCTTTACTTCTTATCATTTAAACAAATTGCCACTGACAGTTTATAATAAACACACTTTGCTTTGCTAACATCTGGTTGATTTAGTAAAAAAACTGTAAAAAAACTATTTTTACGAATGCTGCAAATTTTTAATTTTGAGAACAGAAATATCCTATAGAAAACTAGGGCATGTAAGTGATAAATTGTCCTTAATGTATCACAATTGTGAACAAAATTTTACAAAATACAATTTTATGCATGACAAGCATTGGTTAAAAAGTTCCCAAAACATTTTAACTTCGGGAATCCAACGCATACTCCAGCTAAACATGCCTATGTTTATTTATACGTAAGTGATTGGGGCACTGGCAATTTAGCTTAGCATGCAAAATTAAGTCGCTTCCCAGGCTAACTGATTACGGGAGAGGCCTAGATTTAACCCTAACATACATATTTTACCACCATCGGGAATGGAAGCGAAAAATCTGGAAAATTATGTTTACAAAGATATATTGATGTATGCATTTCTTTTTTTTTCCGGGGTTGGCGGAAGAGCCAGTATACCTAGGTCTATATAAGGCCCATTGTATCCCCTATCGTCTGGGTAATGTCAGCCAGACGGGACCCCCCCCCCCCCCCCAGAAGTCCAGTACATGACTCTCTTCTCGGTTCCGTTATTAGGAATCACTAGTGACATACTGCATTCTTAAATCCACTGAATTTCGGACATACTTTTTTTTATTGTACGTATGCCCACTCCGGGAATCGAACCCGGGTTGCCACGGTCGAATGCCAGTAACTCAACCTCTGAGCCACTGCCGCGGTATGCATTTCTTTAAATAAATTAATAAAGGACCCCGCACAAAGCTTATGGGAAATGGCTTTCGGCTAATTTTTTTGAATTTTTAGTATTTTCTAGATCTTGGCGTCCTGATTCAATGTGTCCATGGCCGTCATCCAATCCTATGACTAGTTTTTGAGTTATGACCTTTTAAAGTTGGCAACTTCTTACGTTCCGATTTTATGCATTGTCTGGAGTTTTCACTTGTTTCTTAAAAACTATCAACTTTTTTATATTTTTTATCAGTGGAAAAGTAGGCCTTAAGTTTTCTTTTACTAATATGGAAATAAAATATGTATAGGATGTTGAATAATTTATAGGCGGATTAAATAAATACTACTATTAAAAAATTATAAAAATCCAAAAAAAAATTTTACTCATTTTTTGAATTTTGAAAACAAACGGCTAGATTTTGTTCATATTTTAATATCTTGTAGTACCAAGCTGTGGATGAAAAACAAATGGGTATTGGTTGACGTAGAATATATTGCCGGGTATTTTATTTTTCAAAAAAAAATTGAGAATTGGTAAACGTAATAAACGACTTTAAATTGATTCATTTAATTATTATGCCAATCTGTAACAATTTCTTTTTACAATAATTATTCTCTAACACATTCCTATCTAAGATATAGAGGGTGAACCAGTTACAATGACTAACATAAGTGAAAACTTTTAAATATAAAAAAATTAAAAAATGTTTTTTTTTTATCAAATGACAAGATATTGTTAAATTATAATTTTTTTTTTGTAAAATACCTTAGCTTACACGTACATGATACGTTTAGATTATTTTAGAGTCATACCAAAATGTTTTTTTTTTCATAATTTATATTTTTTATTTTCCTATATTTAAAAGTTTTCACTTGTGTAAATCATTGTAACTGGTTCACCCTGTATATCTAAGGTAAGAATAATTATTAAAAAAGAAAATTGTTACAGATTGGCATAATAATTAAATGAATCAATTAAAATGCGTTTATTACGTTTTCAGGTGAATTTTCAGTTTTTTTTTGAAAAATAAAATACCCGGCGATATATTCTACGTGAACCTATACCCGATTTTTTCATCCACAGCTTGGTGCTACAAGATATTAAAATGTGAATAAAATAATTTTTTAATAGTAGTATTTATTTAATCCGCCTATAAATTATTCAACATCCTGTACATATTTTATT
Organism: Polydrusus cervinus; assembly: GCA_935413205.1. Classification (NCBI taxonomy): domain Eukaryota; kingdom Metazoa; phylum Arthropoda; class Insecta; order Coleoptera; family Curculionidae; genus Polydrusus; species Polydrusus cervinus. The sequence continues at coordinate 11,506,239 of OW284520.1, read as the reverse complement.
TCTATATAAGTGAAAGAAAACTTAAGGCCTACTTTTCCATCAATAAAAAAATATAAAAAAGTTGATGGTTTTTAAGAAACAAGTGAAAACTCCAGACAATGCATAAAATCTCAAAGTAAGAAATTGCCAACTTTAAAAGGCTATAACTCAAAAACTAGTTATAGGATTGGACATCAAATGGACACTTTTAATCAGGACGTCAAAATCTACGATATAGTAAAAATTCAGAAAAATTAGCCGAAAGCCATTTCCCATAAGCTTTGTGCGGGGTCCTTTCTATAAATGTTTTAATATCGCCCATCTTTAGGCAACAGAGAAAATGTAATTCCCTAAAGCCTGTGGGGCTAATGCCAAGTGGCAAATAATTCCCCACCAGGTCTCGTACGCCACTCTATATATTTAAAAAGCCCCCCCCCCCTCATGTGTCACAAAAATGTTAACTTGGTATTTCTATGTGTACACAAAAACTTACTTGATTAAATGTAAAATACAACAAAAAGGGTGTATATGGCAAACTTTGTATTATCAGAATGATGTAAGTAAGGGGAGTGTCTAGTGTTTACTTTAAATGGAACAATCAAATCCGCCTTCACTTAAATCAGTTTCTTTTTTATAAAAGACTGAAGGACCTGTATAAACAGTGGATGTAATTGAAAAGGGATAGTCTTTGTTTTGCACTGCTTGGTTTTGGGTATCGATGATAAAGAATGGGCTTCGTGCAAGGAGAACCAGCAAAGTGTCTGAATTATGCCCAGTAAACAGCAAAGACAAAGATGGTAGACGTAAATTGACGGATACAAAGACGATTTAACCCTTTATACCGGGTATATAACTAAAAAGGGATCCCGACTGTGTCTTGGAAAACTTTAATTGTACAGGCATTGGAAATAATGTTTTATAAGGAAACCTGCCAAGATAAATCCCTGTAAATTATTTTTAAGTTTATCAGATGGCCGCTGAAGGACGTAATAATGCTCAACTAAAAAAACGAAGGGGTTTCTTAAGTGGATTCAGTAACTAATCACATTTACAGTTTTCATGATGTTTAGTCCATGAAAGACGTGCGTTGCAGGTTTCGCCGCTGATGTTAAAAAGAGAGGGCATCAGTGGGCGACTGAGATGGATTATAAATAATCTTAGAAATGGACTAAAAATTGAACTTTCGTTTAAAAAAACTGTAATTGTTTTAATAAAAGATGTTTAGTATTAATTACAGAATATTAGTAAGTCAATAAAATGTTGGTAAATTGAAAAATAAATAATTTAAATTTACCTATATAATATATACAGTGTGTCCGCGGATGGGGTCCCCAAGGGGGAAAAATCTTTATTATTCATTTTACTGACAAAAGTCATGCTATATAAAAAGTTCTGCTTGTTGAGAAAATGAATTCACGATAAAAAAATGTCAGATCAGATGTACAGAGTGTTAATAAATTAGGAAAATATGAAAATGCTTCAAGAGAGTAGTACCATTATTTATTATTTTTTACAAAAATTTTATAAAACAAAGTTTAAATACAAATTTTGAAATAAAAATTTGAATTTTTAAAATAAAATAATAATATTAATATTAACATCTATAGCGTAATAATTATTAAGACACATTTCCAATACCGTAAAGTTGTATTAAATAAATACACTCTTCATTGGTTAACATTTTCGAAAATGCCATTACGAAAATAGAATACTAACAGATATAAATAAAATTCTGACATAGACATGAACGTATACAAAATCGACTATCTTTTTTTTGTAAAATGCAACGAATTAAATGAAAACAGATTAATAAATTTTTTATTTTAAAAATTCGAATTTTTATTTCAAAACTTGTATTTAGACTTTACGTTAGTTTATAAACAACTTTGTTTTATAAAATTTTTGTAAAAAATAATAAATAATGGTTCTTCTTTCTTGAAGCATTTTCATATTTTCCTAATTTATTAACATTACATCTGATCTGACATTTTTTTTATCGTAAATTCATTTTCTCAACAAGCAGAACTTTTAATAAAGAATGACTTTTGTTCGTAAAATAAACAATAAAGATTTTTTTCCCCTTGGGGACCCCATCCGCGGACACACTGTATATAAAAACCAAAAAAACTTCTTTGCTTAATTTTTAGAAACCTTTATATACCTATAACATTTTTTTCTTAATCAACTAATAAACCCATAAAAAGAAATCTTGTTTGGACGGTGTATGCAGCCCTATGGCGGTTCAGTGGCTACCGCGGCGCTACCTCTCTGGTAAATCTTACAATAAAATCTAGTAAATCTTACGATAAAATATGGCAAAAGTAAATACAAAAAATTAAATTTGTTAGAAATTATTATTAAATGAAATATGATAATTTTATTGTAAACGGTGTTATCCTGGATCATGGTCCTATACAGGGTGTCCGGTAACTTATGGGCCGACTAGACATCACACTAAGCCGATTATGTCATATAAGTTTTTTCAGATTGTCACTTTTTTTTTGGTAATTTAATTATGTACTATGTTTTTTTATGCTTTGAGATGTTTAAAGGGAAATAACTCAAAAACCGTTAAACATATTAAGATCAAGCAAGTACACCTTTTTGACCCAGAAAAGGCCCTTTTTAAGAAACTATAATTGAAAAACACATTATATTACAGGTAAGAAAAAAAATCATAAATCTATGAAGCCCAGTGTATGCAACTAGCGCCCTTTAGTTCGAAACTTAAAAATGTCTACAAATTCTTATTTCTTGCTCATAAACACATAATATTGCCAACTTTCAATTCGATTCATTAAACCGTTTTAAAATTATGGCTTATTGTCGAAAATAAACTTTTACTTTCAACACCCTGTATCTCTAGAACGAGTAACAATCCGAAAAAACTTATATGACTTAATCGGCTTAGTTTGATGTCTAGTATCTCCAGTTACTCTACGGCCCATAAGTTACCGGACACCCCGTATACTGCTAGAAATTACAAAACATTATATTTCTTATACGTTGTATTATAAATTTCCTTCCGTGTAGGTAAGATATATTTCAGTTTCTTGTACGAGCCTAAACAAAAACAAAGCTAAATAAATTGCTAGGGAAATAATAACACTAATTTAATCAAGTTTCCTTTTATTGTATGAAGAGAGCGTTTTCAATACAATATTCATTGATTTTCCATTAAATTGTTCCATTACTCGAGAGCCATTTTTACGTTACAATAGACAGTTAAAATATCGAGCTATTATAGACTTATGCCAAGCATTAAATATTCAATTATGATTTAGCAGTTTTAAAACATAAATGGAGCAAGGGATTACAAACACCTGTACCTTATTTATATAAGCTGCTTATTAAACCCACAGGAGTTTAAAAATTTATTAATTTATAATATTATATATCCTGATATTTTAATGGTTAGAAATCAAAAACACCATATTCCTGTTCTAAATTATTTTGTTAAATGGAGCATTATACAATATTTCCACAACATAATTGACAAGCACGATATGGCACCGGTTTAAGCCGATTTGTACTAAAATTGTACATTTCTAGTATATAATATTGCTGGAGTAAAGAGACATACACATAGTACGCCACGGGATTCTAGAGCTACACAACGCCCGAGGAAGCAGAAGATAGTTTTAACGATGTTTTGACTGAAAAGTAAAGAAGTTAGTGGTGTAGGCATGTCTAGTAGGGTGGAGTGTTGTCTGGAATAAAATGAAATCCATGGGAAAAGTTGGGGAGTGTTTTTAAAACAACCATCCAATATATTTTTGGATTATTTCAAAGTTTAGAGGTGCCTTAAGATTTTTTTAAAAATCTAATATGTTGTAAAAATCAATTTTTTACTGCAAATCTGCCAAAGCTAGTAAATTAGGGTAACAAAGGGTAACAAATAAACCCTTTTTTAAGATACTGCCTTTTGTAATATTATAACTATTTATTTAACTTTGTCACTTGGGGCACCTCAAAATTTAAATCTGGGAATTCGATCCTTTGTACACTTCTTAGTTAGCATATTTTCCTTTTTTCTTTTGAGCTATTTTATCAGGACTATTTTCACTGTGCATAAATCCAATTAAATAAAACTGGTTAAAAATCCAGCTGTATTTATTTGACCCCAAAAGTAAGTCCAATTTCTTTCTTTTGGTGGGTAGAAAAGAACGATTAAAAATTTAATTTTGGCAAAATGCCATCCGTCATATTAAAATCTGGAATATTTGTTTTTCTCCAAAAATTTTAAAAATGCTTGGGGCTTAACTGATATTAAATTTACTTTGGGGAAGTTACATACCTTGCAAAAATTACATATAAAATTAATAAAGGGTAATAAAATTTAGATTGTTTATGACACAAACGAATTTTGTTGGAAATTGCACGATGTATTATTAAAAATATCATTATAAGATACCTGGATATAGTAAAACCTACTAACTTTGTATATATTTCTAGCAATATTGTGTTGGTTATATCCACGCAGTAAAATGTATGAAATTTATTTAATTTTAACTATGACTACAACGTATCCTCGTGCCTTCAAAATGCTCATAACCATATTGCTCCTTTATGAGACTGCATTTTAGGTTTTTAAAGCCATTTGACATATTGATCTTTATTTTTTTTATATATTATTTGAAGAAATTCACTAGCAAATTAGTAAGTTAAAATAATAAAAAAATTTTTAAACCATTAATATATACATGAAATTTCCATTTTATTTTGTATGTCGTTTCTTGCCCTTTTTTCGAGTTAGGCCTTTTACCTCTCCGTTCGCTGCCAGAGCCATTCCCCAAAGGACCTACGACTTAACGTGGGTTCCGAACCACGAGCCTCAGTCATGCGACACCCCTCAAGAGCTATCAACCCTTGGTTTCTTGCCATTGCATGACCTACCGATTGGGGAGTGTGTACCTTCTTCTGCGCCCCACGAGATGTCCGATCTCATCCGGCCTGGTTACCGGCGTGAATGGGGTGGGTTGGGAGATGATACATTTTACACTCTTCCCTGCATTCTTAAACCTACTAAATTTCGGACATACTTTTTTTATTGTGCGTATGCCCACTCCGAGGATTGAACCACCGCAGCAATTTTTTATTTTGTATTGTAATAAATAGCATAATACCTATATTGGGGAAAAATAATAAATATCTCACGGAAGCAAACTGTAATTTTAAATTTGTTGCAGTGCAAAAAAAAGTTTTAATATAACACTGCGAACATCCCTAATGTTTTTCTATTTAGTTGGGAGTATTTTGTGCTTCATTACCGAGGAGGAACTATTAAGATAGAAATATTGAGCTAATATTCCCTTTTTATTTGACGGCTTTCACCGGTGCGTCCCGAAAACGCCCGGGATCGCACCTAATTTCAATTTACTTTCTACTTTCGCCAAAAGTTTCGGTTCGAATGTTACGGGGTTGAATTATTATGGGGCATTAGTTTTAAAAGTATTAATTAAAAGGGGTAAAATGGATGCAACCCGCCCTTTACGGCGGTAAGCGGGGTCTTTGCATCGAACAAAGAAAATTTGAATTCCTTTGAAATTTCATTATCGAGTTAAGACTAGCGAACTGTTTAAAAGTATTTTTAATGGTATTCAGCATGAGCTACGAAAACATTCGCTGGGGTTAAACAATTCTAAATCAGTTATCTCCAGTTTCAAAACTGATCAATAATATCTAAGTAAAGTCCTGATCTCTGTCAAATTAACATTAAATTTACCGTGACTAATTAGTGTCATTTTATTACCCCAGCGGGGTATCGCAAAATTCAATACAAAAGAGTGGAGTTAATTTTAATTTTGAAATTTAAATTGTTACCGCTCAAATTTGTTGAGTTAAATTGCGATTCTTTTTGGTCCGTATTACAAATAATAAAGAAGAAGAAATTGAGGAAAAGATATAAGCCAATGAGAACTAAGAACTACTAAAGTTCATTAGAATATTGAGTTCCAATTAAAAAAGTTTTAAAAATCCATTGATAAGCATGGTAACGATTCGGGCCAAGGGAACGCAATGTTTTTGGTCCAATTTAATATACAGGGTGGCCAGCTTTGGAATTGTGTTAGTGATTTATGGGCGTATGTATAGTGTTACTTAAGAGCAAACAGTAGTTCATGAGTCATCGCGAACAAATACTGCATTTCCACCAAATGGTGCATTCTGTACCTGCGTCTGGCGATGGCAATAAAATTTATTTTTTAATATACAAAATATTATATTTCGAATTTCACAAGAATTAAGGGGCGCGACGTCAGTGGCGATTTTGAAAATAATATCGGGGCATCGTTTGTAATTTTAAGGGAAAATAAGAAATTAACAGGAATAGCCGTAATATTTCTATTTTTATGTTTTTAATGGCGGATGATATAAGTTGAATTTATAAAATTCAAATTTTTTTAAAAATTTAGATTTTTTTTATATGATTCTTGTGAACCCCTAAAATTCTTGTACTTATAATACTTATATACTATAGTAATTTATTTGTCTGTTCGAAGGTTGGAGACAACGACGGTTCTTAAACAGCAGTAGAGTTTTGGACTTGCATTGTCTTTATTTGTTTTGAATTACAACGTTTCAACTGGTAAGTATCTCCAGTGAATAGGATTCATCTGAAGACGACTGGAGTTACTTATTAGTTAAAACGTTGTGATTCAAAACTAATGTGTTTGTGTGTTTGATTTATGGCTATGGTTGAAACCAAATGGCCAGCTTCTCTCTTTGTTTTTCAATTTTTCGAAATTTGGCATTTTACAAGAAATAACTTTCCTTATTATTATTTTTTTTTCTTCTCTCCCTATTCTAATTTTTTTTTAAACTTGCATACTTAAATAGTATATACTAAAGAGGTAATTAATTAATTGCAATAGGGCCTCTCCTAAAATTTTAATTGGGTTTCAATTCCAAATTGGTATAAAATTCTATAAACATTTACATCGTTTATCGAAAGTATATAGTTCAGATTGAATGGAAGATCTACTAAAGTTAATATATTTCTAAAGAATTTATCTCTATAGTTAATAAATCTTGTACACTCTAAAATATAGTGCTCTAGATCTCCTGTTTTACCACATTCACAATAATTGTCGTTATTGGTTAAACCAATTCGCTTCATGTGTTTAGGATATAAGGCATGAAAACTTCTTATGCGTGAAATTGTCCTAACAAATTTTTTATTTGATTCCCTATATGCTCTCTTTCTGAATTTGAATATTGCACCTGCCATCTTTGTACCATTCTTAGTTTAGCTTGACTAACTATATTTGTGTAAGGTATTTTAAAGTCTGTAGCTGAGCCAAGGCTCGTAGCTTCTTTAGCTGCTTTGTCGACTAATTCATTTTCAGTTATGCCTATATGTGCTTTGACCCAGACAAAATGTATATCTTTATTTAAGATTCTTAAGGATACATATAAATTGATGGCTATATCGCTAACAAGATAATTATAGTCTGACGCACGGTTCTAGAGCTACAATGCCTGATAAGGCAGGGAGATAACGACCTGACTCGAATCAAAAATTACGTCAGAAGCTCTTATGTGCATCCAGACAGTAATTGTATGGACTTTACCTTATTTTAAGGGGAATTGCCTTTTTAATGCGGCCGTTATCTCCCTGCCTTATCAGGCATTGTAGCTCTAGAACCGTGCGTCAGACTATAGTAGGTGCAATATTCAAACAATTCTAAATTTTTGTTACTTTAATGAACTTTTACTGTCAGAGAAAATAACAAACTTGTTGTTCCCATCATAATTTGGCAGTATTTAAGCGATTCTAGGATAGCCCACAGTTCCGCTAAAAAAATAAATGAACCATCTGGCAATTTAAACTGTTTGATAACTGGATGTTCTTGTAGTAAAAGGCACAGCCAGTTTTTTTTTATCTAGAACAATTCAAAACTAATAAAAGCCAATGCAAGTCCAAGCCCTACTGTCGTTCAGTCATTTATTTGTTAAGTACCCAGTTATTGGGTTTGTTTTTGGTAAAAGTATGAATTATAGTTGACGCAAATTTTTATCTTTCTAACCATTACCATTATAGTTTATGTAATATTCTGGCGTGACAGACCGATTGAGCGAAAACAAAAGGTTTCCGTATAGCTACATATAATAATATGTATACGAAATCCTAAAAATACGTGTCCATTATGTTTTGCTGTACTGCATATTATAATAAATTTCATTTAAATCGACTTTATGTCGGTGTCCATGTTAGTAACTATCAAAGTAACTATGAATAAAATTAGTTTATAGAGTTGGTACCTATACAAGTTTTACACACTTTCTACAAACATATTAGAGTAGACTCCCGATTATCCGAATCCCGATTATGCGAACTCCGCATTATCCGAAACGACCCATGAACCGGATTATCCGAAATGATTCTTGCTATACCTCCGCATTATCCGAAATTTGTATCAACAGACTTTAAAATTAAAACAAGTACCTACCAATTAACTCTTTCTTGAATTTATAAATATGAATATACTAATGTACATACATAAGTATTAGAATTTATGATGTATGTACAAGTATATCTATAAAAGTACATAGATGTAGTATGTAGTTACTTTTCCTATAGTTAATGATTTTCCACAATCACCGCATTATCCGAAATTTCGATTATCCGAAATCGGTCCGGTCCACATTATTTCGGATAATCGGGAGTCTACTCTATATGGATTGTTCAACATTCACTTATTCGCGGTCTAAAACAAACTACATCTGTTGTAGCGCTTAGATTTTCAAATTTTTGACATTTAATTAATCTAAAATCATAGGTATTTTCCTGGTATTATATCTTTCTGTCTCTGCACTCCACTTTGGCAAATTGTACAAACCTTCTGCATGACGCTGAATTGAAATAAAATGAAAATGTATATTAATATAAAATGTCAATTAAAATTATGTTTTAATGGTAAATTTTATGAAATAATATTGTCAAGGAAGTATCTTTACTCTTTGAACAAAAATAGTGTAGTTTCAATGACAAAAAAAAGTTAGTTTTAAAAATAGCCTCAATAGGAGACTTAGTAACGGAGACTACAATTTATTGCTAGGCCGATTCCGGCATTGGTTACAAGTCACTTTTGTCATTAAAAAAGTTTAAAGTTTGTTGTCACTAATAATTTGTTTGAAAAATAATTTTCGAACCTGAAAGTTCATTAAGGTCATATTTTGTCAACAGTGTGTCAAAATATAAATCAGATTGCACCACCAAGAAGTGAAGATTTTTCTATTGGTAGGATGAGTGATGGAGAACAATCGATAGTGATTATCGATCATTTTGATAGTGTTATAAAATTATCGCTATCGATAGTTTTGACATTATTATCGATAGTAAGGTAGTAGGTACTCAGTTGCAAAATATATTGAGGGCAAGGAACAGTAACTTTGGGGCATAAATATACTTTATATACTTTAACGGTGGGAACCTTTTTTTTAAGTCACTTTTGGTGACGAGGAATTTTTTTTAGAAGTTATTTTGACGTTTGTCTGAGAAAAGAGGTGTTTTCTTTAAAAGTGTATTTTTATGGTACCAAAAATTATCGATAGTAATATCAATATATCCATAGAATTTTACTTTTACTATCGATATATCGAACCCTACCCACTATCGATAGTTCTCCACCACTGCAACTACTTGCCGACCAATTTCGTTTCGAACTCTTTCGTTCTCGTCCGTACGTGGCTCAGAGGTGAGGTACCGTAGCGGTTCGGGTTCGATCCCCGGAATAGGCATAGGCATTATAAAAAAAAGTATGTCCGAAATTTAGTGGATAATAGAATGCAGTATGCTACTAGTGATACCTAATATCGGGACCGAGAAGGGCGTCATGGACATCTTGGGGCGTAAAAGGATAACACGTGGTTCGGATTCTATGTTAAGCTGTAGGTTCCGCCTGGCTGACATTACCCAGACGAAAGGGGATACAATGGCCCTTATAGGCCTAAATATACTAAATCTTCCGCCAACCCCAGCAAAAAAAAAATGGCCGTTTAAGGTATGCAAAAACAGAACAAAGTAAGTACAAGGTAAACGTTGTTTCGAAGGAAAGGAAAATAATAATTGGTTAAAAATATTATGTTACAAATTGCCCTCTTAGATTGAAAAACAAAAAAATATAGGCCTCTATAAAAAAACTGGAAAAGAAACTTTTTTGTTGTTTGTTTTCCGTATTAGAAGAAACCTGTCCGTTACAAAATTCGAGTAGCTTAAGGCCAATCAAAATTGGTATTTTTTTAAACATTAAATTTCAATTAAATTATATGCAGTTTTTAATTTGTTTTCTTTGGCCAGAAGACTTCAGATTAGGAAATAAGTGCCTGCATGCAAGTGTGTTAAAATTTAATGCAGAAGGAAATAGTGTGTAAAGGTTCTTGTTTTGCACACAGGGAGGATTCCTGAAGGGTAGAGCAATGAAAGTAGATATAGCAAATATCATTTACGCCCACCTAAATCACATTATTGTTTTCTAGAAACGGAAGCTCCTCAATAAAGCTTATAATAGTAGTTTGTACAACAAGAGTGGATATGATATCTATATCTTACGAGGAAGTAAACTGAGCTCGACGCCGTAGGCGGAATGCTCAATCTTTCGAGAGCGATATGGACAACCACTCGAGTTAAACAGTTTATTTTTTCTACGATCAAACTTGTTTAATCAAACCATTAAGGAAGTGACACCAGAGAACTGGCGAAAAGTAGTCCACCATGTCATTAAAGAAGAGGAGAAAATGTAAGATCTTGACCACCTGATCGATCGGACCGTCGACCTGTTAAGAGGGGATGACAGTTCGTCAGATGACGAAGAATATTATGATTTTTTATAATTTAATTTCTATATAATGTATTTCTTGTATTTTGGATTTTTTTATAATGTTTAATAAAAAATAGGTGTACCTAATACTATGTACATAATGCACGCCTTTCTTACACCATTTTCAGTGTTTGTGAATGGATAACAATAGGCAAAACCCATAAATTGACCTAATCCCGGGTGGTACTACCTGCAATTGATGAAAATAAAGAAATTTGCAATGAAATTATAAAAGTGGCTTAAATATTCGTTGGGTCACTCTGTAGTTATTTTGCATACCTAATGAGCTTTTATTACTTTACACCTTTCTAAAATATACTATAAGAACCACCCTTAAAGTATCGATAATCACACAGATCACTACCAGATTGCTATATTGTAGATAGTTGGTGGCAAACTGATAAACAAACGAACACAAAACATAATGTTTTATTTTTATTATAATTGAAATAAGACTACTTGCTGCATAAAGACAAATTAAAAAAATTAATTAAAATTATCATAATCAAGCCACGTACCGTTCTGTATGATCCTCGGGCTATCCATTCTAATAGTTTTCTGCTCACAGCTAACTAGCAGACCTTGTATTAAACAGGAATTTTACATTTTATTTTATTAGTATTTATTACACTGAAAAAAATAGGTAATGTTAGCCCAATGTAAGTTCTAGTCTGTTGGTACGAACCCGTGGGTCTTTTCGCTTTACAAGGAGCAGTAGGTGTGTTATGCAGTACAATTTTCAAAAAATTAATAACCAATAAAGTGTGGGATTTTATTTTGAGAATCATTAAGGAAAACATTCAAAGAGATTAATTAATTATTTTAAGTTCTTATAGAATATGTATGGCTTATTTTCACTAAAAGAGGTCGCATTGGGACTTAATCAAAAGAGCCAGGCTTTTGAATAAAGTTCGTATGAATTTCTTTTAAACCATTATTTTTTTTCAGTGTAGCCTTACTTGGTAAAAACGTTTTTTTATAAAGGTGGGTACATAACTTACACTCAGGAGATACAAACGCCTCTACCGCCTGGTACTTTTTATTGTTAATGAATCTTTTCTCATTAACAGCTCCATAGACTTTAACATAAAAACGTTTTATTATAGCCATAATAAATAATAATACGTATAGTAGATATATGCGCAAAGCATAAAATAATTCTACAGGTAAGTAATACCATTTTTTTGTTGAAAATACGATAACACATTTATTTTGGCCCTTGGGCAATTTTTTTTTGAATTTTTGTATGTCTTCTATAGCTCACTTATTAATTAAGTTAGGATTTTGATATTTTGCAGACTTTACCTGTATCCTAGGGTGCATTTCAGAAAAATATTTATGTTTATACAGTGTGTTCCAACAAAGTGTGACGTCATAAGCATCTATTTTTTTAGAATACATACCATAAATATTCTTATTTATTTAGATGCCTCTTATAGTTGCCTTCATAGCCCCAAAATTTTAATTAAATCGGTTCTGTATTATAGGCAAAAAAAATAAAAACTAAAAAAAATCAGTTTTGCACACAGATATTTATTTATAATAATGACTGTGGGAATAGTTGATAAAATGAATTTTCTGCACATAAGTTTTGATGCGTTAAAAACTGCGGTAGAATTGTAATTAGGGCAAATGTTTGATTTTTAATTCTGCATCGAATATACAGTGGTTCCAATTTGAAATAGAAAAAAATAAATTGCTTAAAAGTTTGTCAAGTTTGACACTAAACTTTGGACACCCTGTACAACTCGTATTAATCAAACTTGGTTAACGAGACTGTTCGAACTTATTTATTAATTACCTTTGTATATTATTGTTATTTTTTAAACCAGTAGTGCAAAACTGATTCTTCTTAGTTTTTATTTTTTTTCGCCTATAATACAGAGCCGATTTCATTAAAATTTTAGGGGTTTAAAGGTAACTTTAAAAGGCATCCAAATAATTAAGAATATAAATAGCATGTAATCTAAAAAAATAGATCCTTATAACGTCACACTTTTTTGGAACACCCTGTATAAATAAAAATATTTTCCTAAAATGCGCCCTAGGATACAGGTAAAGTCTGCAAAATATCAAAATCCTAACTTAATTAACAGTGAGGTACAGGGCCCTGTATAGATAGAAGACCAGGAATCTTATTCATCTCCCTCCCCTCTTGAATAACGTTCTATGGACGCCCCGGGATGTACGGTCAGTTAGCTATAAAATATCTCTTCGCTGTCAAATAAGTATTAAGAGTATTTATTTTTAGTAAATGATTTAAAAATGAATATTCAATTATATTGACTTTTAAAGATGCCGCCAAGTTAAAATGACCTTTTTAAAATATACTGGCCAAATTCTTTAAATATCTATCTTCTGACCAGTATGTCTGGGAGTCTGGGTCGTCACGGTTTGTCGTTTACTTGTCCAAACCTGTTTGAGCTATAAGGTTATTAGACGGAATTGCATTTTTAACGCATGCAATCAATTCAACATTGCAAACAAGCTATTTCATTCTTTAAAAGCAAATATCAGCGGCACTAAGAAGCTCTCCCTTACCATAAAATAAAAGATTTTTTGAAAAAAAAAATTTCTCAACTCTGTTGCTAAAAATTTAGTCCATAAGGAAAAATATATTTCTGCTGGCTTTCAAAATAAACATAAATATTCAGAAAAATGAAGTCGCCTGTGGGGTTTTTTAAATTTCTGAATGAAATGAAATCAAACGGAGCCAGATCGGGAATTAATTATATATAAATAAAAAAAGACAAATGAATTTATTGACTTAGCGGACAATGTGTGTGTATATTGCTTTTTGCATTAGGGTACTCAGGGCTCCAAACAAAATGGACTTTCTGGGGCCAGGTGAGACAATGACGGCCGTTTCGTCCTTGTTTAGACTCATCGGACTGCCATAAACCAGTTGCAACTCCCTTGACCGCGAAACCGCAATTTTATTATCTGACGTAAGACACGATAGGTACTGAACAAGGTAGGTATGACACTGAAAATGGTTCACAAGACTTTATTTTCATAACATTTCGTTACCTTTGTTATTGGTTATTGGTGTTAAATATACTAAATAAAATGTAAAAAGCTCTTGTACAATACTTTGCAACAATAAGGTTAAAAAGAAAACAAATCATTGTCAGTGTACCCACAATACAGTGCAAGTTCTCGATGGTTATCCCTACTTTGCTACAATTTGGACCGTTTATTCGACGCCTTTAACAAATTGCCACAATGTATTTTATAACTCTTTAGCTAAATTAGATACATTTACTGAATGCAAATTAGGGCGGACATCTTGTAAGGATCTAACATTGCAAAGAAGAAGAATAAACCTTAATTAAGCATGTAACACAATGTATGTGATGTTCTCGTTATATAAGAGCTCTAAAATAATGTCGGGCAAGAAAAGGTAATATTTAGTTTCAACATAAAATGTATTTTTCAAGCGTGATATTTAGCCGTGTTGAATTAAGGCGTTAAAAAGACAATACGAGAAAGCAGCAACTAAATGCTATAAGGAAACGTGTTTTTTAAATTAATTAATTTAAGTACCTAAATTGAAAGTAGGTAGGAAAAAGAGGAAAACATCAACCTGGCACATGACACATCCATGGAGACTAAGCGAAAAGATCACAATAAATTTGAATTTGGAGTTTTCTTACTGTCAATCATGAAGAAAATATAAATTCAGAATTATCCATTATGGTCATTTGGAAGTTAGCGCGTTAAAAATAAAACTTACCGTTGGAACACATGGATGACTTGGAGAAATGAAGTCCAATCCTCTTTGTCCCTTTCCACTAAAACAATGCTTGATGTTCTGCATAAATTTTCTTCGGATTGCCTTGAGGGAATATACACACAACGCAGACAGGTCCGAGGGTTTATTCGCATTCACCAGATCACTTTCACTAAAAACTGCAAATAGAACGTCATCTTGAGCAGTAATGCCAAGATCAGAAGCAAGATCTGAACCAGCTTTGCCAACGTACGCCGCTTGAACTAAGTTATATTTTCGTCCTTCACTGGTACAGTCAATAGGAATCTCGGTATACGAATAGTAATTTTCGTCATCATGACAAACCCGCACGAGTTTACTAATATATTGACTAGAAGAAGTGTGTTTCATCTGAGTTGTTAAAAAGTAACTAAAACCGTCCGAAGCAAAACCGTAAACGTAAGTTATTGGATATCGTTCCCTAGCTAAAGAATTGGCAAACATTCTGGTCCCTGTAGTCACCGCGGTTTGTGCAATTGCAAACATCTTATCCTTGTCTAATGACCGAGAACTAACGGCTGGCACTTCTGAACGATATGGAGAACCTAGTGTAAACGTGACTCCTACATACATGACTTGTGAAACAGGAGGATTAGGTGGTCCAGGGGCAATAAAAGCTACCGTAGACGCTGTTGCATTGTTCGCAACAACAGCTTCTCGGATCTCCACTGCACCGTCAGAAATATTCTGCAAATTCCGGACAGTGCAAATACCCTGGAAGAGACTACCGCAAGCTATTAACCTGGTGGTGGTGTAATCGATTACCAAGGCCTTATTTACATTATCCGTTAGCTTCTTATTCTGTGCGTTGTTGCATTCGAGCACCGAACATTCATCGGAATCCATCTTGGGCCCAGTCTCTTCCATTACCACGAGTTCCAAGTCAGGAGATAGTTGGTATAATTTGTTGACTGCTCCGATGTAGACTCGCCCCGTGTTTTTGTCGACCACCAGATGGTTAAATGCCTGCACCTTCTGGTCGCTGAAGGTGCGAATGATGTCCGTCGGCAAGGCGGCAGCGACCACGTGTGCGATTGCTGCCACCACATAACATGCTACCAGCGATGACCGCATGATGGTGGCGGCACCAAATGTCACCCTTTCACGTCATTTGGCCACTGAAAAGAAAAGAAAAATCATAAAGTATGTTTTGTTCGGGTTTATTGATTGGTAAACAAAGAAAAGTATTTATGTGTATGGGAGGCAATGTGTCATGTCGAGTTTTATAAAGATTTTTAACCACAATTAACTAACCAGCAAGTTTGACTGTGACATACAATGACATTGGCAGAAATAATTTTCTCACACTCAAAGCGATTTATGTCACAGTCAAACTAGCTGGTTAGTTAATTGTGGATAACAAGGTTGGTTGTTGTAGTAGTACATTATTTCTATACCAGACAGTTGTAGGTCAAATTTACCATAATTTCTAATTTTCTAAAGCATTACAAGGTATTGAATTTAGAAATGTTTTAAATAAAATATTGTTTTTATTGCTAGTATAAACAAGTAAAAAAGTGTGACAAAACACAATAAGTATTTCATATTACATTTCAAGAGAACTCATTAGACGCATTGACCTGTATACAAGACACAAAATATAATATATTACCTGATTCTATTATTTCTAATAAAATAAGCCCTGTCACCTAAATACCACATTATCTAATTAATATACAATATCTACAGTCTATTAAAGTACAATACTAATACCACAGCCATCATAATTAAATGAAAATTAAGTAAGCCCATGAAAATTTATAGGTGGCTTCTATAATAACCACAATCTGAGATAAAAAAATACATTTATTTTTAAATCTATATTTATTTGCTTAATCCTGTCTCTAAGCGGTAAAAATGTCAAGTTAAAAGTAAATCAAAAGTTCTGTCCAGTTTTTATCACAATAAGGTGCCGAGAAAACATGCTGCATGCGGTGACCATTTAAGATAAAGCCAGAATAACAAACAGAAAGCTCTCCTTCTGATTTAAATAAATTACTTAATAAATACTTAACAAGTATGGACGTACTTTAAGACTATAAATAACTCTAAACAATAAGGTTAAAAGGATGTGTAAAATAATCGATAGCTGTTAACTGTTTTCATAAGCCAATATGATCCAGAATCGGAAACAGTCAGGATTCTGCGCAGCAGATTAATTTATCTCCCATTTAATAATATTAAAAAATCCTATTATTTCTAGAAGATGGGGAACTAGTAGTCCCAGAGATCGGTGGTGGCAAAATTTGTTAATCGTAAAAAACGAGTGACGAAGAGTATTGAGTATAAAAGAAATTTATTTCTAAATTCTTCTAAATTATATCATCACCTAAAAGTTAATGATTATCACAATTATTGAGTATAAGCTAATCAAAATATTTATAACTCCACCTTCACGAAAAAATCAACAATACTATTTGGCAGGATTAGCCAAGTATATAATTAAAATGATCAAATATAATTAAGCAGAGTTTTTGTACGATTGTTATATTAGGTTTACTGATCACGTCGATATCAAGGCTTATTTATTTTTGATTGCTTTTAACACAACAAATTTAATTCAGATCCCTTTTTTTAACTACCTAGAGAAATTATAGTATGTATTTAAGTAGGTAGGGGATCTCGAAAACGGTAAAAGATACGAAGATGGTTAAATTGAGGCAAAGTTGCGTATTTTGAGGCTTAATAATTTGGCAAAAGAAAATTGTAAATATTCCGAATATTTTCGGAGATATCCGAAGAAAACCGAAATTTTTAGTTTTGGCTGTTAATTTTTTGCGCCTTCATTTTTGACTTAGGAAAAAACAAAAAACACTTTCTCATATCCGTTCTTTATGTTCTACAAGATGGCGTCGTTAGTTTTTAAATTGGACGTTTCGTTCTTTAGATACAAACCTCAAGTCAAGTTTTTTAAATACGGACCTGGAATTTTTAAAACAGTTTTAGGGAATTCTAAGCTTAAGAAATTTGATACAATTTAAAGGTTTTTAAAATTTTAACGTTTTGTCATCAAATAATACATTGAACGACAGTAGAGGTTTGGACTTGGATTAAATTATTATTTATTTACTATTACGGCCCTGGCAATTATATTTAGGATAACTTAAATATTAAAATTACATTACAGGAAGTTAGTTTAGACCGTTAACTTTTTAAATAAGATTGGCCGTCACAATACATTAAGAAGTTTTAAGGCATTAACATAACATCTTGAGTCCTATGGTTTTTGCCTTTAGTCCTAGACCGAAATACTGTAAAACAGAAAAAATAATGCTCCCGAGTGAAGAAAAGGTAACTGGAGTGTTAGTCTAGTTGTTACTGTGATGCGCTTATGTTTGTTTCAAAA
This sequence comes from Polydrusus cervinus, assembly GCA_935413205.1. Lineage (NCBI taxonomy): Eukaryota > Metazoa > Arthropoda > Insecta > Coleoptera > Curculionidae > Polydrusus > Polydrusus cervinus. The sequence goes on along the minus strand of OW284520.1, from coordinate 11,488,322 downwards.
CAATTTCAATTTTCTTTTACTATTTATAAGATCTGATGATGCTCGTTTCAGGCGAAACATGTAACAAAAACAAACAGACAGAAAAATATTTGAGGCCGAGACATTGGGTATTTTTCTTACAAAATATCAAATATCAGGCCTCTGAGTAAAAATGGACGGATTATTCAAATCAGAATTTTTATATAGTTTGGCTCTAAATGTTCAGGACCGTAATGAAATGAAAAAGATAATTTGAAAAATGTCTTATTAGATGACAAAGCGTTAAAATTTTAAACACTTTTATATTGTATTAAATTTCTAAACCTTAGAAGTCCCTAAAACTGTACCTAAAATTCCAGGTCGGTATTTAAAAAAATTGAATTTATCTTGGTATCTAAAACATGAAACGTCGAATTTAAAAACTAAAAACGCCATATTGTAGAACATAACAAACTGTTATCAAAAAATGTTTTTTGTTTTTTCCTAAGTCAAAAATGAAGGCCCAAAAAATAAAGAACCAAAAATATAAATTTCGTTTTTTTTTGGATATCTCCGAAAGCATTCGAAATATTTACAATTTTTTTTCACCTAATTCTTAAATTACAAAATAAGCAACTTTGCCTCTATTTAACAATCGTCGTATCTCTTACAATTTTCGAGATCCCCTTGTACGCACACGAATTTGTAGCACCCTGTATATTAATAATTAATCCATAATATATTCATCGTTACGCATCTGCATTTATTGGAAATCCATTTTATTTATAAGTTCGTAAGTAAGTTGTGCAGAAGTCACAATAAGAAAAGCCGGCGTTGTGTGATCAAGAAGCGGACACTCCTGAAATAAATTATTTTGCCCGCAATAAAACCCGTCAATGCACTTATGCAATGTGTGTTCACTCTGGCAAAGTATTTAATACATATTGTGCCAAGAGATTTCACAGAAAGAGTGAAATTCAGCTACTCATCGAGAGTAATCTGCTGCAAGGAGACCCTTACCCCAAATTCAACTACAGAAATGAATATACTGAAAGAGGTGGTAAAGGTACTTCAAGAGAAGAATAAATAATTTAAATAATAAATAATAAAATTTTTAAAAACACGGCATTGTATACGGAATGGATCGGCACCCGGTGGGCTACACGGCGCGATCTGTATTTGAATCTATAAACCCGTAGAAAAAATTTAGTGAAGCGTAAAAGTTTCCTATACTGGTATTCGTTGGCCACCGTACTTTGGTTTATTTCACGTTAGATGGCTATATCTTTTGCATTAAGTTGATTCCTACTGATGGCGTTACTGGGTTTTCATCGCGTTTTTATTTCTTAAAAATGCCTTGAAAGAACAGTCTCGCTGTGCTTGGAGCTTGCAGTTGCTTACAGGTTATGGCTTTCTGATGAGTTCTAACAACAACAAAACAGCCTGTCATTGTCTACCTGTGCCCCAGGGAACCCATTACCTTTGGCGTCCCTGTGTACTTTAATGCAAAAGATAGATGCACCACTTTGTCCGCCTGCCGCTAAACATTTTTTTTCTAAGAATAAATAATTTATGTAATGGTAGTAGTCGTTATGGTTTTTGCGTGCTCTCTTATACAAAATGAATAAATAATAAATCTTTATTCTCCATTATACATAAAATTATTTATGTTTTATGAGTAAACTCTAATTTTACAAGACTGCATTGTTAGTGTTAATTATATTGTCATTAAATAATTGCGCGCGGTACACATTATGTAGGTTTAAGTGGTTTCTGCATGTTGAGACCTAGATAATAAAGTAAATAACTCATATTTGCAATTTTCTTTTGTAAATAAAAACGTATGTTGTGTTTTTCGGTACGTGGGTGGAATTCGTGGGCGCTAATAGCCAGCTTTTACCAGCCACCAAAATCCCGCTAAACGTTATTTCAAACGTGAATTTCTCTGAAACTACAAAAACAATTCCGTAAAAGCCTGTTTCATATTCAGCGGCAATTATTATTCTTTCTAGCGAACCGAAAGTCGGGTTTCAGGAGTTAGTAAATGCCGGGATATTGACGTTTGAAAATTCGAATAGCGGGGTTTCATTGGTTGGCAAAAACTGTAAAGTACAAAACCGCAAACTTTTAACATTATTGCAAATAGAAAAATTGTACCCAAAAAATTCCGCCCTTTTTTTCCATATTTCCGATCGAAAATCGTAACCACAACCTGCGGTAGTACAAAACTAATTTTTTGATAATGGATTCAAACATAAATAAGGAACCGGAACCTCTATGCAATAAAATTGTATAGAAATTTTTATACAGGGTGATTCCTAAGTTGATATTTCTTTCTTAGCTGTGTATAGAAAGAATTAAAATAAACATGTTCAAATACCTTTTTTCAAAAAACTTAACAATAGGCGAGATACAGAAGTAAAAAATCTAAGTGCGGGCCTGGTCATCAAAACGTAGCCTGTTATACTTTATGTTGTTTTTGTCTTATTAGTCATGCAATTTACGGGTCGGTGGTGAGTTACTTGGCAATACGCTGCGGTGTTTTTTTCTGAAGCAAGTTAATTTTAAATTGGTGAGATAAGCTCATAAAAAATACACAATTTGACATATTATTTACTCAGCTATCTCTTTTTCCCGTCCAAAGACGGCGATTGGGGAATCGGTAATTTAATAATTAAAAAGGGCCAACTCTAGTTCTAATTCAAAGTTCCAAAAATAACATCAAATAAAACAGGGCACGTCACAATACACTAAGTATCAACGGAATGAATCTCTGCGAAAATATTTCAACTTGGAATATCTTGAAATGTTCACGACGATGTCGATGATGGCAGGAAATGAATTGCACATTTATACGTACTATACTTTTTAAATGACGGGCATTGAAGTCCGTTGATCAATAAATTCAGTAAGAACTATAATGGTGGGCACTAGTTTTAATATACTCGGTGGCCCAATAGTGCGAGAAAGTAAAATAACTCCGTTGTGGTTATAGAGGTACAAAAAAAAAAGTTAAATCGAGAAATTGTATGGGACCTTAAATAATTTTTTTAAATAAAAATAGCTATCACACACAAAATTTAAAAAAAAATACGTTCATAAACATAGGAAAAAGGGATATCTTTAGGCAAAGTGTTATTTTCTTGGGATATTCTTTAGGTTCACACGATCACAAAACTAAGAAATACCAAACCATCTTTAGGATTTTTTTTTAGCCACAGGTGTTTAAACAGGACATGGTCAGCTACAAAATTACCTATTCAGAATAAAGCTAAGATATACATCTTTATGTAAAGGATGTGACTGTCTAGCTAATATAAAGGAGAAGCTATTGAGTCGTCAACTATTTTAAATCTGTAGGTTGGTTAACGAGCTAAAAACATCCCTTTATCTTTAAATTCTGGAAGGATCATTATGGGTCAACTGAGGCCTTAGTGTTGTGAAGCTTAGCTCACCCTCACACCTTCTAAATCGGGAACCCTCTTATCAATTTTGATGAAAATTATTGGATGAATTGATTGATACTCCTTTTTTAGCTCTGTATAGAAGGCATTAAAATAAACAACTTTTTCAAATACCATTTTCCAAAAAATTTAAAAATAGCCGAGTTACAGAAAATCCAAGTGCGGGCCTGGATCAAAACGTAGCCCTTTCCTTTATATTGTTTTTCTTCGTTTTTTGTATTGTTAGTCATGCATTTCACGGATCGGTCGTCAGTTATTTATTTTGGCAATTCGCAGCGCGGTGTGGTTTTCGGAAGCAAATTAATTTTAATAAATTGGTGAAAATGGTAAAATTTGAAAACAATGTACTAATTATGGTGCTAATTTATTGTGAGTGTCGTAAAATGCGGATGTTTCCTCTCTACACCCAGAAGTTTTCTTAATGTTATTCAACGGGCAAGTAAGGCAGAACCGTATTTGATTTGTAGTGTAATAAATGAATGTAAGTACTATATTTTTGGGTTTTTTGAAAAAAGGTATTTGAAAATGTTGTTTATTTTAATGTCTTCTATACGCAGCTAAAAAAGAAGTATCAACTTAGGAATCACCCTGTAGAATAACCAATTTTGTTAGGCTACAGGTCAGTTAAAAAATATTGAACGTCGGTTCTGTATTGATGCAGTAAACAATATTTAATTTAAAAGTGCTTCTAAAATTCCAATTTTTTTACGCGAAATTTGTGATTGCCATAAAAGCTGTTGCATCAAACACATTTTACGACGTTGGATATTTGCTTTTTGCATTGTGTTCGTGCATTCATCGGGGTACACTTTGATGTTGATACTTTAAAAATTGGCTAATGGATTGTAAATAAACGATTATGCTTCAATCGGAGCCCTCTGGTCACTTACCGACACGTAAAAATGACCGATCATTTTCGCATTTTCCATCGTCTTTCTACTTCCGTAAATAAAAAGCTATCTTTTAAAAAAGGTAAATTAATTAAACTTCAAAGCACGGATAAAGAAAATACTTAGCTTTATACATGGAATGGCATACACTTCAGTATGCCTAGTATTATCTACTCCTCTTTTAATAAAAACGTGGGCATCCAGGCTTAGTGCTTACACGGACTAATTCGTTTTATATCTTCAATAAATTTTATAATAAAACGGTTAGCTCAATTGCTGACTCAAGTGGATAACGCCGCCGTTTAACGGATAAAAAAATGACCGAATCCTTAAAATGAAATTAACGACACAAAATCCATGGCGATCGTCTTAATAATGCCCAGGGAAAAGAAATAACGATTAGAGGAAATGGGAAAGAAAAATCGAGAAGTTTCGTAATTCCTCAAATGGTTTTATTTCTCAATGATTTTATTTTTTCTTATGAACTCAATCGAATGTTTCTATAAATCCGTTACCAGAAGTCAGAAAAGTTTATAAGAAAAATTAGTGGATATTGTTAAAAAGTAAAATCTTAGTAGTACGGGATTGTTATTGAAACGATATATAGAAATCCTTAACCGCTTCTAACTTTATAAGACCATTTTAGTGGAATTTGCTACCAATTAGTAGGATTACTAAAAACGAATCAAGAGAATGGAAGGAATGGAAGCGGGTAAATTAGAAGAAGTTACTGAATTTTGCAAGTGAGACAATTACAGCAAATGTAAAATAAAGGACAACAAAGAAAGTAAGCAGCAACAACTATCGCCATTAGTGAAAACGCTTTAAAATTCTGAATAAAATATTTTAAACCTAAGAGCGCTTAAGTACCACAATTTTCTACTTTGATACCGAGGCACGTTTTACATTCTAATATCTGTGAACTAGATAGAACGATTTCCTTACCCCAGGAGTAGGGCTGGGCGATATTAAAAATCTACACATTATATTTTTTGAACGTGCTTTTAAAAATACCACGTTATCTGCAACCAAGTGTTTTCAACAAAAAAGGTCGTCGATACCTAACAAAAGTACTATGCTGCTCTACTAAAAAACTGGCACTAAATTGAAACATATACACATGGACACTCGCTTAAAGGGGTATTTTACACAAGACACGATAAGACAAAAAAATTCCTATATACTATTCAAGCCGAGGGTCAACGTCTAAATTTTTAATTTAGTGCCAGTCGGAAATATATAAACGATAGTGTAATTTTTAAAGCCAATTTTGTAGAAGACTCTGTAAGCGAGTATACAAAGTTAGTAATCAGAGTGATCAGTGACCCAAGAATTAAATGCCAATGGACGAGAATGCTACACCGAACAGGGCTGATGCCATTTTTGAAGGTGAAGTATACGGCAATTACCAGACTGTAAAAATAATTGCCGTACTGTTATTAGAGCGGGTTGCCACTTCTCTAAAACGTTAAGTTCAACGGTAACGAATTATTCATATTCTTTTTTTTTGTCTGTAAAATGTAATTTTCACTATGGTAATTTTAGAATTATTATTATAGTTGCGGAAAAAATTATGAAATGTTTATTTAAAATTGTGTTCTTTTAGACTAATTTCACAGCGATTTTTAAGATGAATTTACAAATAGTAGATTAAAACGTATTTACTTAACAAATGTAAAACAACAATTAGAATGTAAGTTCAGTGTGATATTTTATGGCCAAAAATAACCAAAAATATTTGTTGTAATTGTATCGTTTACAGTGTATGTTCCATTTTGTATATTTAAACGGAAAAAAATTTAATTTTTCCTAACTGTGGCGAAACTCATCATATTTCATTTCATTGAAAAATCAAGCGTCTGTAAAACATCTAATAATTTCATTAGTTAAAAATCTATGTAAATCAGAACTGCCATTACGGCTTGTTCCATTGCTTAACTTTTTGATAGCTTATTGTGTTAATTCTACACTTAAAACAGTCTTTAATTAAAACATAGAGCCTACGAACATACATAATTATGATAAATTGTGTGAGTTCCTTCATACCTAGGACAATAAACTCAAAAGATATAAAACATAATTAAAGATAGGTATCCACTAGTTTTCGGATGTTTTTATACAAATTATAGTTATCAATACAGCGTGTTTTAAGTCATTTTATGAAGAAAAGTTTATATGAATGGCTAAAATTGTTTGTTATAGAATGTTGATTTGTTTTAACGCGTTATCTTGTAACATCTCGGACTGGGCTTTATGCCTTCGGGGCATAAAAATGCAGTTTTTTAACGATATTTCTGTTCTAAAATAAAAACATAAAAAAAAACATCAATCTACGAGGCTATTAGTTGCCTATCTTTGGAAATCAGAAACAAATATGTAAACTAAAATTTTTGGAAATTTCTAAATTTTTATATATTTTATATATTTATAGCGAATTGGAAAAAAATATGTATGTATTCCCAGACATTGATGGTGGCCAAATTTTAATTTCAGAACCAAAATATAGTTGAAAAACTGAATTTTTATGATGGTGGCGAGTCCTTTTGGAATCACATCCTGAACATGCTGTATATACATCTTTTATAATTAACTAGGCCGGCATTGAAACATAATATAGGACAATGTTGTAACTACTGCTCTTTAATTAACCTTTTGTAGAGATTGAGTGTCGTTATTTTATTTCCTAAAGGGCAATAACCTATTTGAAAGATGTTCGGAATTGGTGGAAGCTCTTAAGGTGCGTCCTCATTAGTTCGTTGGACTAAAAACGCAAATCCGGCAAAAGCTGACGATAATGAGGAAGCACCTTAATCATCTGAGAAGTATTCTACATAAAAAGCAAATATAAATACTTGATCCTCATTCACTCAAGATTGTATATGGCTTTTTTAGTGTTATACTAATCTTCAAATAACTTAAATTGAACGAACATTAAAGAACATAACCAAATCTACTTATAAAAGCTTTAAAAAAAGCACTCGAGAACAAAATAGATCTCGCAGATCCTGATATATTTTATAATACAACGAATTTCGGTTTTGTTCCATTAAAAGGGGGGGTTAAAACACTTTCTAAGAGGCTCAAGTGGCGACGCCATGTGGGTGCCATCTAATCGCTTTACTACGAATCCTTTTCGATCTATTTTAAAGTAAATGCTATGTTGCCAAGTAGTAAAACATATAGGAGTTCATGCTAAAAGTGCCCATTCTTTAAAATAGTAGTAGTACTAAGTTGTAACAACATTTATTTAGCAATATGCTACAATTTTATAAAACATAAAAACAAATTTAACATACCTATAAGCCTTAAGGTATTTAAATTTTTTTATTAGTTTTAATTTTATTATTTAAATGAATTATTAATTTCTTTTTTTATATATTTACAGCTGTGACATTTAATTAAAATAGACAAAATGTTGTACTCAATGAGTCCCTTAAAGACAGAGTGGGGAAAATTTGATTTTAATTTAAAAAAAAAATAAATTGATTTAAAAAAAATCATAATTTTTTTGATTTTAATAAAAAAGTAATCATGTCGCTTTTTTAAAATAAACACAAATTATTTTAATATCAGTTTAAAAAACATAGTACAAAGCCTAAGTATTTGTTAGAACGCGCTTCTTGCAAGAAAATTACTTTCGCGACTTACTTATTTCCTTCCCGATCTATAAATTGACATTAAATTACTAAATTTTTAAACCTGAAACAAGTTATAAAATGTAATATATTTCTTGACAAAATAGTAAATTTAGACGTAGGTGGGCACAGCCGAGCCGGCGGAACGGACGGATACCAGCTAGTAATCCTATAAATATTCCCCACCAACGATTGCACTATCAACAATTTTATACTAAATGTCGTGGCGGGTTGATTGTTATGTACTATTTAAGTAGGACACCACTTTGCCCCACTATTGTCAGATTCTAGCATTCGTGATGAGTCATGTTATGGTGAAACGCGTCTAAGGATGGATATGATAAAATAACAGGAAACTATTCCTCTAGATGCTAATATATTTAAGAGCATGACAAACGACAAATAAAGAGAATTCGTTTCGTGTTGCTATATTAAAAATACTATTCGTTTCTGCATTGTTTTGGCACGGTTTATAATTTCTCAATTGCAACAATATTTACAAAATTAATAACAATAGCGCACCTAACACTGTCTACTAACAAAAAACTCATTCAAAACAAATAAAACAAAATCGTATAATGAGGCATAGACGTTTACGATCTGTCAACTGCGAAATTACGGTTCTGCGGTTTAAACCATGTTTCTTTACGATAATTCTTGAAGACAATTTGCTTTAATTATATCTTTACGCAATTTTAAATATACCCTGAAAAATCATTTAACAAAGGCGTAGATAAAAGAAAAAAAAATCATTCACCAACTGTACAATTTATGTTAAATTTAATAGGGAATTTTCCCATATTTTTCCATTGCTTAAAAATGTACAGTAACATGAAAAAACAACACATACAAAATATTACGTCTTAGTATCGCTCCTATATTTTAAGTTCACCGTGTGATGTGACGTAGTATGAATAGCCCGCTCTCGCGCTATGTATTGTAGTACGCTTTGTGGTCACGACCGCAAAGTTTAATCGCCTCTATTTAATCCAGAGGATTAAAAAATACATTTCTTAGTGAACTGTGGGTCGTTTGATGACATTAGCTTACTGCAAGTTCCCTATTCTAAGTATATATAACAGCAGAAACATTGTGAATATTATTCTAAATAGCACTTTTTACCCAGAAAAGTTAAAACTTTGTCCTGATTACAATATCATTTTCATCTTTTAAATTAAAAATACTCTACATGATATAATTTTTGGAAAGATATTGGCGTAAAAGTAAGAAATGTTTAGTGTAAACATTACAACATTTAATTTATTATTTATTTTTTTTTAACCCTAAAACATTAAGTGTCCAGCTGAATAGCAGATTCTTCAAAACAACAACAAAAAAAAAGAACATGCAATTTTTCAGAGTGGAACAAGTAAGCTTTGAAATATATACTATTTTAAACACACTTTTAGTAAACTTAAATCCTCTATAATATACTTTAGGAGTAAAAAGCGGTCTTTAAAAGTTCGCATGGGTCGATAAAAACATAATCCCTTTTTATCGTTGACATCGGTAAGGGTATCAAAAAAAGTTTTAGGTGTTATGTACCAAAACAACAAAACACTTAGGTCACTTGGTTCTCTATATATTATAGTATGTTAGAGGCAGTTTGACAATAGTTTAATGAATTGTTCTGTAAACTTTTATTTTCTACTTTAATTTCATCAATGTGTGAACATTCAAGGCAGTAAGCCTATATAATATATTTAATTATTGTAACTACAACACCAGAGCTTTGCCCCAAAGCTCGCTTGCAATAAGAAATCTATAAATTCAGGAGATCAATTTAAATCCTTTTATATTGCATACGGCGTGACACGCATCACGCTAGAGCTGGTTGACGTCACGACTTGTAAGGAGACCAAGTCAACGACAGGACAGAAATCTCTCCGCCGAAGTAATAATGATAATAATAATACACAAAACAGATCCAACAACTTCGGACATTTTTCCTTGGTAAACAAACATCACTAATCAGTCTGTAAAGCTGACAAAAATTATACATCCTTGATTTATCCACGACCAATCATCCTACGGATACATATACCCCAATAAAAAATATATATAGAAGAAAGTCTTAATTCATGGACAACAAAGCAGCTACATGGGAAACATAGATACAACATACAGCACGACCACATATCAAAAGAACTTTCCTATAAATGGCTCAAAGATAGAAGACTTTTTTCTGAGCAGAAGGATTTCTTCTCGCAATAGAAGATCAGATCATAAACACGTGGAATTATCAAAAATACATAATCAAAGACCCAAACTTACATACCACAAATATAAAGAAACCATAGACCATATCACTGGTGGATGCAAAATCTTAGCAGGCACAGAATATACCGAAAGCCACAACATGGCAGGAAAAATCATTCACCAGGCACTCGCAAAGACCTACAAACTAATCACAGAAGAAATACCACACTACAAATACTCCCCAACCACCATCATAGATACCAGCGTATACAAACTATATTGGGACGTAGAAATCCATTCAGACAAAACAATAACATGTAATAGACCAGACATCCTTTTCCAAAACAAAAAAGAACAGATAGTGGGCTTAGTACGAAAAAAAAAAAGTCAGAATTTTTAGATTTTTATATTTTTGTCATTTAGTTCAACTGTACTAAATAAATATTTTACGAAACTCACTAACACCAAGTCAAATATATCTGTCAGTGTTACTTTAAACTAAGTCAAACATTCAATTTGGATTTTACGGAAAAAGTCATTAGGTACCCTAGTGAGTTTTAACGAAGCTACTGCTGCATATATCGTTGACTTAGTGAGTTCTCGCTCTAAGCCCACGAAATCACCTATCTTATAGATATATCCATACCTAACGACCCCAACATTCAAACAAAATATAGAGAGAAAATAGCAAAGTATTCGGAATTAGCCATGGAAGTTCAGAGACTTTGGAAACAGAAAAAAATAACGATCATAACATTCACCATTTCAACCACAGGCATCACCCCATACATCTTTAAGACACATCTTGAGGAACTCGGGGTCAACCCAAAAATTCATCAAAACATACAAAAGCCTGTCATCCTTAAAACATGCACTATTGTGCGATCATTCCTCAATATTTATTTGTGCCAAACAATTACAATAAATGATATGTAAAAGAATGAACTTGTAAAAATTATATTAGACATAACTTAATAACCTTGTTCCTCGACGTTTTTCTTTTAATGTATTTAAGTTTGCTCCTGTTGAAAATGAGAGTTTCAAGTGCTATTAAACTTGTTCTACTCTGTTTAAAGGTTGGATACAATAATGTCTCTTAAATGATATAAGGGGTTTTGACTTGCATTGTCTTGATTTGTTTTTAAATCACAACGTTTCAATTAGTAAGCATCTTCAGTCGTCGTGTTCACATGCAGACTACTGGAGATACTTACCAGTTATTAAAAAATAAATAAAGGCGGTGAAAGTCCAAAAATCCTCTATCAAGTCATTATTCGTTCACTTTTTGCTACGGAAATGAACTCAAAGGATAACTATAGAGTTTTGATAAATAGATAGTAAACGATGGTGGTTCCTCTACGATTTGCACTAAATTTGACAACATTGCAACGGAAGTACGAGGCATGCGACATAAATAAACCAGGAGATGCAAATATAGAAAACTTAAAATATAATATAAAGTCATCTTTATTAAGATTTATGCTGGTATTCGTTAGTTGTGCACATGTACCTAGTCTAAAATGGTATGTAATAAAAATTTAAGGCAAATATACATTTTAGTGGTCATAACTAAGGATAAGAAAAAAATCGATAAATCAATTAATCGTTAGTTCGATTTAAATAATAAAAAAATCGCAAGTCGGATGAGATCGGACATCTCGTGGGGTGTGGAAGAAGGTACAAACTCCCCAATCGGTAGGTCATGCAATGGCAAGAAACCAAGAATTAATAGCCCTTGGGGGTGTGGCATGACTGAGGATCGTGGTTCGGAACCCACGTTAAGCTGTAGGTCTCTTTGGAAATGGCTCTGGCAACGAACGAAGAGGAAAAAATTACACACACAAAAAAAAATTACCTCCTTTTTGGGGGTAGAAACCGCTCCCAACTTTTTTTTTAAATGGTGTGTATTGTGTTGCTCGTTGAAAAAAAAGAGACATCGACCCATAATTTACTTTTAGATTTCGGTAATGTAGACGCAGTTTGCTTTGAAACAGACGAGAAAATTGTTGGAAATGTCGCATACTTTTTTTTGACAAACCCCCAATCTAAAGTAAAATTCATTCTTGACATTTCCGGGGTTATTTAGAGAATTTCGTGTATAAGTCGCCTAAGTTCTTCTAAAAATTGTTGCTAAAATGGCCCGTTCTTTTTCCGTCTTTCTAGATCACCAAAATGCAAAAAAGGGGTCGTATTACCTTTTTTATGTCCTTTCCAACGAGCTATATATATATTATAGATACGAAAAAAGTACGCCAAACTTAAAATAAACGTAGCTGTAGTTCTGTATGAATTTTTTCCTGTTAAAAATGGAAAGGGTGGTCGAGTGATACCTTATTTTAAAGGTCTTTCAATTCCCTTTACTACCGAACTGAAGTACATGAATTTTACATCATTATAAAGGGAATTGAAATACCTTTAAAATAAGATATTACTCGACCCCTTTCAATTTAAGATTTTAGGGGTGGTGCCCACCCCCGTCCAATTTTGTGTCCCCCTCGAAAACAAAATCGACGGGTCTGAGCGTTTTTCCAAAAAAGAGTTGAGATGCCAGTAAATGTCTGTATATTGTTTTTGTGCCTCAATTGGGACAACTGATTTTTAGCGTAACACTTTCTATTATAGGTTATTTTTTAAACGTAGCACAGCGTTTGATTCTTAACATATTTTAAACTCTTTTTCCTATACCTGATCAAAGAATATGAAGTTTTATACCAGACCTTGTAATAATGGGATAAGGTTGTCTTATTTTTATTTTATATGAGTTTGTACTTCGTTTAAAATACTGTTCCAGTTAGATTAACAGCATGTTGATTCGAACTGCAACAAAAGCGTCCACGTTCTTGTGATTTTTACGCTGTCTCTCGCTAGGATTAGAAATTTTTCTTGTACGTGATTTTGACAGCATTACTTATAATTGATTGTTTTAGATTTAAGATAAAAACAGTCGCTATTATTGTTACAATATTAATTCCACCCGAAAAGGTAAAACGTTTCTGTAACATAAAAACTTTCTATTATCAATTGTTTTAAGTTTTATATAGTGAACTAGAATAATAAATTACGTTAAGATATATTTAACTGTGCTAAAAAATTAATAACGGTAAGCTGTTGGCAATGTGGTATTTTTCATGTCTGTAGACTATTAACATAAGTTGAATAAAAACATATTTTAATTTATTACATCAACGCTGTAACGCTATCTTTCATTTAGTGACAAGGATACATACCGAACTATTTCCCTTCGATTTTAATAAATTTTGGGATATACAAGGAGAATATCAAGAATTAATAAATATGCATTTTTAGCAGGGATTTCACCTTTTAAACAAATCGGGGACAGTTTTTAAATGGCGCCAGTAAACTTAATTTAATTTATAAAGTTTCTATCAGTAGAACTTACCCTTCAAGAGAAATTGACCATAGACAATAATATTTCAAATACTACGAGGTATCAATGATAGAATAGCTTTGGACTTGCATTGTCTTTATTAGTTTTTAAATCACAAAGTTTTAACTGGTAAGTATTTCCAGTCGTCTTCAGGTGTTTTTTTTTTTAATAAAAAAAACTAGGAAAAAGATATAAGCCAATGAAAACCTTTTAAAAAATGACTAAATTCATTGTATTGCAAAAAATATTAAGAATTAAATTTTTTAATAAAAAATAACCTTCTCACATTCTTCAATATCTGTGGGGTCCAAATTTAAAAAGATTTTAAAAATCCGTCAATAAACATGGGCAGGTTTCGGTTCAAGAGAAAGCAATGTTGTTCGGATCCGCTGAAAAAAAAACTCGATGTTACAGTTATTATAGACAAGAGAGTGTGACTCGGCTAATTTTGAGTACTCAATTTTGGGGGTTAATATACTTATTCCCTCGTAACAGCATCAACATGCTTCACATGGAGTAATAATATTCTCTAGACATTTGTTGTTTGGATTCGAGACATGAACAGTGAACACGACCAGATATTTATCACACTATCAGACAGAAATTTTCGCCCGAGTTAGATAATGTAAGATAGGATTACCCTCGATCGTCTAACATCTCTTGCAACTTGCGATACTCCATCTTGATTACAAAAATTGATCAACAACCCATTGATCCATTAGGATATACTGGGACAGTTAAAAAAGTAGTTAAAAGAGTTTGAAGATATAAACCACAATTTAAAATAATTGATATATTGAATAAATGATTATTAAAAAAATAGCGTAATCAAAAAAAAACATATTCGATTTTTAAATTGTTCAAAATTATTGTTTAATCGTGTGATTAGCGAATATTTTGCCCACAACTGGTTATATTATACTTTACTACATACAGAATCAGTTATAATCATTAATATGTGCAAATTCTGTTTTTTAGTTTTTTAAAGAATACTTTTTGCGCTCTATATCTAAATTTAAATTTACCGGTACTGGTAGTAAGTAGTAGGTATTCACCACATTTTTTTTTTTTAAATTAGTAACACAAATATTTTCTTTCTGCAGATCCAAGTAATATTTTTTTTGTAAACTTAAGCCAGAATTTTTAATAAAATAAAACATTAAAACTAAACCGTGATTTTAGACAATTTAAAATTAGGTAAGTACTTGTATGTGATTTATATTTCCATTCTTCAATAAACCTTTTTTTTTCTTGACAATAACTCGTTTTGATTACCAATGTTTAATTGGTAAATAGGTTTAATACTCTTTTACAATTTTGTCCAGAACTCAAAATTATTCTTAATAAAAATGTATTTTTTCCTTCCTAAACCTTTCGGACATTCATCTTTCTTCTCCCATATTGAAAGGTATGATGATGCCACAGACAGACAACTATACAATCCCAATAATATACCTCCTTTTTGGTAGCATGTTAAAAACTATTCATGTCAAATACAGAATAGAAAGGCGAAATTCAATAACAAAATTTCAGCATCGGAAAGGCAAAAGGCAGAAATATTGCAAAAAATATCGGACAAGGCATGGTCTTTTTGGGGAATTTTTATGGTGAGATTATTGACAGTTCCAAGGTTTTATCGAAATGAGACTTGTATTTAATCTATGCCTTCCAGGACAGAAATGTGTAATGTGGTGTAGTCGAATAGACCCGAAATATTCTACAGGGCCTGATTTAAAAATATTTTAAACTCAATCAGTTTTTAGAATAAATATTGGTTATTGCGTTTTGAATAATAGTTAAGAAAATTCTTAACATTTTATTATAGTCTATTAATAGACAAAGAAAAGCATAAAACAAGAGCACATTATTTAGTTGGATGATAAAAGATCTGATTTTTTTTTAATTACAACGTTTCAATTGGTAAGTATCTCCAATCGTCTTCAGGTGAATATTAGAGATACTTACCAGTTGAAACGTTGTGATTTAACAAACTAATAAAGACAATGCAAGTCCAAAACTTGTCTATCATTTAAGAAACATCATTGTCTTCAACACTATTTAGTGTTGTGTGACTCGCCGATTTTTATTTGTTTAATAAATAGTATGTTGTATGATACACCAATCCTTATTTTGGCAATACTTATTGTACTTGATAGGCCGATCTTTATTGACAGTTAATTAATTTCACTTAACAGGCTATAGCAGTTGGCTTCTTCTGGGTAAAGTTGGGCAAAAAGTAAGATTTTGAAGGTATCGACAATCATTCTCTTGATTGTGAATGTTAGCTATGCGTTCTTATACCTGAATGATGTATAAAGTCTGGTTCCCTGTTTCGAAACTGGCAATTTCGATTAAAGTTATGGAAACAAAGATAACAGTACAATCGGTTGCAAGACTGATAAAAAAAAATTGGAGAACAGCTTTTCTCTTCTTAGGTTTTCAAACAGAGAAAGGGTTTGTGACTGTGACTGAAGAATATTTTTAATATTGGGATATATTTTTGATAGTATCGAATTCAGGAGGTTAGGGTTGAATGCGATAAATTTGATTATAGAGAAAAGGATTATTCATGTTTTAAGATAATGTTATTTAACATTTTCAAGTGTTTATCAATCAAATGTTTGTCCAAGTTCCCTATTGACTAAACACATACATAGTACATTGACTAAACACACATGCATAATATAATGGTATGACGATGTAAACAGACGTTTTTGTAACTTTAGAGAATAAATATGGCAAATAAAATGAACAGAAAATGTAATTTAGTCAGGACATAAAAAAGTCGTAAAATCCAACCACGCCTACATTATATTTGCCTTACAATAAATCCATATAAAGCAGTAAATAAAATAAATTCTAAATAACCTTAAATCCGTATCTGCTAGGACTGCCTTAGTATCTACATTGCCGTTTTTCTTTCTTTTCCACTTGTAAAAGTCCGAAAGATGCCACATGTTTTTATTATAAAACGACAAGCTTTTGTGAAGAAATTGTTTGGGTCGACTTTTAAATTTATTTTTATTCAAATCAGATCGGGACAGGATAATAACGCGAAGGTTACCGTGCCGTTCTTTTCGTAACAATACACGAGGATAAGGATTTGATTTAATTTATACTAAGTGTTTGCCGGAAACGGCCGTTTTGTACAATTTGCACTTTTTGAGGTACTTATTACACAACGTTCTTTCGTGGGAAAATAGTTTTATGTAATACTATAATTGCAGCTCTATGAAGACATTTCTGGGTTAAATTGTAAAGGCTATTATAAATTTCATTGTGGTTAGAGAGTTTATAGGTCCATTTTTTTAGTTTATAAATTAAATAATTTATTAATTTATCCTATTTTATTTGGAAACTAAAACAGCCCGACGGTCATGGGAACAGCAAATTTTTACCACTAAGATACATAAAATAGACATACATACATAAATAAACAACATACAATCATTTTTTGTTGGATTAAAGTCTTTGCGTTAAATTTATTATGTTAACAAATAAAATAACGGATCCTTTTTGATTTTTATAAAAAAAAAACAGATGACCTTTCCAGAATTTTTTAGGAAAGAAAACCGACAAGTGGTAAAGGTACTCATATTGATAAAGAATACAACAAGGTCTTTTTGTTTAAAGAATCCCGATAAGTATGAGGCAAACTCTTGGTTCCGAAACAATTAGTTTGAAGTAAAATGGTTATAGTATCCAAAAATAATATTTTTAATTCGATACCATGACACCTGTCAAAAATTATTACTTGTGTCTATTAGGCAGAGTCCGTTCCTAGCTGTCCTGAGACATTAAATGTTACTATGAATAAAATATAAAACACCAGACTTATTTTAACATTTCCTAGACGCTCCCGAGCCCGAGAGCTATCCTACGTACCGGCTACCCTGTATATAAACTGGTAGGCACATAAAATATATGCACAATACAAATATAAAAACCTGTATTAGTTAAATACTTAACTTAAAATTAAAATCAATGTATGTACTAAATTATATTTTAATGAGAACAGTCTGTGTTTTTACCAAGATAAGCCAGTGGTGCAACTATGTTCATCTTCCAGGGCGATGTCGATTCGAATTTATCGCTGAGTGTACTTAGTTCATAGAAATCCTCGCTTCCAAGCGATATTTTTAGCGCCACTTATGTTGATTTCTTTCCACAACACCATAGGTGTCGATTTCAAGTCGCTTATGTGAGTGCGATAAGGATAGATATAATTTGAACCGATCCGATCACTCACTTCTTTAACCTCTAACCCCACTTTTGAAATGTTTTGTTTTTGTATCACAACAAATAAAATATGTTTATGAATCGTAAACCTCTTTTACAAAAGTTTAAGAACCAGAATAATGGTGTCCATTAATATTTTTAATCAAATATTACTGAGGGAGGAGGAGAGAAGAGAAATTATGAAGGTCATACACCAGGCGAATGGTGCAAACTGGGTATTTCTTTGCAAACCCTAATATGATCTCGTGATTGTCGGTACACAGTATCATGTTTACAAAATACAAAAAATGTTTAAAACCAGCTCAAACGTATTTAGTGACTAATTTTTTAAATATTATAGGTTATAACCAAAAAAAAATATAGTCCCACCAATATAACAAGTATAAAATCCCCACTGATTTTTGATCGAAAGTCGATTCTACGGATGACACCAGAGTATTTTATCAACAATTGAACATGACACGAATATTCATCGCTATCAATGTCACTAGAAATCGATCGTTTTTTTTTGTTGAACATAGTTGCGCCCCAGTTATTACAGACAGAACCTTGAGTATTTTTACTTAAAATAAGTGTAATTACTATAAATACCGATATGTAAAATTACAGTATCAATAACTACCGATTCTAATATAAATCAAAACAACGACCTAGAATCTAGTCAGTGGTGGTAGTAAAATATACTTTATAAACTTTATTTGATATTTTAAGGTGTTTGCTAAATAAATAGAGAAAGGCGACAAATTGATCAATGGCATTAATCAATAACCAATCAATTGAACAATTGCAGTTAATTTTCCATTAACAAAACAATCAAAACTCCTTAAAATCAATTAGTGAAAAATAATGTAATCTTTGTGGTCGTTTCTATTTCTATTATAAGGACAGTCGCTAAATTTCACAGGTAGAACTTAAGGTGTTGTTAGAACTGGGTTTAAATATACAAAAGGGATTAGGCATTTTTGTTATAAATCTTTACGTTTGAGAAATTAGTTCGTAAATTTCTACTATTATTAGATACCGGACCAAACTGCACCAGACATACAACCTTGCGAGCTTGACAAAGGCGAGCTTTAAAACTTCTAATATCAATTTTAATAGGACAATATCTGTTGGGAAAAACTTGGTATCGATTGGTGTTAGGAAGATCTAATTTGTCTTCGGTTTAAGAAGATGCTTCATTTTAGGGCTTGTAAAGCACAGCAGCAGATTAGAACTTGAAATAACAACCTGCCTGATGTGGTTAAATAAGATTCAAGCAAGAATGATCGCCTTATAGTTACTAGCCATGTTTCTGAACGTGCAGGTCTTTGCAGAAGTAAAGAATAATGTGAAAAACTATTACATGTTAAATATAGCGAAATATAATTAGTTCTAGCACTTTTTAAAATGTGTTTATTCTATGTCTAGATCTACGAAGAGAATGACTTCATCACCATGTGACCGTTCAGTCCAAATATTCTGGGGAAAATGTCATTGTTTTCTAGTTATTATGTGATGAGTTTATAAACAATCAATGAATATGTTTATCTTAAAAAATTCCGCCGAGTTCAATATGTTGAAGTAGGTATATCTCCTCTCATAACACCTTACTTCTACATTCAATGCATCTAACTTTCTTTGCCTTACAGTACGCCACTGAAACATGCCTATCTTAACTTAATATTGGATATTAATTCATTGCTTGAAGCTACATTCTTACTGTTGTCCATGCCGCGAGATTGAATGGCTGCTACCAACCACCAACGCAATCCAGAGTGATATTCATTCCCACGCGAAATTTTTAAATATTTAATTAACCGATAAATTAAAATGGCGTTTCACGATTTGTTATTAAATTTTATAGCCTGGGATGTTTTGTAGAAGACAGAATGTTAAAAGTTCAGTTTTAGCCTTATAAAAAGTTTAGAAAATTATTAAGAGATGTTATTAATTGGTGCCACAGTGACATTTCGAGTCAGGGTGTTAAAAATATCCTTGTCAATATTTAAGGAAACATTTCTTGGTCCTGCGAATTATATTATCTTTTGGACGTACATTACAAATGTGGTGTTTTTTTAAAATGTAAATTTAATATAGGAGAGCTATACGGAAGCCTATGGTTTTTAATCAGACGTTCACCGGTCATTCTGTCACGCAAAATATTTTCTGGAGAGATAAAATTTGACGTACCGGGTGGTCAAATAAGCGAGGACGCCGATTTTATCTTAAAAGTCATTATTCGTACAGTTTTCGGATTTTCTTTATAAGAAAAGTGGCTAAGAGAAATCGTTGAAAATTATTTTTTGAAAAACAAAGGGTTCTTTTTAATATGCCTATTTAAGCTTTATTGACACACATATTGATCCAGATTCTCAAACAGAAGGGTATAATTGTTACAAAGAGCACTAGTAAGCCACCCGGTATTCCTAAGTTGATACTTCTTTTTTAGCTGTGTATAGAAGGCATTAAAGTAAACAACTTTTTCAAATACCTTTTTTCAAAAAACTTAAAAATAGCCGAGTTACAGAAGTAAAAAATCTAAATGCAGGCCTGGTAATCAAAACGTAGCCCGTTACTTTATATTGTTTTTCTCCGTTTTTTGTATGTTAGCCATGCATTTTACGGATAGGTCGTCAGTTATTTATGTTGGCAATTCGCTGCGCGGTGTGGTTTTCTGAAGCACATTAATTTTAATAAATTGGTAAAAATGGTAAAATTTGAAAACAATTAACTAATTAGAATGCTAATTTATTGTGAGTGTCGTAAAAGTGCGGATGTTTCTTCTCTACATCCAGAAGTTTTCATAATGTTATTCAACGGGCTAGTTAGGCAGAACCATATTTGATTTGTAGTGTAATAAATGAATGTAAGTACTTTATTTTTGGGTTTTTTGAAAAAAGGTAATTGAAAATGTTGTTTATTTTAATGCCTTCTATACGCAGCTAAAAAAGAAGTATCAACTTAGAAATCACCCTGTATATTAAAAATTAAAATTATTTTACTGATTCTCCAAAGGTTCGAAAGCAAACGTTTTTATAGTTTTCAGGTCATTAACTAATTATGCTAATGATTTAGACGGCAAACAATGTTCTGGCTTTGACTGTGTTGTATAGTCATTTTCCCCTTTTAGGTTTTTCCTTTGAGGGTCTTTTACAAATACGGATTAAAATGTTTGCAAGAAAATCGCGTATATATTCGAGTAGCTTGTATTCACTTTAAGTCAACATTTTAATATATGCAAAATTAAATTTATGAGGCTTAATAAGGGTTGAAACAGACCCTGTATATGCTCCGACGATAAATTCATGTCAAAATAAATCACAATTTATAACGGTTTTGTAATTACATTATCTGTGCTGCTGAAGATAAATATAAACACATAAGTGTATTAACTAGGAGTTAGAGCGAGCTTTTGAATTGAAATTGAATAAAACAAGGGCAAAATCCCCAAATTACATTTCGCAAATTGCCGCTTCACTACGAGAAAATTATTAATTTTAAAGCGCATTTATTGATGCATTGTTGTTAAAATCATTGTATAAAGTGTGCAAAGTAAACACAAAATTACGGATAAAAGCAATTACGAATAATACGATATTAGCTATACTTAAATGAATGTAAAATTAGGTTAAACTTAAGTTAAATATTATTATCATTTGGATCTACTAATACGTACCGTTTAATTAAAATCGGTAATACCTATATATGAAGTTAAACGCGTCTATTAAAATATACACAGGGTGGCGCATCGAAAACGAAACAGACATTTACTGGCAGCTCAGTTCTCTTTTAGAAAAACGCTCAGACCCGTCGATTCTATTTTCGATGGGACACAAAATTTGCAAAAATCACGCTGCACCACCCCCGCCCAGGGGGCTGCAAGTGTTAACGTGATTTTTTCCCATTTTTGTGCCCCCCTCGAAAACAAAATCGACGGGTCTGAGGGTTTTTCCAAAAAAGAACTGAGCTGCCAGTCTCTGTTTCGTTTTCAATGCGCCATCCTGTACAGGGTGTTCCTTAATAATGTGCTAATATTTTAGGGTGTGATTCCTAAAGTCATTTTATGAAGAAAAGTTCATATAAACATATTATGTCCTAAACGGCTTAAATTTTTTGCTACACTTTCATCCCTTGTTGGGTATACTATACAGGGTGTTCCTTAATAGTGTGCCTTTATAAACGAGAGTCATTTGCTGAAGCTGAATGAAAAGTCTATAGAGCAGGTATACAATAATAAATTTCTGGGAGTATACGTGGACCATAAATTGACTGGGTCAAGCTACATTAACTTGTATGCAAAAAACTTAGTTCTGTTTGCTTTCTCTTCAGGCAATGCAATACTGTTAATTTAAAAATACTGATGCTTATATATAATGGTCTCTTCTGTTCGGTTTTAAGATATGGCCTTCTACACTGGGGAGGGGGTAGGGATGCACATGGAATATTTGTCCTACAGAAAAAAGTCATTCGAATTATTGCAAAATTAGGGCTTTTAAAAACTTGTAAGAACACTTTTGTTAGTCTGGGGATACTAACATTTGCCAGTTTATACATCTTTACCTTTCTACAGTATATAAAAAAGAATGAAGATTCGTTTAGGCAGAGACAGGAATTTCATCCCTACCATACAAAAAGTAGCACTTTGTCAGAACAACCATATAGCCGACTCGCGGTTGGTCAAAAATCAATCAATTTGACTGATAATAAAGTATTTAATTTCATTTCATTTCG
The DNA here is from genome assembly GCA_935413205.1 of Polydrusus cervinus. NCBI lineage: Eukaryota > Metazoa > Arthropoda > Insecta > Coleoptera > Curculionidae > Polydrusus > Polydrusus cervinus. Next base: position 11,465,836 of record OW284520.1, on the reverse strand, counting down.
TTCTAGCATGTATGGTTTTGGAGATACAGCTGTTTGTTACCCTTAGTGGATCACCATTACAATAAATTAATTTTAATGATGTTAAGTTACTGAAAAATTATTGTGGTTTTACATATTTCCTTATAATCGCTGTGCGCCCCTAATCTTATATTAGAAAAAAAAACATTTTACTTTTATAAAGTCTTTTGTTGTACCTACTTTATAAACAAAATTCATTTGAACGGCTCCAACCGGTATCAGTGCCACATAAAAAAATCTGTCTGGGGGCCAAATAAAATCTGACTAAAGAAACTAAGTATTATTTTCCGTGTAGCAGGGCCAGCTGTTCTCCCCTTGCTGCGCCCAAGACGGATTTTATAACGAAAAAGAAATAAAAGCGAAAAATTGTGTTATACGCAAAGGTAAAAATTTACTATGTGATTTAAAAAGCTGATTTGAAAACTTCTTGCAAAACTCTATTTCACACCCTTATAGAGGGGGAGGTTTATGTTTATAAGCCTTGCGTACCGAAAAATCATTTTGAAAATAAGCAATCTCACTTAAATTTACTTCCATCGCGGTTTTATAGCCCGGACCTTTTTCATTTTTTTTTGTAGCGAACGAAAGAGCGAACACAAGCACAAAACAGAAAAAACAAATTATTTTATTTTAAAGATTTTGAGACGGCTAAAAGAAAATTTTATTTTAAAAAATATAGTATAGGTATTGTAAGGTTTAGAAATTGTGTTACTGTGTAAATTCAGAGTGAAAGAAAGTCTATACAATGACATTCTACACTCTAAAAAATGAGTTAATGGCTAAAGCCAATTTCTTCTTGCTAGATAGACTTTATTATAGCTAATAATAATCTTTAGTTTTGGAAATTAAATATTATTCTGTATTAGAGTATTGGCAACCAAGTCGGCATATTGCTACCAACAGATTAGCTTACCTAGTTCCCACAACAAGTTTAAATATTTATCTTAACCAAACACACCAGGACTACCAAGAGATGGCGCTAAACGTTATTAACAACCCTAGAAGGTTCATAATATTGTAATTTTTAATATCAAGACTATCGTTTGGAAGGTATAGACACCTACCCTGTACCACCTACCCTACCAATAGTAAAGTCTTCACTTCTTGGTGATGCAATCTGATTTGTACTTTGACACAGTGTTGACAAAATATGACCTTATATTATATTATAAGGAACTTTCAGGTTCGAAAATTATTTTTTATGCATTTTCCAAACAAATAACAAACTTACTCTTTCACCTAACAAGCAGTTAGTTTGTTAATGACGAAAGTAACTAGTAACCAATACCGGAATCGGCCTAGCAATAAATTGTAGTCTCCGTTACTAACTTTCCTTTTGAGGCTATTTTACCTAACTTTTTTTTGTTAGGAAAACTAAGATTCTGGAATGGTATACTAGGCCAGTATTAATAGTGTATATTTAAAAAAGTATATGTGGGGAAGTTTTTCAGAAGGGGGCAAGGGACTTTAAAAAAAGGTTGTCCCTGCCAGATGAACGGCATTTGTGCAATAATATTAACTTTTAACATTCGCAATGGTATTTTTTTCAAAATAACAATCACATTCGATAATTCACATTAAAGCAGCGCTGTAAACGTGATATATACCAATACCGCCCACGCTTTCGACAAAGACAAAACAGCGACATAAAATAATCTCAAAAGTATCAATTTATGTTTATCTAGAAATCTATCTATGTTCATTTTTCACCATTTAAGTAAGAAAGATTTACCAACTTATTTTTCTGTTAAAAATATCAAAATATAGCGGAAAAATCGTGGTCAAAAATTATTTACATCGCAAAAAACCAACAAAGAACAAACTCTCATTTTAATAAATCTTTAAGTACTTATAAATTTTATAAAAATTGGTCTATGCAAATAAATGTTCTGATTCAAATAATAAATAACAAATCTGACAGATTTACATCTTCTTTGAAATATATTTTTAACCTCAACTTTGCTAAGTGTCATAAAACGACGGGTAAGATTTACGTGTAAATTGGGTTTTTTGTCATCATTCTTAAATCAATCGTTTGCCCACTGCGACTGGTAAGTTTCATATCCTAACAAGAATGAATATGAAATTATATCAGTTCAGTTAACCGGAATATCACATTCATCCAGTCAATTGGTTATAAAGGAAACAGACAATATCCATGGGGAGTAGAAAAACTAAAATCACAAATCTGTGAAAAAAACTATGTAGTCTCAAACACAGACTATTTTCCCGCTTCAGAATTTACACATTTATACACTTTTATTAATTTTATACTATTAATTAATCTATTTAGTTTCATTGCCTTGGTTGCTTGACTTTGTATTTTTTAACAAGCCTCGTAATCACTAATATTTTAGGCTGAGTTCTGTAAAGTCATATAGAAATCTTAATAACTTAATTTAAAATTTTTTATTAGTGTAATAAAATTTAAATTTTGGCTGCGATATATTAATATGGTGTTCATGCAAACGTAATTAACAGATTTAATTAAATTAAATTTATTCCGTTTAAATGGATACAAATTTGGAGTATTCAAGTTAAAATATTTTTGGTATTAATACATTACCTTATATAGGTAATGGTATAAGCTATACCTACTATTTTAATAATAGTAGTTTGTATAACAAGAGTGGATATGATGTTCATACCGCACGAGGAAGTAAATTGAGTACGAGGCCGTAGGCGGAGTGCTCAAGGTTTCGAACAGTATATATTTTCTACGAGTCAACTTTCAAAAAATTTAAAAAAAAATTAAATTAGGGATCAGAACTTGGTGAGAAAGATAATAAAAAACAATTGAAGAAAAAATCATTTCGTTGAAAAATCCATGGACCAAATTACACTGTAACACATTTATCAATTTCTATATTCACCTGAAGGCGACTGGAGATACTTACCAGTTGAAACGTGATTCAAAACAAATAAAGACAATGCAAGTCCAACACTCTACTGCCGTTCAAGAAACATTATTGTCTCCAACCTTTAAACAGATACTAGGTACAGCTGTTGTTATATATTTTTAGTCAATAGAAGTTTTGTTTTTGCCATTAAACTTAATATTATGCTCTGTTTAATCTTTCATTAGTTAAAGAATTATATAATTTAATTAAAAGGACCCCGCACAAAGCTTATGGGAAATGGCTTTCGGCTAATTTTTCTAAATTTTTAGTATTTTCTAGATCTTGACGTCCTGATTAAAAGTATCCATGGCTGTAATCCAATCATATAACTAGTTTTTAAGTTATGGCCTTTTAAACTTGGCAACTTCTTACTTTAAGATTTTATGCATTGTCTGGAGTTTTCACTTGTTTCTTAAAAACTATTAACTTTTTTGATTTTTTTTATTGGTGGAAAAATAGGCCTGAAGTTTTCTTTCACTAATATGGAAATAAAACATGTACAGGATATTGAATAATTTATAGGCGGAATAAATAAATACAAATTTTAAAAAATTATGAAAATCCAAAAAAAAATTGTTACTCATTTTTTGAATTTTGAAAACAAACGGCTAGATTTTGTTCATATTTTAATATTTTGTAGCACCAAGCTGTGGATGAAAAAAAAATGAGTATAGGTTGACGTAGAATATATTGCCGGGTATTTTATTTTTCAAAAAAAAAATTGATAATTCACCTGAAAACGTAATAAACGACTTTTAATTGATTCATTTAATTATTAAGCCAATCTGTAACAATTTCCTTTTACAATAATTATTCTCTACCACATTCTAATCTTAGATATACAGGGTAAACCAGTTACAATGATTTACACAAGTAAAAACTTTTAAATATAGAAAAAATTATGAAAAAAAAAATTTTGTTATGACTCTAAGATAATTTAAACGTATCATGTACAAGAGTCAAGATATTTTACGAAAAACATATTTTATAACTTAACAAAAATATTTTGTCATTTGATAAAAAAAACATTTTTTAATTTTCCTTTATTTAAAAGTTTTCACTTGTGTAAATCATTATAACTGGTTCACCATGTATATCTTAGATAAGAATGTGTTAGAGAATAAGTATTGTAAAAGAAAATTGATACAGATTGGCATAATAATTAAATGAATCAATTAAAAGTCGTTTATTACGTTTTCAGGCGAATTTTCAATTTTTTTTTTTAAATAAAACACATGTTCTACCTATACCCATTTGTTTTCATCCACAGCTTGGTGCTACAAGATATTAAAATAGGAACAAAATCTAGCAGTTTGTTTTCAAAATTCAAAAAATGAATAACATTTTTTTTGGATTTCCATTATTTTTTAATATTACAATTTATTTAATCCGCCTATAAATTATTCAACATCCCATACATATTTTATTTCTTTATAAGTGAAAGAAAACTTAAGGCCTACTTTTCCACCAATAAAAAAAATAAAAAAGTTGATAGTTTTTAAGAAACAAGTAAAAACTCTAGACAATGCATAAATTCTCAAAGTAAGAAGTTGCCAACTTTAAAAGGCCATAACTCAAAAACTAGTCATAGGATTGGATTACGGCCATGGACACTTTTAATCAGGACCTCAAGATCTAGTAAATACTAAAAATTCAGAAAAATTAGCCGAAAGCCATTTCCCATAAGCTTTGTGCGGGGTCCTTTCAAGTAAGATAATAATTTTATTTTATGGCGGGAATTAAGGCATAATTATAAGAATTTAGAATGATAGTTTTAAAAGGTAATATTCTATATAACAAATTATTTTATTGTGATAATTAAAGTTTTATTCTGATAAAAGTTTTTCCTTATGTAAAAGTAAGAGTAAACATAATATTTTAAAACATTATATTAATGCACCCTTATTTAATTAAACTTTCTAAACCTGGCAATAAAGTTATAATTCTGGTATTTTTATTTGAAAATCTGCATTTTTATTTTCTTAATCTCGAGGTATAATTTATTATGAACAGAGGGTGCGGCCCTACAACAAGAATAAAAAATACATAAAATAAGGGTACGAAATTATTTAGGTTGAAACTTTGGGGAACTCATTCAAATGTATGTTAAGGGCTTGTGCCGTATGGTGTCTATGGGTACCTTAAACCTGAAACTCAATCCAAACTACTTTGCATATTATCTCTTGTTGTTCTGTATAAGCACAAATACTGGAAAATTGGCTGCCGCACTGTGAAATACAGGGTGCGATAAATTAATTTCCCTCTGAAATTAATATTCTGCTAAGACGATTCGCACATCAATATCGCAAGGGGAACAGTTTTGCTTGTTTTACAAGGTCCGCATAAAACTTAACGGCCAGCCTCACCACAACATAAGTTATGCAAATATTTCATAAACGGATTTTCTTTTGCTGTATGTAAATAGCCAAACTTTAGTACACAAGAGCTAGGAAGCCACTTAAATTTCAAAGGAAATAGTAATAATTAAAGCTGCAACAATGGCGGGCGGGCAAGGACAAGCAGCATAAGAACCCCTCAAACTACTGCGAACTGGTGCGAGCTGTCTACCATTTACCATTGCGGTGTTGGTTTGGTTCATAACTTCAAAAACTAAATACTTTCAAGTTCAAGCAAAATAAACTCTTTCAAGGCAGTGAATAGGTTACTGGAACCGACCGAAATAACGTCATTATAAGTCAGATTTGTGTCTACCAGTGAGTTAACACAGCCTCAACATTACATGCAATGTTGCGAGTCCTAGCCAGCTCTAGTGTTCTGTATAATATTTATTATGTAAAGGCCTTTTTAAATTGGGTGCAATTGCAAGAAAAAATTGCCTGAAAGCATGCGGTTTTAAATGGGAAAACGTGCATCAGCTGATTAAAACGTCGTCGAAGCGCATGCTTCCCGGCCATTTTTCTTGCAATTGCACCCAATGTAAAAAGGTCTTAATACATGTAAATAAATTAGGCACAAAATGATATGTACAATACAATATTAACGAATAAAGAAATTTTGAAATCGAAAAAAAAGGTGGTACGTGAGGTCTGTCAGGCGTTACTCTCATACGATTCTTTCTGACGGAATAAATGTTTTTTTACGCGCTATAGTAGCCTTTTCGCCACCTGATTCTTAAAGAGATGTGATATTATTCAATTAACGCATTATATTTAAAACCGTAATATATGACACCTTTCGAGGGAAAAATATTTCTAATGCCATTATAAAAAACAAGAAAATTTACCATTTGTTTTTTTGGTTTTATGGCTTCACCTCGCAGCCACTGGAGGAGTTCTAAAGAAAGAGTAATAAGACAAGAGTGACATGTATTTGAAACGTCAATTAATAGAAGTCAACGATCCGTGATTACCAGTTCACAGTTAAGAAATAAAACTTAAACCTACCTCAGAAATCCCAAGACTGGCACAGCCATAATAAAAACAGTGGCTATAAATCCAATCTACGATTAATGCGTTTGCAACAATTTACATCCGAACAAACTTTTACATCTTTTAAACACAAAACACAACTGTGCCAAAAAACCGACATTGAAAATTATCCACAATTAAATAGTGTGAAGTTAAATAAAGGAACCGTCAAACTGAACGACGGGAATAGACTGGAATCGCCGGCGTAATTTCTTCTCGTTTAAACGCGGCTCCGGCATAAAGTACAGTAAAAGTACAAGTAAATTTTCTCCATTGGCGTACGGAAAATTCCATCTGGTTTTAGGGGTACTTACTTAACTTTTAAGACGGTCGTTTAAAAAAAATATTTTATTTTTTCGTTGCAACAAAATATCTTCAAAGAAGGGACAGAGTGCCAAAATATTTATTAACTTTTTATTTTAAATAGAAAATCCTGTATAGAAAAAATGAGTTTTTGGCGATATTGCCAAGTTTAATAATAGTATATTACATAACAAGTGATGAAAGTGATACTTTTTAAACGAGGAGATATTTAGCACGAGGCGTCAGCCGAGTGCGGAAATTCTCCGAGTTTTAGAATAATCACTTTTACACGAGTAATGTATACTATTTTTTCTACGACCACAGAGAATTATTAAAAGAGTCTTTGATTTGTGAAAAAAATATTTTAACACTAGGGTTGAAAAAAAAAATCAATACTAGTGTTGAAATTAGCATTAGGATTATGTTCCACTTAATATCCGATGGTTTCATAGTTTGTTAATAGGCTTTTCCTTTATTTGTAGTTTCTTTTTCAATTTTTCATATTTTATATATCATAGGAAGAACTAATCCTGGATTGGCTTCTAGATTAACCAAAATGAAAAATTTTAAATTTAATCAAGGAAAAATGCAATAAACATAAATTTAAAAAATCCACCCAACAAGGAAGATTTCAATTCAAAATAATTCTATAAATTATTTAATTTTTTTATAAAAAAAAGTCAAATACTCCTGATGGGATTTGAACCTGTGACCTTGCGATCTGTAGGCTAGAGCTCTATTCTCTACGCTTTCGCTACCAATAAAGATTTGTTTTTTAATACATGACCCTCTTTTCACACTTTTATTTCTGAATCTGAATTTTGATAAATAATATGGGTGGTCTGTCAAATTGGCATTATATGTTTAAATTAAATAGTGTGCCTTGATATTTCAACACTAGTTTTGAAATATTTTTTTTTTCAATACGAGTGTGACATACGGCGCTTTCTAGCCAAATTAGCCGTGCTTTTTTTCTCATTTTCATAGGTGGTCGTAGGAAAAACTATTATAGTATAATAACATGTAATTATTGTAATAATTAAACTAAGTACATTTTTTTAAGTGCGTATTTTAAGTTACGCTACTGTACCATTTGTAGACCAGGGGTAAACCGTAACGCAACAGTAATAAAACTCTTACCGAAAACTTTTAAAGCCAGGATAGGATATGTTCGGGATAGAAATGGCCCCTAATTCTCAGAAATTGTCTCGTGTATATCATCTGGTCAGCAATTTTAGTATTTCGTATACCGAGTCTTGAGGCTATAAACGTCAGTTCTGTTTCTCGGATTTAATAATATTTAGTGAAGGAGCAAAAAATAGAGACCTAACTGTTTCGTATGGTTATTTGGACCATTAATTCTTTCGCTCGGGTCCTTTGAAACTACCCTCTTTCGTGGGCGTAATACAAATCCTAAATAAAAAGGTTTAGTAGGTACTTAAGCCGACTTTAAAAAAGGGTAACGTATTAGAAAATTTATGACCACAGAATGATAAAAATATTACACATTTTGGCCGTTTGAAGCCATCATAAAAGGTCGGTCCAGTGAAAGTCGAACTTGCATGCTAAGTTTTGTATTGTTACAACTTCGTTCAATACTTTGACATAATCAATAATTTTCTGATTTTTAAAAATAATGGTAAAAAAAATTGGGGTGGAAAAATAATTTTCGAAATATCTCTTAATATTTCAAGGGCATTCGAAGTAATCAATATTTTTGTAGGTTCCCCGCCAGCTTCCTGGATTATCGGTCAATATGTTAAATAATTAACAAAATTTAGTTGGTTGACGTTTCGGCTTAAACCATTCTCAGAATTACAAATACAATCAAAATAATAAATTTGTTAATTGCTAGTTTCTCTGTCACGTTCCGAACACAGATCTACCCAGATTTTTATTTATATAAAATTTAGTGAATTGTGATGAAACAATAATTTTAAGGTGTGTTTTTTGTTTTAAATAAAAATTTCTTTTCAATTTGATAGTGTAGGAGATTTTTCGATTATAAGCAAATTTATAATTCCGATTGTATTTGTAGTTCTGAGGATGGTTTAAACCAAATAAACCGAAACTTCAACAAACTAAATTTTATTTATTATTTAACAATCATTATTGACCGATAACCCAGGAAGCATAACCTAAATTGTAATAAATGGTCAGAATAGAATAATACATTTTGAATGTAATGAATGTAATGATGTCACCTTTTGAAATTTATTTAAATTTGGTTTATTATCCATCTTGGCCCGCCTTTATGCTATTTTTTTGTTCAATAAAATCGTAGTAAAAGCCTAAAAACATCCCCTTAAAAAATAATATTGCGTCGTACCCAAAGTATGACAAATACTGTAAGCAATTTCAACGATCAAAATAAAAATTTGTGAAAAACACCGACAAATTATTTATTGGAAATGTGTTCATAAGTGTTCTGAATTAGGTTCACTAAGTCTCAAATTTAAATAAAATTCACCAGAAACCAAACCCTCTTCTTTAAAAATGGAAACAATTTTAAAAGTCATTAAGTTCGTTATCTGAAAACTTCCCTATAGAAAAGACAATTTGACAAAGTTAAAATCGATTTTGATAATCAACTTTGTGACACCGGAAATCTCAAAAATAATTTTACAAATATCATTCAGAGGAAAATTATATCTTTTATGGTTCTATTATTATTGTTATTATTCTGTAATACCGATTACATCATTATTTAGATTATGATTATGTCCATCAACAAGATGCTCAGATAAAAGATCCGTATGAAATATTACGGTAAGATAAACAAAAGAAAATAAAAACACGTTACTTTAGCTACATTTGCAATCATTTATAACGTCCAAATATGCCACACCAGAAAACCACTGATGGGTTTTTGCGCACAGCGTTTAAATACATACATACGAAAAAAACTGACATATAAATACCAAAGACAGTTAAGGAAACATACATTTATAGGATTGGAGTTAAAACTTTGGCGCTTGGTACAATATAAAATAAATTATGATTCGTGGTTAGTATAAAATAGAAAAGAAAGTAAAATTTTGTGTATAAAATAAATCGGCACCCACAAAATAAGACCACAGAATATTAGAGCTCTGCACAGGCCACTACATCAATAAAGCTTTTTAGGCAGTTGGGTCGTACCACTCGGGTCTGTCTGTAAAACATTTCACAACCAAATTAATGTTTTTGTATTCCCTTAAAAATTAGATGAAGTGTGGCACTTCCTATATCTCAAATTTTCTTAGTAGCCGGTGGACTTCATTCAAAGCCACTTGTATAAAGCTCTTAGTCAGGTCGGGCCTTTTCGGCCAATAGAGCTCTTCAGGCCTGTAGGGATTTTGGGGCTATTTATCCCTTAAACTGACCTCCGAGCCGCGCGCCATTGATTTGTTTACCACGTCTTAAAAGGCTTCAGGTTCCCAGTTAAGATGGTTTGAATATCTTATGAATTTCGTGTGATAAGCAAACAGACGTTCAGAATTTGTTTCGAAAAGTTTCACAAGCACATTTAAAAACGACTTTTCAAGAAGTGGACTAAAACTTTGTTGAATATCTTTCAGAACAGGTGATGTTGTAAGTTTAAATAGTCTGACTGCCTTCGGGACCTTGGCGGTTCAATTAGGCACCGCTTACAGGGTGTAAATACAGGGTGATTCCTAAGTTGATACTTCTGTTTTAACTGTGTATAGAAGGCATTCATTTTCAAATACCTTTTTTTTTAAACTTAAAAATAGGCGAGATACAGAAGTAAAAAATCTAAGTGCGGGCCTGGTCATCAAATCGTAGCCTGCTATACTTTATGTTGTTTTTGTCTTATTAGTCATGCAATTTACGGGTCGGTGGCCAGTTATATATTATATATAAGTTACTTGTCAGGGAAGAGGCTAGTTTTGAAATGCCAGGTGTCATCGACGTTGCAATGGAATTAACCAGTTCAATTATTTTGCATTGTTATACCGGGGGTGGGCAACTTAAAGAGGACGCCGGGTGGTGTATCTTAGAAACCATTAATCTTTTTAAGTTTTCGAATTCTTTTTACAAAGAAAATGACCAAGTGAAATCGCTGGAAACTATTTTTATGTTTCTAGGATGGCCGCTAGTGGGCGTAATACTAATATGAAGAAAACGAAAATTTAATATATGTATTTAACTTTGTTTAAGAACGCATTGTTTCATGTCTCTTTCAATTCAAAATAAACATATGTGAATTAATAGTATGACGGAGTTAAACTATTCTAATTTTTTTTTAGTATTTTTTTTAGTAAAATGAAACAAATTTATACGCTTTCTTTATTAGCGCAAATTTTGGGTTTGACCAAATTGATGTTACCTAAACAACCCACTAAGATTATCCTTTTGAGATATTATTCATAATCAGAAATGTTTAGCTTACACCCTGTATAATTAACCCAAAACAATCGTTGCCTAAATATGTTGAAATATTCATAGCGCTCATTCATATTAATATTGGTAAAGGTAGAATATTCAGCCATCCTGGGTGTTAAACTGAATGTGATGAGCAGGGTAGAATGGGGAAGGAGAGAAAGCTAATTAAAACCAAAAATCTTTTTCTGCTTTACATAACTGAGATTATTTACAAGATTCGATTTTGTTGGTACCGATAATAGTAGTTTTTCTACTCCCACATGGAATTTGCTGCTTCCTTTACACTAAAGTGATAAGAAAAGTAGGCTATTCCAATTAACTGTGCGGGAATATATCATATCCATCCTAGATAAGTAATGAAACTGACCAATCACAGTATATTATTTTTAATGAGGCTCCGCCTTCTTTTTCAAGACATTAAATTATATAATTTAAATGCATATGGTACAATTTGTTATTAATTTGTTCAATATAATAAAATCTAGACGCATTTATAATAGATTTATCAATAATGCAACCTGATGAATGTGCATAGAAAATTAATTTCATGTAGCATCATTTATCAGTTGGTTTTCCGATAATTAACTAAACGCTTCGATAGTCCAGACGTTAGAGCGTTGGACTATAGAACCAATGGTCGTTCGAGCCCGGCAACCTACAAACTTTTTTTTTACATTTTTTAGCATAAGGTCGTAGAAAAAATATACTGTTCAACTCGAGTGGATTGTCCATATTGCCCTCAACTTACTGTCTTATACGATATGGACATCATATCCACTCTTGTTGTACAAAAAACTATTGTATAACAAGAGTGGATATGATGTCCATATCGTATAAGGAAGTAAATTGAGCACGGCGCCGTAGGCAGAGTGCTCAAACTTCCGAGCGCTATATGGACAATCTATTTGAGTTGTACAGTATTTTTTTTCTACGACCGAACTTCATAATAAAAATTATTTAAATTTGGCATCATAACTTGTCTTCCTAGTTTGCTATGAAATTGTGAGAAAGATTGAAGAAAAAGTAATTTCGTTGGCAAATCCATGGACCGAATTACACTGTAACATATTGGTGGCAAAAAAACCAACCAAGGTTAGAAAAAAAAGTTAATTTCGTAGATATATAGTTAATGCATTAAATCTTGCAGTAATTGTCTAGAAATAAGTGGAAAACTGGAGATTTTTGAAATACGAAAGTGCATCTGTGCAGAGATATTTAGTTCGGTCAGAAAATAACAATAGTTCTAAAAATATATTTTGGTATTACACTTTTAATTTTCGCACATTTCGTGCACTTTTTAGGAAAACATTGTGTATGCATAGACTCTGGGATAAATGTTTTGATTTAAATTAAAAAAATTTATCTGACAGATTTGCAAATTTTTGAATTATATTTCTAACCTCACTTCTGTCAAGTTTCAGAAAACGACTCCTGAAATTTACAGCGTGTAAATTTGGTTTCTTTGTATTTGACCACTGTGATTGGTCAGTTTCATATCCTAACTAGGATGTATATGAAATCATGTCCCGGAATATCCCACTTTTCCAATCACTTTAGTGTAAAGGAAACAGCAAATTTCAATGAGGGAGTAGAAAAAAATTATATATATTTTTTAAATAGCGTATGAATACGAACACTCTAATTTAAAACTGTAAATAAAAGACTGAACTATCTGTCTTAGAAATTTTAGATTTACATTTTTAAAAGAACTGGGTCCAACATGACGTCAAACATTTACCATGTAAAACCGTAAAGCACTCCTTAAAATAAATGCACTGTATGACTGTATACATCATAATAATATAGCAACAAAACGGTGTAAAAAGCGTTACTTGTCACGGGCGGTTTATAAATACATCAAGGCTTATATTACCCTGCAGACCCCTAAGTTTGAGCTCCTCTCTTGAGATAAAGCGTTTTTTTGTTTGTTGCCTCCTATGAAACTTGAATGTATGACTTGATGGACATTTTAGGCAATGGGGAATTTTTGCCAGCGATGATATTACATTTTCTTTTAATATTTTAAATGCAAAAGTCAACTAGCTGAACAGAGATGCAAGAATAACGACGTATATAATTTGAAAATATTGCATAATTTAAAAATGTCATAACTGGACTAAAAATAAAAACTTACATGTATGAAAAATGCAAGTTGCACATTTTAAAACTGTTTTAAGACATGAAATTCGAAGAATTCGTTCATTTTTTACTCAGAGACCTGATATTTGATATTTTGTAAGAAAAAAAGACACAAAGTCTCGGCCTCAAAACTTTTGCAGTCTGTTTACTTTTGTTGTGACATGTTTCGCCTCAAACTTGCATCATCAGACGTTATAAACATTTAAAAAATATTAAAATTGTCTTTAAAACAAACATAAGTACATTGCAACATAGTTTTGTTGCTGTGCTGCAATGTTTTTTTATTTTAAAAACAATTTTAAGATTTTTCAACTGTTTATAAGGTCTGATGATGCGAGTTTGAGGCGAAACATGTCACAACAAAAATGAACAGACCGCAAAAATTTTGAGGCCCAGACTTTGTGTCTCTTTTCTTACAAAATATTAGACTCTACGTGATTCGAACGTATAAACGTTTATCTTCAGGAAAAATATAACTTGGAATGTTCCCTAAGTGCTTTTATAATTATTAAGAATTATTTTTTATAAAAAAAATTGTGAAATAATTGGCGTAAAAATAGTTAATGAATCAATTTTATTTCTAAGAGATTGAATAATGAGTAGTATCAGGGAGAAGGTACTTTTTGAAGGGTTTGTGGCCAAAAACGAATTATCTAATAAAACATTTGACTGTTTATTAAAACATTAATGTTTGGAATAACATTTATATTAGGTTTTATAAATGACAGCGTGCTAAAATTTGTATTATTATAACAAATTCATTAGCAAAAACAATAACCAAAAAATTATTATTTAAATTCAAATAATTACAATTATCAATATCGATAAATAAAATGGAATTTATAACAGAACTATTAATTTTTTATGAATAAATCTTTTTAGGTTAAAAATAAAGCAAGAAGTTATATTTTGTTTATATTTAAAATGTGTAGAGATTGATAGTGGACCACGATCAATCAAGTAGTCCCAAACCTTGAATAGTTTGCGCATCTATTCTATTCTTTTTTCATTACCTATTTACATTTTTGAGTGTCAGTTAGCTACATACTGTCGGTATAACTAAAATATTCCGCAAACTTTTTTTTAGTTAAATGCCCAGCAAAAGTGACCCAGTAGCTCCGCTTTACGGTAAGAATGTTTCTGGGTCTTTAATAGGCGAAGGAAATTACAAAACGAGCTACAACAAATTTCGTACGTACGTAAGACCAGTTTTTTAGAATAATAATAGAAAATTACTTCATTACTGCTTAACTTTACGAAAGGAAATGATATTTAAATTACCTCAAATGTTTTTGTGAACATGTCATTTTTAAAATGGTATGGATAATTTTTTAACAGATAAATAGATAACAAAATTAATGACTTTGCAAACAGGAAATTCTATATTTAGGTAACTGAAACTAAACGTTCGTTCACCTATAATTTAAAGTAATGTTAAATTGTATTGGTAATTGGTAAGACTAAAACTTCCTTTCTTATTAAAAAAAAAATTGTAAATTTAAAAAATTTGGCATTCTAAAAAAAATGTTTTTAGTAATTTTATTATTATAATACAAATATACAGATGATACAAACAGACATACAAATTATATAATCACCATGAATTCCCTATTATTTTTAGTTAAGAAACCCTAAAAAAACATTTTGTTGTTTCTGGCTCTGTAGCAGTTGTGATCTAGGAAATTCATTCTGGAATGAAGTTAACCCTTATACGTGGACCAATTCCAGTGGCCTATAATGGCCCGTTTCTTTCCCGCTTATGGCCGCTTGCCATTACGGCACTCAAGCGAAACGCCCGCGTTTTGTAGTAAATTGTTTTTTTCTTATTGTGATCCCTGCGTTAAGGGTCCTGATAAATCGAACGATATAGGTGGCTGTTTGTCCCGTGATGTGTTTTCACTTAGAACAAATTTTATTTTAATTTACTTTGTTCTCACTTTAAGGAAAAAACGCTGTGGTAATAAAAATGCCGCTATGACCATTTAATACATTTCTTTGATTTAAACTGAACCTTTTTTTTAAACCTTTTTTGACAGACGTTTTCAAAAATTTGTCAATATAAAAATAATAAAAACACCCTTTCAAGCTCTATTTAATTCCAAGTATTGGAGCATGAGTCAGCCAAAGAAGAAAAGAAAAGATATAAAAAATACTGTAAGTGAGAAAGTTTCAGAAACCAATACAGTTGAAATTCCTAAAAATGAAGTAGAAATTGTCAAAGTAGACTGACACCTTTGTCAAATCTGATGAAAATTTGGAAAAATGTGATTTACTTTAAAAAATTATCGATGGAAAAGATGAATTAATAAAAGCCAAGGACATAATTATAGGTGAACTTCAAGAAAAATTTCGCTACTAAAAGAAAAAATTAATAATCTAACAAAAAATCAAAATCTAAATTGTGAACCAAGTATCAGTAATAACAAAATTATTACAAATTATCCTACAGCGAGTGCCTAAAAAAAGATGAAACAAAAAACACCAAGAAGATATTTTAAGAATTTTATAAAAATTAAACCAAAGTCTATCTAAGAAAATAAAATTACAAGAAAGGATTTAGGAAAGTACATAAATTCTGTAAAATTAAACGTAAATATTACAAAAATTGAAGATCTTAGAGGTGGAACAGTTAAAATTCAATGTAAAAATAAAGAAAAATTGGAGAAAATAGAAAAAGAAGTAAAAAATAAGTTAGGCAATAACTATAATTTAACATTTTATTCGAAAAATATTGTTTATACTACTTTAATTTTGCCATATTTTTTATATTGTTCCACAATCTAATTTAACGCTGATGACCGTACAATAAACAGATTACAAATTTTACAAAATAAAGCAAAGCGAATTTTACTTAATATGGATAGAAATTCAAAAATTAATATAATGTTAAAAAAATTAGAATGGTTAAATGTAAAAAATTTAATATTATTTTTGATTTTGGTATTTATTTATAAAGTTCAAAATGGTGTGTTACCTTCACATTTAAAAGAGTTCACTGCTCTGAATTGTATTCATCATAATTATTTAACGCGAAATAATAATAATTTTTTTCTTAGTACTTTTTCAAAAAAACGTAGCTTATAAATCGGTATTTTATAAAGTGCTAATTGAATTTAATAAAGTCGATTAAAACACAAAAAAGCCTAAAATCATTCAAACAGGGTTTAAAAAAATATTTATTAACACAACAAGATCAATAAGAATGTTTCAAAAGGTCATTTAAAATTGTAATAAAAAAAAATTAAATAATTATTTAAATGTATTAGTAGCCATGTGCTAAATAATTCTTGTTACTACTACTACTACTACTACTACTACATAAATGTTTTTTTGTCCAATTTTATAAAGTCGAATTAAACCGAGGTGCAGTTTAAATCGAAGAAATGTCAAAAATTGTCTTAGAACTTATCTATTGGATTCGATTTACAGCAGAAACAATGCAACTGTTGCAATAAATAATTGTCTCTGAACTTCGCTAATCATATTTTCAGTTATTAGTTAATACCGACAGCAAAACTACCTAATTAATCTTTTAATATCATCTCTTTTTTGTTTCGAATTTAAATATAATACCAATCCGAATTAGATAAAGACTTTTAAATTAAAAAAATTTTCATTCTGTATATACAGTCGTGGTCATATAAATAGCACAATTGTAATATTTTAGAAAAAACTAACAAAAACGGTGATATTTAGGAATTTAATTATCAGCAAGTTAGGACTTGCATATGACGACTATTCATCCAGAATAAATGTACAGAAATATTGATTTAATATTATTCACTGTAATTTTACTTGTTGAGCAGTGGACAAATAAATAGCACACATTCCGATATTCAGTAAAAACATTTGAAATTTCGATATTTCTGCAGCAGTAAGTAAGTAGTTTTTTTCTTTTGATGAATTTTGATTGTTGTAACAATTTAAAATCATTTCAGTGGGTAGAAAAAAACACTGTGGACCAGAAAAGCGTGCATTTTGTTCAGTTAAGAAATAATTCACAATTTTTTATATTTCTATCGGTTTCCCAGATTCCAAAAAATCTTAAGTGTTCCAGAAGACTTGTGTACAATGCTATTGCAGTTTACGCAACCACAAACAGCACAATGAATAAAATTGGGGCTCCGAGAAGACGTAAAACCACCAAAAGAAAAAATAAAATAATAAAAAAAATTAGCACTGCCAACCCTTTTCTGAATTCTAGGCAAGTTAGACAAAAGATAGTGACCGAATATAGTATCCAGCTATTGGCTAGAACTGTAAGGAAAAGGCTAACTGAAGTAAACCTTCGGGGATACATTGCCAGAAAAAAACCACTTGTGTCAAAAAAGAATCGATTGAAAAGATTACAATTTACCAAAAAGTACTTGGATAGGGATGTAAATTTCTAGAAAAAAAATCTTTGGAGCGATGAATCTAAATTTAACCGGTTTGGAAATGATGGCAAATCATATATTCGACGCCTTCCAAATAAATGTGTGGATCCCATATATGCCATTAAAAAAGAAATGAGCGAGTATGGCATGGGGAGCGATGTTATGGCAAGACGAGCGATGTTATGGCATGGAATTGGACCGCTTTACAAAATTAATGGTATTATGGATCAGTTTCGATACAGAGACATCCTACAGCATGACAATGATCCCAAACATTCTGCAAGACTTGTTAAACAGTTGCTTCTGGACAATGTGATGGATGTTTTGGATTGGCCAGCCCAAAATCCAGGCAACAATCCTACAGAGAACTTGTGGCACCATGTGAAACGAAACCTTGTAGACAAAAATCCTTTGGAACTTTGAAAAAATGTCCAAGAGGTCTGGACTGAGATTTCAGCCGCATATTGTAAAACTTTAGTGGAATCAATTCCATCAAAACTTAGAGCTGTTATTCAAAATAAGGGATATCCAACAAAATATTAACGTTGTTCCCTATTTTAATGAACAAAAGTGATTTTTTAAAGAGTGTGCTATTTATATGTCACAATGTTTTGGAATTTATTTTTTGTTTTGTTATTGGTTGGAATAAAACTATTTTTTTTTGTCACGTTATTAACAAGGGGAACAAATATAACATATACATAATTTACCGTACAATTTTAAATTTTAGTTTAAGTCCAATTCTTATATGACCACGACTGTGGATGCAAAAAAGGCGGTTTTAAACGATCCTAAAATCCTATTGTGTATGTACATACACCTAACCTATTTGAAGGGACCCTCAAAAAGCTATTGAGGAATTAAGGGTTAAAAAAATTATATTGGTTTTCTCCATTAAATTATTTACAATATTTTTAAAAGGGATCGTCCAAATACGTATACAAGCCTGACCAAAGCTACAACCCAAATTTCGTCGAAATCGATTGAGCAGTTCTCGATTTTAGCGCGTGACAAAGATGCAGGAGACAGCCGGACAGACACGAACCTATAATAAATGTTTGTTTTGACCGAAAATATATATACAGAATTGTTATACACCAAAAAATCTATACAGTCGTATTTACATAGTTGATGTCCAATTTTTTAATATAATGTATGTAGACATTTAAATCAAAATTGTCTAGTTATCTAATTAAAAGTTTATTTATAATTTACTCAATTACTCTCTGCTGTCACTGAATTGCTTTAAATTGGGACATACGATTTACTTTAACTCAAAGATATTGCAGAAAACATCCTTAATCTATGTTTCAGATTTACCTGAAATTTTTTATTTATACTATAATTTATCCTGTTATACACTGACCTTCTTTAGGAATTATTACTCCAATGAAAGCATGCTTCTATTACAAGACAAACAACGTTTAGAACTTTATCCAGTGATACTAAATTTTATTTGCATTTTCTTTATTTCACAACGTTTCAACTGGTAACTATCTCCAGTCGTCTTCGTAAATAACTACAGTTCTATTTATACTAGCTGGGTACACTAAAGCATAACAGGATGGGCACCGCGGCTGTGGCTTAGAGGTAATTTACTGGCATTCGACCGTGGCGACCCGGGTTCGATTCCCGGAGCGGGCATACGTACAGTAAAAAAAGTATGTATGTAATTCAGTGGATTTAAGAATGCAGGGAAGAGTGTAAAACGTATTATCTTCCAAACCACTCCATTCACTTCGGTAACCAGGCCGGATGAGATCGGACATCTCGTGGGGTGCGGAAGAAGATACACACTCCCCAATCGGTAGGTCATGCAATGGAAATAAATCAAGGGTTGATAGCGTTTGGGGATAGTTGCATGACCGAGGATCGTGGTTCGGAACCCACGTTAAGCTGTAGGTCACCTCGGGAATGGCCCTGGCAGCGAAGAAAGAGGGAAAAAGCCTAATTCGAAAGAATGGCAACAATAAAAAGCAACAGGATGGGTGCAGTCATGCGTTTAATTCGTTGACGGTGTTATCCTAAGATTAAATTTACTTAAAGAAGGTTTTCAGATATTTCTTAAATCCAATGAGGGGCTAAAACAACCTGGGTTTTGGTGTATGATGGCAGCTTCCTTAAATGTCCACTTTCTCCAGTGAGGTTTGGTATGCACGATTTCGCCTTCTGTCCACATGATATGATAACCGGGTGTCCACTGTCCAGGCATGGGAGCGTATTGGTCCTGGAACACTGCACTAATTTTAGCGAAATATTCCTTAAACAAAACGTTAAAAGGAAAGTGCCAACAATCAGGGTAACTGACCATGCCTGGACGCACGACCAACATATTATGTGGACAGACGCCGAAATCGTGCATAAAAAATCACACTAGAAAAAGAGGAAGTTTAAGGAAGCTGCCATCATACACCAGAACCGAGGTTGTTTTAGTAAGCTCTCATTGGATTAAGAAATGTCTGGAAACCTTTGTTAACTAAATGTAATCTTTGAATAACACCGCGTACGACTAAAAGGCAGGAATGCACCCATCCCATTTATGCTTCAGTGTATTCAGCTAGTATAAATAGTAGCCATACTTGTATAGTATTTTAGTAATAATTAAAAAATTCATAAAGCCAATGCAGGTCCAAAACGTTTCTATCATTCAAGAAACATCACTGTCCCACACAGACATTAAATTCATATTGTTTAATTAAATTTTATTGATGATATATTTAGACAGCCTGCACCTCATCAAATGTACAAAATAATTGCAGCATTTCTTAATAAACAAATATATCTCAAAATAAACTCGATATCTTTTTAGACGATTTTGAATAAATGGTATAAATGTAGCGAGTGGCAAATCCACAAAAGCAATTGTAGTTCCTAAACGGTAACCAGGATATCTTATTAAGGTTGTGTTGATTTAGGGTATCTAATATCGGTGTTACTAATATAGGTTGCAAAAGGTAAATAGGGAAAGTGTTAGTACATAATAATATAGGCAGCGGGTTAATTCGGAGACAAATTGTAGTTAATATTTGATAATTTAAAAGATCAAAGTACTGGTTTATATTTTCCAGTCCCAAGGTGTACAGTAGGAGATGACATAAAGCGATGGATCAGAAGGGAACACACATACTACGTTTTCATGAGGATTCAGTTCGATTTGAATCCGAATTGAACACATGAAAACAGGTATTTTTACCGTATTGAGTTAGTTTTCAGTTCAAGGTCGATTCGCCAATTTTTGGGATCGTATCGGGATCGTACCGAAATTTTTAATCATGAAAACGGTGCGAGATCGGAACGGAATATGATTCTCATAACCTACAAATAGTTCTTATGTTATGTTTGGTTTTGGCGGTTCTGTTATAAATGTTGTAAAAATGACCGACCAAAAAAGCAATAGAAACAAAATCTAAAAGCAAAAACATAGACAAGTACGAGAAAAGAGCGGTTATAACCACAGGTTTGACGCATGACAGCATTAACAGCTGACAAATGTCGAAAATTCAAATCCGAATTGAAATCGATTTGAAAACTACAATGAAAACGCCTTGGAATGTAATAGGGTAAAAAATATTCAAATCGAACTCAGTCCTCATGAAAACGTAGTAACAATCTACTGGAACCTGGATTGAACCATAGTAAATATTTTATTGGAAATCCAGACCCGAAACTAACGAAACAGCTATTTCCGATGAGAATGAATCATCAACCCAGGTATTCCGACAGGGTACAGGGACATTATTTTAAGTGTCTCACCCGATTGGCGACTCTGCTATCAACCACAATAACAATATGTTTACAAATGTGACAGATACGACGCCATATTGGATTTTCTTAAATGGCAACCCTACCTTATAGTAAGCCAGCTGCATTCGCCTATTTGTTTCAACATTAAAAATCTATAATTGTCAATATTTATTTTCAGCCGTTCCGGAGATACGAGGCTTCTAAGATGGTGATTTTGTTATCATCGAATTAACAGAAGCTTTGAGATTAGAAACTCAGTTTTTTCTGAAGATACGTAATTTCTTATGGCGGAGCCACCCATGCTATTGTCATATATGTAAGATGTCAGAAAATGACAGTTACGACGCCATTTTGAATTTTTTTTAAATGGCAACCCACATTTATAACTAAGTCAGTGTATGGCATTTCGCGATCCGATTTCAAAAATATATAGTTGTCGATATTTATTTCCAACCCTTACCGAAATACGACCGTATCAAAAACTGCATCGTACGATTATGTGTTTTAAGTATCTCACCCCATTAAAATATATATATGACAATAGCATGGGTGGCTCCGCCATAAGAAATTACGTATCTCCAGAAAAAATTAATTTTTTAATCACAAAGCTTCTATTTTTTAATGGGGTGAGATACTTAAAACACATAATCATACGATGCAGTTTTTGATACGGTCGTATTTCGGTAAGGGTTGGAAATAAATACCGACAACTATATATTTTTGAAATCGGATCGCGAAATGCCATACACTGACGTAGTTATAAATGTGGGTTGCCATTTAAAAAAAATTTAAAATGGCGTCGTAACTGTCATTTTCTGACATCTGACATATATGACAATAGCATGGGTGGCTCCGTCATAAGATATTACGTATCTTCAGAAAAAATTGAGTTTCTAATCTCAAAGCTTCTGTTAATTCGATGATAACAAAATCACCAACTTCGAAGCCTTGTATCTCCGGAACGGCTGAAAATAAATATTGACAATTATAGATTTTTAATGTTGGAACAAATAGGCGAATGCAGCTGGCTTACTATAAGGTAGGGTTGCCATTTAAGAAAATCCAATATGGCGTCGTATCTGTCAAATTTGTAAACATAGATTTTTTTTACATCAAATTTGGCTTCTTCACTAAAAGCTGTTAGGGAATACATAACTGTTTTTTTTATTGTGCTTGATAGCAGAGTCGCCAATCGGGTGAGACACTTAAAATAATGTCCCGTACATGGCTGCACCGAATGCAACTTGTACCTAAGCTTTAGACTATACGGTCAAGATAGATAAACGGTATATTCAGCCTACAATTTTCATTGCGAGACAGACACTGGATTGGGAAAGGCAACAACTCGGGCAACCATAACTAGAATCAAAGGATATCCTGACCTTCTGCTCAGTTAGTGCAAGAAACTGGGATTATTAAGTGGGTCCAATAATGAAACTCGGGCGACAATGGGCCAAACCTGGCCAAAGTGCATCCGACACATGGACGAACTTTCGGAAAAAAAATATCTTTCAGTTGCCACATGGGATTAATATTTTAAAAATCCAATCCCAGTGGTTAAATTTTACCTATTTTAAATCTTATCAGATGCCAGATAGTAATTTATGATTTTATAAATATTTAGTGATGAGATGAGCCTTTTTACAAAAAAAAGATTAATCTTTTTTTACCTTTAAAGTTAATTTATTACAATATATTAATATTATAACCTTTAATGTTTAGGCCAAGATATCATGCTTTCTTTATTAGAGTTTGTCTTAAAAAATAATATATTTACATTTTTCCAGAAACCATCTATTAATGAGTCTTTATTGTATGTTTTATAGCCGTGTAATTTTTTAAAGCTGAATTGCGAGATCAAATTCCTCCATAAATTATGTTAATAGGATAGTTTTGTTAGAAGCTGTTAACGGATGTTTGCGAATAACGTGCTGGTGATTAAGTGAGTTTTTTTATTTTTTTTTAACAAACTAAAATTACATGGCGACAAGCCCAAGTAAACCAATCATTTTGGAATAGTTTTTGTGGTTTTGTATCGGTGCCAATTGGCGGTTACCAGTTATTTTAACTACTGTAAAAGATCCCACAGACCAACGCGGTAGCGATGACGGTGAACACCGTGCGGTACACCGCGTTCCTCCTCGTTCGGCTATTCACACCGGCGAGGTGCAATTTCTATTGTTCTGTGAATATAACCTGCAAGAATATGTCAAAACAGCTGTCGAAGACAACATGACAATCGAACAGGTAACACAAAACACGTGGCTGATGTGCCTGAGCTGCGAAAACAGTTCTGACAGCGGTGTCAAAATCAAACGCTGTCACATCGAGTTCGGCACCGCATCGTTCTGGGTAGCACCATTTACAGGATGTGCTATGATGGCACGGTGGCAAAACCGTCACCGTAGCACCACACCGGTCTGGGCGATCCTTAAGTCAAGATTAAATGGTGAATAATGGTTTATGACTATCAGATAGGTGTGCAAGGGTGTCTCTTATCCTGCTGATGGATGTGGGACATTTTAAATCTTTTCGAGAACTTCTGCAAAGCTAAGTTACACAAAAACTTTTGCTTCTACTAAATAGTATATTTCTAAGGCTTCTAAATCGCTTTCGAAACAAGATATATCGCCATTGTTTCAAAAGATAAACGTCCAAGAGAAATTTGAAGGTTTTTCAAGAGAGAGCTTTTTTTTGTGGCAATAGAAATTCTCTTAGATAAAGATAATTTCTTTTGCCTTTAATAATCAACATTCAACAAAGTTTACTACTTTGAGCCAAGGGCATCTATTTTTTCGGTGCGATATTAGCCTGGTCGTGGTTTCTTTCTTTACATATCACAATCAGTTTATTATTTCTTTATTTCTTTCGTCATGCAACAATACAGGGTGATTCCTAAGTTGATACGTCTTTTTTAGCTGTGTATAGAAGGCATTAAAATAAACAACCTTTTAAAAAACCTTTTTTCAAAAAACTCAAAAATAAGGTACTAACAGTCATCCTGCTGGAAATCGGCGCGTGTCCAGCCCATTCCAAAGAAAGGTAAAAAGACCCTGCCAAGCAACTACCGACCCGTCGCATTGCTTTCAGTAATTTCCAAAGTAATGGAGAAAGCTATTAACCAACAACTCCTAAAGTATCTGGAAGGGCTTAACATTATCAGCGACCATCAATACGGTTTTCGTAAGTCCAGATCAACAGGTGACCTTCTGGCATATGTCACCCATCTTTGGAGCAACACCATCGAACATCATGGAGAATCCCGGGCTGTTGCACTGGACATCTCTAGGGCTTTTGATCGTGTTTGGCACGATGGGCTTTTAAGTAAACTGCGATCCTACGGTATGCCTAATGGATTTTGTTTATGGTTAACCAGCTTCCTTAAGAACCGTTCTCTGCAAGTGGCGATTGACGGGTTTCTCTCAGACACCTTCACCATCAATGCCGGTGTTCCTCAAGGGTCCATATTGTCGCCTACCCTCTTTTTACTATATATTAACGACCTTTTAGTGAAAACCCAAAATCCAATTTATAGCTTTGCTGATGACAGCACACTTGTCTCATCTTTTACCTTGACTCCCCAAACATCCGCTGCCGACGCACATCTTCGCAGGCAGCATGAAGTATTGCGCCTCAACAAGGACCTGGAAGAAATTTTGGCTTGGGGTGACAGTAACCAAGTCGAATTTAATGCTAAGAAAACCCAGGCAGCAGTCTTCTCCAAAAAGGTTAACATTGCAGAACCGGATATAGTCATGGCAGGACACGCAATTCCCCTGGCACCGTCTATTAATTTGCTGGGGGTCAATCTGGGAGGTAATATGTCTTGGCATGATCACGTTGCCGCAATTGCCAAAACAGCTGCACAGAAACTTGGTGTACTTTTCCGCACCAAAAGGTTGTACACACCTCATCAACTTTTGACACTCTACAAGGCCCAGATTCGACCATCATTAGAATATTGCTCTCATGTCTGGAGCTCTGCACCCAAGCACACCCTTCGGCTACTGGATTCCATTCAAAGGAGAGCCGTTCGTCTGATCGGCGACCCCGAGCTGACCAAGACCCTCGATAGCCTGGAGCATCGAAGACAGGTTGGTGATTTGGCTCTCTTTTACAGATATTTCCATGGCAGGTGTTCGACTGACATTGCCCACTTGATTCCACCTAGAGCAATGCAAAACAGAAATACACGGCAAACCACTGCCGCTCATCCATATGTTGTTCAGCTTAGTACTCCTCGAACTTCATTGTTCAAGAATTCTTTCATCTGGAGAACGTCACCTTTGTGGAATGATCTTCCTGAGGTCGTGTTTCCCAATGAATACAATCTTCAGCGTTTCAAGACCAACGTTAATCGCTTTTTTCGCACTCGCACCGCTCCCAGAGCGCCTTAAAGGATTTTTCCTACAGTGCAGGTGTTTTATCATAAAAAAAAAAAAAAAAAAAAAAAATTTATTACACTATGGATAATCAAATACGGTCTTGCCTAACTTAAACATAATCTCGAAGCAACAGCCGCACTTTGACGACACTCACCGTAAATTAGCACCATATCTACTAGTACATTGTTTTCAAATTTTACCATTTTCACGTTTCACCAGTTTAAAATTAACTTGCTTCAGAAAAACACATCGTAGCGAATTGCCAAATAACTGACCACCGACCCGTAAATTGCATGGCTAATAAGACAAACAACATAAAGTATAGCAGGCTACGTTTTGATGACCAGGCCCGCACTTAGATTTTTTATTTCTGTATCTCGCCTATTTTTAAGTTTTTTGAAAAAGGTATTTGAAAATGTTGTTTATTTTAATGCCTTCTAAACACAGCTAAAAAAGAAGTATCAACTTAAGAATTACCCTGTATATTTATAGGTTTAACACCGTCTTAGTGCCACTTCGCCAATGCGTTAGGTATTTATCTTACAAATTAGCCTACCATAAATAACACGTCCTAATTTCAAAAAGAACCGCAATTTTAAAAATATGTTCCTCATACGTAAGCAAAAAATTTATTTAAATTTGACTTTGTGGTGAGAAATCAAAATTTGCATAGAATAAAAATACCGGTGTAAAATTTTAGCACCAATTAAAATTCCTAAAATATTTATTCAAAATAAGAACGAATGTAAGAACCATACAAAAGTTGGCAGAAACCTATTTATGACACTCCTAATGTTTAATTTATTTTTAGAAGAACGGATCCATAAATTAGTATAATTATGCAATACCTTTAAATTTGATTATTTAATTACCTTAGTATAACACTATTTAAGGAAAGGCAGGAGTTTTGGACTTGCATTGTCTTTATTTGTTTTGAATCACAATGTTTCAACTGGTAAGATCTCTATAAATTGTTTTTTCTATTTGAGAAATTAAGTAGGACACTCCCCTCTACGCGGCTCGTGTCCTAAACCAACGCGTGCTCTAAAATTTGTCTTATAAAACTTATGTTTTAATATAGTATTTTAAAGCCAACTTTGATAATTTATTCATAATAATAACTTGGAATAGTTGATAAAATGAGTTTTCTGCAAATAAATTTTGATGTGTTACAAATTGCGATAGGGTTGTAATAAGGACAAATGTTTGATTTTTAATTCTGCATCGAATGGCATAATAATATACAGGGGTTCCAATTTGAAATAGGAAAAATAAATTCGTATTAATCAAACTTGGTTAACGAGACTGTTTGACCTTGTTTGTTAAGTTTTTTTTTGTATAATTTTATTAACGAAATATTATTTTTATTTTTTATTAATTTTTAAAACCAGTGGTACAAAACTGATTTTTCTAAGGTTTTATTTCTTTTTCGCCTATAATACTAAACCGATATCATTAAAATTTTAGGGATATGAAGGTAACTATAAGAAGCATCCAAATAAGTAAGAATATATATAGCATGTAACCTAAAAAAATAGATCCTTATGACGTCACACTTTTTTGGAACACCCTGTATAAACAAAACTATTTTCCCGAAATACGCCCTAGGATACAGGTAAAGTCTGCAAAATATCAATATCGTAACTTAATTAATAAGTGAGCTATAGAAGACGGGAGGTGAGGTGTGGGACCCTGTATATAAAGAAAGTCCTGTTATTTACAAACACCAAAGATGTGTCAGACTTCTATCTGGAAAAGGCAGGGAGTAAGCAGAGACAGCAAAGGAGCACGAGTCTGGCAAGGCATTAGGGTCTCCCATCATAACAAAACAGTATTTTAAGCATTATTATAATACAAACTCATTCATCTGAGGAATTTTTAGAACAACACAACTAAGTACAATTAATTTTAAAATATTTTACCTCTTGGACTATATCTATCTGAAAACTCGGAAAAGTAAAAATGTTCTCTTTTACATTGTCATTTTAAGGGTTCGATCAGGAATTATTATGAATCGATTAAATTAAAAATTGATGTAAATAATTAAACTAAATCCAAGGAAAATATGAAGAAAAAAAAATAAAGAAAGTGTTTGTGGGTCCACAAGGAAACCATTTTAATCAATTTTTAAGTAGGTAATCTTTTTCCAAAGTGATGGATTTCTTCAGTTTGTTTTGTTATGGCTTGATTTAACAATTAACCCATTTAAATTAACCGAGAAAGGCAAACATTTATAAAAGGTTTTTGTCGGTTCGCTGGTGAAAGCAATAAAAATTTAAATTTATTCAAAGGTATTGAACTAGAACTGAATCATTTTTGTGGAATAGTCCGGCTACATACAATGAATTTGTAATGAACATTAATCATTTTTCACAGTATTTATGTACATGATACTATATATTTAGCTGAACAATACTTCATACAATAAAATGGTAATATAAAATGTTGTTTTTTACATATCTAACATAAAATACAAAGTTTGATAATATCAATATGTTAACGGATATCGGACCACAAGACGTTTTAAAAATATTAGAGAATGTAATTAAATTAATATAGGATTCGGGTAACCGCGGCGCGGTGGCTCAGCAGAGTGCACTGGCATTCGACCGTGGCAACCCGGGTTCGATGCCCGGAGTGGACATACGTACAATAAAAAAAGTATGTCCGAAATTCAGTGGATTTAAGAATGCAGGGAAGAGTGTAAAAGATATCATCTCCGAACCCACCCCATTCACGCCGGTAACCAGGCCGGATGAGATCGGACATCTCGTGGGGTGCGGAAGAAGACACCCAAGCGGTAGGTCATGCAATGGCAAGAAATCAAGGGTTAGCCCTTGGAGGGAGTATCGCATGATTGAGGATCGTGGTTCGGAACCCACGTTAAGCTGTAGGTCCCCTCGGGAATGGCCCTGGCAGCGAACGAAGAGGGAAAAAAGTCTAATACGAAAGAATGGCAAGAAATTACAGGATTCGAGTTTTTAATTTGTAGGGGTTTGAATTAAAAAGAGCATAAAAAATGGACTGTATATATGATTGGTTGAGGAGATGAGAGTTGAGAGTAGAGGTTTAAATAAAACAGTACGGCGGCAGCGTGACAAAAAGTATAAAAATGGCCTACCTTTGGTTCATCCTTTACGGCTTGGTGGCCACCAACTTGATCCTAGAGAAGAGGAATGCCACAACCCTGGATCGGGACACTGCACGTCACAATCTGTCTTAATTTAAGAGTTTTATATAACATAAAATGCCGGGAAATATTCCGGGAGCGTGAGTTCTTTTTAACGACCTTTTCGAACTGTCTTTTAGACGCCCGCGCAAGGTCCAATGGCCAAATACAAATTGTCACGTGGTTAACACGACTACAGCGACTTACGCGGGGAATTAATATTAAAGAACCAACATTTTTGCTTATGAAAAATAAGTAAACTTATAAATTAAATATTATTGAGATGAAACCTAAACATACCGCCCATCTAAAATGGGACATTTTACCAAAAAAAAAAAGTGAAATAAATTCTACGAAGCTAAACTTAAAACAAATTCATTTAAATTTACTTTACAAGACAAAAAAAACAATTTTAGTTTAGAGGCAGGGGACACACTTTGGTAACTGGTCGTTTTAACAGACCTTTGGCGGTGCGCACAGTTACAACGCGTATTACTCCATCCGAACCCGGATGCACCTCAGTAACACGACCTAAAGGCCATTTTAAGGGTGGTATAAGCGCGTCTTTAAGCAACACGAGTGTGTCTTGTAAGACTGGAGTGGACGGTTCCGTCCATTTACTACGCTGCATTAAAGTATGCAAGTATTCTTTATTCCAACGTATCCAAAACTGTTGATGTAATGCTTGTAATAGTTGGAATCGAGATAAACGTCCGATTTTGATTGAGGTTAAATCAGGCTCAACAAAAGAGTTTAGAGGTTCCAAATTTAAAAAATGTCCGGGTGTAAGCGCTTTAAGATCGTTAGGATCTGAGCTTAATGGACAAAGTGGTCGTGAATTTAATAACGCCTCAATTGAGACTAAAACAGTATTAAATTCTTCATAGGTTAAAATTTGTGTGCCAACAACACGAGATAAATGGGTTTTTACTGATTTTACGCCACTTTCCCAAAGAGCTCCAAAATTGGGACTAGCGGGGGGATTAAAATGCCATAATATGTTTTCTTTCTCAGCAACCTGCTGCATAATAGTTACAAGTTCATTATGGGCTCCTACGAAATTTGTGCCGTTATCACTAAAAATATCAGTAATTTTGCCTCTGCGGGCTAAGAAACGACGCAAGGAGGCTAAGAAACAATCAGTTGAAAGGCTAGAACAGAGCTCAAGATGTATAGCTTTCGTAACCATGCACACAAATATACAAATATAAGACTTGTAAGTTTTTGCTCCTCGTAGTTTACCCATCGTAGTGGTGAAAGCCCCGGCAAAATCTATGCCAACCTTCTGAAACGGTTTGCATTGGGCTAAACGAGCCTCGGGAAGATTCCCCATAGGGGGTTGAGGGCTCTTGGGATTAGCTCTAAAACATCGATAACAATGTGACAGAACGTGGCGAATAGCCCTTTTTGGAAATATAATCCAAAATTTTTGAACGATTAAATATTGGAGGGTTTGTTGACCTGGATGTAGAAATTTATTATGGGTGTCTTGAATAATAAGGGTAGTTAGTCGATGAAGACTGGGTAAGAGAGCGGGATGTTTTTGTTCAAAGGAGAGGTGAGAATAGGATAGGCGTCCGCCCACCCTCAAAATACCATCGGTATCAAGAAAAGGATTCAATTTTCTGAATAATTTGGGAAGGGGATTATTATTTTTTAGTCTTTTAATTTCATCACCAAACACAGTTCCTTGGATATATTTTGTCAAGCGCATAAGCGCTTTGTCTAACTCTTGCACCGAAAATGCCCCACTTAGAGTAGTTAAGGAATTTTTATTAGACATAAAGCGTAAGAATCTAGCGACGATGCGCAGAATTTTGTCGAGGGAAGAAAATCTGTCTAATAGTTCGAGGAGATAGTCCCGGCGTTGAATCACAGTGGCGAAAACAATTTTTCTTTGCTCCAAGGCCGATTCTTCGGGCTTAAAGCGTTTATTGAAGTTGGGCCACAACTCTTCGGTCTTGCTGAGAAAATCAGGTCCCGCCCACCATAGCGAGTGGTCAAGTAATTGAGAAGGCAAGAGACCGCGTGAACCACAATCTGCAGGATTATATTCTGACGGAACATAAAACCAACGATCAGGAGCTACCTTTTCCTGTATGTGGGTAATCCTGTTAGAAACAAAAGTATTATATTTATGAGGGGAAGATTTTATCCAAGATAGAGTGACAGTGGAATCCGACCAAGCATAAATCTGTCGAAAATTAATTTCATTCTTAAAAGCTTCCATAACTGAGATCACCAGATCTGAGAGCAGTACTGCTGCGCATAACTCTAATCGGGGAATAGAGATTCTTTTTAAGGGAGCAACACGAGATTTTGCAGCTACAAATGATATTTTTATCTGGTTGGCTGAATCCATAAATCGAAAATATACGACGCTGCAATATCCATAAGAGGAAGCGTCCGAGAATGCATGAATCTCACAAACTAGGTACTTAGACGCGAGAAGATGACGGGGTAATTGAATTTTAGAGAGCAGGGGTAATTCTTCTTTAAATTTACCCCATTTTATAATAATGTCATCGGGAGGTATCGCGTCCCAATGAATACCTAGAGTCCAAAGGTTTTGCATAATTAGTTTGCCAAAAAGAACAATGGGAGTTAAAAAACCTTCGGGATCAAAGATACGAGCTACATCGGACAAAATATTACGTTTTGTGCAAGGGGTTTGTTTAATGCTTACATTATAGGTAAATGTATCTGATGATGGTTGCCACCGAAGACCTAATATTTTTACTTGTTCTTCTTTATCATCGAAGGAGAGAGGCTTAATCTGGAGCAGAGAATCCGGGAGATGAGTCAACAATCTAGGATTGTTGCTCGCCCATTTTCGTAATTCAAAACCACCCAGGTTTAGGAGCTCCATCAGCTGATGTTGAAGCTCTAAAGCTTCTTTGATACTATCACAGCTGCAGAGCAAATCATCTACATAGATAGAAGTTTTTAAAGCCTGGCAAGCAAGAGGGTAAGTTAGCTGATTGTCATTAGCCAGTTGCTGAAGAGTGCGAATGGCTAGAAACGGGGCCGAAGAGACACCATACGTAACTGTCGATAAACGATAATCTTTGACAGGCTCGTCGGCGGAAAAGCGGAATAAAATTCTTTGATAATCGCACTGAGCCGGAGTAATTAAAATCTGGCGATACATTTGTCGAATATCAGCAGTAAAAACTACAGCGTGAAGTCGAAATCGCAACAAAAGTGTAAATATATCCAACTGTAGTTTTGGGCCAACTAATAGGGTGTCATTTAAAGACACATTATTCAAGTCTTTCGTGGAAGCATCAAACACAACTCTGAGTTTTGTTGTGAGACTTTCAGGGCGTAAAATACAATGATGAGGTATATAATAAGAGTGGGGAGCTTGTAAAGGATCTGAAATAATTTCCATATGCCCAGCTGATAAATATTCTTTCATAAAATCACAATATTCTTTACCAAGAGAGGGGTTATTTTTGAGACGACGCTCTAGATTTAAAAATCTTCGTAAAGCAATATCACGAGAACCGCTAAAAACTGGAGAAGCTTGGTCCCTAAAGGGGAGAGAGACCACATATCGACCAGTAAGAGTTTTATAATGAGTGTTTATAAATATTTTTTCTGCCGCTAGCTCGTCGGGGTTATGCTGAGGAGTTTGAGCAACTTGCTCCAGTTCCCATAACCGTTTTATGGAATTTTCAATTTGAATTGACGTACAAAATGTGTGTACGCTAAAGTCATTTTGGAGAGAAACCTTGCCCATGATAACCCAACCAAAGGCAGTGTTAAGGGCTGACGGTTCCTGAGGATTAAATGAGATTGATTCGCCTTTTAATAAAAAGGCAAAAACCTCAGCACCAATAAGCATATCTATTGGAGATGAAGTATTAAACTGTGCATCAGCTAAATTTAAATTTAAAAAAGTTTCAAATTTTTCTTGAGGTATGTCAACACTGGGCATGTTTGCACATATTTGGGGTAAAACAACAAACTCCAAATTTAAACAAGGTTCATAGGAGAAATGAGGTTTAACTACACAAGGGACGGCTTGCGTGGCATTAGTATTCAGGGGCCCAAGCCCACCTATGGAAGTGTTATGGGAGTAGCAAGTAACACCTAGTCGCTTGCAACACTTTCTTGTAATAAAATTAGCCTGACTAGCAGAATCTAATAAAACACGGACGCTTTGAAATTGTCCCCAAGCATCTTTAACATGTATCATCGCGGTGGACAATAAGACCGTGTGATTGCGGGGTAGATTAGCAACTAAAGAACTTATAGAGGAGTTATTATGTAAGTTATCCATCGTAGGGGGAGAACTAGCTTCAGCTTCGGCATTAGTAGCATGTAAAGCACGTGAACCGAGGGATGGCGTGGAAGTAAGGGGGTTTGACATATATGACGTCGAGCTTGGAGCATTGGATAACCTAGTTTGAGACGATTGAGACTTACTTTGTGAATCAAAATGTAAAAGTGTGTGATGCTTTAAGGAACATTTTCTGCAAGTGTGCAAAGATGTACACGCGGGGGAAATATGCCTGGTACCTAAACAATTTGTACACCATCGTTTAGATTTTACCATATTATACCGTTCCTGGGGCGTTTTTGCCAAAAAGGCTTGACAATTATAAATGGGGTGAGGATTATTACAAACAGGACAAGTTTCTTTGCGATCAGTATTATTAACAAATGTTTTTAATTTATTTCGAATATTTTGAGTATTTTGAATTTTTACGGGAGAAGAGGTTATGTAAACAGCCTCTAGGGCTTCGCATTGTGTTTTCAAAAATTCTTTTAAAATTGTATAATTTTTTGAGCGATTGCCGGGATTTTTTAATTCAGCATGACATTCAATTTCAAAACGGGTTGCCGTACTTTGATTTAAACGCTCCATGAGCATATTAAATAATACAAAATCCCACTGTTGAACAGGGTAATGTAAAGCATTTAACGCCGCCAAGTTTTCTTCAAATTTATCAATAAGATTTCTTAAGGCGCCGACTAAATAATCCTCGGGCAATTTTTTTGTATTTTGTATATCCTGCCAATGAGTTATTGCGATAAGTCTAGGATCCTCATATCTACTAACAAGAGTATTATAGGCAATTAAATAATTCGCGTCACTTAATGGTGTACATTTAACTAAAGCAAGTGGGGCTTTATCTAAAGAGTTTATCAAATAGCTAAATTTTTCGACATTACTTAAATGCGTATTGGTATGAATAAGTGAATTGTACAAGTCAAAAAACGTTTTCCATTTTTTGATATCTCCTGTAAAAATAGGGATTTCTAACTTGGGTAATCGAACATTGTTTTGATTTAGCGAGGACCCCGAATTTGAGGCATTTAATTGCACAGCGGGTTCGTCCTTAAAAAGGCCAAAATAACTAGCTTGAATTTCAAAATAATCAAAGTCAAATAATTCCCTTATAGTTGCCTCGCTTTTCAATAGATTTTCTTGATTTTCTTTACCTGCGATTAAATCGATAATAAGTGAATGATTTCTATCAAAATCGTCGTTCAATTCCTCAAGTTTTTTATAGCGCATTTTAAAATGCATACGTGCATTTTGATCTTGTTGAGCCTTTACAGCAATAGCCAATAATTCTTTAACACGAGAAATTGCAGCATTTCTGCGGGCATAATATACATCGAGTTTAGACATTTTTTAGTATTTTTGAATTATTTAAATACGAGAAAATAGAACGATATATTTTATCAACATGAGTTTGACAATTCGCACAACAAACGTAAACAAAATTGTTAATGCGAATTTAATGACTATTGCACTTCAGACCGCGCTGCTAAGGAGGGAGTATAATGCGTGAACTGGTGCGCCTTCGAGTCTCTGCGATCTAAACTAAAATGTCCAAAATGATTGGAATATTTTACACATTCCAATGACTAAATTTTTTAATTTTTAATTGATTTTTAAAAATATAAAATCCGTGGTCGAAGTAACCAAAAATGTAGGGGTTTGAATTAAAAAGAGCATAAAAAATGGACTGTATATATGATTGGTTGAGGAGATGAGAGTTGAGAGTAGAGGTTTAAATAAAACAGTACGGCGGCAGCGTGACAAAAAGTATAAAAATGGCCTACCTTTGGTTCATCCTTTACGGCTTGGTGGCCACCAACTTGATCCTAGAGAAGAGGAATGCCACAACCCTGGATCGGGACACTGCACGTCACAATCTGTCTTAATTTAAGAGTTTTATATAACATAAAATGCCGGGAAATATTCCGGGAGCGTGAGTTCTTTTTAACGACCTTTTCGAACTGTCTTTTAGACGCCCGCGCAAGGTCCAATGGCCAAATACAAATTGTCACGTGGTTAACACGACTACAGCGACTTACGCGGGGAATTAATATTAAAGAACCAACATTTTTGCTTATGAAAAATAAGTAAACTTATAAATTAAATATTATTGAGATGAAACCTAAACATAATTAAATATTATTACAGTTGGAAGGAAATTTTCTATATTTGGTCAATAAATTGTAAGGTTAACTACGCTCAATTTAACATTTTTAAAAGTAATCCATTTGAATTTTTGGTTTTTTATTTTTTTTTTAAGGCAAAAATTTATAATTGTGTTTTCGTATAGGGGTGATAAGGGGGGGGGGGATAGTTAATCACCTTCGATGTTTGTATTAAAAACAATAAAAAAAATTTAAATATTGTCGCTAGAATACTCAAAAGATATTTACGGCATGTAACAATTAATGTATCTCTTAAAAGAGGGGAGATTTGGATATCGCTAGTTTTTCTTAGTTTTAGAAATCACTCGGCATTTACCTTCTTCTTCGTCGATATTGTTAATCAAGCAGATATTTATTAACATAAGTGAGCCCTTCCTCTCTTTAAATTGCACAACTATAAATTTATCTTTCTTTAATTTAACGTTAGTCACCCGTGAAAGTGTTCGCATTCTTCTTCATCTCTGTTCATACGACTCTCCATTATCACAGTGAGGACGAGAAAGTAAAAATTTTTCTTTTTACTTTATTTTTGCTTTTTGTTATATTTTGTGAATTTTTAGACTCGTGGTTCGGAACCCACCTTAAGCTGTAGGTCCCCTCAGGAATGGCCCTGGAAGCGAACAAAGAAATAAAATGCCTAATTCGAAAGAATGACAAAAAATTACAAGTATTCCCTACATATGGGTTTTCTTAAAATCGATTTGAAAAATTCCTAAAATTTTGGTTATAGTCAAAGTTAATCAAGTGTTATAATTTGCTGTATTTTTTAAAATTTCCTAGAAACAGGAAAGAAAAAGTACACACCAACAAATTAAACTTATTTTAAAATCCAGGAAACATCAGGTAAATAGCGTCAACACAAAACCACAGGAATTAGCAATATTTATCAGATTTGCATAAATAACAGACATAAAATGATATGGGAGATACAACAAACCGCAATGCGCGACATCACAACATAAAAATAAGCTTATTTAATCAAGGTCATTTAGAAACCGTTCCTCGTCTTTGAATTCATCCAAGAACGACCTTGAGCAAAATAATACACAACATGGCGGTCACAGAATTAAGAGTGAATGTTGCCGATTCTTTAGTTCATATATTAATTAATACCATTAAAATGTCACTGCTTCTCGGCTGTTGAAGTTAAAAGCAATAAAATATTTGATAATGTATCTAGGTATGCGCTAGTCATCAGTGACAATGGTTCTTATCAATTTTATATCAATATTATGTGCTTCTTGCCAACAAAAACTTGATTAGTGTATTATTCTTTTATTGATAAACCATTTCCAACGAACTTTACAGTACATTACAGGAAATATAAATGATAATATTAAATAAATAATACTAAATAATTATAAAGTTTAATGCATGTTTAGATTAATAAAATAGTTTTATTTATTTATTATACACATAAAATTACTAATTTATTTTTTAATTTAACTTTAAAATCTTTTTTAAAATATTAGGTATTTTTCTAATAGGTTTACCCTTTTTACTGATTTCATGGTAGATATTATTAAAAAGGCATTTTTAACTAAAAAAATTTCGTGTAATAGAAGTAAAATTGTTTGAAAGTTGGAGATAATGACGTTTTGGAGGTGAATAACTAGATTTTCATTTAATAACAATAACTTTCTCATATTCTTCAATATCTGCAGAGTCCAAATTTAAAAAGTTACAAACGCATAAGCGTAAATGCTTTGTCCTCTATGTAATATTATATAAAAATCAATGAAAGTTCACATGATCAATATTTTTAAAACATATTAGTTCTTTCCGAGTCCTGGTAATTTTTATCTCGATAATTAATTATTATTAATCCAGGTGGCGTTTTATTGATGATATTTATAACACAAAATTAATTAAAAATAACAAACTTTTAGTTTTAATTTCATATAAACTTTTATCAGTTAAATTAATTTTTGTATATCGAACTTTTAAAGTTTTTAAATAGTCTTTTTTGCATTGTTTGTAAATTAGATTTGATTACAGTGGCGGGGCGGCGTTTACATGCAAAAAAACTAGTAATATGCGAAAACATTTAGAGCCTATTTTTAATTGAAGTAGACCAGGAACTGCCTCAATATAACTCCTGATAAGTAATATTTTTCGTGATTATCCTCGAACTCTCCAATTGATTTTTTTAAAGTCAATGTTATTCATTTTGGGAAGGATCATATTAAGGGAAAGGCATTCGCACATGTCGATCGGTTATTACGATTGGCTGAGCGTATGTATACTTATAGATTTATATAGTCTATTTCAGAAAGGTTTAGAGTAATAAAATGGGAAATTCCGACCAGTTCGGCTCAAAATAGGCACACGTAAATTTTGTGCATTAAATTATTTATGATAACTAACCAAATATTTTAGAGAATGTGGTTAACGGGTATTAAGATAAAATAGTATTGTTTGTAATATGAAAATTTCAAGTAATTGCGTAACTCAATTCGGAAAATTACCACAAGGACATGAATTCGAATGTTTTTGAGGACTATTTTGTTGAAATAACGCTACGCATACCTATTAAGTGAAGGTGGTCGTTTCCAACAATTTTTATAAAACAAAATTTTGCATAATAAATAGTAGAGCTAATTTAATTTAATTATTTTAATTAAGAACGGTGTGCCTGAGGAGAAAAACGCAAGAGACCATTTTTATACAGAATTGACCAGGCTAATCAGAAATAATATCTACATGGAAAAATGTCAGTGGCGTACCACTTTTTTCTAGAAAATATCAGAGGACATGTTTACAGGGACGCCACTGGTGGGACAAAAAAATAACTTTTATAACTTAAACATTATGCCATATTAGCACATGGCAAAATTGAAAATATTATCTAAAGGACTTTCGGAGATATTACAAAAAACGTATTAAAAAATATTTAATTCAACACCCTGTAGCAAAAAATTTAAGCTGTTTAGGACATATGTTTATATGAACTTTTCTTCATAAAATGACTGGAGAAATCACATCCTAAAATATTAGCACGTTATTAAGGGACACCCTGTATACAGGGTCCTGCGCCTCACCTCCCGTTTTCTGTAGCTCACTTATTAATTAAGTTAGGATTTTGATATTTTGCAGACTTTACCTGTATCCTAGGGCGCATTTCAGGAAAATATGTTTGTTTATACAGGGTGTTTCAAAAAAGTGTGACGTCATAAGGATATGTTTTTTGATTACATGCCATATATTTTCTTACTTATTTGGATGCATTTTGTAGTTGCCTACATACCCCTAAAATTTTAATGAAATCGGTTCAGGTATAGACGAAAAAAAATAAAAACTAAAAAAAATCAGTTTTGCACTACTGGTTTTAAAAATTAATAAAAAATAAAAATAATGCCTGGTTATTAAAATTATACAAAGGTACTTAATAAATAAGGTCCTAAAGTCTCGTTAACCCAGTTTGATTAATACGAATTGTACAGGGTGTCCAAAATTTAGTGTCAAACTTTGCAAACTTTAAAGCAATTTATTTTTCTTATTTCAAATTGGAACCCCTGTATATTATTATGTCATTCGATGCAGAATTACAATTCAAACATTTTTTGTTCTAATTACAACCCTATCGCAATTTTTAACGCATTAGGAATTATCTACAGAAAACTCGTTTTATCAACCTTTCCACCAGTCATTATTATATAATAAATATGAAAGGTGGCTTTGAAAAACAATTTATTGGTATTAAAGTTTATTAAAGTGACAAAAGCCCATTTTGACTTTAGTTATTTTATAATTTCAAATATTATTAGATTAGTATTAATTATTTAAGCTATATTATTTTTTGTAATGGAATACAACCAAGAAAAGCTCGTAGATATGATTTTCATATTAGAAGCATGCTAAAAGAATTTTTGTTTGTCCTTTTAGTAAACTTTAATATCAATAAATTGTTTTTAAAAGCCACCTTTGATATTTATTATATAATAATGACTGGTGGAATACTTGATAAAATGAGTTTTCTGCAAATAAGTCTAAATGCATTAGAAATTGCGATAGGGTTGTAATTAGAATAAATGTTTGAATTTTAATTCTACATCGAATGACATAATAATATACAGGGGTTCCAATTCCAGAATAATAAATTGCTTTAAAGTTTGCAAAGTTTGACACTAAACTTTGGAAACCCTGTACAATTCGTATTAATCAAACTTGGTTAACGAAACTGTGAGACCTTATTTATTAAGTACCTTTGTATAATTTTATTAACGAGACATTATTTTTAATTTTTATTAATTTTTAAAACCAGTGGTGCAAAACTGATTCTTTTTAGTTTTTAGTTTTTTTCGCCTATAATACTGAACCGATTTCATTAAAATTTTAGGGGTATGTAGGCAACTACAAGATGCATCCAAATAAGTAAGAATATATGGCATGTAATCTAAAAAAACATATCCTTATGACGTCACACTTTTGTGGAACACCCTGTATAAACAAAAATATTTTCCTGAAATGCGCCCTAGGATACAGGTAAAGCCTGCAAAACGTCATAATCATAACTTAATTAATAAGTGAGCTACAGAAGACGGGAGGTGAGGCGCAGGACCCTGTATAGGAAAATAAAACTTTGGTAGTGTAATGGTTCCGTAGCTACACCTCAAGTGCCGCCACTGTCTCCTATTAAACGCTAAAACAAGGGAGAAACAAACACCATCAACTCTAATAATATAATAATTTTCCTTCGCTGTTCTGTAAGGTGATTGATTATATAATATTT
The DNA here is from genome assembly GCA_935413205.1 of Polydrusus cervinus. Classification (NCBI taxonomy): domain Eukaryota; kingdom Metazoa; phylum Arthropoda; class Insecta; order Coleoptera; family Curculionidae; genus Polydrusus; species Polydrusus cervinus. The sequence goes on along the minus strand of OW284520.1, from coordinate 11,425,791 downwards.
TACTTTATAGAGGTAAAATGGATACCGCGTTTAAAGCTGATCGGCTTTGCAATATTGATGGTTACTGATTAAATTTTAATATTTATCACTTTTAGGTTGAGCCGTAATGGGCTAAATGTTGAAGATTTATCATTGAAAAATGGATTCGCGCGAATTAAGCCCTTGTTTTAATCCGATGGAAAGGGTTATTGAATACACAATTTAAACGTTTTTCTCGATATAACTACACCTGGCTCAACCATGCGACCATATTACCAGATATACCGTGATATTACTTATACTCTTCCAATTAAGAGTGGTAAATTAGATTTTATATTATTTTTATATCAGTTTCGAAATGGGATTTAATCGATGGTTTAATACCCTTTTTTACCTATATTATTTACTTTCACCTGTCATATCATTCAAATTAGGTCCGATTTATTTAAATATTTACTCAAAAAAAGGGATTACTATTTTGCTTTTGTAGGAGTAGAAAGACAATATACGAAGAAAAGCGTATAATGTAGTTTTCAAAACATCTAAATATTTTAATTTTCAATAGTATTGGGAAAGAGGGAGCTCTAATTTTTTTTTGAACAAAACATATTTTTAAATATAGATAGTTATGTTTATCATAAATAGATATAATATAAATCTACGGTAGAGATTTTTAAAAACTTTCAAAATCGTTACAATAAAAAAAAACTAGCAACGTTGTGTACGGAGTACTGGACCTCCTTTCCTCTACTATAATGTATGTGCTTAGTACTAACAATAATTATTATGCCAAATTTCAACATTCTACGTCAAATCTTAGCGAACATGTCCGGGAAAAAACCCAAATAATATTTACACAAAAATATAGTTATCAATGGTAAAAAATGGTATAAGTAAACATATTGCTTCAGAGAGTAGCCTTGGCACAGGTACCTTATGTTCGAAAAGCAATTACATCAATTACACACATTATTTAAACAAATTGATAAATGGTAACCATTAAAATACACATTGACAAATAAAGTATTTTACAGTTAAGTTCTACTTAAGTATTATATTAAATTATTTTATTACTCTAGAGAACATTAAACTTATCGGAAACGCCTGAAAAGTTTAATGCTCATTCTAAAATAATGTAATTTTTTTTTTTTTTTGAAGATCGCAGTATTCACCTGAAGACGACTGTAGATGCTTACCAGTTGAAACGTAGTGATTTAAAACAAATAAAGACAATGTAAGTCCAAAGCTTTTAAGCTAGCGCTAAAGTCCTAGTTAATAAGATGTACTAGATGAAGACCTCTATCTCTTTTTCAGGTCTCTCTTCTTCTCACACACAGATGTTTTATGCACTTTGATTTCCTCACTAATTGAACTGTTTTCATCTAACCTACAATTTTGATGCTCCGTTTAGGTGATATCTATCAGTTTTTTTTTAAATTATTCTCCTGAAGATGAATGCTTTTGCATTCGAAACATGTAGAGAAGTTTTTTAAACCATAAGAATTTCATTAATATAACAGTGGAAGAAGACTTTGTGTCCTTATTTCTTACCTTCTCATTATTGATAATTATTAATCTCGCAAGATTTTTGGGTTAAGATCAACTCGAGTCAATAAACCAGGGCATAAGTAGAATTAAGCATTTTTCTCTGTGTATATTTATACTCAATAAAAGAAATTGTCGGTAACTATTGAATTAAAATTTAATTATAATAAAGTGAACTGACCGGTGTCACTGCGTGCCCATTTCGGAAAACACAACTGAAATTTGACTGTCATAATTCAATCATCCTATGAATATTTTAACAATGCAGTGAGTTTATTAGATTCGCCCTTCTGATGTAGTTCATAAACGAGAACTAGGGCCTATTGACGGATTTGCGGTCACAGCCAACACGTACCTTGTAACACACTGGCGGACTGGCACCTAGGCACAGTTGTGAAAAGGTTGACCCGTAACTCTAAAACTACTGGGCATAGAAACTCAGGGAAAAAAATCGTAATTAGAGTGGATAAGAAAAAATCCTGGAAATAATTTTTAAGTTTCGCATTTTGCCGCAAGAGGGTACAATTGAAAATTAAATATTATAATTCTAAATTTCTCCGAAAATTCCCACATTAAGGTATACCTTTGGTCAGTGGCGTATTTAAGGGAGGGGGGGCGCCGGGCTGCAACCCCCCCCTCCTCCAGCCTAGGAGGTCGGGTCTAAAAGTCTAATTGCAACCTAATTTTTCGTCTTACGTTTAATTTAAATCTTTAAATAAATAATGTATTATTGGTTTAGATTACAAAGGTAGGAAACGTTTAGTTTTTAAACTTTTCCTTCTAAAAGTCCTGTTTTATTTACAGATTAAAAAGAGTAAAAAGAATAATATTTTATAGTATTTTTCTATTATATACTTTTCCCTTTTTTAGAGTTATTTTAAATCAACAAACTTACGCCCACTAAGCCCCCCCCCCCCCCCCCCCTCCCCCGAGGATATTTTCTGGCTATGTCACTGCCTTTGGTAATATCAATAGAAAGCTTAGATAATTCTGCATCATCTTGGTCAAAGACTCATGGGCGTACCGATCTTGATAAGAGTGGGGGACACTATTGAAAGTGTATCATTAAATTGCTGTAACTTCTAAACGACTTATCCGATTTTAGTAAATTTAATCTTGTTTGGAAGACAAAGATAAGTACTATTAATTGTCGTATTCATTGGTACACGATAGTTCCTAATAAAATAGCTAGAGAGCGTAATTTGTGATAGTAATAGTTTTTTTTAAATTTTATCCCGAAAACTCAAATCATACGGTATAACTATGACATCATAATCGGAAAGTAGATTAAATTTTTAAGAAAAAATGTGTAGACCGCCGTTCAATAACTTCTTTCGTTGGTTCAAATTATATTATCCGCCATGCAGAACATAAAAATGGAAATATTGCGGCTAATCATGTTAATTTCTTATTTTCCATTAAAATTACAAACGATGCCCGATATTATCTTAAAAATTCCCACTGACGCCGCGCGACTTAATTTTTGTGAAATTCGTTTTTATAATATTTTGTATATAAAAAAAGACATTTTATTGCCATTGCCAGACACAGGTACAATATGGTGGAAATTTACTATTTGTACTTGATGACTCATCGACTACTGTTTGCTCTGGAGGATTTCGATTTACTTTGTATAGATACCATTAATTTATCTGCTATAGATTTTGGAATATTTCACACGCTATATATTTCTGGAATATCTATGATTAACATTAAGGCATCGAGCTGACATAATCGTTAAATGACAATAATTATAAGCCTTCGCGATTAATTTGAATTTCAATAGACCGGCATGATAGGACACTTGACCATCCGACCGAGGAGATATTCCGATGTTCGAAAGACTGATTGCGGATTGGATTTCCTGATCTCAGTACACAGCTTAATCACGTTATGATCTACAGGGTGTCTCTAAAAGGTGCGGAAAAAAGCTACCACAAGTTCCTGAGGCGTAAATATGACGATCTAACCCAACTTACCTTAGTCCAAAAGTGGATGATTTCGGAGATACAGAGTGTCAAAAGTTCAATGTGGTTTTCATTTTTTATAAATAATTTTTTTAATAATTGGTGTATTGTCACAATATTCGGCTTGGGGGGTTTTGCGGGGTGAGAAATTAGAATCTGCTCTTATTTTTATTGTAAGGTTTAGGGGGCGCCACCTGCGGTACCTTGCACACATTTAAAACGAAATAAATTTTTTGAGCCACCCTATATTTAACTTTTAAATAAAAATTCGGATTCTCCAACGTATTTTACCTAAATGAGGTATACGTGGTAAGAGTTGATTTGAGCAGCTGTTTTTGAGATAATATCAGGATTTTAAAAATTCACTTCGTGTATGGCCAGGTCTAAATTATTGTAATAATTGAACACATTTGAAGCGTAGGCGGTAAATTAAAATAACGTCACTAAAAACTTTAAAAAAAGGTACATAAATTCAATAAATCAAAATATATTAAAATAAATAAATAAATCAAATGTGTTCAATTATTACAACAATTTAGACCTGGCTATACACGAAGTGAATTGTTTAAATTCAGGTATCTCAAAAACAGCTGCTTAAATCAACTTTTACCACGTACACCTTTTTTAGGTAAAAAACGTTAGAGAATCCGAATTTTTATTTAAAAGTTAAATATAGGGTGGCTCAAAAAAGTTATTTCGTTTTAAATGTGTGCAAGGTGGCGCCCTCTAAACTTTACAATAAAAATGAGAGCAGATTCTAATTTCTCACCCCGCAAAACCCCCCCAAGCCGAATATTGTGACAATACACCAATTATTAAAAAAATTATTTATAAAAAATGAAAACCAAATTGACCTTTTGACACTCTGTATCTCCGAAATCGTCCACTTTTGGACTAAGGTAAGTTGACTTAGATCGTCATATTTACGCCTCAGGAACTTGTGGTAGCTTTTTTTCCGCACTTTTTAGAGACACCCTGTATATGACTAAATATGCGATTTTAGAAGTTTTATGTTATTAATAATGTCATAAAATTTTTATAACTGCTGCTTTTAATAATACTATTAGTAATGCCATTATTCTGATTATTAATGTTGTTATTATTATGGAGGAAATGATATTATTACTAATCGTATAAGATCTGTTAATCGAATCACTGACGGACTGACGATAAGATAAATGCTGATACGGAAATAATCGAACCATTTTTGAAATAACTTTTACCAGATTAAATAAAATCGCATGACTCATTTAACTAATATAACTATAAATAACATTTATTTGCCATTCCAATTGAATTGAATAATAAAAAATTTAAACATGGATACTCAAATCTATTTTAAATAATGGGTTTTTTCCGTTTTTTTGAAATCAACAGTTTTCAACTATTTGATGCAATCGTGCTTGTCTGTGTGTGGTTTCACATGCATTTTTTGTCGTGTTGGATAATTTAAACCGTCCATTCATGTTGAAATGTAAAAAAAGACAACTTTAGGGTACCTATTTGTGAATAATTTTTGAGGCAAAACCTCATATTCTTTACGGTCAGTGCTGCACAGTGTTGCAACCTTTAAAAATAAAATTTCCCATTTAAAAAAAAAAATTCCCCGAATGCACACAATACAAAAAAAGGCGTTTTTTAGCAAATCACAACCACAAGTGATCCTATAGATTATCCTAGGAATATAACACTGTGCGTAAAAATTTCCTTTTCCCTTTAGAGGCAGCGCCGACCTATTATTTCTCTGTGCTTTGGATCTTTATTTCTCAAGAAACCGAAAATTTGCGATTATTTGATAACATTATTAGAAAAATTAGATTCCTCTGTGGCCTTCTTATAAAGTACTGACCAATCACAGTATATTGGATTTACTGAGGCTCCATCTCTTTTTTCAAGACGCTATAAATTATATAATTTATATGTATATAGTACAATATGTTATTAATTAATTCAACATAACAAAATACATAAGCATCTATAATAGTTTAATCAATAATGCAATCAGCTGAATGTGCATAGAAAATTAATTTCATGTAGCATTATTATTGAGTTGGTTTTATCATAGTTTCCTAACATGATCATTTGGCCGAAACGGCAAAACGGCGAACTTTAGATTCAATGGTCGTGAGTTCAAGCCCAGCAGCCAGCAAACGTTTTAAATTTTTTTTAAAAGTTCGTAAGTTTGGTCGTAGAAAAAATATACTGTTCAGCTCGAGTGGATTGTCCATATCGCTCTCAGAAGTTTGAGCAATCTGCCTACGGCGTCGTGCTCCTTGTGAGATATAGACATAATATACCTACTCTTGTTGTACAAACGACGATTATTTTTCTAGTCACCCAGTAGTAAGTAGGTATTTTTTATTTTGTAAGAAATGACAATATTTTCATTAATGATACATATATGTAGCAGTAATATTACACCTGGTGTATATTGTGAACGCAATTGCAATTTTGTAATGTACACCTTTATTGTGTTTTGCATGGTTTATAAGTACAAACATACTGCGATATCATTATCGCATACCTTCTTATATTACTCACACTATAGCCTGTCTTTGTTCGTAAATAGTAGTTTCTTTTGTTTAATGTATTATCACTTATCAGATTATCAGTAGGCCGGATATTAGTTTGTCTGCGTTAATGTTTATGTTGGTTAGGGTTTTATAAGTATAAGCTTAGAGCGTTCTGATGCTATAATTAAGTGGATCCGAATAATATTTCTAAATTCTTCTCCAAAGTTACCAGTTTCAGTCTGCTTGAGTTCGCACCATATGGGAAACTTTTTTATTATTAACTTTACGAAAAAAAGTTATTCTTCATTAAAAGTTCTGCATGGTACAAAACCTAAAATGCAACCAACCATCAGATGTTAAATTTTTTCAGTCGTATGGTTTGTAAAAAAAAATGAATTTTGCCCAAAAGTAACATACCTTTATTTTTGACAATTTCGAAAATTGTAATTATGAAAAGTTTTTGGAATGTAAAACTATATTTTAATATGCAATTACAATTTTTTTTATTTTTACAAATTTTTCTCAAATTACGGATACCGAACATTAAAAAAAGTTTAAGTAGAAGGATGTTATTGCATATTAAAATATAGTTTTACATTTCGAACAACTTTTTTAAATTAGTTTTCGATATTGTCAAAAATAAAGGTACTTTACTCTTGGGCATTCCTATTTTTTGACAAACCTCGTATACGACGGAAAACATTTAACATCTGATGGCTGCATTTTAGGTTTTGAACCATGCAGAACTTTTTATAAAGAATAACTTTTTTTCGTAAAGTTAATAATAAAAAAGTTTCCCATATGGTGCGAACTTAAGCAGACACACTGTATATATTAAGGACATTGCATTCTCTTGAATCGAATCCTATTCATGTTTATTAATGGATTTTTTAATTTCGACTCTATAGATTGGCGAATGTGAGAAATTTATTTTTATTGATAAAAAATAATTCTAAAGTTCAGTATATTGTAAAAATGATTGGGAATTATTTTTTTTTATGAAAATAACTTTCTCACAATCTCCAATATCTGTAAGGTCCAAATTTAAAAAGTTTTAAAAATCCGTTAATAAACATGGACAGGATTCGGTTAAAGAGAAGGCAATACTTTTAATATATACAGATATAATTTTGCATGGAGATGGTAGCTTTGAGGAAGAATTAAGAAATATTATTCGGAGCGACTTAAGAGTGTTCTTACTTGTCAAAACATGTATGAATTTTTAAAAATGAATTATTATAAAACTGCTCTAGTTATCCAATGTTATTGAAAAAATATATGTCGTCGAGTACTCTCCATCCAGAATTTCCAAAAATTCAACAAAAGGTCTATTAAAAAAGTCAGGAAAAATTTAGAACTGCCAGAAATAGCAAAACTGGGAACTAAAAAATCGTTCTTTTTTGAATATAAACCCAAAACTTTGCACAATAAAGCACCCGTTACGTAACGCAATGGTGACGGGGGAAAATCGGGATCCGGCCAGGCGTTGCGGCCGTGGCACGTGGGGTGGGGTAAAAAATTGGAGAATTTTGCATAATGTTCTCTTTATGGTTAAGAGATAACGTATAGAAATCAAACTACAGTGAAACCTCTCATAATGGACACCTCTGATAAGCGGACATCTCTATTAAGCGGACATTTTTTTTATAGTCCGGAACTAGGTATATGAAATTCCATGAACATCAACCTCTCTTGGGCGGACTGAATGCAAGAACTTTCCTTTAAACAGACAAAAAAATTTTAAAAGTATTTGGGAGACGAATAAGTACGATGCAAAACCTGTCTGAAGACAGACCGACAACCAATCGCGTATGCGTGGCAGCACGAAAGGACTTCGCCGAATGAAAGTAGTGTGATTCCCCGAAAGCAGTTCGCCGTTTATTTGTGAGTTGTAAGGTAAAAATCGTAAACAATGGCAGAAAAACGTCGCGTTTTTTAGTACTACATCCTAACTAAAACTAGTGTATTTTTGTTATGTAGTAATAATTTTGGATTTACATACTACTTAATAACAAATTTCCCTTGGGCGGACACCTCTATTACGCGGACATATTTAGACAGTCCCGTAGGTGCCCGCCTAAGATAGGTTTCACTGTGCTTACATAACATAAAACAAGACTGGTATATTGGTTTAAAGCAAAACCAGATCTCATCACTAACAGTCTGAATGCTTTTTTATAAATCATCAACAAAAAAATAATGCATTTTCTAATGAGTCGGGTCAGATAAATTGTGCCGATGTACATACATAATTATGTTTATTGTTGTAATCTTTCCTCGACTAAATTAATAAGTCCATTATTGTATTGCTTATTTGATTATTTATATTACAAAATGGTTTGCAAGTTATGCATTTCAGAAAATAATACTGCACTATCTGTTTACTAATGAGCATGAGTTCCCCATTGTCTATTAACTAATGAACTTGGTCTATAATAATAAACAGTTTAAATTTATTATCATGTTAGATTTTTTTAAATTTCTTGAAATGGGTCTAAAATGGAGAAATGAAATGTCTGGCTAGATTTGGGATATTTATTGGTACTAGCGTTAAAAGTACCGAGACAACCATTTAAAAATATATAGGTTAGTTCCTGCACCTAGTATTAATTTTAGTGCTTAAAAATTGCAATAATTCTTGAATGTGTTTTTCCTGTTGCGTAAAATAAAAGGATAAGGTGGATTGGGTGGGCTCCGTTGTAAATATCAGAAAATTATTTACATCACAAAAATCAACAAAAGTAAGTACAATCTTTCATTTTGTTAAAGCAATAATTATTAATAGTAAAAAATGGTATATATACAGGGTGATTTCTAAGTTGATACTTTTTTTTAGCTGTGTACAAGGCACTAAAATAAACATTTTCAAATATTTTTTTTAAAAACTTAAAAATAGGCCAGATACAGAAGTAAAAAATCTAAGTGCGGGCCTGGTCATTAAAACGTAGCCTGCTATACTTTATGTTGTTTTTGTCTTATTAGTTATGCAATTTACGGGTCGGTGGTCAGTTATTTATTTGGCAATCTGCTGCGGTGTATTTTTCTGAAGCAAGTTAATTTTAAATTGGTGACACGTGAAAATGGTAAAATTTGAAAACAATGAACTAGTAGATATGGTGGTAATTTACGGTGAGTGTCGTCAAAGTGCGGCTGCTGCTTCAAGATTATACGCAAAACGCTTTCCCTTGCGGGCTCATCCTCACCCAGAAGTTTTCTTAATGTTATTATTTCTAGACGTTAGGCAGGACCGTATTTGATCCATAGTGTAATAAATGAATTACTTTATTAAAAAAGTAAAAATATATGCATAGGATCAGGGATAAATGTTTTGATTCAAATAAAAAATAACAAATGTGAATCTTCTTGAATGAAATAATAGTCCGGTTGTGGAGATATCTACATCAAAAGTACACCGAAGCGAATTTTTTAATTGTGTGCAAATTCGTTGCCCAAATACCAATCGCGTGCACGGACCACCAATTTGGCAACAACAAAGCGAGTTGTTGCGACATCGTCTCACCAAGAAAAATATGCCTTCTTTTCTTCTATTAACCGAATCCACTTATTTAGTGTAATGTCGTTTTTCCCCGGAGCAAAATCTGGAATGTTTTCCTAGGAAAAGTTTGTGGAGTTCATACTGATGTTTTGATTCTGCTGAATTAAAATAATTTGCTTTTGTAAGTTTACCAGCTGCTGCTTAATCGTTAGAGGTGGAGTGGTTGAACGATCGCTGGTCCCTAACTGGGAGCTTGATGGTCCAACCCCAAAATCTCCAAAAGGTGTGATATCCTTGTTGGCCATTATGTTAAGCACTATATGCACACAATAAAAACTGGTCAAGATAAACACTTAATAAGCAAACCAAAAAAAATATGCTGATCACTTCTGACACTTTGTACGACGGGTTGTCCAGAAAAGAAACACGGGCTCTTTTAAACGTAATTTAATATAGGACATTTTATATTGTACAAAAACAAATGCGTCGTTTTACTTTCCTTCTCCGTTCTCTACTGGTTTTCACTTCTCTTAATATTTTTAACATACCACTCAAAAATCCTTGTCAGATTTGATAAGTCGTAACCTTAATAGACCAAGAGCCAGTGACCAATTTGAGGTGGTCATTTCAAAAGTCATGAAACTTTTCCTAGTAAATCCTCTATACCTACTGTAAATCAAAAGCCACTTCTGGCAGCCCTCTGTGGCCGGGGTAGACTACCCTAAAATTTTAAAGAGGGTAAGAAATAAAATTCATTTTGGTCAAAGTATCAGTCCTGAAATTTCAGGAAATTACTTTCGACAGTATTTTATCTTCATAAAATTTTTGCCAGAACATTTACATCCCTCCTAATTGTTGACAGAACACTTTAAATATTTATAAAAAAAAAATTCATTTTTGTCATTTTATCAGTCTTCAAATTTTAACAGAATATATAAAATAGATGAAAAATAAAAAATATACAATGCCAGAACGAAATTCCATCACCAACAATCTGCCAGAGCGAAAAACATGTGTGAGTGCAAGTAAGACAGGAATATAGAAACCTGCGGGTAAGAAAGAGATAGCTAATTGGAGAGTAAAATATGTAGAAGTTAAATGTATACCGTATAAAAATTTTTTTATTATACTAATTAAGAAGTACAAAATGCATATTGTTTGAAAAATTAATGAGTTGCTTAATAGTCGTGATTTTTGAGTGAGCACTAAAAATAATAGTGAAAAAAGGGTCGCGGCCTCGACATAGGCAGCAATAACCATAACCTTCCTCTTGTTTTCTAAGTGGTGTCTAAAAAAAAAAAAAAGGTCGTGTCCGATATTAAAATAAATAAGTACTTAATTAAAATAATTTTTACAATAATTATATTGTTAATGGCATATTTACATTATTGAAATTGATATTAAAATCTACCAAAATCTACTAAAGAAAATATGCCTACTAAAATTTTCTGAAGAAGGGTGAAAATCTACCCAAAAGTAGAAAATCTACTAGATGTGGCAACGCTGATTGTTTGCAACACCCTAAACCGTTAGAAAATCCCCTCTTCTTGTTCATACCTGTGTTAGGACCTTCGAAATGTAAAGTAAGGAATAGAAAACTACGTCACAGGTACAGGTAAGAGCAATGGACCTTCTACAGATTGTCCCCCGTAAAAGAAAAGAATACCTAGAATAGTACGTGTTTCATCGTTTAAATATTTTCCACAAAATCCTTGAAAATGACCTGGAAAACATCTGCGTCAAAGGTACAGAAAAATCTTTCTCAAGTCATATTTCAACAGGATTACGAAAAATTAATTAAATAATTCACAATTTTAAATCTACATCTAATGAAATCCATAGATGCCCAATTAGCTATCTCTTTCTTACCCGCAGGTTTCTATATTCCTGTCTTACTTGCACTCACACGAACATGTTTTTCGCTCTGGCAGATTGTTGGTGATGGAATTTCGTTCTGGCATTGTATATTTTTTATTTTTCATCTATTTTATATATTCTGTTAAAATTTGAAGACTGATAAAATGACAAAAATGAATTTTTTTTTTTATAAATATTTAAAGTGTTCTGTCAACAATTAGGAGGGATGTAAATGTTCTGGCAAAAATTTTATGAAGATAAAATACTGTCGAAAGTAATTTCCTGAAATTTCAGGACTGATACTTTGACCAAAATGAATTTTATTTCTTACCCTCTTTAAAATTTTAGGGTAGTCTACCCCGGCCACAGAGGGCTGCCAGAAGTGGCTTTTGATTTACAGTAGGTATAGAGGATTTACTAGGAAAAGTTTCATGACTTTTGAAATGACCACCTCTGGCTCTTCCTCTATAACAAATCACGCTTGTATTAAATGACATTTATACAACTCGATGGTTGAAATCCATTTTATCATACTTTTCCAATCCTGGGCTTACATAAAGGGATCCCCAAAATCCCGGGATTGTTTAATTGCTTCAGGATTTCAATTCCTATACAATATACAGGGCACCGTTTCGTTGTTCAATTAAAAGTAGTTAAAGTTAAACCATCTCCAGGTCTATAAATTTATTAGACGACTTGTATATATTCAAAGTTTGTTGAAAAACTTTTTATCGAACATACTGTATTTAAGCGCTTACAATCGCTAGATTCCAGGATTTGGCAAGCAGCCAACTTTTTCTAATATGTGTGATAACTTCCTTATTCAGTAGTTGAACTTGAATAATCACAGCACCGATAAAGGCGGTTTGTTATTTCAAGTTTAAAATTTATTGCCAGGACGCCATCATTAAACTTTTCAACTTTTCTTATGCATAAAACGCATTTGTCATAAATCTTTAGTTAATTGTGTAGTTTTGTTGACTTATCTCTACTCCAATTATAAAAAAAAATATAGATATCACTGTTTGTGTCGTATGGTCAAGAATAAATATGATAATAATTCTATTTATAAATACAGCTGATTAAAATTATCATTTGATTAATTTTATAAAATTTATTGCAAACTCAATTAACCGGGTTATTCCGATTCGTGCGTCTCGCACATACATAAATTACCCTTTGTCAGTCCTCACACGGGAAAACTTAAAAAAAAAACTGTAGTAGCTTGGATATGGAGTAGCTTAGATATGGAGACATGGAGACTGGGAGATTAGGTCACCCAGAATTTACATTTGAATGACGCTACTCACACGGCACTACCCATGATACTACACTGTAAAAATAATGGTAAAATTTCATAATATGTACTGTATTTTTTACACTATACAGGGTGATTCCTAAGTTGATATTTATTTTTTAGCTGTGTATAGAAGGCATTAAGATAAACAACAATTTCAAATACCCTTTTTCAAAAAACTTAAAAATAAGCGAGATACAGAAGTAAAAAATCCAACTGCGGGCCTGGTCATCAAAACGTAGTCTGCTATACTTTATGTTATTTTGTCTTATTAGTCATGCAATTTACGGGTCGGTGGTGAGTTATTTGGCAATACACTGCGGTGTGTTTTTCTGAAACAAGTTAATTTTAAATTGATGACACGTGAAAATGGTAAAATTTGAAAACAATGAACTAGTAGATATGGTGCTAGTTTACAGTCAAAGTGCGGCTATTGCTTCCAAGATTATATGCAGAACGCTTTCCCTTGCGGGCTCATCCTACACCCAGAAGTTTTCTTAATGTTATTCAACGGGCAAGTTAGGCAGGACCGTATTTGATCCATAGTGTAATAAATGAATGTAAATATTTTATTTTTGAGTTTTTTGAAAAAAGGTATTTGAGAATTTTTTTTTTTAATGCCTCCTACACACAGCTAGAAAGTATCAAATTAGGAATCACCCTGTTATTCTGAAATTTTTTTTTTACTATACTACTAGCTATATTTCCAGGAGTAAGTAATATTTCTTTACGCATATTGTAAATTTAAAACTTTGATGAAAATTTACCAGCCAAAACTTTTTGCTGCTATTGGTACCTATTGCAAAATTACAGTTATTTAAAAAAAAAAAATACAAACGACATCATTATTGTTTGTTGACCGGTACCAGTGTTATGTCTTGATTGTCTCGTGACTAAGTTCTTGACCTGCTAGCCCTGCTGATGTTTTTTTACCGAAACCCGTAGGCAGCCATTGTACTTAGAAGGTCTATTTTTTAAATTTCGTTTTCATCTTTAGTCAAATAAATCTTGATAAAAAAAATCCAGAAAATGAAATACATCGGCTTGTCCAAACGGGTTTCAAAAACCAATTGAGTCCCCGACCGACGCGACGGACACATTTTAAGTTAACTTATTACCACGAAATTTTCTGTGACATTGATACATTCGTAAATTGATTTCCCCAATGAAGTAGCATAGCGTAACGATATAAGGAATAAGATAAAGTTATTTCCTGTTCATATTTTTTTTTACCCAGAACGAAATTTTATTTATTAGAGTGCGTCTTTTCCGCTAGCTTCCCCTGTACAAGGGTCACTTAATCTATTTACGTACTCTAGGGTCATTTATTGCGACCATCACTGTATATGGATATAGTTCCATATATTGCTTTATGGCGCTGTAAGTTCATTTTTGCATCCCTTTTTACCGTCATAAAAACATAAAATGAAAATTAATATTTAACCAGTAAAAAAGAACCTAACAGTGCACAGAAAATATAATAAAGCCTGTTTACAAGCTTTTGGTTAAGTAGATCCAACCACGCTAAAATTTGATGTGTTAAATTACGGTTCTCCTTGGCCCGAATTACAAAAAAAAAATGAATTTTTATCACTAATGGAAAGGTCGTATCTACACTGTGTCCACGGATATAGTTCGGAAGAGGACAAACTTTTTTATTTGTGGGTTTAGAAGAAAAAGTTATTCTTTATAAAAATATCTGCTTGTGTCGAAACTACAATTTCGAATATCAGATTTGCGATTACTATACAGGGTTCGTCAGAAATAACATTTTTAGTTTTTTGGATTTATTTTTCAGTTCCATGATTTATTAAATCAATACAATTTCGAACATCAGATTTGCGATAACTGTACAGGGTTGGACAGAAAAAACATTTTTAATTTTTTGTAATTTATTATTGAATAAATTAAAGAATGTACAACCTATTAATAAAAATACTTCCAAAGTAGACAAAGAAAAATAGTTTTCTTACAACAAAATCGTTATTCGGCCAGATATAAAATTACATTCTAAGTAGGAACGCAACAATAGTTCTCTGTTCTTACGTAAATTTATTTTAAACGAAATAAAAAAAAAATAAAAATGTTGTTTCTGGCTAACACTGTATAGTAATCGTAAATTTGGTATTCGAAATTGTAGTTTCAAGACAAGCAGCCGGTTTTATAAAAAGTGACTTTTTCTTCTAAATCCACAAAAAAAAAACGTTTTAAAACACGGTTACTCAGAAACAACATTCTTAGTTTTTTGGATTTCGTTTAAATGATGAAATTAACCACTTTGAGAAAATGTTTATTAGACTTTTTTGCACAATTGGTTTAATAAATCACGGTTTTGAAAATATTTTCATATAATTTCCAAAAAAAAACATCGAAATCAAAATTATTAAAAATGTTATTTTTGTGTAGCAATCGTAAATTTGGTATTCGAAATTGTAGTTTCAAAACAAGCAGACGTTTTTATAAAGAATAACTTTTTCTTTTAAACTCACAAATAAGAGTTTTTCCTCTTCCAAACTCTATCCGTGGACACACTGTATGTTTATGTGGGAAAGCTATTTTTATGCAATAATAACTAAAGTTCATATATATTAAAAATTATTTTTTTGTTTAAAATAACTTTCTTACATTCTCCAATATCTGTAGAGTTCAAGTTTTTAAAAATTCATTAATAAACATACCCAGGATTCGGACCAAAAGAACGTAATGATTTTGGCATAATTTAATATATGAATGCTCTTAATAGAAATATTTATTATTATCTTTAAACTATATCAACACCGTTCGGATGCTGTCCATTTAAAAATAAATTCTTGTTTTAAGGGGTTTGGCGCTGTAGTAATAAAAATTAAGGCCATTCCAAGCATTTAATGAAATAGTATTACTAAGCAACAAATTAAATTTCTTTATTTATTGAATGTTTCAATTTTGTACCTAATCTTTTTGATAATGTAATATTTTTTTCCGAAATGTAAGTAAATAGGGTCCAGTATTTGGGTAAAACGTACCCTTAAACTTATGACTGATAACGTCATTCTGTAGAGAAGAAAAAATATGAAGTTTAAAACCGAATAAAACTTTTTGCGTTATTAAAGCAATTTATTTTGGACATTTTAAACAAATCACCCTGTATTTTAGGGTCGAATTGAAATACTGATTAATTACTAATCAAAATCCTACCTTTTTGTGCCAACTGGTATGATATTGTCACAAATATTTAGTTATTTAATTATAGTATAATTTTTACAAATTATTTTATAAAATATAATTTATTGCTGTTGTGTTTTGGCACAAATAAAAAAATAAATTTTTTATTATTATCTTATGAATTAAAAACAATTTAGCAACGCAGTTACTGAATCTTAAAAACATTTAAAAATGGCACATTTTCTATTCTAATCAACTTCGTAAAAAATTACAGTTTAGAAGTTACCAATTTAGTGGTCAATTTAATAGCTACATGTACCATCATCCTGTATAGACAAATTTCACAAATCCCCATAAAATTTTGTACTATTTCTGAAATTCACAGGAACTTTTAAACGTCTTTGATATTGTCCACTTTTCCAATTTTCCGAAAGATAATGGTATAAAACAGGCTGGTGTTACGTTTCTACATTTATAAGGCATGCACAAATCATACAGTCCATCATAACCATTTAAGTAAATTCAATTATTTATAAAAAAAATATCCCAATCTCTCTGCCTATTAAAAACTAAAAGGTTACAACAAGCTCACAACCATATGCCCTAAACACATAACAACCCTCTTTGTACGTCGTCTAGGTTAATTAATCAAACAGTCATTTAGTTTCCAAGAATAGTTTTAGTTTGGATGTCAGCTTTAATGACAGTTTGCCTTGCAAAAAAGGCGTTTCAGTATAATACAAGGTTCACCTATAGTATAGTATGGAAATGAAGTTTTTTTTAAAATTTAGGATGAAATATATTAACTGACATGCTTTTATTATGAGTACAGGAGTACAGCGTAGTTTGTTGATGCCTATAATAGCTGACACATATTCATTATACTTTACATTTGATATGCTGAGGTTAAAGTTCAGCACACGGTGAAAAACTGAAATTACCGTTTTATTTTTGTTTGTGTATTTGACTTATTATTATTATTATTATTGGTTGTAGCAAATTTTATTTTAATTTACTTGGCGGTGGTGAAGCTGGTACTCATATAACCTTCCTGTTATTGTAAACATGCTTTAATGTAATATTACCTGGAAGATCAGTAAATAATTACATGATTGACATTCTGAAAATACACAGTCGTAAGAATTGAAAATTCAATTGTGTTGATTGGTAATTTTTTATTTGTATCTACAAGGCAGTAAATTATCGAAAGAGGTTAGCTAATTGACAAGATTTTTTTTACTGTGTGTACGACTAAAACTACCGAATATTTTTTATTTATTTTTTGTAGTGTGTATGCAACATATGCAAAAAAAATTTATTATCTATTTCTTAATTTTTTTAATTCTTGATAAAAGTTGGTGCATGTCTTAAAATTGTAAACGCATATTTCAGATTTTACCTGCGGCTAATAGTAAGGGAGTAAATGCCATTTTTTCGAAATGGTCTTAGGAGTGTACAGTAAGAGCAACAAATATAACATTCTTGTTTATATTCCTGTCTTCTGTATCAAACCCCAGCAAAAAATGCCGCCTTGTGAATAAAAAGCGTATATCATGATAAAAAGGGATTCAAAAATCTATAGCAGACCATTCAGACTAACAGTTTTGATAAAGGAATAATAGTAATAATATTGGCGTAAGGGCAAAGTTTCAGGATGCTGTAAACTGATGGTAATTCTCATTAGAAAAAAGACTGATCCGAAAATGAAGAAAGATTGACATCATTTAGGACTCAGGACTTCAGGGAAAAATAGGGGTTTAAGGAAAATAATTAAAAATGAAGCTCATAACTTTCGTATTTAGACTAAGTTTTTAATTTGCAACAACATCTGTATTTTTTTTTATAATTAAGGTACTTTATTCTTAAGACAATTTCGAAAAAATGGCATTTGCTCCCATATTATTAGCCGCAGATAAAATCTGAAATATGCTTTTATAATTTTAAGACATGCACCAACTTTTATCAAGAATAACATTTTCTGAGAAATAGGTAATAAAATTTTTTTCCATATGTTGCATATTTTTTTGGACACACTGTATATGTATTTGTTTATTGGAAAACGCTGAAATAACTTCAAAATCTTTTATAAAATCTCATTGACCATTCCGTTTTAAATTTTTTTAGAACTTATTAAATATAGAGTAGTTCCCATTGTTGGAAACCCGAGTATATAAGAATGTGAGCATCAAAATTCCTTCCATGTTTATTGAATTCATCCATATGTTCTATCTCTATTTTTCGCTATCCTTATTTGCAGGGGTCGTGGATAATCTATTTACATAGTCTAGGGTCATACATTACATTGGCCATCATTGTGCTTAAAGCTATCTTTCTTCCATTTAAGGCAACGCTATTCTGAAACATCTCGTGGAAGACTTATTAGGGAATATTAGCATTCCGCGCGTTATGTTTTTCTAAGAGAAAATTAAACAACGCAAAACTAGAGATTAACTAGTGTTTCATGTTGATATGAAAAGTGAACTAACTCGAAACGCTAATCTGCCTTAGCTATAATATCCAACATAGTAAAAAAATATGTAAAATTATTACCAAACGAAATTTTTTTTTAAATAATGTTTTTATATCAAATAAATAATAAATTATCACATATTTTAATAATTAAATTGCAAACGTCTCTATAATTTGACGTGAATAATAGTTTCTTTTAATCCAACTACCACTTTATGATCAAATCATGCGGTAAAATAAAAATTAAAGAGGGATTAGGATTTAAACTAGGAATTACAATACCGGGATTTTTATGAAAGCCCGGGATCCCAGGATCGGAAAAGTATGTTAAAAATGGTAGCTATCCCGAAGGTCTAGGATCCCGGGACTGCAATCTCAACAGAATAGTATTTTGAGAGAAAAGAGTACTATGCCGCACTGCAAAAACTGTAATATTCAAACATCGAATAACGGTTCTATACGGTGTGCATCTTTTTAAGCATTGTATGGAATATGAATACATATAAATGGTTCGTGTCTACGTAGTTTGCCTATACCAATATAATGGTAACTGTACCCTGGCGAATCGAAATTAGAGTTTGGTTTTAACCTCTTTTGGTCTCTTCTTCTGGTCAAGGAAGTGTGTGTGCTTCGATGCTATTAGATTGGTGCCATATGGTCTTGTTAGCGAGTGATTAAATTGTATACAGGGTCAGCAAATGAATACGAAACAGCATTTTCTAAATTGAGATCTTTATAATAATAAAATAAATTCATATTTTTCCTTAAATAGAATCTTATTTGACTTTAACCGATAATAATTTTATAATTGTTGTATTAAGTTATTAAAAGTGCTTTAAAATGAGGTTGATTCATCTTCCGATTTTAAAGGGGGTATTTTACTTCTGCTCAGAGTGTTAATAATTTAGTTCTCTGGCCCGAGAATTTTTTTAAATAATCGCTCTAAGTACCCAAAAACAACGCTGTTTCGTTTTCGTTTTGGCAACTTGTATAAACTATTATAAGTTAAAACAATTATTTAGTCACAAGCCAATTGAAAAACATTATAATAAGTACCATCGCGCCGATAAAAAACTGGGACAGGAAATTTTTCTATTTTCTCCTAGACTATTAAGAATAATTTTACATCAAGCCTGGTACCAGTAAAATGTCATGAAAATTTGTATGTCAATAAAGATTGTCACTTTATGATTGACTCGTCAATCATACAATCATATATTATTTGTAAATATGCCACAATTAACCCCCCAGCAAAAGGCAATTATTTATAGTCGGTTGCGAGATAGTGTTGCTATTAGGGATATTGCAGATGAACTGGGAGTAAGCAAGAATACCGTGCTATTGGCAAAACAAAAAATAGCAAGACATGGGACTATTATTAGGAATGCAGGTTCTGGTCCCCCTAAAATTTCTACTGATGATCATGATAGAAGACTGGTTAATTATCTAAGGGATCATCCCTTCGAAACTGCAATCAAGGCAAAAGAAGAGACGAATTTTCCAGGTTCTGCAAATACCGCTAGAGACAGGGTTCGAAATTCCGATATACGAAGCCGTTGTGCTGCCAATAAAAATTTTTTAACGGAAATAAATAAACAGGGCAGGTTAGAATTTGCACATGAATATATTAATCAAATAAATTTATGGGAAACAGTTATATTTTCTGACGAGAAAACTTTTCAGTCATGCAATAATGGGAGAATTCGGGTGTATAGGCCTTCCGGCATGCGGTATGATGAGAGATACACCCACAAAACCAACCAAAGTGGGCGTTTCTCCATAAATGTTTGGGGCTGGATTAGCGCTAGAGGACCAGGACTTTGCCAAATCGTCGAAGGAAGACTAACTGCAGCAGTATACGTTAATATACTAAACGAAGTGATGATACCATCGGTAAACGCTGTATACGGTCAAAATTACACATTTCAGCATGATAATGCTCCAATACACACAGCGCGCATTGTACAAAATTTTCTCCAAGAAAATAACATAGCAGTTCTTCCCTGGGCTTCGAAGAGTCCCGATTTGAACCCGATAGAAAACATTTGGGGTGCCATGGTCAAATCTATGTATAAACATGATTTTCAACCTAGAAACAGGGATGAATTACGTCATAGGATAAATCAAGCTTGGGATGAAATAACTGTCGAATTATGTAGAAACTTAGTTTTAAGTATGCCACAAAGGCTCCAAAAAGTAATAAACAGAAATGGTTCTATGACCAAATATTAATTTTGTGTTGTTTTGACAAACTTTGTGTTCGCAATTTTTTTCTTTTTATTAAATGTATTTTATTACCTGTATTAGCTTTATTTATTATTTTGTGGTAATGGTAAATATAATAATTTATAAAATATTTGACTTTAAAAAAATCTAATAAATTTACTTTATCCATATTATATGATGTCTCTCAAATTTAACCACCCCTTATCGAAAAATACAAAACATTCCATTATGTAACCTAGGTTACTTTTTAAATTTTGAATGTTTTTCCTTTTTAGCTCTAGACACCTTTTATAGTCTAGGGGATATGTATTTCTTACATTGTTTTTGTAAATCTCTTGTCCCAGTTTTTTATTGGCACAATAGTACATTAAAACGTAAATCCTGATATGACAACATTCGAGGGAAAATATTGTTTTTTTTTTGTATTATGGTTTGACCACGCTGCCACTGGAGAAATTCTAAAGAAAGAGTGACAAGACAAAAGTGACATATATTTGAAATGTCAATTAATAGCGGTCAGTGACCAGTGATTTCCTATCTTTTGTAGGTTAAGAAACAGAAATTAAACATGCCTCCTAAAAGATCCAAGACCATAATAGAAACAATGGCTATACATTCAATCTACGGCCGTAATTCACAACAACATAACAAATCGTTTAAACACAAAACATAACTGTGCCACAACATGTTATTAAGCAACTAGACAAAATTACTTGTTTACCACAAGGTCCCCAAACATTTAAATAGTATAAAACGAAACAAACGATGCCATTATTAAAGTGGAATCGTAATTTACGAAACTGGCGACTAGCAAGACTCCAGGTTTCATATCGTTTGTTCTCGTTCAAATTTGAGTCCAGTGAGGTGCCTGCAGCGACGGATTGATTATTCTAAATGATTTTTCCGATGGGCATTATCTAAATTCGGTCTGGTTTTAGAGGTACTAACCTAACATCTTAGACAGTCATTTAAAAAAAAATTTATGTATGGAATGTTTCTCTAGGATACCCAAGGAGACACTCACCTAAATATGAGTCAATTCCATAACATCCTGTATTTGAAACAATAATGTAAGTGTAAAACAAAGAGTGATTTTATGAAGGCTTTAACTCATTCAGTTGATTTATATTAATAATTTACAATGTATATTATGCCTTGTTGATGAAATATTCCGAAATATTCCTGCCACAGAAGCCAAACGTCAACCTCAATATGTGCAACTAAACTTTGAAGTGCTTAATTAATACCTGAAGGTATTTTCAAAGTTCATCGCTTGTTAACATCCTCGGTAAAATCATTTAACATAGCTTTCATTAAATAGACTAAAAGCACGTATACATAAGTACTCGTAAATATATATAGGTAGAGTAAAACTCATATTTATAGTCTAACTATTAAATTATAAAAAAATTGAAAATACCTACATGTCCTCGGGACATAAAAATTTAGTTTTTTAACAATAATTCTGTTCTAAAAGTAAAATTTAAAATTTGGCCACCATCAATCTCTGGGGCTACTAAATGTTCATCGTGGGTGCCGAAAACTTATTTTTTTCAACCCCCCTGCAAAAATTATGGTTTTATAGAAAAATTTTGAAATTCCCACAATTTTTCTAGGAGGTTTTCTAGGACCGAAGTTGGTGAGAGAATATTAGGTCCTCCGTAGCGCAATTGGTAGCGCGCTTGAGGCTTAATCAAGAGGTTCTGGGTTCGATTCCCAGCGGAGGCATAATGATTTTGGATATATATTTTTCACTCGCGATAAGAAGCTAAGCTTCAACTCTTTTTTTATTTAAAATTACAATAGACATTTATTTATTTTTGTCGTTTTACACGGAAAAAAAAACATAATATTTGCACTTTTTAAATTTAAATAACTAGAGAAATATCCAATTATTAGCCAGGTTTCGCCAACCACCAAAATCCCGCTAAACGGTATTTTAAACTTGAATTTCTCTGAATCCACACAAGCAATTTTGTAAAAACCTATTTTATAGTCAGCGGCAAGCATAATTCTGTCCAGCCACTGCCGAGATCTTAGCGCCTGAAAAATCGATTAGCGGAATTTTGTTGTTTGGCAAAATGTCACCATTAATTCCAGTAACTAAAATGACTGTTACAACACGTAAATATGCACTGATTTGGTTTTTCTTGGTAAATTATTATTCATTAATCACTTGTCGTTTCAAATCATGCAGCCTAATAATCTAATCAAGTAATCAATATTTTCATGCAACCGAGATTAAATGTTTTGTTTCATTTTACTTTTATCATCACCGATAGAATCGATGGGAAATGGCAAGATGTTTTCGTCTACAGATCTCGGATTCTAATAATTGGTTTATACGATCAAGGACTTGAGTAATTTAATTTAAAATACCGTTCTTGAAATTATGAAATGGTTATTTTCTTTATCAATATTTAAAGATAAATATACCTCTTGTGGTAATATAGAATAACGTTACCGTTGTGGTTAAGTCATATTTGCGATACAAGTTTCCCACACTTAAAAGAGGGTTCATTCGGGATGCGCGGGAAGGTGGATGAAATGAAGGGAATACTACTGGTAAAGTATTGCGATTTAAAACAAATAAAGACAATGCAAGTCCAAAACTGTTCTATCATACAAATTGTCCAATCCAATTTTTTCCCTTCCTCGATTTGTGTTAAGTGATTTACGAGCTGTGGAGTTCCGGTATATAAAAACTGAAAAAATTAAATTTACACGGCTTCTAATTGAGATTATTTGAGGTAATATAGAATGTAGGGAGGATCCGAATGAGAGAAAGAAAGCACCAAGAAATTAGGAAGAAAACCGCCACGGTATTTTAGAACTTAATAGGTGTCTAAGCAAAAAAAAGATGTCAGAATTCAGTAACTGCGGAGAACAAAAAATTGGTTTATTGTACATGAGGCAATGAAGTCTTAAGAACCGGACAAGTGGAAAAAAATGGTAAAAAGAAACTACATTTTTACAATATTCCTCTAGTGTTGGTTCGTGCTTTAGTGGATTTGAATAATATTTCTAAATTATTTTCCAAAATTACCAGCTTCATGCGAAAAAAACTATATATACACGGCGGGGATTTTAAATAACAGAAGTTTTTAATACCAGAACTTCAAAGAATATTCCTTAATTATGGAAATCTAGACCAATGGATATTTTGCCAGCAGGATGGAACCCCTTCTTACTTTGCAAGAAATGTAAGAGAATAAATAAATGTTACATTTCCAAATATGTGGATAGGACTGAGAGGATTTATAGAGTGGCCGTCTAAATCGCCAGATATTACACTCTTAGTTTTTTAGAGAAAATTTAAAAATAAGGGTACATTTTACCAGACCTAGAAATCTGGAAGAGTTGAAGGCAAGGATTCGGGCAGAGCATAGGAAGAGTTCTACCATCGATTTGGTCTGTGCTAACAGATTTATGGGACACATTTTTAACAATTGCTATGCTAAATAATTGACACTGATCCACTTAATAAAACAAAATTTGATTTAGTTCCATTAAATTAATATCTCAATAAGCTTTCTAATCGTATTTAATTTTTGACCAAAGATCAAATAAATAATGAAAGACAGATCACACATTGAGCGAGTAATAAATATTGTTTAAAAATCTATCATCGGCTAATTAGCATAAGAAAGCAATAAAAATATTTGGATTTCTCTCATAGTTAACACCTAGAGTTTGACAAACTGTATTTTTTTTTAAATTCCCAGCCTTTCGGATATTTATTTTAACAACAACATAGCTCATTCCTGTTATTACCTCATCACTTCAACAGATATTTTAGACCTATTAGGTTAATAAACACACACCTTTCTAGCTACACAAAACAAATGTCAATAAACAGAGACAGAAAATAATATTTGTGTTTGTTTTAAATTTACATTTACCTTTTACTTTGCCATTTTATCAGGTAAGATGGGTTTTAGATGTATTTAAAGTGTTTTGGAAATAATATGGATATAAAACAAACATTACCAACCAATACGTTCTAATATAGTTCAATTTTCAAACACCTAATCTTGGATATTGACATTACCTAACAGGCTACCTCAGCTAGTTTCTTTTTGGGCAAGCTCTATAGCTTAGGCTTTGTACCTCTTCGTACGCTGCCAGGGCCATATCCGAGGGCACCTACAGCTTAACGAGGGTTCCGAACCACGATCCTCGGTCATGCGACGCTCCCCCCAAGGGCTATCAACACTCAGTTTCCTGCGTTATTGCATGATCTACCGATTGTGGAGTGTGTACCTTATTCTGCACCCCACAAGATATCCGATCTCATCTGGCCTGGTTACCGGCGTGAATGGGGTGGGTTGGGAGATGATACATTTTACACTCTTCCCCGCATTCTTAAATCTACTAAAATTATCAAAGTCGGTATGATCTATCCTATACTGTCAATGTATAATAACAAAACATATAAAAGTAAAATAAAGTAAGTTTACGCTAAATTTCAAGTTTTTATTATCGAAAATACTTGTTTGTAATTTTTTATTGAAATATTTATTGGTACCGTTGCCACTTTTTAGTGAGTTCACGTAACAGTTTTAGTGTATATGCGGTTTTAAAGACAACATTTTTAAATTATATGGAAAATAAAACAGTGGTTGCTTGTTATGTTTCACAGTTTTTTATTTCAGTTTCCTGACACGCGTGTTTCGATCTTTTTACGGATCATTTTCAAAGGTAGTGAGTGCAAGAGCTACTAAAATTTTTTTTTTAAATTAATATCAATAAATATTTGTTATAATAATAATAATAATAATAATAATAATAATAATAATAATAATAATAATAATAATAATAATATGTTTAACAGAGAAACAAAATAACAATAAATGGCGGAGCCCGCAAATCAAATAATTATATTGACAGGGAAACAGCTGCTAAAGTTCAATTTATTCAATGTTTTATCGATATCGGTTTTCGTAGTGGAAATAGCAAAAATTTAGGAAAAAAGAACCCAACAAGCACTAATCATTTAAAAAAATTCATATAGCCATATTATGGGTGTGGTCAGAACGTCATAAAATTGCTTTTAAAAAGCGCCACTCTGTGCATTACTAAAAGTTTAAAATGTGTGCGTTCACGCCGAAGCCGAAGCTTTTCTACAAAAGCCGACTTTATGTAATTTCAAAACATTGAAAGCATAAGAGCTTTTAAATTCAAAAATAATAAAGCTGTTCGGAAAACTTTCGTAAAAGTTATAAGCTAAAAAAATATTTGGTTTTGTATCTTTTTGTTTAACCGATTTATGTTTTTTTTTCAGAATATTTTACTTGTTCGGTGTCGTCAAAATCGTAGTAAAAATACTGAGAACGATTTGTCTTTTTTTATTAATTAAATTTTATCTGAGACGAAAAATATAAGTATGTATTACCAATTGCGGCACCACACCACGTTTTCCCGACAAATATTTTCCAGCAATATAAAATTATTAAATTTTTTACTAAACTTGTTGGAATAGTAACAAAGCGTAATACCAGTTTGCATTTTGGCCAATTCCGCCTCTTTCCTACTCGCGGAGAATAATTGTAAAATCAAAACTTACATTTATTCATCTCGCCATCAATCCTTACATAATTTAAGCTTGCGTAAATCTGAGTCCAAAAAAAACATCATGAAGTCTTTGAAGATTTGACTTTTGTTAACGGGCTAATATAAAAAATCTTTCAAGACTATTCTACAAAAGTCGTCTTTTTAATTCAATGAAAGATAAGAGCGGTTCTTCAAGTCGAGGAATTTTCTAAATACATTTTTTTATCTGAGTTTTTCCGTAAGCGAAAGCGCCTTAAATTTTATGAAAAGCAATTAATAAAATAATAATGGGATTATGTTTAACGAGACTAGGGGAGTTTTAAAACTAGCAAATGTAAAAGGAAATAAAAACAATAAAATGGAAAATCCTTTAAAATGAATTTTTAGTCCTCAATAAAATTGAAAAATTGACGTTAAAAACCGCTTTTTTAATTGTTTAAGATAGTAAAAATGTTTCTTTGAGAATTGTGCGCTTGCAGGGGCGTAGATATTTATTTGTAAATATTTTACATTTTACACATACTATAAAATAATTGTTTTATTATTCAATATGACGATGATCTGCAAAAAATATTTTTCCGATTCGCCATTTTCAAATAGCACATTTTGGAATGTCTGTTTGAAGGTTGGAGACAAGGATGTTTCTTGAACGGCAGTCGAGTTTTGAACTTGCATTGTCTTTATTTGTTTTAAATCACAACGTTTCAACTGGTAAGTATCTCCAGTCGTCTTCAGGTGAATACTAAATAAGGGTGGTAACATTTATACTAGCTAGGTGCAGTGACGCATAACTAAGTAGGCGGAGTCATTAATCTAAGATTACATTTACCTAATTTAACTGTCTACCAGATGCCCTGCAAGTGTGGCAATCATATTGGCGAGACACTAAGACCACTCGAAGTAAGGATTAAAGAAAATTTGGTGGTAAGAACATCACCCAAAAAGGAGAGACCGAAAAATCAGGTGCAGCTGACCACGCCTGGACGCACGGCCATCATATCATGTGGACAGAAGTCGAAATCCTGCAAAAAGAACCGCACTGGAGGAAGAGGAAGTTTAAGGAAGCTGCCGCCATACACCAAAACCCAGGTTGTTTTAGTAAGCCTTCATTGGATATAAGAAACGTCTGGAAACCTTTAAGAGAATAATCTTCTACAAGGAGACCTTAACTTCAGTACAGAAATGATTATACTGAAAGCGAACTTTAAGAGACGAATAAACTCTTGGAGGAAAATGCAGACCTGCTAGACATGACCGTATTTGATCCATAGTGTAATAAATGAATGTAAGTACCTTATTTTTTAGTTTTTGGAAAAAAGGTATCTGAAAATGTTGTTAATTTTGATGCCTTCAATACACAGCTAAAAAAGAAGTATCACCTTAGGAATCACCCTGTATTATTAAACATGATTACACAATTGGAACTGAATAACAAAACAAATATGTAAATAAAATATCATCAATGAAATGTAAAAGGTAAGTTAGTTTTCGCCTCGTATAAACGTTTATGCTAACGCTTCCTGACAAAGCCGACCCTCTACTTTCAACAGGAATACGCGATTGTCCGAGATCCAGTCATAACGCTCTGTTACACCCTTAAAAAAACAGGAATTACGTAAAAGCGTCTCGTCCTATCTAAAACTGAAAAATGCACGGCTCATTTTTTTGTACTTTAGATTAAATTTTCAGTAAGCTCTATAGGAGACTCTTTCTATGGTCTCTTTATAAAAGTGTGATCCCCTAAAAATAATGACATTGTCCAAACTGACATTAATTTCTGTCATATAATCGAGTTCTAAATGTACTCTTTCGACGATGACCAGGCATATTTTTCAGCAGAAAAAAAAGATATAAAAGAAAAATCCTTGGAAGGTGGTGGTAAAGCTGGTGATAAGCCACAGTTAGACGGCGCGTGGTTTTGTGTTCTGGATTAGAAACTAGGAATAACAATACATTTATTATTTCCACAACAAAAATTTGATTTACATTATTTAAGATAAATAGTTTAGGAGATAATAGAAAGTCGAACTCAATGCTAAAATCCCAATTCTCATATTTTGGCGTGCATAAGTGCGCGCCAAGCTTGAGACGGTGGCTGCTTCTTTATAGTTCTCACAAAACAATATATTTCTTAAAATACATATTTGTATTTAAATTCGATGGAAGAATAAAAATCCAACCATACAGTGTCCTTTACCTCACATCCGGTCTTCTATACCTCACCTATTAATTAGGTTAGGACTTTTGCAGACTTTACCTGTATCCTAGGGCGCATTTCAGGAAAATATTTTTGTTTATACAGGGTGTTCCAAAAAAGTGTGACGTCATAAGGACCTATCTTTTTAGATTACATGCTATATATATATTTTTACTTATTTGGATGCCTTCATACCCCTAAAATTTAAATGAAATCGGTTCAGTATTATAGGCAAAAAAAAATAAAAAATAAGAAAAATCAGTTTGGACTGGTTTTAAAAATTAATAAAAAATAAAAATAATGCCTCGTTAATAAAATTATCAAAGGTACTTAATAAATTAGGGTCGAACAGTTTCGTTAACCAAATTTAATTAATACGAATTGTACAGGGTGTCCAAAGTTCAGTGTAAAACTTTGCAAACTTTAAATCAATTTATTTTTCTTATTTCAAATTGGAACACCAGTATTATTATGTAGAATTATTATATCATTCGATGCAGAATTAAAAATCAAATATTTGTCCTAATTACAACCCTATCCCAATTTCTAGCGCATTAAAACTTATTTGCAGAAAACTCATTTTATCAACAATTCCAACAGTCTTTATTATAAATAAATATCAAAGGTAGCTTTGAAAAACAATTTATTGGTATCAACAAACAAAACAGAATTCTTTTCGCATGCTCCTACTATAAAAATCGTATCTACGAGCTCTTCTTGGTTTGATTCCATCGCAAAAAATAATATAGCTTAAATAATTAGTAATAATCTAACAATATTTGAAATTATATAATAACTTAAGTCAAAATGGGCTTTTGTCACTTTAATAAACTTTAATACCAATAAATTATTTTGCAAAGCCACTTTCGATCTTTATTTATAATAATGACTGGTGGAATAGTTGATAAAATGAGTTTTCTGCAAATAAGTCTTGATGCGTTAGAAATGGCGATAGGGTTGTAATTAGAATAAATGTTTGGGTCTGTTCGGGTCTGTTGTTTGAATTTTAATTCTGCATCGAATGATATAATAATATACAGGGGTTCCAATTTGAAATCAGAAAAATAAATTGCTTTAAAGTTTGCAAAGTTTGACACTAAACGTTGGACACCCTGTACAATTCGTATTAATAAAACTGGGTTAACGAGACTTTAGGACCTTATTTATTAAGTACCTTTGTATAATTTTAATAACGAGGCATTATTTCTATTTTTTATTAATTTTTAAAACCAGTGGTGCAAAACTGATTTTTTTTAGTTTTTAGTTTTTACTGAATGAATGAACCGATTTCATAAAAATTTTAGGGGTATGTAGGCACCTACAAGATGCATCCAAATAAGTAAGAAAATAGATGGCATGTAATCTAAAAAAATAGATCCTTATGACGTCACACTTTTTGGAACGCTCTGTATAAACAAAAATATTTTCCTGAAATGCGACCTAGGATTTAGGTCAAGTCTGCAAAATATCAAAATCCTAACTTAATTAATAAGTGAGCTATAGAAGACGGGAGATGAGGTGCAGGACCCTGTATAATCTCACCTTGAGTTTTCAAACTTTCTAGACAAGGTTTGTGATGCTCCAAGATTCTTATTTTGGGAAATATTTTTAATAGGTTCTAATTCAGGATGGTATATGACAAATTCGAATATAGTAAAGGCCCATTCGGCATCAGATTTCAGATTGTTAAAACCACAAGCGATGTACCCCCGCTTGCATAACGTACATTTTGATTCATGACATGAACTTTGAATTATTTCGCAAACAAAAAAAACATATTGTATGCGGCAAAAGATAGCAGCAAATTCCATAACATCAATAAAACAGCCCCCACCGTCTTATCGGTGTTTATTTAGTCTTCCAAAAATGATTCCGTTATGTATCCGTTATAACAAATATGCTGTCATTTTTTATGAATGACACTCCATAACCCATTTTCAAGTTTCCAATATTTAAAAAATAAATTCTCCCCAACTTTCCAGGTAGAAAAACAAACGTGACGGAGGTGAAAGATTGACAAGTTTGGTAAATGTGAATATGCCACTCGAAATGTGTTGAAACTAGGAAGTTTTCTGCTACTTAACTTTAAAATTAATTGGAAACTACAATAGATAGTAGTTGCATCGTTAGGCGGGACATGAAAAATTCCATGCAATGGATTTATTAACTGGCGATGGAAATCTTATTGTTAAGTGACATGAAAAACTGTTTAGTAGTCTTTCGGCACCAGCTCCATGGAAAATTATACCGGGTGATTCACGACGAGCTACTGAAAATATATTTTTGAAAATCTGTAGGTCTAATAATATGCCCTCCTAAACTGAAATATTAACATGTTTCTGTCACTTTCGGTTATACCGGAAGTAGTTTCGACTGTCATTTTTTAAATACAATATAGCATTTTTATTATATTGTTGGTTTTTACATTAAATTCTAATTAAATTTTATGAAGCACATTTTTTACCTAAGTCTACTAATTTCTGAGATATCTGCATATTTTGTAATTATTTCGTAAAGGCATAGCGATGAAATTTTCCGTATATATTTTTTACCCTCGCTCCTGGACTAAATTTTTTTTGTAATTGTATAGTTAAAGAATCAACAAATCTCAAAAAATAATTAAACTTGACATAAAATATACAGGGAGGTCATAATTAAGGGCTCATTTTAAAAAACTTTTAACATTAAAACCTTTCTTATTTTAAATGTCACATCCTGTATATTTTTATTTTTATGATGATAAATTAACTGCTCCTTAGTTTAATTATTTTTTAAGATTTGTTAATTCTTTAACTATACAATAATAAAAAAATTTTAGTCCAGGAGCTAAGGTAAAAAATATACGGATAATTTCATCGCTATGCATTTACGAAATAATTACAAAGTATACAGATATCTCAGAAATTAGTAGACTAAGGTAAAAACCGTGTTCCATAAAATGTAATTAAAATTTAATGCAAAAACGAAAAATATAATAAAAATGCTATATTGTATTTAAAAAATGAAAGTCGAAGCTACTTCCGGTATAACCGGAAGTGACAGAAACATGTTAATATTTTAATTTAGAGAGCATATCGATAAAATTAAACCTACAGATTTAAAAAAAAATATTTTTAGTAGTTTCCTCAAAAGTTCTAATGCAAGCTCGTCGTGAATCACCCAGTATAAATTAAATTAGACCAAAAATATTGCGTTCTCTTGGTCTGAATCCGGGCCATGTTTATTAATGGATTTTTAAAACTTTTCAAATTTGAACCCTATAACAGATATTGGAGAATGTCAAAAAGTTATTTCTATAATAATATGTATAAGTAAAAAAAAATTGTTTTCAATATTTTTGACATTACAATCAACTTTAGTAATTATTTTTAGGATTTTCATTGGCTTATACCTTTTTTTCTGCATAAAAATAACACTCCCACACACAGGGTGGGAACTTTAACTGGAACAAATTCGCTAGAAGTTTAGGAAAACATATTTTTAAAAAATAAAAAAAAAACACGTCGATTGACATTCTTTAAATATTAAATTTTTAAAAAAATGTACCCCCTGTATAAGGTGAAACACAACCCAACTTAATTTTTTTAAACAGGAAGATACCACTAATGATACCTTTTTGGAAAGCTCTTTTAAAGACAAAATTGACTACTATTGTTTTTAATTTTTTATTGTAAAAAAATTAAGTTGGGTTATATTTCACCTTATACAGGGAGTAAAAAAAATATTTTGGTGCCAAAATGTAGCTCAATCGACGTGCTTTTTCATTTTTTAAAAATAATATTCAAATAAAGTACAATCAATAATTTTCTTTTTGTAATTCGGGCCAAGAATTACCAAAAAAAAACACATCAATTTAACACGGCATATTTTAGCACGGTTGAATCCACTTAACTTTGTAAGAGGCACTATATGTATAAGTGATATAAAAATCTTGCATATTCTGGGACAAATTGGGTTCTTTTTTAAATATAAACTCAAATAAAATTATTTTCTAGGTAGGATAAACAAATATAACGGAGGTGAAAAATTGGCGACGAGTTGGATGAATATGCCAATCGAAATGTTTTGAAGCTAGAAAGTTTTCTGGTACTTTAAAATGAATAGCTTAAAGAGGTTTAAAGTAAAGATGAAAACATGACCTGTTTTCGACTTCAACTTCAAGAGTGATCTATCACATCCGAGCATATTTTAAAATTTTTCAAATATTCTGATGATCCATCATTTTTTTACAGGGTTTGGCATCTTCTTTTTCTTATTTTCAAAGATGTGCAACCAAATTATAAATTTTTAATTAAGAACAGAAAGTCGACAAAAAAAAAAACGAAATATTATGGTCGATATTATGATAGTCAGGGGCATGCAGTGAGATATAAAGAAAGGGAACCAATGTTTCAAAATTTTATTAACTAATTTTTTGCTATACATACACTACATGTCGCATTAAAAACCGAAAAATCCAATCGATCATGTTAGCGATTCCAGATAAAACAAAAACAACGGAATAAAAATAAAAAGATTTCTATTTCATCCAATAAAAAACTAAATTATATATTTAAGAAGTCCTTTCTATTTTAAAAGCTTTGTTAAATTAAATTGTATTTATCTCATGCTCTCATATCTATTTTTGTTATATGTGTATTAGCTGGTAAAACTTTTCGGAAAAATAACAAATTTGAATAATACGCAATGATTTGATGTGGGAATTTTACCCAAAAATTTTCGTTATATATTGTTTATTTATGTAAAAGTTATTATTTAAATCTATTACTTTTTTATTTTCTATTAAATCATTAGTGTCATTCTCGGCCCATTTTGGGTTCAAATTTGTTCAAGAAACTTTCAAATTGCGATAAAACACCCAATTTGGCAATTCTGTTACCAGTCTTGTATCCTTACATGCCTAAAAATCTACAAAAGTGTAAAAGAAGAGTAACAGTGTTGTCAAATTTTATTGTACTTTCCCAAAAATTTTCCGACTGTCGCGTCAAATAGGTGACGAAACAATGAGTAGCAATTATTTTTATTTCCTATACACACTGCAATATGTATGCATTGTACCTAATTCCCCAGCAATACTCGTAAGAATTGCAAATGGCGCATTAAAACAAGTACCCAATGAATATCAAGAACTTGAATCAAAATTACTTGTAGATGAGTCAAAGATCCAAACCTAGAAATGGTAATTTCAGTTCACATGGTAAAAACAAATGTTTTTTCTTGAAACAGAAAATAAAACAGTCTGTCAACTTATCTTATGTAACACACACGATGATGACTAATGCCTAGAACTGTTTATATGCCATATTCTTCAGACATAAAACATCAAGGTCTGTCTTGGTTTTATATTATTATTACAGCATTTGTAAAGAAAACTATTTTTTTAATATTTTGCTTACTATTAACCATAAAACATTTAATATTTTTTATTATGAATGCAGTCAACAAATCCTAACTGAATCATCTGTTTCTAGCTCATACCACATTAACCAATTTATGAGCTTAGATGATGATTCATAATTCGCAAAATTTTGAGGTGTCGCACGAAGTTGGATCAAACTTTGTTGTTCCTTTAGACAACTTTCCTTAGCGCCAATACTAATGCAAGAAGTTACACGGCACGGGTTTAATGGCGAAGAATACTTTTCACTTTTTTAATTATTAAAATACATCATAGTACTTATAGTAGATATTGTAGACAATCTAATAAAATTGGTAGCGTCTAAATAACGTAATATTAAAAAAAAAACGATCCTGCATGTCTTAAATTATTAGTGACTCTTGGAAATAACCTAAAAGGTAAATGTGAATGAAAAATAGAATTGTCAAGTTCTGAAGCTTTTATTTTTAGGAAAATCACATTCCTCTCATTGTCATTGCATAATACGAAATATTAAAAAAAAACATAGGGTACAACACAGATCCTAAAACTTTTAAATGTGAACTAAATAAAAAAAAGTGTGTTTCTACTTCAACATGTATTCATTCTTCTTTTTACAGTACCGAAAATTTGGTTATAAGTGCAATTTACTTGTAATTCTAGCTCGTAGCCGTAAGTTTTGTAAATGTTTTCAAGAAGTTATGAAAATCAGGTTTTTAATGTGTGTGGTCCTAAATAAAGGTCGCATGCAAGGCGTGCGATCGCAGGACCTTGATGGCCATCTAACTAGCATATTATGACTAACCTAACGATTCAGTCTTCTTCCAAAACTTTTTAAATCATCAAAAGTTATCTAGCCTTATCGCATCTTTTCATCTAATGCGTTTACAAAACGTTTTAAAATTTCATTATGGTTCGTCAGCTGACGAAGCTACAGACCTAGCGAAACATGTAATTTCTTTTTAATATACCCAGTGGAAATTAACTTTGTCATCAATATTAAATCAATTAATGTCTACCGTTTCTAAAGTAATTTTTGATAACAAAAGCTTCTTGTGTTGACGCGATTTACAAATGTATTCATTATTCCTAAAAACAATGATTTCAGTACTTGATAGTTCTACTTTCCATTTCCCTTTTCCCCAGGTTACCTTTCCCTTTCAAGAGTAATATTTAAGACAGACCTTTGAACATTTTTTTTAAATGTAAAAATCTCCAAGTCTACACACCATTTTGTAAAAAAAATGTTGGTATTCAAAAGGAGCCTAATTTTAATAATGTATTTACCATAGTCGGATCTGAATATAGAATTTAACCATATTTTACTAATCCTGTCACTGGTGATTACTGTAGTACCTGTTAAAGGGCAAGGTAATTGCCATGTTATGGAAATCAATAATATTATATTACTAACTTAGATAAGTAAAGCCAAAAGTAGGTACTCAACCCTTGACTTGCGGTCAGTTTGACACAAAGAGGTTCTGATTACTTAGTTTCTTATTGGTACTTAATTTTATGGTACTTGGAAGTTATAAAAATTCACCACCAAAACCAAAATCTGTATATCCAATTTTCATCATGTTAGGGGATTTTTACTGATTTTGGCTATTGAAGAGAATAAATATAACATAATTTTGTGCAATTATTATAGGAAACAACGACTTTTAATTACATTTTTAAAATATTTGATAATTTAAAGCAACTCTGAAAAGTATTTATACAGGGTGATCCTCAAGTACACCAAGAAAATCTATGATAGGATTTCTGACATCATTTTAAGATTAAAAGTTGATATGGACAAACAAAAATGCTTACCCCAAAAAGTGTTAATAATTTAAAAGAATTCCTAATTGTTATTTTAAAATCTCTTTTTAAAGTCTTTGAAGAGTATTGAAATTTGGGGTCAACTGATTTTGCATTAAACTGCACGTTTTCGTTAAAAAAGGTTTTTTATATTTTTTTTAAAACCATGATGCATTATGATACAAGCTGCCCAAAGATGCCGAACTATTTAAGCTAACCAAGTTTTAAAAAATGGAAAAAAGTGTAAAATTGTAAAAAAACAACACATCTCTGATTCACCATTTTTTTCAAAGTAGGCTGAGGGCATAGGTATGTCCATTGCAACTTTTCGTCGTAAAATGATGTCAGGAATCATATCCATATCCTAGATGATCCGGATCATATCCAGCCATAAGTCGACAAAAATAGAATATTTTTTTTTATACCAACCGCTGCCACAAACAGGCCTGGCGGTTCAACTTAAAACGTCTTTGCGGAAAATCGGTTCCTACAATGGCTGCTTCTTAATTAAGAGTTTTTGCAGACCCGTTATCGATTTTTCACGAGTATATAATTTACTCGGTATTGGCTAATTATCTGCAAGGCGCGAACCATACAACACAAGGATAAGTGAAAGTTTTTACAAACCTTCTAACAAATTTGTTAAACCTATAAAATAGGTTCTATTGACTCACTACTAAAAAAAAGGTTTGCTAAATAGAATAGTATACCCTAAGTCCAAAATTACTGTCAGGAATTCATCGCTTTCATATAGACTGCAGCGAGTTGTACGAATACTTTTGATTTCATGGCATTTTTTTTCTCTGACTTCGTTTCGTTGACAAACCCGCTGGTCTTGATATGAAAGAAACGTGTCACTGACAGTTATTTTGGACCTGGAGTATAGGTTTATACCAGTGAATACGAAATTGTGTGAAAACCCCGTCCAACATGCTTTATTCCTTTTTTATGGCTGGACTGTTGGTTTTTTATGTTCCGGTACTTAATTAGAAAAAGTAAGAATTTAAAATATAGGCTCGAATACAGGATGGAATTTTTAACTAGAATAAATTCAGTCTTAGAAAGCCTCTTTATTTGCGGAGAAAATATGGGTGCCTTTATTTTTAGTTTGGTACACTTTATTCGTTCCGTTATGAAATTTACCCCTTTTTTGGAGGTAGAAACCGCCTCCAACTTTATTTTCTTAAATATAAAGGTATGCATTGCGATAGATCGTTGGAAAGGGCTTAAAAAAGGAAAACGACCCACTATTTACTTTTGCATTTTGTTAATGTAGAAAGCCAGAAAAAAATAAGAACTGGCCATTTTACTACAATTTTGATTTTGGCAGCGCAGGCTGGCTAAAAAAAGGACGAATTGAATTGAAGTTCGCCAAATAAAACCGGAAATGGTACAAAATGTCAAGAAAGAATTTTACTTTAGATTAGGGTTTTGTCAAGAAAAAAATTTACAAGTTTTACAATAAAAAAAAATTGCGTCTAGATTACCGAAATGCAAAAATAAATAGCGGGTCATATTCCTTTTTTTATGGCCTTTCCAACGAACTATCGCAATACATACCTTTACATTTGAGAAAAAAAAGTTGGGGGCGGTTTCTACCTCCAAAAGAGGGGTAAATTTTATGACGGGACGAAATAAGTGTACCAAAACTAAAAAGAAAGGCATCCGTATTTTCTCTGCAAACAAAGCGGCTTTTTAATACTGAATTTATTCCAGTTAAAAATTCCACCCTGCACAGTATTTTTCTAACTGATCGTTATAAGCAGGAATCCTTACACTAATATAACCAAATTAAACAATTTTAAAACTGACACAATTTAGTAGTACCTAAGTCACGGTTTTTATGGTTGCGAACTTCAACTACCCTCAAGCCCATAAAATTCCGATCAATTTTTGTTCTTGAGACGTTAAATTTATGGCATTCATGTTACAGTTTAGAATAAATATGCAGATAAATCTGTAATTTTTTAGCGCTGTCCAATTTGATACATAGTTCTAAAAACTGTCTTTTTGATATTTCTCACAAAATAAAGTAAAAGAACTGAAAACAGTAGATAAACTGGATTATCACTTTCAGATTTTCCTCTTGTGATGATGGATGGGATTTATGAATCTTTTAAAAAATACATTAAATTAAAAATCCATATTCAGATCCAAGTATAGCTAATTTGATCGGGGGTTTGATACTGTATTTAATTTGTCTATTAAAGTGTTGAAAAAGCATGCAATTATTACAGTTAAAATAATGCTTCATAGGAAAATTTAGTTTCCAGCAAAAAAAACCAACAGGTAAACTTTTAAATTTGATAATACGTATAATATAAATATATATCTTTGACATTTCTAAATTTTTCTGAACATTGTTTTTGCACATTTATCATGCATTTTGTGATCTACTTTTGGCGGAGAAAGCAACAACAAAATATCACGAGTGTGCGGCAATTTTTGTTTATGTTGCAACTGTCTAAAAACAACAGAACCCATAATAATCGAATGTAGATTCATGATTTTATAGCTCAAATAAAGAACATATGGGCTTAACTCAAATGGGATTTTATGTTGGTATTGTGGTATTTATCGATTGTAAAGTAATAGAATCTTCGCGCTTTAAGCAGGCAGTGAACACACCTACGCATGCATCAAGAATGCCGTGCCGCGAACTGTCACTTTTGATCCAACCCTCGATTGTGGCAAACAAAGCCGACTCAAAATGGCTTCAAATAGGGGGTTTTCCAAAGATTAAACATGACACAAGGGCGTAAAAAGCAAATTTAAAGCATTGTCAATCTAAAAATCATGCAATAAAACCATAAGGTCGGCCATAACGGTTGAAATAATAAAAGTCACGGACAGACTTTGGAATGCAGAGTCTGGTACAAGACTTAAACTTGAGTAGTTACATTGACATACCGTCGTGCGTGGCGCTAGGAGCGCTGAATTGTTTTTTTGTCAAAATTTGAAAATTTCTACTGCATGTATCTAGTGTTTATTGGAAAACTTAATTTTTTACCTAGTAAGTAGACTTCTTTTCACTAATCGCTCGCATTGGATGTGAAAGCACATGGCATGCGCCTAAAC
Organism: Polydrusus cervinus; assembly: GCA_935413205.1. Lineage (NCBI taxonomy): Eukaryota > Metazoa > Arthropoda > Insecta > Coleoptera > Curculionidae > Polydrusus > Polydrusus cervinus. The sequence goes on along the minus strand of OW284520.1, from coordinate 11,387,290 downwards.
GACAATTTTTGGACACTGCTTCTCGCTTGAAAAATGCAAACAGAAACACATTCGCCGGTAGTTTTGTACGTAGTTAGCCTATGACATCGATAAACATCAACACACACTTAAGAAAATACCAACATACCACTAAAACTCATAAAAAAATCACCGAATTCGAAGCGTTGAGGTTAGAATTTGCTTTCGTCCACTAAAATTCGTTCTTTATCACCGTCTTTCACCAAATAAGCAGTTATATGGGTCTGTTTAGAGCCCTACGTTCAAAATTTGTCAATGTTTTTATTCGTTTCACGATTAAAGATTAATAATAACAAAACTGTTTAATGACTTGAATGACGTGACGGTGTGAAATATCCGGCCCTCGAATAGACAGCAGACGCAAAACTGATTCGGCTCGAAATCGGCCGACTGCCGTCTCTTCTCGGAGACCAACCAGACTCGCCATACCCCACCCTGCATGACGCAAGCGCCTACCTGTCATGATCTCACGAGCCTAAGCTTTTAGAATATTCTTTACCATAGACGCCACTGTGAACGGTTTTTCCTTAATATACCAGCAAAAATGCAAATTTTAAAATCGACACTCTAAATGCAGATTTTTCTCCACGGTCGCTACTCGCTAGCGACTACGACCCAGTAGCGACGACTAATTGGCCAAGACATGTATAATGATTTCGCGTCGCCAGCGACTAATGACCGTGGAGGAAAACGTACTATTAGGACAGTGGCGGATCCAAAGTTTTGTCAAAAATGACTTCTAAAAAAATTCGGACCCTTCACAAGCCCAAGAATTTTTAAGGCTCACAGTAAAAAACCCATTTAATAAGGCTCAGAGGGGGGGGCGAAACTGCCTTTCCCCACCTCCCTAGACCCGCGCAATCATCAAATTAATTTAAATCAATTAGTCCTAGCAAGACTATACATTAATTATAAAAATACTGTCAGTATATACATAAGTTCATCTATATAAGTAATAATATGTATGTAATTTATTTATATCTCGTTATTGTCTATGTGTCTATGGAATTTACCTCATTTTATTTTTATTAAAAGTAAACTTGGCAACGCAGCATTGAAGCAAAACAGCAACACACAGATTAGAAGTGTAGTGTGCTTTTCCTCAATGGGTATGCGGGGTGACACACCGCAGGGGGTAGTCTGTTGTTTACAAAATAAGAAATTAATACAAAGAGCCTTGTAAAAATTGGGCGCGTGAAAGAAGAGTAAAATTGGTTATTTAATTATTTACTCATTATCTTATTAACACCTTTTTTAAAAGTATTATCTATCAATAAATAAAAAAAGCTGTCAAATGCTTTTTTTGTACCAAATGCTGTCTTTTTAATGTAGACGTTCATCTTAAACTTCTTAAATTTAGGTTGTTTAAACTCACACAACAACGAAAGGCAGGGGTGTACTGTAGGAATATCTATTTTTCGTTCTGTTAATTGTACTTACTGTCCTTTAAAAAACATTGAAAAAAATTCTTCTTGGGACTTTAAACCGAAAGCCCACCCGGGATGTCATAGGGATATCAATTGTTTGCCTCAATAATCCCGTTACAGATATTCCGACTTACTTGCCAAGGCAGTCCGTGATAGCCGTTTTTCGTCCTGTCAGCCTAATTTCAAAAATTGTTTCTTTAAGGACTTCCCCTAGTTGAGCGTGATGGGACTTTAAACCAAGGACCCTACCGGGACTTTCTAGGGATATCCATTTTCCTGTCCTGTCCCTCTTATTTCAATTCGAGTCCCCCTAAGGACGTCCCAAGGTAGTCCGTCATATCTATTCTTCGTCCTGTCAATCAAATTCCAATAACTGTTCCTTCAAGGACTTCTCCTAGTTGACATGATAAGAATTTAAACAGAGGGCCCAACCGGGACGTCCTAGGGATATCAATTTTTGTTCTATCGCTTTTATTTCAATTAGGGCCCCTCTAAGAACTTCCGTGATATCTATTTTTCGTCCTGTCAATCAAATTCCAATAATTGTTCCTTTAAGGACTTCCTCTAGTTAACTGTGATGGGACTTTGAACAAAGATCCCCACCAAGACGCCCTAGAGATATCGGTTTTTTGTCTTGTCACTCTAATTCCTATCATTGTCCCTCTAAAGACATTCCAAAAAAGTCTGTGATAGTACCTTAAACAAAAAGCCCACCTGAGACGTCTTAGAGATAGCCGTTTTTTATTCCCTTAATCTAATTCCAATAATAATTCTCCAGTCAAGGACTGGATGCCCTCAGGGCATAAAAGTCAGTGGTTTTGACGATGTTTCTGTTTTAAAATCAAATTTGGCCACCATTAATCTCTTTGGGTATATTTTTGAAGATTTTTTTTCAATTTTAATAAAGTTCTTAATTGTAAAATTCAGATGTTTCTTTACGCAATTAGGCGAAAGCAAATGAAAAGCAAAAGGGGGGGTGAAAGAAGGTGTCTGCTTTCCTACATTTATATACCATTACCCATTACAAGGGGAAGCGATGAACATTATAATTGCCTAAACATAAATTATGGGAAATTCGTTTTGCCACCTGGGCCTACGGCCTACGGTGTTATATGTGTACCTTATAGCTATTATTTTACAGTATGAATTAAAAATTTATAGCGCAGTCCGACGTGATACGTTAAAATAAACAAAATTAATTTTGAAATTGTGTTGCGCCAACCGACAACGGGGTCACTCATCATATTACGTAATTTATGTTTATAGTCTGAATGAAATTTTAAATTTAAAATTGCCTAAACTGCTGGCATAATTGAAAATTTTTACAAATTAAAAATTATTAGCTGTGTATTACCAAAACTGAAAAAAACCGTTTCGAAATATGTAATGTTTTACAGCTAGCGTGTGTATGTATAAATATGGACAAATAAACTGTAGGTATTCAAAAATTATCCACAATATGTTAAATTATGATAGACATTTCGTTATAGCTATAAACCGCAATTTTTGAGAGGTATAAAATCGGTAGTAGGTTTTTAAAATTTCATACATTTCTCACTTAGCTGATTTAAATAATTTGATAATTAAACATTTTTACAAAAAAAAATTATTAGCTCTGTATTACCAAAATTAAAAAGAACCGTTTCAAAATATGTAATGTTTTACAGCTCGAGTGTGTATGTATAAATATGGATAAATAAACTGTAGGTATTCAAAATATATCCACAATATGTTAAATTATGATAGACATTTCGTTATAGTAATAAACAGCAACTTTTGAGAGGTATAAAATCGGTAGTAGATTTTTAAAATTTATTACATTTCTCACTTACAAATTAATAATGATTAGCTCTGTATTACCAAAATTGAAAAGAACCGTTTTAAAATATGTAATGTTTTACAGCTCGAGTGTGTATGTATAAATATGAATAAATAAACTGTAGGTATTCAAAATTTATTCACAATATGTTAAATTATGATAGACTTTTCGTTATAGTAATAAACCGCAACTTTTGAGAGGTATAAAATCGGTAGTAGGTTTTTAAAATTTATCATATTTCTCACTTAGCTGATTTAAATAATTTGATATATTTACTCTTCCAAATATTATTTAAATTTTTCCGTAATTATTTATTTATTTATTTACAAGTAGGGATACAACAGACATTAAGTCCAAAAAAGCATCCACGATGTGGTATTAGCTAGTGGGAATTAAATGTTTTAATTATACTAACAAAAATATAAATATTAAACCTTACAAAATTTTTTTAAAAAATCACAACAATGATCTGTATTAATGTGGCCTACACATTTGTTTTTCCTGTTGCGTATAATAAAAGGATAAGGCGGATTAGGTGGGGCTCCGTTGTAAATATCAGAAAATAGTAGATAATTCGTGGATGAAAATTATTTACATCACAAAAATCAACAAAGGCAAGTACAAACTTTCATTTTGTTAAAGCATTAATTATTAATAGTAAAAAAAAATGGTGATTCCTAAGTTAATACTTCTTTTTTAGCTGTGTATTAAAATAAACATTTTCAAATACCTTTTTTCAAAAAACTTAAAAATAGGCGAGAAACAGAAGTAAAAAATCTAAGTGCGGGCCTGGTCATCAAAACGTAGCCTACCATACTTTATGTTGTTTGTCTTATCTTTTATTAGTTATGCAATTTACGAGTCGGTGGTGAGTTATTTGGCAATACGCTGCGGTGAGTTTTTCTGAAGTGTCGTTCTTAATAAAAAATGATCCTGTCCTTAATTTAAATCCTAAGTAATTATGGTAAGTTTTTGGTTTAATACATATGTATATTTCAATAAAGTTTAGTAGATTTATTTCAATAAAATATTTTAACTCCAAATGAAAATATTAAATTTACATTAAGTATTCTCTTTTCCGAACAAAATTGGCTCTCTTTAATCTGATATTTGTTATTCTTAGAAAAAGCGTCACGTCAGCTATGTGTCGACTGTGTCTAGCAACTATTTATTGCTAGTTTTCAACGTTACTGTTTGCGGTATCAATTTGCAAATAAATGGAGCCATGCTTTTTCATTCTCCAACGACAATCGTTTTCAGACTCATAATCTACGCCCCAAAATAAATTTTCCTGAAAAATTATCAATTTTGGCCTGATAACCATATGATAGATATATACCAACCTTTATTTAAGAGTAGGTTGTAACTAAATTTAGAAATAAGTTGATTTAGAAATCTGGACAAATTAGAAATATTACAGGTGAAAAAACTAAATGGTAAGGCTCCATTTTTTAGCAAATGGATATCGAAAACCGTCACGTTAAAAAACTAATAACAAATAGTTACGGTAAAAAAAAAATATTTCCAAAAATAGTTGTACTTATACGTACAATCAAGTTCAAACATTCTTAAATCAAGCTATTGGCTATAATTTATACAAGAATAATAAAATTTAGTAGTAGAAATTTAATGTACGCAATACTAAATATTTAACTTATCTTTCTATTCTAATTATAAAATGTATTTTAAATTTGTAATTGATTTTTATGTTGTATGACATATATTTCAAATCAATAAAATGTTATCGTCTATTTCAGAAAGGTGTAATAAAATGGGAAATTCCGTCCAGTTCCGCTCAATTTCGACGTCGGCCGTAGGCGCAGGTAAATTTTGTGCATTAAATTATTTATGATAACTAACCAAAGAAAAAGAAGATAATTCGATAAAGAAGGCTATCGCAAATTTACACAAACATCGTTTTATGAAATATGCCATGGAAGATATAGCTGAAAAACATAGTGTAACACCGCCATATTATTGCGCATTAAATCTTATAGAAATAAAGGATCTGTAGCAAGACACAACACAACATTCAAAATGAAAAACGTTATGAAGCCAGATTAAGGAAGTGACACCAGAGAACTGGCGAGAAGCAGTTCATCATGTCATTAAAGAAGAGGAGAAAATGTAGGATCTTGACCACCTGATCGATCGGACCGTCGACCCGTTAATTATAACGTCAAGAGGAGATGACAGTTCCTCAGATGACGAAGAATATTATGATTTTTTATAATTTAATTTCTGTATAATGTATTTTTTGTATTTCTTTTATGCTTAATAAAAAATAAGTGTACCTAATACTATGTACATAATGCACGCCTTTGACACACCATTTTCAGTGTTTGTGAATGTACTATGTTTTTTTATGCTTTGGAATGTTTAAAGGGAAATATCTCGAAAACCGTTAAAGATATTAAGATCAATCAAGTACACATTTTTGACTCAGAAAATGCCCTTTTTAAGAAACTATAATTGAAAAATACGTAATATCACAGGTAAGAAAAAAAATCATAGATCTATGAAGCCCAGTGTATGCAACTAGCGCCCTCTAGTTTGAAACTTAAAAATTTCTACAAATTCTTATTTCTTGCTCATAAAAACATAATATTGCCAACTTTCAATTTGATTCATTAAACCGTTTTAAAATTATGGCTTATTTTCGAGAATAAACTTTTACTTTCAACACTCTGTATCTCTAGAACGAGTAACAATCCGAAAAAACTTATATGACTTAATCGGCTTAGTTTGATGTCTAGTATCTCCAGTTACTCTACGGCCCATAAGTTACGGGACACTCTGTATATGTTAGAGTTTAATTAAGAGTATTATTATTTACATTAGTGTTGCTGTTTTCCATGTATATACCCACAAACATCTACCCTACCTGCGTCAATTAAATCTATTATCATTAGAGTAACACACAAATTTAACAAAGGTGCGTTTCCTTTATTTAAATAACATTGTACGATAAATAATTAACGCAACATGCGTTTGACGAGAGAATGGTATTTTTTTAATAAACTTGAATGTAATACTGTACATATTATTTAATATCGTTGCGTGTGATTCCACCCAAAAACGAATTAATATATGCAGTTAAGCACAAATTAATTTATAAACAAATTCTAATCAAATAATTTTGAGTGAAATTATTATTGAACATTATTACCATAACATTTTCAAATTTAAACATTTAACCATTTTCCAATAATAAATATCGTACATTTATGATTGGTATAGTAAGCTTTAAATTTTGAATAATTTTTTATTTCAAGTTTTTTTTAAATTTGCAGTTTTGGAACAAAGCTTATTCGGGAAAATATTTCAACGCAAAAATAAGGATGCCCTATGTAAAATTACAAAGTTAACAAATGCCAATATTTTAGTAATATGTATTAAACATACTACAGGGTGGCCCATTTGTCTGACAAAGTAATATACCGTCTCTACTATTAAAGATATCAAAAAAAGTTTTTATTAAAGTTGTGAGGTATACAAAACTATATGTTCTAAAATTATTTTTAAACATACAGGATGGTCCAGAAAAGTAGGACAATAAAAAGATACATTTTTTTAAATGGAACACCCTATATATTTTAGCATTTTTTATTTCCTTACAAAATTATCCATATGACGCCATATTTAGTTTTTTAATTTTTTCCAACGTTGCCAAACAATATGCAAATTCTTAAAATTTTGGAAAAAACATGATAGTAAAAAATTACCTGTATTTCTCAATAAGAGTATCGAAAATCGAAAATTTCTTGTAAGCTCTTAAGTTTAGGGATAGAAAAACTGTCTTAAATCTTTAAGTACCCAAAATTTGGTACAGGGTGTTTTCTGTTGACATCCAAATATACAAAATTTTAAAATACAATAACTCTGTTTTTTCAAACGAAACACCCTATATTTATTAGGCTCATCTGATAGATATTGTAAGTATCTTTTATTATTGTTACGTCATACCTATACCTAAATTTACTAGTTTTGGCAATATTTCGATTTTTATTTAAATTTTGGTGAAAAAAACTATAGTTTTTATTTTTCTAGTAAGCCATGACCAGCAAAGTCAAAACAAATGTAATTGAATATAATGTCATATTTATATTGATAATGTTTGTGAACTTATTTTCAATATCAAGTTGCATAATAAAAAGAAATTTTATTTAATTAAAAAAATACGTAACTAACTATGGTAATCAATTTATTTTAATATGACATTATATTCAATTACATTTGTTTATAAAAACTATAGTTGTTTTCACCAAAATTTAAATAAAAATCGAAATATTGCCAAAACTAGTAAATTTAGGTATAGGTATGACTTAACAATAATAAAAGATACTTACAATATCTATCAGATGAGCCTAATAAATATAGGGTGTTTCGTTTGAAAAAACAGAGTTATTGTATTTTAAAATTTTGTATAATTGGATGTCAACAGAAAACACCCTGTACAAAATTTTGGGTACTTAAAGATTTAAGACAGTTTTTCTATCCCTAAACTTAAGAGCTTGAAAGAAATTTTCGATACTTTTATTGAGAAATACAGGTAATTTTTTACTATCATGTTTTTTCCAAAATTTTAAGAATTTTGCATATTGTTTGGCAACGTTGGAAAAAATTAAAAAACTAAATATGGCGTCATATGGACAATTTTGTAAGGAAATCAAAAATGCTAAAATATATAGGGTGTTCTATTTAAAAAAATGTATCTTTTTATTGTCCTACTTTTCTGGACCATCCTGTACGTTTAAAAATAATTTTAGAACATATAGTTTTTTATACCTCACAACTTTAATAAAAACTTTTTTTTTATATCTTTAATAGTAGAGACGGTATATTACTTTGTCAGACAAATGGGCCACCCTGTATGTGTAAAAAAACATTTATGAAGTTATCTCAAAAGTTCTAAAGAATGCTTCCGTGAATCACCCTGTATACCACATAACATTACACAGGGTAAATATTTCATAATTTTAAAATATGAAAAATATTTTAAAAAATTGGGTGGATAATTTTATTGATTTACAAAATTATTTCGTAATTGGGTTTATTAGGTTGATTTCTTGTAAAGTTTATTTGAGGCAATAAAGCTGTTTCAAAAATGCCCAATAAAGAGGGCTGTAAACTATACATTGTACACACTGAGCGAGCTGTGTAAAAGTATTAAACGAATTTTAGAAAAATATGTTTGGTTTATCTTTCCACAGATTAACAATGTTAAATGTATGAACGGCAGTAGAGTTTTTAACTTGCATTGTCTTGATTTGTTTTGAATCACTACGTTTCAACTGGTAAGCATCTCCAGTCGTCTTCAGGTGAATACCGTACTAACCTGAACACGCATGTCTTTATTTGTGTTGAATTACTACGTTTCAACTGGTAAGCATCGCCAGTCGTCTTCAGGTGAATACTGTATTCACCTGAAGACGACTGGAGATGTTTACCAGTTGAAACGTAGTGATTCAAAACAAATAAAAACAATGCAAGTCCAAAACTCCACTGCCGTTCAAGCAACGTTATTGTCTCCAACCTTTAAATGGTTAATGTATTTACACACAAATTTACCGAATATGCATTCCTTTATTTATATTACATTTTAAAATAATTAATATATATCTGTAATACAATACAAGAAAATGACATTAAATTATTTAAAACGCCTGTGATTCCACCCAAAAACACAAATTAATTTAAAAGCAAATTCCAATGAAATAATTTGGAATAAAATTATTGTTGCATATCGTTATATATAACCAACATTTCCAAGTGTAAATATTTGACAATTTTTGAATTATTAACTATATTGATTTGCTTTATATTTCGGGTATTATTGTTTAAATTTTAAATATATATCATTCAAAATTGGGTTATTAGATAACAGATTGACTTTTTTCTTATGGTAAGATTATAATTTAAATGTAACAATAAAGCTGATACTGATACGAATTGTAGAATATTTTAATATGTTATAAATAAAATACAAATTTATTTCGCTAATTTTCATTAGAAATTTTGTCTATTTTAAAAATTAACTTATCTTGAAAAAAATTTGGTCAAGATTTTCGACTTTTATAGCTCCGTTATTTTTTCTTATTTCGATAAAAACCAAAATTTAACAGTCTATTTTATGAGTAACTTCAAAAGCATCCGGGTCGCATGACTGAGGATCGTGGTTCAAAAACCACGTTAAGCTGTAGGTCCCCTCGGGAATGGCCCTGGCAGCGAACGAAGAGGTAAAAAGCTTAATTCAAAAGAAGGACAAGAAATGACAATAAAATTATTCCAATTTTATATACAGTTGTACTTCGGCAATTCGGACACCCCGTAAACCGGACACTCCAGTCAATCGGACACCCGCTACAGTTCGGACACTTTCAGATTTTTACCTCTATAATCCGTACACTGCCAAAAAGCACGACAAACCAACATTATACCACAAGAAGACAAAGACATAATGAAACTCCTGAAGAAATTCAGTCTTCTGGATGCAGTGACTACTCTCAACTCTGCTTGGAAGTCCATAACCGAAAAGAATATTTAAAAAAAGCTGGTGGAGATGAAGAAGATTGGTGTCAGATGAAGATGATATTCCGCTGGCCGATCTAAGAAAAAGACTCCTACTTGAAGAAACTACGGAAATGGATGACTTGAAAAAACTGTTAAGAATTATAGATTCGCAAATTGAACAGAATGATGAAGAAATTACAAACTGGGCGACAGGAAGGGGCAAAGTAGCTGCTGATAATGTTGGCTACGAAGGAATAATTGAAGCGGTACAATCAAACACAAATAATGATGAAGAAGAAAAAGATGATATTGAAATTCCGATAAAGATCAAACATTTAGAAGCCGTACAGTATTTATCAAAATGTGTGCAATGGGCGGAAAAAAACAAATTGAATTATCAAGAAATCATTTTAATGAAAAAAAATCTAGAACTAGCAAGACAGTTTCACAACGAGAACCTTACTTAAACAAAAATTAGTGCCTTTTTGACTTGAAATATATTCCTTTTCGCCAGTTTCAGTATGTATATGTAATATATACAACACTTTATGTGTCTCTACATTTTTTTAATACATACATATATATGTATCTACAATGCCGATTTATAAAACATAAAGGTAATGTTGGAATAAATAATGCTGAAAACTCAACCTGTTCTTCATTATCAGCGCAACTTCGATAATCCGGACAATTCGCCATTTCGGACGAATACCTAAACTATATCTGTCCGGATTACCGAAGTTCTACTGTAGTCAAATTTAGTATATTTATGACAATCTATGGAGATTTTTCGGGCTTGAATATAAATTAGTCATTCCCATAATATTCTGTAAATCCATTTATTAATCACCGTCCAATAGTCGCAAATCCTGTTATAAAACCCCACTTGTGTTTCAGAAAAAAAAATCTAACATAAATTAGAAGTAGGTATTTCAAATAATGCTATGTATTGTATATTTCAAATACGGACACCGACGAAACCGGAAACTCAGTTTATATTACGGTTTACATATAAAGAAAGAATCCAGTTACTGCAAACACAGGAACTGGTAGGACCAATTCACTTATACCGACCCAATCCCAGTGTCGTCGGTGCGCAAAATCAATATCTTTATAGTTAATAAATTGCCAGGCAATGCTTGTGAAGACGTTATTAATCCGAAAGCCTAAAATAAGAAAATAGTGAGGTAAGTATTATTAGGTAAGTATAATTTATATTCCTATGTACTTTTTGAATGGTCGAAAATTTTAAAAAAGTTTCCAGCGTGCTCTCCGCACCTTCCCCGGTAGTGTAGGGGCAAATACCACTTCCCAATAGCTTTTAGTGTAGATAAAAGGACTCATATGCCAAAAAAACTAACTGTACAAGTTAGAGTGGTAGCAAATGCCCCATTTACCGGCCCATGTTGTTGAGTAGCTTCTGCGGTGAGTAGTCAAAAATCAGAAGATTCCAGAAAAAAAAATTATCATGAATACAAAAATCACCCACAATAATATTATTCTATAAGTGTCGTCATTAAATATCCAGTGCACATTTAAAAACAAAGTCCTTAAGGTTCGTATTACTCTACTTTCCGCCCTACGAATAGTATTTTTGTTAATTGGGTTTACGGAATCCCAAAAGGGTGAAGAGAGCGTATTCTAATTAGAAATATACTTTTCCTTTTAAGTGGAAGGGAACGAATTGGGTTTTGCGAGAAAAGGGATTTAATTATTGTTCTGTTTTTCACTTACGTCTAAAGAGCTGATAAAAAATTTAATTGGAAAACGGTTAGATATTTTTACCGCTGAGAAAAATTAAAACAGCGACAGAGCCGGAACGAAAATATTGTAAAGCATAAAAAAAATATTCCTAGTTGATCCATATTATTGTTATTCCATTATTAATACTGTTAATCTGATTTTGTAGGTTCTGCAATTGAGAACTTACATCAGTCCAACTATTAATCCTTAAAATTGACCCTTACATGATCAATATTATTGTTATCCCCTTATCAATACTGTCAATCTGACTGATTTTGTAGGGTCTGATCATATCAGTCAGCCTGAATGCGTATAGCTTTAAACAAAGCAATTTTTAATTCTTCACTTTAATTTATATAGGTTGGTATCTAAAGGAAAACTTTTCTGGCAGAGATATCTCAAAAATTATATTTTCAATCAAAATTACTATCTGTCTCTTGACCAACATTCTTGTTCTGTGATATTTAAAAAAAAACTTGTTAATGTTGTCTTACGGAACAAATAAAAAACTTCTAACATGAACATTTGAAGTTGATATTTCCAAAATTGAATAAAAATTCTGATCCATACGAGTCAGTTCCTAATTTTTTAAAATGTCTATTTGGATTAAGGATAAAAACAGGACACATCTCCTCAAAACAAGTTAGAAAAACAACTATTTCCTGTTATGTCAGAATTAATTTTACTGCAAAGTTCATATGCATATACGCAACAATCTCTATGTTTTCTGTCATTATAATTAGATTTTCAAGTTACCTTTGGGAAAAGAGCTGTGTCATCATCTATGACAAAGCCAAGTTTCCAAAATGAAAAGTTTTCAATATAATGTATATTATGAGGCAATGACAATGTAGCGCCATCTTCTCTTTCTGTACAACGGGTAAAGAAACAGAAATCTAGATTTTACAATTCAAGTAAAGATGGCGACACTACTTTTGAATCCATGTATAGTTATATCGATTTAAGGTTTACAGTGGACAAGCTTGGTGTGATACACGACATTGGAATCATCATTCATTTCAAGCTTTTTAGTGCTCCAATTGCTTCAATTTGAACACATGTCAGCTTCTAGCCAATACCATTTATTTAAAACTGCTCCGGACTGCCTCAAGCTTGCAATATCTTTTAGTAAATAGTATTGTTTGTAATAAGACAGCACGTTGCCAATTTTAAAGGTTAATAATTAAATTTTCTTCTGCAAGTTGTTAGTTGAGTTATTATAAATAACAATATATTATAGGAAGTTTCTTTAAAAATGTAATATTTTGTTTTTGAGGAGGCATATCAGTTTCAGCCAGCCATTTAAATAAATGTATACTACAAAATAGTTTTCCACACGATGATGACGTATTGTAAGCACTTGGCAACAAGGCATGTAACTTGTGTTTTAAAGGTTATAATTATTATTAGGCCGAGTAGTCTCAAACTATTGTTTTTTTATAAGAAAATGACCTCATACAATAAGCCAGAAGCTTAAATAATAACAGGGGAAATTTCAGGTCTGCCTAACTATATAATTTTCTACAACACCAATTCTCTTGTTCCCTAGCCTACTAACATCGACTTTTATATATATATATGTTTTCAATGTTCAGTTATGTTAAAAAAACATTCGCTTTCTACAGCTTCTGCATTTTCATACCTAAAAACCATTCAACCCTTAGTTACTTTAATAATTTTGGATAACATTTTTAAAAACTCGTATGAACACACCAAAAAAGGAAAAAAACACAAAATATATTTTTAATTTTAACCTTGAATTGTTAAATCCATTCACGATACCTAAGCGGATTGGTTGAATATTAAATAAGTAGTAGTAACTTGTACTGCGACCATGGTGCGACTTTAACCGAACGAATCGAAACTACTTGTTGATTCGACTCAGTTGGTTAACAGACGCCGAGTGTACGTGTGGCATTTTAAAAGATCATTTAAGTTTTAGAACCGGTAAAATATGCCTAACTACCATAAACTTGAGGCTAAATCCATCCAAGAACTTAAAGATATTGCCAATAAGATTAGAATACACTCAGTAACATCAACACAAGCGGCAAAATCCGGGTAAGTCAGCATTTATTTAAGTGAACACGCGGTTTTATCAACCGGTTGTCATGTCTGGAGTGCCGGCTGTAAGAATATTATCTGTTTATTAAATTTTTATAAATTTGTTGGTTATTTACTTACCGAGTAGTTTGCGTATAGATATAGATGATTGCTAAGAAATAAGGATTGTAATGCATGACTATGCACATTTGTAATGTATATGAATAAATATTTTATTGGTTATAATTTCTTTTATTGATTCAATGTAATGGGAAAGTTTCTTTCTAGAATATGGTCTTAATTTTTAAAGGACTTAATATTTTTGTACCTTTGTGACCGGAATGACCTTTACCATAATAATGAATTTTAACAAGGATATTGTTATATAATTTTATGAATACCTTTGTATACTTAGACTTAGACACCTATTTCTTATGAATAAATCATAAATTAACACCATCATTATTTAAGGCTTCATAGTCATAGCAATCTCTTATCGAATTTCATAGTCGATTAACGATTAAATGTAACAAAAACATAAGCATCTACAACCAATTAAATGTTTGAACTCATAAACAAGTATATACAATTATTAGTATGTATAATAAAATATAAAGTATTTTTGAAAATATGTTATCTCGTTACTTTTAAAATCGACTTTACTAGAATTTGTGGTCAAAAGCCGCGATGCCATAATATAACTAAGTAAACCTAGACATTCCACCGAGAAAGTAAGGCGCTATACTTTGACGCGCGTCCAAAACTATAAGCGTAAAATTTTTATATTGGACGGTTTCTCTTGGTTTAGTTTCTCTATGGTTGTAAACTTTCACGGGACTTAATGGATCCAAAACAACTTGTTTTAAATAATTTTCCTAATGTAATTTGCAGCGATAATCGGTCTACTATTGACAATGTAATTAATAGGTAGACAGGCACATGGTGTTCTGATAGACTCTTGGTGTAAACATTAAAACACTAAAAAAAACATAACCATACTTTTTACTCATTTTTAAACGTATACTGAAATATTTTAATCGGTTTTAATCCAGGTTAATTTTAAGAATGACATTTTGAGAATAAAGAATGTTATATTGAATTAGTAAGTTGTTATCGTCATAGACAGAATGTTAGAATGAAGCAAGATAATTGTACCTTAAAATAAAACAATGCGTCTGTGATATTGGAAACCGTTCGGCATAGAAAGTTGAAATTTTGCATAGTTATATTATAATAATTAAAAGCCCAGCTACTTGACTAAAAAGTGTGCAAAAGACCAATTTAGTTCAGTTTTGAGGTGTCCCAAGTGACTATTAAATATTGAAGTATTAAAAAAATTAATAGGTTACAAAATTCAATACAAGGGCATATACAAAGGTTACCATTTATAAGATATTCTATCAACATTTAAGAGCAAACAGTAGTCGATCTACCACTTTGCGCATATTGTACTTGATGACGGCAATAAAATATCATTTTTTATAATATACAAAATATTTAAATACTAATTTTACGAGAATTAAGTGGCGCGGCGTCATGTCGGCGTATGTAATTTTAATGGAAAATAAAAACATTAACATTAACTTGAAAAGCCGTAATATTTCTATTTTTAGCATGGCGAATGATATAATTTGAACCTATAGAGTTGAAACTTTAAAATACATTTTTTATTTGAAAAAAATATAAGGTATCATCGCCAAACTTAAAGTTCTTGTGTGTTCTTGAAAAAATTTTTGTTTTAAATTTTCAATTAGACAAGCCAGGAAACGATGCCGCCTTCCACACTGGTATGGAAGGCTCTTAAGACAAAACCGAAGAAATTAATTTTCAGTCAAAAAAATCGTTTTCAAAATGAAGTCGGCACTATTACTATCTTTCTTAATATACCTATAAGAGATACGACGTCGGTTATATTAGTAAGAGTTGTAGTTTCACAGTTTCATGTGCTGATGATTATGATGATGCCAAAAAACAATTGAACATGATAATCAAGTGATTAATAAAAAAAAAATTCGCGATTTTTAATGGAAATGCGTTTAAATGTAAATATCTCCGTTATTATTAAGTTTAGCGATATGTGGTGAAAACAAATTTTGCTTAGAATTTCACTCTCTATCAAACAGTTATAACAGAAATAGCACTTTCCATTGATTTTTTTTGTTAATATTACGTGATTCTGATGTTCAATTGTTTTTTTGGCATCACCATAATCATCAGCACATGAAACTACAACTCTTTACTAATTTAACTAAAGTCGTATCTCTTATAATAAGAAAGTTAGCAATAGTGCCAACTTCATTTTGAACACACGGTATATGATCAGGTTGCAGTAAAATTTGCCATGTAAAATAGCAGTTTTTTTACTAAAGTTACAAAAAAAAAACTGAGCAGGATATTGAATTTCTGTTGTTACAAATGGAAAGAGATTTTCATGAAAAAAAAAATCCAAGAAAAAAATATAAGCCAATGAAAACTATTAAAATTATTGTCTAATTTCATTGTATTGTTAAAATTATTCAAAATTTTTTTTTAATGAAAATAACTTTCTCACGCTTCTTAATATCTGTGTATCTGCGAGTCCAAATTTAAAAAGTTTTCAAAAATCCATTAATAAACTTTAGCCAGGATTCGGGTCAAGAGAACCCAATGTTTTTAATATTATACAGGGTGTTCCTTAATGACGTGCTAATATTTTAGGGTGTGATTCCTCAAGTCATTTTATGAAGAAAAGTTTATATAAACATATGTCCTTACATTTTTGATTCAGGGTGTTCAATTTTTTTTTATTTCTTTTTTGCAATATCTCCGAAAGTACTTTAGATAATATTTTCAGTTTTACCATGTGCTAATAGGATATAAAACCACATATTTTAGTTATAAAAGTTATTTTTTTGTCCCACTAATGGCGTCCCTGCAAACATGTCCTCTGATTTTTTTAGAAAAAAAGTGGTACGCCACTGACATTTTTCCATGTTGATATTATTTCTGATTAGCCTGGTCAATTCTGCATAAAAATGGTCTCTTGCGTTTTTCTCCTCAGGCACACCGTTCTTAATTAAAATAATTAAATTAGATCTACTATTTATTATTAACATTAATAATGCAAAATTTCATTTCATAAAATTTTTTGGAAATTACACTTAGTAGGTATGCAAAATGAAGCTAATTTAATTATTTTAATTAAGAATATTATTATGAAAAATAAAAATAAATATGAAAATAACTTAAGGAATCACACCCTAACTGGAGCTGGTAACTTTGGAGAATAATTTAGAAATATTGTTCGGGTGCTCTTATAAAAATAAAGAAACGTGAATCACCACATCGTGGCCAATTTTCCTAGCTAATGTTTTTGATATGAATTGGTAAGTCATACATTGTAGACATTTCCTCAAAAATTAGTAATGAATTAGTAAATATCCGCAGGCACTCAATTTTTTCTACCTAGATTTCCTTCCTCCCATACTCAATATTCACGAGCCGCCACTGGTATTTTACAAGCGCAAATTAATCTGAATTGGCTCTAACTTCCGAAACAAAATTTTCGGTTTGCTGGAATCAAATTCCTAATTACATAGAATATAAGTTTTCAAAATTATTTTTGTAGTTTTAAAACGTTTAATGAAAAATTCTCTAGTATGATTTTAGAATTTTAATTACTTTATTTGCTTGCAAAAAGACCGTTTGCACGCTAAAATTAAATTAACCCGATTATTTTTAGCTTAGGATATTACATTTTACATTTTCCTATGAAGTTAATATATTATACCGACTTTCGAGGATACTTCACTTTAGATTAGACCCTCATCATTCACTTGGGTAAATATTACATACGAATCATATGCTAATCGGTCGCGTTCTAGGATCAGTATTTTGAATCTTGCATGAGATTTTGTTCCTTCAATGAAATATCCTTAATCATAGAATCTATATATCCTTGGAGATATTCTATTTAATAAATAATTTGACGGGACCATCAAAAACCATTGGACCTGATTTTCGCATGCTAAAATTATGAATTTTTTAAGGGATTTTAAAGAACTACTGTAAAGTTATTTCGTGTAAAATTACTTGCTTTAAACGGTAATGTTTCGTCTTGATATTCGAATTTGTATCTAAATTATACCCGTCGAGACTGAATTTCATAAATTGGAAAAAAAATTAGAAAACAGAACTACTAAGTTACGCAGAATAATATCAACAATCAGTGGCGTATTTAAGGGGGGAGGCTATCGGGCTGCAGCCCCCCCCCCCCCCCCCCCCCCGGGCCTAGATGCTCGGTCTAAAAGTCTAAGTGCAACCTAATTTTTCGTCTCACGCTTGGATTCTTAATTTAAATGTTTAAATAATGTATTCTTGGCTTAGATTATAAAGGTCTTGTAGGAAACGCTTAGTTTTTAAACTTTTTCTTCTAAAAGTTCTGTTTTATATAGAGATTAAGCTTTCGGACCCATATTATTTTAGTTATTGATTTATTATGCAATTTTAAAGGGAAACGAGTAAAAAGAATAATATTTTATAATATTTTTCTATTATATACTTATCTGTTCCGTTTTCCCTTTTTTAGAGCTATTTTAAATCAATAAAATATTTCTACAACAAACCAAAAAACAATTAGGTTGTTATTTTTAAAGAGAAAAATTAAAGTAAACATTTTAATTCAAACAATTTTTATGGAAGAAGTGTAATAATTTATAATAAAAAAAATTTTGCGGGAAGAAACGAGAATGCTTTATTATGAATATACAAAAGGCGCTTAAGAAGGAATATTTCAAAACCTAAGCATTTGCACCAAAAACTGCTCTTAGATCTACGCTCCTAAAATACAGGATTTCTGAAAAAATCATCAATTTTTGCGTGGTGAGCGATATTTACTTTATATTTAATCATGAAAAACCGAGCTCGAAAAACGCTGGTTAGAGTCATACATACATCTTATGTTAAAATTTTGGATTGAGACCAATCTTCATATTTTTCACAAATATAAAAAACGGTTTTTTTTTAAATAAAGAGCCAGCTAGGAATATCAAAAAAAAGTAAAAAAACATTTACAAAAACAAATTTAATCTAACCATGCAGAGGGGAAGAGGTAATAATTTAATTTTGGAAATTTGATAGTACCTAGTTAGGTGAATTTTAAACGAACTTTGGGCGTGGCCCCGAAAAAAAATAAAACATAAAGTTTGGAGCCGTTTAACTGACAATGATGCCGAGATGCGATATTTTAATGTTTTACTGTGTTATAAAAATAATATTTTTAAAAAGCACCCCTTATAAAACCCATGTAGATGATAGCCAAACTTTTTGAAACACAAGTAATAATATAAAAAATTGGACATTATCGAAATCTGCATTTTTGAAAAAAATTAATCGAAGCTCAAGAAAGAAGTTTAAGAAAAATTCTAATAAATCAAGTAAAATGGGAATAAAAAAGTTCTTCTAAAGGCATATTTGTAATAGATTATCATTTTTTGACCCCTCTCAAACGCTCATGCTACAGTCCGACATGGCATGATAAACTATTTTTAGCTCACAGTGTTTTTGATTTTGAATTCCGCAAATAAATAAAATTAAAATCTTAACTCAAATCTTATCCATATAAACGTATTCAAAAAATTAAAAGCAATTAAAAACATTAAATAACGTATTAGCAAAAAAGTAATAACGACGTAGCAAATACGTGATAAATCAATATTAAAGTATGTAACCATGTTTAAATCAGTGATTTAATACAAGCTGATAAGGGCAAAAATATAGTTGTACTCTCAGATTAAGGAAGGGGGGGCAGACTGTAAATCATCCATTTCAAATTGTAAGAAAAACCGTAATGTATAGAAAATTATTTTGTGAAAAAATAAAATGTTAAAATGAAAAAAAAAATACTAGGAGCTCTTTGTCTTGAAAACTGTCACAACTCAAAAATAAAATACTGTGAGAAAGTAAGTATACTAAGTGTTTGGTTAAAAAAATCCATAAACAAGAAAGCGTAGCAGAAAACTGTTTTTTCCTAAATAAAATAATGCTTAAGTTTGCGTTTATACATACAGTGTGTCTACTTAAGTTGGCTACATATGGGAAACTTTTTTATTATTAACTTTACGAAAAGAAGTTATTGTTCATAAAGAGTTCTGCATGGTCCAAAACCTAAAATGCAACCATCAGATGTTAAATTTTTTCAGTCGTATACGAGGTTTGGCAAAAAATATGTATTTTGTCCAAGAGTAAAGTACCTTTATTTTTGACAATATCGAAAACTGTAATTATGAAAATAATATAAATGTTCTAATATGCAATCACACTAAAAAATATTTTTTTTTTACACATATAATCTCAAATTTTTTGGTAAAACTGTTTCGTTGGGAAAAATCCTGATGCAGACTTCTCCGGAAACCACAGTTTACAACGTGCTACTATTTCCTCACAAAGCACCTATTATCCACTCAAATAAAATATATTAAAAAGGCCTGCCGTCAGATTTCTAATAGTCCATTGTCACCCCCAAATTCAAAAACCGCCCTATCAAAAAACTATCCAGTCATATCGAGTGTGTGAGTTATTATAACGCTACATTAAACACATTGGGGTATAGGTAGTACACAATATGAAGTAGGCAAACCCTCCGGCACCCCCTGTTCTTTTATACAATTTTAAACAGTGGTGGATTCCCCAGGAAGTCAAGAAATATTTTAAACAATGCAAAACATTCTGTATAAGCATAAGAATCAATTTATTCGTGCATACGTTATTACACTGTAAAAAATTATAGTAAATTTTCATAATTTTTACGGTATATAATTAGGAATTTTTTTGTTACTATACAGGGTGTTTATCGTTTTAAAATATTTTTTGCGCGTTGCCGCTTCTGACCAAAACAGGAGGCAACATCGTTATTTTAAATGGAATATCCTATATATTATATTATTTTCTAATTCCCTATACAATTCCACGTATATTTTGTATAAAATGTCATATGTCTAAATTAAATTGTTTTTGAGATATTGACGTTTAAAAAGATGCCATTTTCAGACTTCGACAGGCTGTAGCATCGGAACGGCGCATCTAAGATAAAAATGGTTTCCACCTCCCTATCGTAGTTTTTTATTCTCTATCCAAAAATACCAACTACCAAAAAAAATGTTTACGGTTTAACATGTTAAACCGAAAGTTAGTATTTTTGGATAGAGAATAAAAACTAAGATAGGGAGATGAACACCCTAATATTATTGAAAAGTCTATGGGTGCGTTTCACTAAAATGCCTTAGGAGCTATTTTTAAGAGTTAAATTAGTTGTTGTAGTAAGTAGTTTTGTGCAGGGGCGGAAGTATGGGGGAAGGACGCGAAGCTTACCTTTATTTCGATATAACCACCTAGTAAAATTTACAGCCGCCAATGCTTTAAAAGGGGATGAAATGCTCTAGATTGTAAAAGTTCATTGTCTAGCTATCACCTGTCCAGCGTTACATCTACTAGGTAGATTTAGGGTGAGCCATTTTAAAACTGAATGAACTCTCGCATATACAGTGTGTCCACGGATAGAGTTCGGAAGAGGAAAAACTTTTTTATTCGTGGGTTTAGAAGAAAAAGTTATTCTTTATAAAAACGTCTGCTTGTACTGAAACTACAATTTCAAATATCAGATTTGCGATTACTATACAGGGTTCGTCAGAAACAACATTTTTGGTTTTTTGGATTTTTTTTTCAATTCCTTAATTTATTAAATCAATTTTGCTTGTTCTAAAACTACAATATAAATAAGTTTTTCCTTTTCCGAACTCTATCCGTGGACACACTGTATATTATTTTTGTTACTATATACGAGCATAGTTAAAACGATTACTTCTAGTAGTAAATTTAGTAAGCATGCATAAACAGGTTTGAATAATAAATTGTAAGATAAGGATTAGGATTCTTAAAAATTATTACTGTTGTTTAAAATAATCAAAGTAAATATGAACGATGATTTAGCAAATTTACGTTTAAATGTTTTCAGAATTTTAAAAAAGCATTTATATAACTTTTCCATGATATCAACTTTAATTGAACCCAGTCGATATGAATTATAAATTAATAGCAGACCCCACATAAACAGTATGAACGGTTTTGTAACTAAAATAATGCAATTACCATTATAAAGTTAGTATTAACATTAATACAGTCAGTATAGACTTCTGATAATTCATTATTAAGAACCGGATTCATTTTCTTTGTATAAGAAACTTTGAATCGTATACGTTTAGATTTTAAGGAGACATCAGAGATCTGTTTAGTACGCAAGTATACAGTTTAATTCATACAAATTTAAATCTTATACAATGATTCACATAATAATGTTTCAAATCTTCCGTTTCACCGCATTCCCATTTTTCATTATCTACTAAACCAATTCGTTTCAGAAATAAACCAAAACACTTATTCATATTTGGAGAATTACTTTGGTGCTCGTTAAGACTTTTTGTCTTTGAGAGAGAGCTGACATTTGATGTACTTATGTTATGACCCAAAAACATTCCGAATATATTTTTTTATTATTTCAGTCATCCAACATCATGTTCCTCAATTGCCGAAGTTCTCTCAGTATTATTTTTCAACACAATGCGCTACAAAGTTTCAGTCCCCAAAGACGCTTCCAGTGACAGATTTATTCTGTCAAAGGGTCATGCCGCTCCCGCTCTATATGCCGCCTGGGCAGAAGCTGGTCTATTCCCAGAGTCGGATCTTCAAAATTTAAGAAAAATATCTTCTGACCTAGAAGGACACCCAACGCCTCGACTGAACTTTATTGACGTAGGAACTGGATCTTTAGGTCAGGGACTTGCTATTGCTGGAGGTATGGCATATGTTGGAAATAATTTTGACAAAGCTAGTTACAGGTAAGGAACATTTTAGTCCTTCAAATGGATTAATTTAATTCAAGTATACAGGGTGTTTCATTAAGGTCGACGAGCGGCCATATCTCGGAAACTACTGGGCATAGAAATTCAGGAAAAAAAAATTGATAACCAAAGTGGCCATGAGAGATTCCCGGAAATGATTTTTAAGTTCCTCATTTTGCCGCAAGAGGGCGTAATTAAAAAGTAAATTTTAAAATTTTACATATCTCCGAAAATTAGCTCTACTATTTATTATTATTAATAACATTGATAATGCAAAATTTTGTTTTATGTACATTTTTAGAAATGACCACCTTCACTTAATAGGCATGCTTCCCCCGTGTCATTTAATTTAATTATTTTAATTAAGAACGGTGTGCCGGAGGAGAAAAACGCAAGATACCATTTTTATGCAGAATTGACCAGGCTAATCAAAAATAATATCCACATGGAAAAATATCAGTGGCGTACCACTTTGATTCTAAAAAATATATATTCGCTTCTTCATTTAAAGTTTTAACAATTATTCTATTGGCGATAACGCTGAAACGAACGGAGATATCGAGCTGCGGTTTAAATATTTTTTCTAGCAAATTTCATCTACTTTTAGATTATGGTATCATAATTATACCGCATGATTAATTTCTTCGGAGTAAAATCAAAAAATTAAAATTACACTTTAAACAGCTTCCCCCCCTCTTATTAAAGTCGGTACGCCAATGAGTACAAGACCAAAATGATGCATAATTGTCCAAGCTTTTTAATGGTGTTATCAAAGATATACCTTAATGTGGAATTTTCGGAGATAAGTAAACTTTTAAAATGTACTTTTCAATTACGCCCTCTTGCGGCAAAGTGCGGAACTTAAAAATAATTTCCAGCATTTTCTCTTGGACACTTTTGTCATAAAAAAATTTACCCGGATGCTGTACGATAACTAGTTTCTGAGATATGGCCGGCGGTCATTCTTAGTTGACCACCCGGTATAGGGCGATTCCTAAGTTGATACTGTGTATAGAAGGCATTAAAATAAACAACATTTCAAATAAATAATAAAAAATTGGCTTCTAGCTTACTTAAACGACGAAAATAAAATTTAAAAAAATATTTTTGTAGGGTATATTGCTTAGTTGGAGATGGCGAAAGCGCGGAAGGTTCCATCTGGGAGTCAGTTCACTTCGCAAGTTATTACAAACTCGATAATCTATGTGTCATTTTTGACGTAAATCGTCTTGGCCAATCACAGGAGACCTCTTTGGGTCACGATGTTGAAAACTACAGGAAGAGGTTGGAAGCATTTGGAATGCAAGCCATAATTGTCGATGGGCACGATGTCGAAGAATTGGTAAAGGCATTCCATACGGCTGCTAACACCAAGGGAAAACCAACAGCTATTGTGGCAAAGACTTTCAAAGGCAAAAATTTCCCAAAGGTACGTAGAGTGTATATAATTTAATTTAAAAAACAAGTAAGGCAGTTTTGGAACTATGTTTATGCTTTGAAGTTTATGTAAATTTTTTTTATTAGTCAGTTAATTAGCAATAAATTTGTTGGTATTTTGTGTTTATTCACTTTTCACTTTTAGGTAAGTGTAGATAATCGGGAAGATTTACTGAAAAAGTAGTAATACGTCAATGCAGTTTAAACTGGAGAGTACCTACGTATTTCTTTAAAATTGATTGATATTTCCAGCTATTCCAATATACAAGGTGTCCATGAAATGACTGTACAACGCTTCACCATAAATTCCTTAACCAAAAATAAGGCGATCTAGGCAAACTTACCTATATGCAATTTTGCTTCGTTTTGCCGCTAAAGTTTTCAAATAAATTTCTAAACGCCTTTATCGATTTCCACTTATTTTGGAACTAAGCATCACCACTATTGATAGCGTGTTTTGACGTATGCGCCATTTTTTTTTAATACCTGCAAATTTAAAAATGGCGTGTGATTGGTAATTAAAAGTTTGTCTTTTTGTTACCCCCCGTATAAATGACTTTAATTATTTCTCTGACACTAGCTGACTTCATGTTGAAACTTTTTTGTCTCTTGTAAAATTTTAGCCAGGCATGCAGTTTCTCTACAAAAAAAGTATTTACCATACCGTGTAATTCATCATTGTTGTTTATTCAGAACGAGAAACATGAAAAATTTTTAAATTCTAAATAAATTTTTATAACAATTGTTCGAAACTTTTTCATGTTTTGCATAGTAAAAATTTTTTTTGTAGCGAAACTGCATGTCTGGCTAAAATTTTACAAGAGACAAAAAAGTTTCAACATGAAGTCAGTTAGTGTCAGAGAAATAATTTAAGTCATTTATACGGGGGGTAACAAAAAGAGGAACTTTTAATTACCAATCACATGCCATTTTTAAATTTGCAGGTATTAAAAAAAGATGGCGCATACGTCAAAACAGGCTATTAATAATGGTCATTCTTAGTTCCAAAATTAGTGGAAATCGATAAAGGCGGTTAGAAATTATTCAAAAAAAAAACAATATTAATTTGAAAGCTTTAGCGCCCTGTAGCGGCAAAACAAAGCAACATTGCATATAGGTAAGTTTTCCTAGATCGCCTTATTTTTGGTTAAGGAATTTATGGTAAAGCGTTGTACAGTTAGTTCATGGACACCCTGTATTTACCATTGTGTATACAGGGAGTCCGTTTCTGGCTTTCCTAAGACATTTTAATGTTACTATGTAGCATCTATTTGCGGGTATCCATACCGTGTACAAAACGCCAAAATTGTATCCAAGTATACGGGGTGGTTTAAAAATTAATACGAAAAAGATTATTCGCTTGGTCTCCCTTTTGGGTCAGATATCTCCTATCCTGTATTATGATAAATAATACTGATCAATGACACAACCTATGTAAATAGCGAGCGGTATCTAATAATAAGTAAACACTGTCACAATTAAAAAAAGGCAAAACTTAAATACGATGATAATATTAATATTGTTAAGTGGTTTATTTTTAAGCAAATTTGTACAGTCATGCAAATGATGACATAATATTTGTTTTATTTATTTTAGATCGAAGATTTGGATAACTGGCACGGAAAAGCCCTGGGAGCCGAGACCGATCGGGTCATAGAACATTTAAAAACTCTCATTAAAAACCCAGGCCCTCTGCAGATTCATCCACAGAAACCCCTTAAAGATGACGCTCCAGTTGTAGACATTTCCAATATTAAACTCAGCTCCCCACCAAACTACAAGCTTGGTGACAGCATCGCTACCAGGGTGGCCTATGGTAAGTTAAAATAAGAACGATTACCTACACAGCCCCTGACAATGAAAATAATGTTTAGTCTACAGCGCTCATTCCTAAAAATTTGCATTACTTGCCCTACAGATTTTATTATCCAATTACAAGGCAGGCAGAGGCGGATTATAGTACAAGCCGAACAAGCCTAGGCTTGTAGCGCCAAATCTGAAAGGGGCGCCACATTTTCCAGCCCCCCCCCCCCCCCCTCTCCCCCAACATTGACAATTGTTTTTCAAGGGATGAATCTATCAACCATTCCAAATCGTAGGTCGATATCATATCTGGTTCAGAAAATATTAACTGTTAAATTTGGGCGAAATTTTTCTTGCTCGAAAGCAATTGTCCAGCAGTTTAGTAATATTGTAGCTTAAAAATTGGTTAGGTTATAAAAGTAGGAATCTGACTACCATTCATTAATTTAATATATGTAGTAACATTCACCATTTTGTCTATAAAACATAGGTATACCTACATTTGGAAAAAAATTATATTCTTATCAAACCAGTAGGTTAATCTAGGTTTAAAGGCTTAATTTAATTAATAAAATGGAAACCCTAATGAGTAGTGGGAGCCAAAACCCCTAAAACATTTATTTTTGATAGTAGCTTGCGCCTAAAAACGTTTGCTTTCACTACTGAAAAACTGTGATTAAAATATATGATATACTAGCGGCGACAAACAAAAATCAAAATTCAACTGTGTAAAATAAAAATTTTGAAAATTTAAATTTGTAAAACTGACACTCATGTTTCTAGCGTGGGCCGTGCCCACACCCCCCCCCCCCCCCCTGTTGCCGCCACTGTTTTAAAGTAAGAATTAAAATTATATTGGTCTTAACTAAATTTGGTTCCAATTTTAACAAATCTTATAAAAATATCTGATAAAGTGACAAGCAAGTCAACTACTAAACATAATCTTTGCTTTGAAAAGGTTTTCCATTTTTATTAAGTAAGTACTTGCTTTTGATTCTATTGGGTTATGAATGATAGATAGTCAGGGGGAGGCTCAGTGTGAGGTATACAATAGTATTCTATTTGTTTTAGGTAGTGCTTTGGTCAAAATCGCTCAGAACAATCCCAGAGTCATTGCCTTAGATGGTGATATGAAAAACTCCACATTCTCCGAAAATCTAAAGAAGTTTGATGCCTCCAGATACATCGAATGTTTTATTGCCGAACAAAGTTTAGTTGGCACAGCCATTGGAGCAGCATGCAGAGATAGGACAGTACCTTTCGTCTCTACGTTTGCCTGCTTTTTCACTAGAGCTTTTGATCAGGTAAATATTTTATCGATAACTTAATCAAATAAGTACTTAAACATTTAAGTATTGGAAAACAGGTAATACATATGCCAATATGTCTTTCTTGTACTCTTTTGACTTCTTGGCCACCGTCAATAAGCATAAAATAAGTAAGCACAAGGCATGCAAGATAAGTATCAGCTCAACAATGTAAATTAAATGTACCAAAATATCTGCCGATGGATATCAGAAAAATATCTTTAATAAGTATTACCTACCTATTCTATATTTTTATAATCACTTCAATAAATGTTTATTCTTGATTTCTGTGAATTTAGTTTAAAGTAAACCATAGATCCTACAATTTAAAATGAACTCGTATAAGTCCAATGGTAACAAACTAAATTAAATAACATCTTAAATAGGTTTAATACTTTTTCAAGCACAAGGGATTTGCTCAATTGACCTAGAAAGTAAATACTAAGTACCTTAAAATTGGTAATACCCATTTGCTTTGCCTCAATTTCGATATTTTTTTCTTGCTTTCGATAACAAACAAATATGGTAACTGGGTCTTTTGTTAACTGCTTTGATTATTTGCTAAATTTGTACAAATAAAAGGCTATATAAGTATAACCATACTTACATATTAGGAAGACCTATTTTCATAAAAATATTCAAACTTTTAAAGTATTTTAGTCGGTACATAACCTAGCAAAAAATAACCGCTGTGTTGAGGTTGAGACATAGGCAACCTTTAATACCTTATCTTTCTGAATCAATATTAATGAATACAAATTGATTTAATCTGTGTCGTAGAAAGAGACCGGTTTAAGGGTACTAAAGTTAAAGATAATTTCACTGATATACCAAAGACATTCCCACAGTAAAATTTTTAAAATTATTCACTTACCTGTCTGTAGTCTGTAGTTTTCGAAGACCGGACATTCCATATTCCAAAAAACCAGCAAGATTTTAAACAAAACTCATGGGAACATTATATAAAATGTATTAAAACCTAAACACTTCACAACAATTAAATCACAAAATGGTTCTTTACATACTACAAACAAATTTTAAAAACGCGTTAGGACAAGCCATTTTGAATTGACGATATTTGTCGAAGATCGCTTCGCCCTTATTTCGGGTTACTATGGCAACCGAACGAAGGAGACTGTTCATTCAAGTTTAGATGACCTTGCCCTTACTTTTACTATCACCGCCTCATAGTAAATTTTTTAAATGACCCAGTAAGGGATTCCCATTCAATAATACATTTTTTGTTGTTCTGTCTTTCAGTGGCAACTTTTAGGCTTTCAAAGCGAAAAAGCTTGCAAATATTTCACATATTTTTCAGCGAGCTAGAGAATGCATGAGACGAAAGGGGGCTTTTTGGAATAAAAAGCGTTATATTTTATATACATATACTGGTCGAACCATAGGCGTCCACACAAGAACAAAAATAAAGTTTTTTTAAATAAAATTAAAATATTTTAAGTTGAGCATTTACAAAAAAACCATCTACAGAAAAATTTACCTGCTATTAATGATGTCTACTATTAAAACTGTTAATTATATAATAAAAAATTGCACAATGCCAAATAGGCAAAATATATTTAATGGTAGTTTATTCAACAGGTGCATAATGGTGGCTGTTATTCACGCGTATAAAGTCTACGATACGAGCTATAGGCTGTAGGTAAACTTCATCCAATTGAATAACAACCATTATATGCGGGTACTAAGTTAAATTTAAAAAAGAGACATACTAATTACTTTGGTTGTATACAGGGTGGGCGCTCTCAACGCAGTATTTGATAGCATCTATAAACTACTCATATTTTTAAATTTTTTTTTAAACAGAGTTATAAGGACAGTTTAGATCTATAATTTAAAATTACTTTAAATTATACAGGGTGTCCCAAATAGGCAAGGCATATCCAATATACTTTTTCTTAATGAAACACCCCATATAATATATTATTTTCTGTTTAAAGGTTGGAGACAATGACGTTTCTTGAACGGCAGTAGAGTTTTGGACTTGCATTGTCTTTATTTGTTTAGAATCACTACGTTTCAACTGGTAAGCATCTCCAGTCGTCTTCAGGTGAATACTGAATAAGTATGGTAACTACAGCTCTATTTATACTAGGCAGGTGCTGTGACGCATGACTAGTGGGTGGATTGGAACACGCATGACTCCACCCACTAGTCATGCGTCACAGCACCTGCCTAGTATAAATAGAGCTGTAGTTACCATACTTATTCAGTATTCACCTGAAGACGACTGGAGATGCTTACCAGTTGAAACGTAGTGATTCTAAACAAATAAAGACAATGCAAGTCCAAAACTCTACTGCCGTTCAATATTATTTTCTAATTCGCTATAAAATTTCACGTACATATATTTTGTATAAAATGTAATACTTCTAAATTTAATTGTCATTGACGTTTAAAATATGGCATTTTCAGACTTTAACAGGCTGTAGCATTGGAACAGCAGAGAGAAAAATGGGTTTGACCTCCCTATCTTAGCTTTTTATTCTCTACGAGTTACAACTTCCGGTTTAACATGTTAAATCGACAGTTGGTCTCTTTGGATAGACAATAAAAAACCAATATAGGAAGGCAAAACCCATTTTTTTTCTAAGATGCGCCGTTCCAATGCTACATCCGGTTAAAATTTGAAAATGCCATATTTTAAACGTCAATATCTCAAAAACAATTGAATTTAGATATGACATTTTATACAAAATATACGTGGAATTTGAAAATAATATACTATATAGGGTGTTACATTTAAAAAAAGTATGTTGGATTATATGCCCTGACTATTTAGGACAACTTGTATATTGTAGATCTAATGCGTCCTTATCAGTCTGTTTTTGAAAAATATTAAAAGGTTGAGTAGTTTATGCATGCATTATGAGTGTACCCTTATTAAAAAATTTTGTTTTAGATTCGTATGGGTGCAATTTCCCAAACAAATGTAAACTTTGTTGGATCCCATTGTGGAGTCAGCATAGGAGAAGATGGTCCCAGCCAAATGGGCCTTGAAGACTTGGCCATGTTCCGTGCTGTAAATGGCAGCACTATTTTTTATCCTGCTGATGCAGTTTCCACTGAAAGGGCTATTGAACTTGCAGCTAACACAAAGGGAATTACCTTTACTAGAGTTAATAGGCCTACTACTACCGTGATTTACTCCAACGATCAAGTATTTGCTGTAAGTAATAAGTATATATTAACTGTGATTATCTTACCCCAGAAATATTAAGTTAGGTGGGCCGTCTGATCTGATATAATCCTTGTACCTAATACTGTAATAGTATACAGTATAGAGTAAATAAGGAAGTTCTAAAAATAAAATAAATTAAAATATTAGAAACGTCCTAGTTACTATGGGGCAAAGTAATTTATTTTAAGTTTTGTTAGGAACAAAGAAACAATTATCTCTAAAAACGATCCATTTTATCCAAAAAAAAAATCTTCATCATTTTATTTCTTATCGTTTAAACTTCCCACTCCACCCTCTATTTATAGTTTACAGATGTATGTACCCTCCCCCCTCCCTGACGGGCAAAAAAAATATTATTTACTACGAAAATATTTCGTGTGGCTGTAATAAATAAATTAATGTTCATAACATATTTTTGTTCCAGGTGGGAAAAGCCAACGTTGTTCTTTCATCCGCTAAAGATCAAGTTGTATTAATAGGAGCCGGTGTAACCCTGGATGAGTCGATCACAGCTGCTAAACAACTCGCAAAAGCTGGAATCCACGCAAGAGTTATTGACCCATTCACTATTAAACCTTTAGACAAAGAAACCATTATTAAAAATATTAAAGAGGTCGGTGGCAGGGCTGTTGTAGTTGAGGATCATTACTATGAAGGAGGGTTAGGAGAAGCTGTCTTCGCAGCCACTGCATTGGAAAGAGATATCGTTGTTAAACATTTGGCTATTGGTGAAT
The DNA here is from genome assembly GCA_935413205.1 of Polydrusus cervinus. Classification (NCBI taxonomy): domain Eukaryota; kingdom Metazoa; phylum Arthropoda; class Insecta; order Coleoptera; family Curculionidae; genus Polydrusus; species Polydrusus cervinus. Next base: position 11,356,374 of record OW284520.1, on the reverse strand, counting down.
TACCACGGTCTGGACCACCAACTGTTCTTCTAGATCGATATGGAATTTCTGCCAAACATATTGCATTAGCGGCACAAGAAATTTTGAAAATATAAACTTTCTACAACTGTTTTTGCATTTTGTATTTCCTTATTATTGTTGTTTATGGTATTCTTTTCAAGAATTGGCTTTTTATTATTATCATTCCATTTTATTGTTGTTTTTTTGAAATTATGTTATTGTGATTGTTTTTCATTATAAAATATATATCTACTTGTATGAATAAAAAACCATAGGTACTTATCAGAAGTTGTTTTATTACCACTTAAGACGTAGCCACAGGGGGGGTGATCGCTACTTCAGCTCCTCGGTTCGGCGCCCACCCGCCCTGGTAATATATAATCTTTACTCTTTACACAATTTTAGCATAAAGTAAAGTTATATTACCGATTTTTTTTTATTTGATTTTCAAACTATGAACTTGGATTTTCTAAAAGATGCTCGGCTACTTAACTAAGACGATGCAATAGATCGATTTAGATTTTGAGGTGTCCCAAGTGACTCAAAGTGCTAAAAAAATAAATAGATAGAAAAAAATTATACAAGGCAATATCTAACAAAGAATCTGTTCTATATCCTTTGTACAGGGTGGGGACTTTAACTGGAATAAATTCAATATTATTAAAACTGCTAAGGTTGCGCCTACAAAATTTGGTATGTGGGGGTTTTGGAGCATGCGGAATTAGATTATAATAGCGGCGCAGTTTCCAGATTTCTCAGTTTTGCGCTACACGTAGTAATTTTGTTATTTTAAATGGAATACCCAATTTATTTTTATTGCAGTGAATTGGGCGTATCAAATTTAGTAAAATCCCAAATTTACAAAATTTTATCTTCACTTGTTGCTGAGCTATGGCAACACTGTAGTTCAATTAATAGGTACCGGGATAATTTCTATTTTTAAGGTTTCAGTTAAATAAACCATTTTGACACGACAAGAACTTTTCTTGAAGCTTGTCAATAACTTAGTAACTATGAAGATGTTAACAAGGTAACGAAGAATTTAGGCGTAAAATTAAGAATTTAAAATTTATTCAAACACCATAGATTTTAATTCCTCCTGGAGGAACGTCATGAATCACCAGTTCAAACGCTACAAGTCGCTAAATCCATCCCTGTACGCAATTCTAACACATTTCAATCAGCTAAACAATTTTTATTGAATTTTTGCAATTACCTTGCAAACTTTTGGGGTCAACTTTAATTTGCTCTAGATACATATTGAAATTTTGAACTGTTATTTATTACTTTATTAGTTTTTATAGGGGCGGGTGGGACATTCTCGAACTTGGGATAGAATCAGTTCAATTTTAAATCTTAAAGATTTCGCGACAATTTCATTACTAAATGACGATATTGATGCAATTTATCATTTTGATTTAATTTGCGTTTGCACGTTTTGTGTGTTTTTGTAAGAAAGTACATATTTCAAATAATCTGATTTATTATGATGATATCCTACTGTCCAAGTACTTATTCCTTATTGACAGTTAAAACAAATTAACTTAATTCAATATAATTTTAACTGTATAATAAATAGGTAAAAATATATGAGAAAGTATACCTTGGTTATATGTATTTTATACACTTAAGATATGCCACAAAGTAACGGACGAGTCGATCAATTCTTTGTGTGTGAATGTAGTTATTTTATTTAAATTTATCTATCTACTTATGTAGATTCTAATCCTTGGAGTATTGGAAGACACTTAAGCTAGACGAGACGGAGCACTGTTAGTCATAGTTAAAATGGTAAATCGGCAGGTAACGCAAGGAATAATGTCATAGGACAAATAATGAACTATTTTATTTTTCACAAGTAGATATAAAATATGGCGCGGAGGGGGCTAATAGGGTCTTAACAAATAGCTTCTTTGCTTGAAGACCAAACACTCCTTTTATATTAATAAAGTAATTGTAATGAATTTTATATAATAATTTTATATACATTTTAATATGACGAGAAAACGATTTTTTGGCCAAACTTGCCTACTCTTCCCCTAACTTTTGCATAGTGCACACTTTAAGTCTACTTTAAAAAATTTTAATCGTGATGAAAGGAGTAGGTACGAGCACTTGTAGAAATAATTGGAATTTGCAAAGCCTTGCCATTCATATGCAATAAATATTTATAAAACACACAAAACTTAGGTACACCACTTTCCTTTTACCGCATTGCAATAACACAAAATTTTTCAAGGATTAAAAATAAAGTAACCGAATCTAAATCCTTATTTAATGATTAATATTATTGTTTATTTTCTTTGATCCAGACAAATCCGCTTGAATAATATACACGAGTTCCGAAAATCCGAATGAGGGGCAAGCATAACTATAAAAAGGGTGAAGGGAGAAAAGCGCCGCAGGTGAAAATTTTTCGGGGCCACGCCCAAATTTCAATTTACCCAACTACTATCTACATAATTTCCTAATTTTTTTTTAATAATTGGAAATTGAAACCCAATTCTTAATTTAAATTCATTTTTGTGGATGATTTTAACAATAATATAATCAATCCTTCTGATTCTCTTTTGAATCCCTTCCCCTTAAATGTTTCACTGGTCATAAATTTATTTTTGATATTCTAGAGAAAAAAACTCTTAAAATAAATTAAACATTTATTAAAATCAAAAAATATACATAACAAAAAATAATTTTAATAGAAAGGAAAATCGCGCATAAAATTTTTAAAACCTTGTGCAATAAGTCGATTGGGTGCCAGTAACGTCGTAAAAGAGTGGTACCGATGGTAATAATAAAAGGAAAGCAAGCTCTCAGAACAAGTATTACTGATGCACCTACCGTATTATGACATAATAAAGGTTTGTATAAATATCTACTTGACTTGCCATTTTGTTTAGTACCTAGATACGTCATCAAAATTCCCAGTGTTATTCCATTAGCAAAAAAGAAAAGGAATTTGTTCAACTGATTGTTTGAGATAGGTAGAAATTTTTTATTCATTTTACCTTTGTCTTATGTCTCAACAAAAATACCCAACTCGTTTCTTGTAATAAAAATGTATTAATTTAATTATTAAATGTATTTTTAAAATATACTGCGTCTAATAACTATGAAATAGAGGGTTGTATAACCTTTGTTATTTTAATCTGTTGTCCGTGTAGGGATGCTCTTCCCTCGGAGTATTGTAATGTACTGCCCCCTGACTAAGGAAGCACTGATGATGGCCCAATAAGCCGAAAGCGCTCTGCATATTTTTTAAATAAATTTAATGCACTTGAATACAAGAGTTTGTTTTCCCTTCCTCTAATAACTATGGCATCATAGATAAAAAATAATTGAATTTTTAACGCCCATATTGATGTTTATACAATTTAATTTAACGAAATATGAATTTTAGTAGTTCGTTGGTTACTGCACTATGTTAGGTACTTACCGTATCCATTATAGTGCGGTGCCGTTGGTGTCAATTAAGAAAAATAAAATTCCATACTAAATATTTAAAATGTATATGTACAAATATTTGGTACTTAATATTTGTGCTTAACACAGTGAAGTTTAAGTCTTACTTATAGTATTTAAATAGGTACTTCTAAATAGTAGTGTACTGGTCCTAGCCCTTACATAATATGGAAAAGGAAAATACTGGTACCTTAACTGGTACTTAATACTTAAGTACCTGAATATATGACCGGAACTTACAAAGGTTCTGCTTCTTTAATAATTGACCAGGTATAAAGTGAAAAATCACTAGATTTCGATATTGTCTGCTAGCACCATCAACTAAACATTTGTAATGTGACTATTTTCTTTTGATTCTGACCAACGAATGTTCCATATAACCTGCAACCGTACGATCGGGAAGTATAAGAATGTTGTATACTTTATAAAAATGTATATGTTTATACTATTATTAGTAATTTAAGAAAGTACAAGAATGTTGTATACTTCATAAAAATGTATATGTTTATACTACTATTAGTATTTCAGATAGTATAAGAATGTTGTATAAGTACCTACTTTATAAAAATTTATATGTATATACTATTATTAGTAATTTGTGAAACCGAGTTAAAATATTAATTTAACGAGAACTTTTTCATGTTTTTATGATGGGAACCCTACGTGATCACTTATCCGTAAAATTAATAATTTTAGGATTAAATTTATTATAGTATCATACCTTACTAAATACGTTATAGTAATAATGTCAACTTGGGTTTGTTAATTAATCCCTTTACAAACACAACGTCATGCAAAACATGCATTTCGAATTAAGATTTTTTTTTAAAAGAGCAATTTAGAAACCGTAGTTATTTTAAATTTTAAATTTCAAATAGAATATTTAGGTTGCAGATAAAAGGTCGACAGTAAATCACCCAACAAATGTCTAATACCTCATTAGACATTTATTCATTTTAAAAGTTATTAAATTTATAGTCAGCGAAAAATAAAATAATAGAAAAATTGAGTACAGCAGAACCTTGTTTTACCACACGTGTTTGAGGTGTTGACATATTTTTTAAATTAATAACATGATAGATTAATTACATTTGTGAATCACTTGGACATTTTAACGCACAGTTTGTTCTAATAAACTTACCTAGAAATTTGCAACAGTCTATGAAATGAAACCTCCAATTATATTAAAACGAATTTATTAATTTTGCTACCTAAGTATATATCACATAATCTGTAATATTTATTATAATTGTTTACAACAACAATTATGTCTAATACACTAATAATACGAAAACAAATACTTAGTTTATATTGACTATATATAGAGATTCTTATACTATCTACAGGCAGGCGCGTATACATGGAGGGGGGTAAAGGTGGTTAGTTACCCCTTATAACTCAAGAAACGAGTAAGAAGTCCAATCACCCAGCGATAAAAAAAATATTCGCAGAACAAGAAAAGAAAAAAAAATTATTATTTAAATGACTTGACGAAATGCGAAAAAAGGATATTGTTGCCCCATATTTTTAGGCCGTATACGCGTCTGTCTACAGGGTCTTATAGCAAGCAAGACATAGTAATAAATAAATAAATAATCTATGAATCATAATATACGGGTAGTACCTATTAAGGTTTTAGCACAGAATACAGGGTGTCTCTAAAAGGTGCGGAAAAAAAGCTACTACAAGTTCCTGAGGCGTAAATATGACGATCTAATCCAACTTACCTAAGACAAAAATTGGACGATTTCGGAGATACAGAGTGTCAAAAGTTCAATTTGGTTTTTATTTTTTATAAATAATTTTTTTAATAATTGGTGTATTGTCACAATACTTGGCCTGGGGGGGTTGCGGGGTGAGAAATTAGAATCTGCTCTAAAGTAAAGTTTAGAGGGCGCCGCCTGCAATACCTTGCACACATTTAAAACGAAATAACTTTTTTGGGCTACCCTATATTTAACTTTTAAATAAAAATTCGAATTCTCCAACGTCTTTTACCTAAAAAATGTATACGTGGTAAGAGTTGATTTAAGAAGCTGTTTTTGAGATATTTGGATTTAAAAAATTCACTTCCCAACACAAGTAAGTTTTTACTGACGTTATTTTAATTTACCGCCTACGCTTCAAATGTGTTCAATTATAACAATAATTTAGACCTGGCCATACACGAAGTGAATTTTTTAAATCCAGATATCTTAATAACAGCTGCTCAAATCAACTCTTACCACGTATACCTTTTTTTAGGTAAAAGACGTTGGAGAATCCGAATTTTTATTTAAAAGTTAAATATAGGGTGGCTTAAAGAAGTTATTTCGTTTTAAATATATGCAAGGTACCGCAGGTGGCGCCCTCTAAACTCCCCCCCCCCCCCAAGCCGAATATTGTGACAATACATCAATTATTAAAAATTTTTTTTATAAAAAATGAAAACCAAATTGAACTTTTTGGCACTCTGTATCTCCGAAATCGCCATTTTGGATCAAGGTAAGTTGGGTTAGATCGTCATATTAACGCCTCAGGAACTTGTGGTAGCTTTTTTTCCGCACCTTTTAGTGATGTATATGAAATTGAAATAATTTTTTTTATATTAGATTAATAAAATTTAAATGGCTTAGTAAAATATTTTACTCTGGTTACTGTGATGCACCCTGTGCTTATACCGATATCATTTAGATAGGATATAAGATCAGCTTAAGAAAAATAAATATAACTTTTAAAACTAAAACAAGACACGTTTATAATGTAAAAAACTCGATTCATCCGAATCAACTTTTATAACTCAATTTTATTTAAATTAAAGAAAATCTATTTTAATAAGAAATGAGTATTGTTATATGAAATAACTTTAATACCCTGATTAATTTGATTGGATCAATATTTTACAGTTTAGATAAAGTAACAATAAAAGCTTCAGCTAGCTCATTGGCCTAATAACACTCAACACAAAAATAAATTAACACTCACAATCTATCGTATCTCAAAAAAACAACACGCGTCCCAATCAGAAATTACTGGTCCTCAAAGGAATAGCTCAATATACTTAGATAAGAAGCTATATTTATTTTATTCTAGGATATTTATGCACACGAAAAATGGACAAGTGCCAAGAAGAATTATAAAAAAATTAATATATTCATATAAAAATATTTTAATTATATGGAACAAAATTGGGAAAAACATATTTAGTCAAGTTGATCTGTAAATTCTTATCTTTTTTTTGACTGTTACTGTTGGTTTTTACCGAATTCTTACTTATGATTTTAACTATGGAAAATTTACAAAAATACTGCTTAAGACCAATTGCACTATATGGGCCGGTCGAAAAGCACACATTTTGTAAAATTCTTACATCCTTTAAATAAATATTTAATGTTTGGGGTGTGTTCAATGAGTAAAATTTGTCATAATTCATCGAAATAGTTATTTTTAAAATTCTCATGTACCTGTACCAGTAACAACTATTTACTACTAGTTTATCATTTGTCGCAAATATTTTGGAACATCTCTATTCAAAATTTACTAATAGAAATTTATTAAAATTTTGATTTTTAAAATAAATCAGGTTCTCTTAATAAATAATATAAAAATATTTCTAACCTTTCTAATTAATTGAAATATTCTAATTTTATACAAATTTTGATTAGAGACTTATATCACATTTTTTTACAAGATCGAACACAATGTTACTATACCCTGAATTATACCGAGTTTCACTAATTACTAGAACAGCTGGCAAGCTATCAAGTTTTGTACACGCTTTCTAGTAACACGGAGCTAGACTACAAACAACTAGGAAAAAGGAAACTAAAAGTCACAAATTTTTTCAGCTTGCATAATAAATATCACATACGCACTCTGAAATATAAATTTTGGATTGGTTCAACAACATCCCAAATACGCATTTGTATCAACATTTATTCTATGTTTAAGGCGCACCTTGTCGAATACTACGAGAGCTCCAGAGATCGAGAAAGTGCTGTTGCACCACCAATTTCCTGTTTAACACTTGTATAAAAAAATGTTCCCGATATCTTGTCACAGCACTCGCCAAGGTACCTTATAACTCAACCACCTTCTCAGGCTACAAACGTTTGTGTCCAGAAACTATAATACTTTGTTATGAGATACTTGCGTTTAAACATTGGATTAGTAATTAGTAGGAGTCATCTAAACGTTGATGACTTTTTCTTTTATTCCTCAGTAAATTCAGGATAGTATTTTAATTCAAAAAAATTAATTTTCGTGGGTCATTGCTTCCAAGAAATTTATTTTCGTCCTTTGTGACTTCCAGGTAGTTCCACTTTTCGAGCCCACTGACTGTAGAGTAAAGAAAAAAAATGATAAATGACAATTTTAAAATAATATTTGTGGTCCAGAAATATTATTGTATTAAGAAGAAATTATAACAAGCAAAGATAATTGGTGAATAAAAAATAAACATTATTGAAGGAGCTTTCTGACAAGTGCTGTAAGGGACACTCGCACACCAGTTTTATATCTAAACTGTTTATAAAAAGTGGTCTCGGTGTCTTGTAAGTGAACTTCCGAATCTTTCATCAGCCGAAAACGAAAGAAATGTTTGAAATATTTTAAGCTAAAGAAAAATACTTATTTTTTGTGCCAATGATTACAAAAAAAAATTGAAAGCCAAATTAACTTTTACACTATCAAATTATTAAAGCCAATAACAATATTTATATGTTAAGTATAAGTAAACAACTTTTATGGTTATTTTTGATCCGGTATGAAATGGTGATTTTAACGTAGGACCTTTTAAGCATAGTTATTTATCAATAAATTCTAAAATAACTGGGTGTTTATTTTGATTTTGTTGTTTTTTAACGATTAATAATTAAAGAGATACTCTTAAGGCATCTTACAAAATATTATGTAATCATTTTTTGACGTCAAACCACCATGTCTTTTAGGCTTGACCTCACAAAACGATTTATTGCAATTTATTTTTATTACTGATATTTATTACATGAGTGGAAATGGACAATAGGTTACAACATTTTAATGACGTTGATGACAACTTCTCAGGAAAATAATTCCAGTATCATAAATGGTTAGGAGAACTTCCCTAAGCTATTTTTATGTACATATTACAAACATAGAATATAGAAAGATCCTAGATTGTGTAGGACCTATTCAATTATTTAAAGCTTTATTATTATTTTTAAATCACTGATTTGATCTAGCTGTTGATGCCGCCTAAAGTTGTAATTATTTTATTCTGTTTAGAGTTATAAATAAAAATATTAGAGATAAGTCGGCGGGGCTTATGGAATTAGGTAGGTTAAGCGCAGTTTTAAGAAATGTAAACTCAAACGCAAGTTTAGGGAGATTTTTTATGTTTTGTTTTATTTAGAGAAAGGAGAAAGAATTATATCATTCTTGGGTTGTGCACAATAATTTATTAATTTCAGACTAACAAGAATACGTTTACTCTACACCGGTGTCAGCAGGAGCTTGAGTCGCCTACCCACTCAGGTTTACAGTTAAATATTTTAAAGGGTAATTTTTAATATATTATTTTAAGTGTGCTAAGTTTCTTTCTATATATTATTTTATTATTATACAACTAATTAATATAATTAGTTGTATAATCGAATTAAAAGAAATAAAACGTGTGGAAGGATGGATCTGATAAAAAAAACGATAAATATAGGTTTCATTCAGTTGTTCAATTTTATGGATGTGTTAAAACATCATAAAATAAAAATCAGCATTATGTTAATGCTTATGCATGCATTATACTCAACTCATGCTCATGCATTGGCTCATAGCAAGAGTTTCCATTTTATTTATACCACCTATCATTATCCTAACAAAATTTTCATGCATAAGATATAATAATAAAAATTAAAAAGTTTTTATATTATTTCTAGGGGCTTTGAAAAAAACGGGTTTTCTTATTTCCAAAGATGGGGACAATTTGTAGCCCTAGAGTTTAATGGCGAACAAATTTTAAATTCTTGTTTTAGAACAGAAATACCGCAAAAATATTTTATTTTTCTGAACTACGGCCTGTCGAGGAGTAGAAAAAAAAGTTTAAACTTAACGCTAAACATAAATACTCTACATGGTTTGTCGTTACTTAAATTGGTGCCATTTTTCTATGCAATGCAATTCAATTTTTTAAAGATAAATAAAAAAAGAGGTCCAAAAATATTATTCCTCTTATATAAAATAGAATATTCAGAATGGATAAATAATAAGCTCAGAATAGTATGTACGATAAGAGTGGATATAATGTCTACATCACAAGAGGAAATAAATTAAGTAAAACGCCGCCGCAAAAGAGGTACTCAAAATTCTGGGCGCAATATGGATAATTGTACAGTATGACGATCCAACTATTGAAAACAAATGCATTTCGTAGGCATATCCATGAACCAAATTAGTATAGCCCATTTATCAATCACTTAATTGTAAAGGAAACAGACAGTATCTAAGTGGGAGTAGAAAAAAGAGGTTTTTTATCTGCCCTGAAATAAATATACACCTAATTTTGATCACTTAGTGCATATTTCTTTCAGTTGACTAAGAAACGGTTCTGTAATGGTCCACATTTGATATGCGAGAATCGTACACTACTTCAGTGCTTAGTTACATGCCTTTGGGAATACAAATTTAGTTTGAGTTGAGGATATTTCTATTCTAAAATTATTCCACTGTCAATGTGGCTAGTGGTGTATCTTTGGATATAAGAAAAGGTTTTTTCCAAACCCCCTAGAAAAATAATGGATCTTTGGAAACCTTAGAAATTTTCATACATTTTTTAGATGTTTGGTAGCAAAATTATTATTTCCTTAACAAATAGTTTTAGAGATTGAAGGTGGCCAAATTTTATGTTATATAAAATATCGTCACAAGGGCATGTAGCTGATAAAACAAATCGTCGGCCTAATCCGAAAAACCCGTAAGTCCACGTTTATATATAGACTTACAGGTTTTTTCGATTAAGGTAACGAAATAAAACTGGAAATAAGAAAAAGGCAATAAATTCATATTTATAAACATGCTATCGTATAATATTTAAAACAGAGAGAAATACAAGAGTAAAACAAAGAAAAAGTTTACTTAAATATCACAAAATGCCACCTAACTAACTACAACGTATAAATTGGATAAAAAGCTACCTAACTACAATAATTAAGCAAAAAAATATAAAAATAATCGTAAATGAGATTTAATTGGATGCCAAACGTTTAACTATCAATAAGTAGCAAACATAACCAGTATAAGAAAACAATTGAGCTAATTAATATATACTACATACATACTAATCATCTTACTTAACTATGTTGAATGAAAATATACCCTGAACTTAAAAGCTCTTATAAGTAAACTCTTTAAATATATTTGTCATTGATATTTAAAGAAGAAAGTCTGTTTTAAATAAAATAATCGGACAATGGCTTGCAAATCCATTAATAAACATGGACAGGATTCGCTTCAAGAAAACATAATGTTTTTAATATACATAGATATAATTTCGCATGGATCTGGTAACTTTTGAGAATAATTTAGAAATATTGTTCGGATCTACTTAATGGCGTATAAATTATTTTCGCTTTGAACTGTGAACATGATGATTATTTTTTTTTAGTGAAGCTTGTAGAGAAGGTCTAACTTTTTACGACTGCATTATTAAATACCGTTTTTATAAACTAATTCTCTATTAAGTGATCATGGCAATTACAACTTTAAATTTGCCAGTTATACAAAAAGCTTATCATAGCTACTTATATCATAAAAAAATGTTCCTCAGATGACGAAAAATATTAGAATTTTTTATAACTTAATTTCTGTATATTGTATTTTTTTTAAAATGTTTAATAAAAAATAAGTGTACCTAATACTATATACATAATGCACGCCATTGTCACACCATTTTCAGTTTTTGTGAATGGATAACAATAAGCAAATCCCATAAATTGACCCAAACCCGGGTGGTACTACCTGCACTTGATGAAAATAAATAATTTTGCAATGAAATCAATGTTAAATTATGAGAGTGGCTTAAATATTCGTTGGGTCACTCTGTAGTCCCTTTGCATACCTAATGAACTTTTATTACTCTACACCTTTCTGAAATAGACTATAGATTGAGAATTTAAGTAGAAAAATAATGGATTGGTTATGTTTAATATTTACCAAAATTTTCCGTTTGTCATTAATTTGCACAATAACAATATAACCATATTTAAGAATCAAACAACTTAATTAAAATTTAAATTTCGTGTAGATCAGAGATCAAATGATAATATATTTGCTATTACTTTTGTTAAAATAAGCTATAATAAAGAGGAAGCTAATCAGTAAAATAAAATAATACAAAACATAATTAAGACATAACCTACGAAGTACGGAACTAGAAGAAACAAATAATACAAAAAGTATGGTGAGGGTAGCAGAAATAAAGACTATAAGAAACAATGATGAAAAAAAGCAGGACAGAAAGGATGAGATACACGGACGATTTATTTTACCTCCTCAGGTACCTACTTGAATTTGGCAAGAAAATTGTATTTTAAGGTGTCAATTTAAAAATGCCTCATTTAAGTATATGTAGTCGAAAAAACAAAAATAGTTACATTAGTTGAGGAAGGGTCTTTACAAAGAGTAGCAGATCGATTTGGCAAATCCAAGAGTACTATTCAAGGAATTATAGAGAAATGGCTCAGAAGCAACAAGTGGAATAGTCTAGAGTCTAGAGGAACAGATCTTGCAAACAACCTATGAAGGAAATGCTAACTGGGTGGATAATTTGAAAAATATTCCATTTGAAACTACTGTGTACGCTGCAGTGAGAGTTGTTCAAAAAGCTATTTAAAAACTATCATTAGGAGCAAAGGGTTGGTTTTCGTATTCAATACCCACCAGAAAAGAAATTTTTTTAGGAAAATATATTTTTTCATAAAAAAAAAATTTCAGTCTACCTACAATGGGAGGATTCGTATGTATATGTATATAGGCCACCAAATTCCCGGTTTGGCGAAGATTATACTCAAGGAAGCCAACTAGTGGTCGTTTCTCTGTTAATGTTTGGACATGGAGAAGCGCTCATAGTCCAGGTGTAATAGTTAAAAACTCAGCAAAATCGGAGTAACATAATATCACCTGTCTGGTGCTCTAGAAGTCCTAAAAAAACGTTTCGGGACATATAGTGAAGAAAATGTGTACTACAAACGTTAAACCCCATAATGAGTTTGAATTATGAAAGAAAAAAAAGTTATTTGGGAGGAGCTAACTCCACCGTATATAAATATGCTAATCTCCAGAGCCAAGAAGATTACAATGTGTAATAAACTTTAAAAGTATAATAAATTAAAAATAAGCCTAACTAGCAAGGAAGAAACCAAATATGGCATTATATATTTTACTTTCCACGGTCAAACATACATATATCATACCAGTGATTGTATTTACCAAAATATAGTGTTTGCTCATAATATGACAACATGCTAGACCGATTTCGCTAATTTCCACATTCCTTAATAATTATAATGATGACGATAATGACAATGAACTTTAAAATTCAAGGATTGGTTTCTTCACCCTAAGACAGAGATGGCAAATGCCATTAGTGGCATGCTATAAAATAAATTCGGCACAGCATTAGGAATTTAGGTTTTGGTTTGGTGCGCTTTACTGTTATTTTTTAATTCTTATTAATTACTAAGTCAAGATTGTTTGTAGGCACGTCATGGCCACATTAAACAATTCTTTGGAAAAAATCATCCCTGTCCTAGGATATTATATCCTGCAGTTTCAGCTGATCAGCAGTCGCAGAATATTCAATAATTCAATATTCAAGAAAGTATTGGATGATCCAAAGGGGGGGGGGAGGGGGGAAATATATATTTTTAGAAGTCGTTACTGACAGAAGGATAGGTTTTTGTATTCCCTAGAATATGGTATTCTGCAGTTTCAGCTGATCAACTGTCGCAGAATTTTCGATAATTCAGCACTGTAGGTTTTGGATAATCCAATGGGGGGGGGGGGGGGATATATATTTCTAGAAGTCGCTACTGACAGCAGGATAGGTTTTTGTCTTAGAAATGGTGGAAAGCGTATTTTTTTAAAAGTGACTTTTGCCTTGGAAATGGTCGAGAGCGTTTTTTCTTAAAGTCACTCTTTGTAAAGTTTTGAGAGAAAAAAATTAGACCAATATTCTTACAATCATATCAAAGTCAATATTATCTCTGATTCTGGTAGGATCTTTTGACTTGAGAAATTAATTATGTATAAAAACAGGTAATTTAAAATTTGCGTAACTGACCTAGCACCAGTTATAGTAACTAGAATGTAAAAATAAGAATTAAAAATCTAGTTATTTTTACCACTATTTACAATGCAATGCTCAAAGCAACGGTACCCTCACTAGTAATATTGACAAAATAAGTATATACATATGTTTAATTATAAACATCCTTCATAATTTAATCTTATAAAAAACAATGGTCTATACTATAATTTTGCAACTTCTCAAGTAGAATGCATTATTTTACGCATAATTTAACAAACATATTAATTATTTAAGTATTAAAGAATAATAAATATTTAATACAATGTGGGAAATTTTAGTTGGTTCTAGATTATTTTAATGTAAAAAGATTTTGTCCTATGTCTTTTTAGCTAAAGATTGGCCAATGGGATTAAAGAGTCCCGCTATAGCTTGCAAAAAGTGTCTAGTGTTAGCACCCACGTGTTTTAGGGGGAATCTCTGACAAAAGTTCCTTAAAAAACGTGTCTTTATCCTCCTCCGATTAAAAGTGACTTTATAAAAGTCGTCCCTGATACCAAAACTTGTATCAATATCGGTGGATCGATGTACGGTGGTTTGTTTGGCTGGATGAGGATGCAATCCCCTAACTCCCCCCCCCCCCCCCCCCCCCGTATTGCCATTGAATATTAACGAGGTAGTGTTAGAAAGCAGCGTTTTTTATTTGTCAAAAGATTCAAGATTCGAAAGGAAAGATATAGTTATAAACGAATGCTCTTTATTCTTTATTTATTTATAAAACGTAGCTACCTAACTCAAGGAAATGTCATGTTCATCATTAAAACGCTATAATTATTATACAGAGTGGCCCAATATGTATTTTATCTCACTGATCAGATAACGCAATTATCAATAATTTTAAAATTTACACCATAAACTATGGCTTTTTACAGCTTCATAACATCATTGTTCGCCTTGTAGTATATATGCGTGCAGATTTTATAACAATTTAAAAAAATTAATTACTCTAGTAATACTGTAGTTGGTGATGCATAAAAAACCACATAAACAAACTATTTCTGTTATTAGAATTGGAAATAAGCCAAAATATGAACAACAAAAACAGCACTTAAAATTATATTACGTAATTATGCTAGAAAAAAAAACTAAGTCACGGTTGAAATCTGCAACAATGGCAGAACATTACCCGAGCTTTTCCGAGCGTATTATCGTGAATATTCGAATTAAACAATTATTGACCAGATCACACCTTATAGTATGGCACACAAAATAAATAAACTAAACATTTACAGTGTAACAGTGGTCCATAGCACACTTACCTTGCCGCCGCTTTCTGTTTGATATTCCGCAACTCCGTATATTTTGAACTGGAAGGCCTTTTGCTGTCCAGAATTGAAGTGTAATGTGTTCTATTTTTGTATATACAAATTCTGAAAATAAAAATGCAGTTTAGTGAAAATAGTTGACAAAAGATTTTTTTCAAACCGGCTAATTAATATTTTTAAACGCAAAATTATCCTAAACCATACACATTTTGAAAAAATTAAGAATATGTTATTAGGAAAGAGCCAATACAGAATAATATACATTTACATAATTGGTTAGCTGGTTTGGAAAACTTCTTAAATGTTTTTATTTTGATAATTTTGTAAAATCAATGACAAAATGCAATATTCCACTTGGTTCAAAATGTTTAGTAAATGAGTGACGCAGGTTGATTGATAGTATAAAAAATTAAAGCGTCACATGACGAAACTTGCTAGGGTTACTGGCCTAATTTCCTACGCTCTATAAAAATTTTAACCGATTTATAAAAAGTTAAATTTTTCCAAATATGTTTTAAAAATGACAGATGACAGTAAAAACGACGCGTCACTTGGCCATTGTTATTGTTAGGTAATAACTCAAAATTATAATTGGTGCATTTAAATTTTATGGCATGGTGACATAGTTGTAAAATAAATATTGTTTCACTTTAATTTAGTCAGCTATCGAGGTTTAAATGAAAATCCAATATGGCGTCCTGGCAAAATAATTGTATAATTTATCAACCCATTCCGTCACTTAGCGTGTCAGGTGTAGGTAATTTTCACAATTATCAGGAATTAAAGTAAATGTTTACAATTAGTATTTGACAAACAAGAGCAGTCATCGGACCGCTAAATTTTACTTGGAAAATTTTAACAATAGTTTTAATAAGAACTCAAAGATTATCTTGTGTCACGTGATTCGTACATGAAGTTTAAAGTTGTGCTAAGCCATGCGTTGGCGAGATGATATTAATTTAAAAATGAAAACCAGACTAACCACTTAAGTTAAATTTGTAATTTCCTTGGTTGAAGATTGTCGCTAAAATAATTTTTTAATGTAGACATATACAAGGTCTTTCAGAAAGCTAAAAAATAAGGGTAAATACTACAGCAACAATAAAGAAAGAATATAACCTATATCGGGTGGTAAAATTGATGAGTGTAGCCACAATGGATTTCAATCTCTGAATGGACAGTTGTAGGGTTTAGTTAAAATAATTAATTTGATTGAAATGTTTGATAAGTCATGTTATATGAATTTGTAAAAAATATTTAAAAATATAACTAAACAAAAAAGGTATTTGGACATATATATTTTGTTTTGAATTGAAGATGCTAAATACTTACAGTTTTAAGACAACTTTTTGAAACCCCTGGTATATGTAGATAACGGATAATTTTATAATAAAAGCAACACCACAAGAATAATTATGGTATAGCGATTTCAAGGGCAACCATTTTAATAGTTAGTATTGTACCTATTGTTTGTTTCACAGCAATCGTTGGGTAATATTAAACCAATAAAAAAAAATACGAGCTGCCGGCCATTTTTAGTAAGCTCACACTCAATCAGACACACTACATTTAAGGAGAAAAATATTAAGTTAGGTTTTAATTTTTTTTTCGTTTATTTGGCTTTATTAATAATTTATATTTATTAAGATCTAAGGCACTACTATATATGTACAAGAACTAAAACTACTGTTATGTTAAAAAAAAGTGCATGCTACTTAACAGACATGCCGCACTCTAGCAGGTACCCATTTAAAAAAACTAAAACTACATCACATTTCAAATAATACTATATAGTTAGGGTTTCGTAATCACGTTTTAAGTTGGCCGTTTTTACTGATAAACCGAGTGGTGATCACAAAAATAGGTTATATTTTATCATACCAGAATCCAATCAAAGTATTAATTCAATACAAATATATATTAATGAACAGAAATATCTTCAGAAATTGAATTTGTATGCCTAGAAGGCAACTAAGAGAGAGAAAGCGATCTCTCTCAAAGCCAAGTTGTTCAAATGTAGCTGTTATTTTCTAAATAATAGTAATATTTCCTCTTAAATTGATCGGATTATCTTTTGTATAATAAAAATAAGTTTGGACAACTTCAGTTTAAGAAATTAAATATGCATTTAAGTAAACACAACCAAAGTCATAAATGGTGACATGTGGTTTATTTTTGTGATTATTCGGTCTCGGTATATAAAAAGCCAAATAAAATTGGCTGAAAAGCGCAGCACACACTGAAAGAAATATTTTTGGTTAACTTTTTGATGTGATATTTATAATAAAAAGTAAAATGTTTATAAAAAATAAAAATATTTAAAAATGTATTCATGTTATATATTCGAGATAAATAAATAATTAGTTAAATAAATAAATAATAACAGAATTCCCATATAAACTGAGAACTATGTATCACTTTGTCATTTAATTGAAAATATAAAATTGTTATTAATAAAACTATTATCAAACCAATGGATTGGGTATATTATATCCTTTTCTAGTTAGAGTTTAAAGCAATATTTAGTATAGTATTTTTCACGTAAGCTTTTAATATCAGTCAATGACACATGCCATTTCTAGTAACTTTTAGTATACAGAACTTAAGGTTTGGCCAGGGCCGGACTGGTGTTCCTGTAATAGTTAATTACCAAATAATCAATATATTTACTAACTTTTTCATAAAAAGAACACTTCACAGTTTATAACCAGAAAGTCTACGCGCAAAATAATAGCAAAATGATCTCTAAAAATATCAAATACAACAATACTGCACTTATTATTCAACACGTGAACGGTACCGTGCGCGCGGTGCGGCTCTGTTTTGTTGAAAGAACTCAGAGAAGACAATCGGATTCATGAAGTACGGAAAGAGATATGCGAAGGCAAATGTGTAAGAAAGAGATACCCGTACTAATGGCGTCGATATCCAGGTTCAGTTACAATAATCTCTTGACAGGTTTTAGCTGATTGAAAGGCAATAGATTGGAGTATTTAGTATGTATCTTTATCGCGTACATGCAAATATACAGTAAGTTATATATCCATCTCTCATAAATCTAGCCAATGCGCGTGAGGAAAAGTCGTTTTCGGAATTAAGAAATTTTTAAATCACATATTGGCCCACGCGTTTGACAAGAGAAACGTCAAAGCATTTAAAACTTACGTGAAATTTACTACAATAAATATGTCTTTTAAAAAAGAAATTACATTTATTTCCAGTCTTGGAGCCAACGGAAAACGCTTAAATGTTTGTTACCAAATAAAAACAAAACTAAAAAAATTGTTAAAAGGAACTCGCACAAGAATACTTAATCCTGCGAAATCTTAACACCCTGAGCTTCGAATAATAATTTTAATTTAAAATTTTATTCGCGTCACTTTTGTCTAATATCACACACATGCTAATATTGGTTCTCTTGTTTTTCCATATAATTTTCATCCTGAAACAAAAGAAAATCAAAATTAAAACCTTTGACAACCACCAAGGCGATCGTATTTCAATTTTTTTATTCAGTTATGTTGGAAGAGGTTCTAACTTCAGAAAAGTAATTAGATCTTGACTTTTCTATATTTTTTATTTTCATACCAGTACCAAAAGTACTTAAATACAAATATTTAAGTGAAAATTACAACAAAAACTTTTGAAACGTTGATTTTTCCCTTTTTCGAGGAGTTGGGGAGACGGTAGCGTCCGAGAATTAACCTTTTTTCAACAATCAAGAGTTTAATTATATTAATTTTCCTCTTTTTTAAATTATTTTAAAATGTTGATATTTCGAAAACAGTTAAAGATAGGACTTTTACGGTATAGAATAGACTTCCAATAATAATAATAATAATAATTCTTTAACCGTTTTTAACACATTTTAAAATTTTATATTATTTTGATATACACGGAAAGATAATTTAAAGTTTAAATATATATTATTATCTATGTTTTTACGCATCCAATGAAAAACTCAGTAACAACGGAAGGCAAATAAAAGGTTTATTTTACATGTGTTGATAAATTATTAAATTCTGAATTTATATAATTACCTCAAAATGCCAGTTCTTTAAGAAGGAATTTTTTTTATAAAACTGCAAATTACTAGGTACTTATATCATTTAACAGTTGACAGCTTAACAATACATGAAAATTAGTCATTTCCTTGTTCTCAAACAATGAAATTGACGAAGTGTTTTAATTTTAATAAAATGTTTGGCTGAAAATTACTAATTTTATTTTCGTTTTTTTCAAATAATTCTAATAATTATATTACTAATTTATTGCGTTATTCTTCCATACATAATTTACATTCACTGTTATGTTTTATGTAATCAGATCAATGCGAAATCCCGAATTCAGAAATGTTTAGCGAAAATGACATTGGTAGGGCGTTGGGGTTTTCAATTAAAAAAACATAATTTATGTTAAAAACAGATACATTTATTGAAAAATTACACACGAAAAAAAAAGAGGAACAATGATAAACTATGCTTCTTTTAAACACGCATATAAGCGAGGTCATTATTAAAACAATGCAAAATTTAGATTGTGAAGGAATTTTTATTGCCATATTCTTACAGAGAGAACTTGATTTT
This sequence comes from Polydrusus cervinus, assembly GCA_935413205.1. NCBI lineage: Eukaryota > Metazoa > Arthropoda > Insecta > Coleoptera > Curculionidae > Polydrusus > Polydrusus cervinus. Next base: position 11,336,746 of record OW284520.1, on the reverse strand, counting down.
ATGAAGAAGTGGAAGTAAATAATTATAGTCAGAGGCGGCGATAAGTAATCAGCAGGACCCGTGAGACCGAGGGGGGGGGGAGAGGCATGTCCAGTTTTGAGCAGGGGTCCAAAGCTTGACAAGGGGCCAGATGCTCCATGAAATCATAGTTCATTGTATAAAAAATATTGAAAATAATTTTTTTTTTAATAAAACAAACTTTCTGATACTGAGTCTTTAAAAATTCATTATTAAACATGGCAAAGATTCGTTGCAAGAGAACGCAATCTTTTTAGTTTAATTTAATATATATACACGGATACCGATTTTAAGTCAAAAAGTTCATATACGCCTACGTCCTAAAATGCTTTGTTTTCGATAAACATGGTGTTAAAGTTTTATTTTTTATTTTTTTCCAATGTTTGATTTGCAAAATATATTAGGGAAATTGTTTAAGCTAAAAAATATATGTTAGAGTATCTTTTTTCTCCTCTAGTTAATCTATTAACTGGGCTTGTTCGGGTAGCAAAAATAGAAACTAGATATTCGAATCTATTTACCTTCAGAAGATGCAAATCAAAATTTCATTCTCATTGATGCCATTTTTGAAAATTTTGTATCACTTTTTATGATCTAATTTGTTCACTTCGATCTATATACATATGTATCTTGGCTATTCATGTAATTTTAATAATTCTAAAATTGGGTGATCCTCATACTAGAGTAAAATCACAGTTCGAGTTTTACCGAAATTTCGTCAAAGACTCTTCAGTTAACCGCGTGGCAAAAAATGAAATTTATTATTAACATAGCTATTTTAAATACAGGTCTGCCAGAAAGATCATTTAGGGAAGAATTAGCGCATGTAGAAATAAATAAAAGTAACACTCATTATGTTCTTAATTAAGAAGAAAGAATATAAACGTCGACACCACGTGCCGCTTACACTTTGCGGTAAGGCAAGAATTCGCGTTTTGACCACGAAATGAGCAGGAAATCCGACAACATTACGTTGTAGTCTATTCCACTTCAACGGGAAATAACTTATGACTTCTTTAGTCCCGACAAGCCTTACATCTAAGTGTAGAACGCCCCAGGACTAAGTAAGTAGTACAGACAAATTATGCAAAAAAGGGCGTTTTCGGACAAAGTGTAAGGAATAGGCCGAGACCTAGTCCTCCACTCGTTTTCAAAGGTTCTGAGGACAATGGCTGATTGATGGATGTTTGTTTCAACCTTTCTCAATGGTCGAAATTGTCATTGGAAACTACCATCCACAATTCCCTACTATATTTCCCGTTAAGAACCTAAAAAAATATTTTTTTCATACTCTTGGAGAATGGTTTTTAACCCCTTACGTACTGGTGTGAAACTTTGTTTAACTTGCGATGATGAACGTAGATGACCAAATAATTTTTATTGACGCCATCGTATTCAGGACCCTCACGAAAGAGGAAGAAAATAGGTTTGGGCCGTTACCCATACTTAGACACCTTGCTACTCATCCTATTATTGATAACATAATAATTTGCTCTCAGGTGATCTGTGAAACGATTCTAAAATTAATTTGACTTACCTCACCCTATAAATCCGGCTGAAAGCGACACTAATAAAGCTATCAGTGCTGTTGTAATTGAACTAATGCTCGAGCTTGCAACTCTGGCCTCTTGGATACTACTAGATGTCACAGGTAGAGGTGGGTCATCCACCCGAAGTGTATCTGAGTATCGGTGAAGAAGGTCCATAATGACACCATTACTCCAACCAAAACCCAGCTGGACCTCGTATTCACCTCCTGTACCGTGACCCCCAAAAACTGTTGAGTCATACTGCAACAAGAAAACATGTTTTATTGTTAGAAATAAAATAAATCTATGTAGAATTTGCTTAAGATATACATATATGGTTCAGTTCTATTTTTTGAGTATTTTCTAGATGAAGAATGGGATAAAGTATTAATATATTCCCTTTAACAGCTATATTTTTTTATGAAAAGGATATAGAATTTTTAAAACATATACAGGGTGATTTAAAGGTACTCTGACAAACTTCATAATATGGTTGCTGACATTATTTTAAGAGGAACAATTTTAGTGAACTATGTTCTTTTCGTTTGGAAAATATAAGGTGTAAAAAACAGTTGTAATTTTTAAATAATTAATAAACCAGTCCTGACTTTTAGGTAACATTTGGTGAATTAAATGAAAAGGTAAATATGACTACTTTAAAAGTACAATGCCCTCTCAGAGATAACCAGTGGCGTCGATACAAAATTATTCTCTGATATTTGAAAATTATGTTACGTCGCTGATATTTTTTTATTTAATTTTTTATTAAATTTTAACTTTTTTGATATGGTGAATTAATTATTAGAAATAATTATGTAGCATTTTTTGCAAGTAGGCTCTGGAATCATAATTTAACTTTTATTAATGTATAAATAATTGCTTCTTGTCAGTATAGATATTTTTTGCTATTTTGTCGTAGTTTTACCCTGTTTTCTGTAAGTTTAATCTTTAATGTATTATTTAATGCTTATTTAGCCAATATGAATTTCGCTTTTAAGCGGAGGCACATTATTTACTCCTAAACCATCCCTCGTATCACAAAAATACGAGATATCGTTTTTATTACAATTAAAGTAAGGATTCATAAAAAAATTAAATATAAAAAATCAGTGACGTAATATAATTTTTATAAAAAATATCAGAGAATAATTTTTACTAGACGCCACTGGTTATCTCTAAGAGTGCATTGAATCTTCAAATTAGTAATTTTTACATACTTATTTAATCCACAAAATTGTACTTAAAAATCTTAAAATAAAAATTGTTACTTTTTTTTAAATTTTGGACACCCTGTAATTCTGCTGTTAAAAAACATGGTTCATTAAAACTTTTCCTCTTAAAATAATGTATATAACCATATCCCGAAATTTGTCAAAGTACTTTTGAATCACCCTATAATGGTATTTATGGTTTCCTACAGAAATTCGGAAAAACAGGGGCCTAAAAATGTAAGTCATAAAAATTATATCTAATTTTTTCGAGACAACTTTTAATCGATCAGAAAGTGATATAAAACTAAACGGTTTAAACACCATTGTATATCGTATTCTATAAAATTATAAGAAATCGTAGATACTATTGCAATATTTTTCTTTAATAATATAAATCTAGCGATTAAATGTATACAGTTAATATCTCTAATTAGAGTTTATAGATTAATATTTTGTAACTTGTGGCTAATAATAAATAATTAAGATTTAAACAGAAAAAGTACAACATATTACAGAACATTGTGCCTATAAAAATAAGTAGACGCAATAGTCCGTCAGTCAATTAACCAACTGACTCATAAGTTGACATGAATAAGCGATGCTAGTTTATTTTCAGCACGCGCGTATTGTAAAAAACAACTATCAGTGATCTATAAAATAGTTTCTATCAGCTTTATATAAATAAATACCTATATTTTTTTAAATATTGCCAAAGTATAATATATACAAATTATTAAGACAAATTAATATATGATATGAACAAGAAATTCTCCAGCCTAAAAATAAACAACGATTATTATAATCCACCCAAAAACGCTAAAACTTGTTTGACTAATGGAAACGAATATTAATTAATAATGACCACTAATTGCTCTAAAATTTCCTTAATTAATGAATTTAGTTTATTGTTATTATGTTATATTTAAATCTGCACTACCTGCATCACGTAAACTACAATTAAGTTTAAACATTCCGAAAAACTGTAAAACCTTCTTAGAAATTGCTTCTCATATTGTAGGGCTAATTTTTTTAATGCGGCTTACAATTTACAGTAGGATTTATTCATACAACCCTAACATTGTATACAATGTAAATTTCAAGGTTGATAATGATAATATTATGCATTAACAGAAACGATAAATTTTCTTCCTAAACAATACAAAACAAATAAAATTATTTAATTTCAGTAAAATCTACAGATTTTTTAATCTCAAAACAAAAATTTTCCAACAGCCGAGTTCAATGATAGATTAATAAAAATAACTTTTTATCACAATTTTATGTTGACAAGAAATATAACAATGCGCGATGTGTGAATATAATAATTATTGTTTAAATAGGTTTTAAAACTGAATTTTTCCAAAAGTATTTCGACAAAACGGAACGCTGACGTACCTTGTCGCTCAATTTATTTTGGTAAATAAAAAAAACAGTGCAGGTAAGTATTTTTTATTCTCTGCCGTCCTCATGGATGGAAGTAAATAATAGCAAAAGCTTTTGGAACGAAATAATCGTCAAAACAGAAAAACTGTAAGGAAACCTGCACCACTCACAGGCATTACAATAATTCAATAAGTGCTTAACTTTTTTAATTTTGATATGAAACGCTAAAAATGGCAGGTGCGTTTTCTTTTATTTTAAAGATTAGATTTATAAATTATTAATTACAACAAGGTTCAAGAGTAACTATAATTAGCAATATGAGTATCTTTTTCCATTTTTAATTTTTAATGTCAACCAGTTTTTGCAACGATTTTACTGCGACCATACGAGCAACCACGAGATTGAGGAGCTTTAACAAACCCGACACGTTTTGAACTTTAGATGTACAAATTATTGTTTTATACACGAGGTCAAATGTAAATACACTTATTGCAACTAAAATAGTGTAAGGAAAATATATTTACACGTAGCGCTATCAATTAAAAATGTTAATGATTTACTTAATGTTAATTCATCATGGAGTGGAAAAATTATTGCATATGATCAGGAACATACCAATTTAAATGTTTTGAAAAAAAAGCGGATAGTTCTTAAAATATTTTGAGCATGAACTTAATATTTTCTTTCATCAGCTTATCTTTAAAATGGACAGCAAAAAATCCTACATATCCATTTTGTAAAAAACTCGAGGTAAAAAATGAAAAAGAGAGTAACCTGTAATTGTCAAGGTTATTATACAGCGTGTATGAAAATATTGGCACCATATGGACCATTTTTTAATACTTTATTTTATTTTTTAATATGTGTCTATTTTTTTTTAAATCGGGTATTAGAATAGTCGGTAGTGGAAAGTTAAATAAAAGGCAACGTTTTGCTTTATATTTAAAAGCTTCTTCAGGGGTAAAAAAACATATTATTAACATAACAACAATACTTAATAGATTAATATATTTTTTTTAAACTATTGTTAATAGTTAAAATATGACGAATATATCTTTACAAAGAAAATAAAAATATATAATTAAAGATAAAAAAAAGTATTTCGTATGGTGCCAATATTTTCATACACGCTGTATGATACTATCAATTAAAACACATTTCATATCACTAGAACGTGATATTAATTATTTTTAAAAATTAAACAAATACTTAATAGTTCAAGGAAGAAAAAAATGATTATGATGATTATTTTTTCAAAAATATGAATTGGTCTATTTATTACTGAATTTTTCCTAGGCTTGTTTTTTAATATTTCAAAAAGTTTATAATATGTCTCAAGTATTAAGTTTAGTTTATTTCCAAGATAAAAAAAATTGTATTATCTAAAAGTGCTTACCTTCTCGTACATCGCATCAGTCTCCTTAAAAGATTTGTAGTTAGACCGCACCCAGGACTCGGCTAATTCAAAGGCTAACCTCTCAGCAAATTCATCCTTGGTGTTGCTCAATCCTACAATCATAATATGTTGTAAGGGTGGCCACGCATTGGGATAGTCCCACTGTTCTCCTGTATGTTCAACTGAACTAGGAACACCCCCTGGGTACATGATATTTTTATTCTGGAGGTATTTCAGAACACTCCGGACTATCGTGTCTTTTTGTGTCATATTATAACATCCAGTCCAAAGTGGAGAAATATTTGTAGGGTAAAAATAGTCTCTTTTAACTGCGTTGTGTAAATCGTAGTCTAACCAAGTCCCCATCTCTTCATGCCAAAGTACAGCTTCGGTAGCCACAATCCATTTATCAGCTATATCACTGTAGAACTTAGCTTTTTCGGTATTGCCCACAATTGTATTGAATTCGGCCAGTAGGTGGGCGTTCCAATATATTATTGCATTTAAATCGACTGGTACTATTGATCTTGTTTTAATATTTGTCAAGTTACCTGAAAAGAATAAAAATCAATAAATGATTGGTTATTGAAATAAAATTATTAGTTTCTGGCAATTTTCAAGGAAGGGAGGCGAGTTCTAAGGTTTATGATGCAAATGGACAAGGTAATAACTTCTATAAGAAAGTATCAATATTTTATTTTAGTGCCTAGTCTTCCAAAAAAAAAATTATCGAGGGCTGTTAGTTGAATATCTTTGTAATAAAAAAAAATAAAAAGTACCTTTGTTAGTACCGTCTGTGATAAACCATCTACTTGAAAAATCCCAGCCAGATTCAGCTGCTGCCTTCAGCTCCGAATAGTAAGCTTCCTTTTTATGATTTTCCCTAAATATTACACCACTCTCAACATCTTCCGAGTATGATTCAGGTCTTGGGCCATGGGATTTATCGCCATACACAGCCATTGTATAGTTTTTACCATCCAGATGAACAACTCGGGTATGGTTTGTCATCCAGAAATCAAATTCTTTTTCCATCGTGAGTAAATTATCTTCAATAAACGATTTATCATTGGTGTATTCATAATATAACTTAACCATAGGAACTAACAGGGGTGGTTGAGACCGTGCTAAATAGTAGATCCTGCCACCGTTAGGGATATGTCCATAATTTTCTACTATATACAAAAAGTTTTCCAAAATTCCTTTGACGGTGTGATGCATTTCAGAGAGTAATAGGCCCTGAATGATCCAGTATGTATCCCAATAATAAAACTCACGGAACCTGCCGCCAGGAACAATTACTGGATTAGGTACCCAAATAATACTGTAACGGTCTTCTTGTTGCTTTACTTCGTCTTTCATTTTCCGCCCCAAAATTTTCCAAATGTCATTAAGCTTCTTACCCCACTGTCGCAAATCCTCGTCCTTAACATCATCAAGAAATGTTGGGTGTGATATCCAGTCTGCAGGATCCCAGTCTTCAAACTCCTGACCAGCAGGATCGAAATTTAATTCCACAAACTTCTTCACTTGCTCCCTGGTGGGTTTTGTCTCCTTAAAATCCAACATAAAAAGATCAAATCTTGCCATCGTTTCATTGGGTGAATGTTTCATTTTCATATCAACAAAGGTCTTTGAATCTGCGTAAATCTTCGCCATTTGAATCGTGTCGAGCAGTCGGCCATGGCAGTAAATATCACTGAAACAATTATAGTCGGTATGTAATTGGAAGTTTGCCAAAATAAGTAGGTGTAAACACACCCTTAGGTTAAAAAAGCATCACGCTGCCGCCTGAGTATTATTAGAAAACGCTATCAACATACACAAAGCGGTCATTTACATCTACCTCTGAGAAGAAATTTAAAGAGGTACACCTAAGATAAGAAATTATGTGTAGCCATTATTATATTTGCTTCAGCAGTCTTTTGTCTTATAGTTAATCTTTTTTTACATTAATTTGAAACATCAAATAAGGTCAAGACCCACTGTGTGGGGGAGTGAATGAATTTCTGTGTTCTGGTATTCGCATTGTAAAGAAAAACGGCCATAAACGGGATTGTGTAAACCAGATCAAAATGATGAAATATTCAATTTTATGACAAAAGATCCAATAAATGAAAAAAAATTTAAACCAGATTAAATAAAATATAGTTTGCAAAAATAATTTAATTTGCATGTTAGTACATATGTCGAGATCTAGACGTATGCTAACATTTGACAAAATAGGTTTTGAATAAGAAGAAAATATAATATACAGTAGATGCACATATATGTTTAAAGTTATAAATTAAGAATAAACAAAATAAGTAAATTCTTACCTAAAACACGTTGGAGGGAGAATTTCTTCTTCACACTTGCAAATTTGGCTAAAGCTGACTAGCACCACTACACATAAAACCACATTTTTCGTTACAAAAATATTTTTTTCTGTCATGTTTCAGTCTTGAGTATTATAAATAATTAAACTACTTATACTAAATTTAAAAAAAAGTTTTTAGTCAATTAGCTATTAACACTGTCTATTAAAATTTATGTTACTGAAGAGCACATCCACAAAGTCATACCTACAAAGGAAGAGTACATTAATTCGCAGTCCCCTCACTTGATTAAATAATATAAAAATCACAGAATAAATCAGTAGCAAGTTTTAACTAATTCAAGTCAGCGTGCGAAATATCATTACTGAGCTAAGCAGAACCCCACAGTTTGACTGACTATAAAGAACTCGCGGCTGTATAACTAAGCAGGTGATATGGTATATTGTGCAAGCGCTGACGTAGTCCTCGTGACGTCAGGACAAGCCTCTCTTCTGGATTATTCTGATTGGTTGTCGGGCGACACACCTTTCAAGAGAATTTTAACTTGAATTTTTACTATCTACCTTTTATCTGGTTTTACGGTCAAAGATTGACGTGACGTATCTTGATTTCTTGAAGATTACCTTAGCAACAAATACAAAGTTCACCCATATGATCTTTCTATACTACGTATAACTTAAATATGTTTGAAGTTAAAGTCGATCGTACGTTTTATGTATTGTATTTTTTGCAAGTCACAAATAACATCTCTATTATTAAGAATTGGTTATATCATAGAACATGTCAATTACCGGTAAATTAGATGTCCTGAGGGCAAAAAGATTCCCAAGCGAAATATTGGATGGAAATACCAGTTCAGTACCTACATAAGGACGCAGGTGCTATTGGCAATACCTAATCTTTCACCATAAATGTTAAAAGTATAGTATTTTATTTTCATTTCGTTCCCTCTACGGAAAATTATTATTATTAAATGACATTTTTTATTAAGTAAGTATTTTTTTAAGTTTTATGTATTACAACCTAGGACCCATAAGATATTTCTGCCTAAATCATCTATAAAAACCCTGCTCTGCGATCGCTAGTAAATTTTCAGGAGCTAACGATCAAATTTAATGAATCCGATTTTTTTATAGATGTCATGGTCATGATCTTTCGTTTGAGAAATCACCTTCATTCGTTCGTTTTGTTTAAGTCTTACCAATAACTTCTCTTGTAAATCCAGGTTTAAACCCTTGACTTGCTGCTGACTTATAATTTTCTATTTATATTATAATACATAACTAATGTTTCTAATTATATTGGATTAAGAAATAAATGCGTGTCATGACCACGTAATAGAACTTTTATTTTATTTAAGTAACCCTAGGAGCCTGATTATAAATAATAAAATGAATTTACAAATAAGCAGTGGCACATATTTGGAGGGGCTTAAGCCTGAAACCCTACTACACCTCCTGAAAATGTCTTCTAAAAGAAAGATCGAATGCTTAATAATCCAACACTTTCAAAATATTACTTCTAAAAGAAAGTCATCCAATATGGGAAAGGATGTAAAAAACCAATTGGTCTAGGGGGGCTAAGCTCCCCCCTAGCCCCCTGTAGTTGCGCATATGCAAATTTAGGCAATTAGACAGAAGATTATGAAAAATTTGTCCAACGTATTCAATATTCATGTCCCGACCGACCGAGCAGCCTCGCACAATTGTTCTGCGATTGTTCATCCGGTCGCAACTCAACAATGATGAGTTACAAAATGGTATATATTTTCTGTGTTCTTAGCCTCTCATCAAAAAAATAATGATACTGGTGCAGAAAGATATTTTGTTAAAATGCATGGTAGGTATAATAACTGGAACTATAAGGTATCTAAATACATTTTCTTTCAGGGGGAATAAATGAATCATTTCTTCCCTTGTCCTTAATAGCGCATTATATATACCATAAAGATGCATTAGGGTCCAAAATCTATACGAAATGTATTACTTAAGCCCATGATTTTTACTGCCATAGAGAAAATTGCCAATTTTATTACTTTAGCCTCATGGGAGTATATAATATGAAAAAGTATAGGTCACGCATCAATAGTATACAGGCTGTTCCTCAACGACGTGCTACAATTTCAGGGTGTGATTCCTCAGGCCATTTTATATAAAAAAAGATTATATTAACATAATTATGCCAACGGCTTAAATTTTTAAAGACAAGAAGTCATATTGCAAAAGAGTGGTAACAAAAATTATTTTTTGGGTAGTAGAACATATTTTCCATGACCATTTCTTATAAATAGAGGTTATTGTATTGCCGAGAATCGAATGCATGATATTTTCGAGTTAAATTAAAAGTATTTCATTAATTTTTATTTAGAGCCGTAATAAATGATAGCTATGTTAGCGAAATCAGAACCCCACTCTTGTAATTATAATTAAAGTATTTATTCGCACTCAATTAAAATCACAATATCAAAACAAATTAAAATTAAAGCACAGGAAAAGTGAACTTAAAATAATGTTCATTTTGGGATTCCCTCGGACAGACAGACCTGACAGACTGCCACTCGCATTCTCCGTCGAATCCAAGTCACACCCAGCCTCATAGGGATATCGTATTACCATCACGTGGACTGATATTGGTTCTACCGGGTGTGTCAAAATTTTCTTACAGTTATACTCTTAAAACTGGCCTAGGATACCATACCAGAATCTTAGTTTCTGTGATAAGAACAGTTAGATAAAATAGCCTGAAGAGGAAACTTAGTAACGGATACTACAAATTATTGCTAGGCCGATTCCGGTATTGGTTAATAGTCACTTTTGTCATTGGCAAACTAACTGCTTGTTAAGTTAAAGAGTATGTTTGTTGCCAGTACTAATTTGTTTGGAAAATGCATGGAAAATAATTTTCGAACCCCCTGAAAGTTCCTTATCATATAAGGTCATATTTTATTAACACTGTGTCAAAATACAAATGAGATTGCACCACCAAGAGACTACTATTAGTAGGATGCAACTACCTGCAGACAGGTTTTGAACATTCGTTCTCGTCTGTACAGGGTAGGTGTCCATACCTTCCTAACGACAGTCTTGATACAAAAAATTCAACCTTCTATGGTTGTATATAACTTTTAGCGCCATCTCTTCGTGGTCCTGGTGTGTTTGGTTAAGATAAATATTTAAATTTTTGTGGAAACTAGATAAACAAATCGATTGGTTGCAAAATGCTAACTTGGTTGCCAATACTATAATACAGTTGAGAATACAATTTTTTTTCTAAAACTAAACCAAGTAATAGCTAAAATTTGTTTTGGAAACTAAAGATTATTGTTAGGTGTACTAAAGTCTATGTAGCAAGAAAAAATTTACTTAAGAGATCAACTTATTTTTGTAGAGTGTAAAGAAAATTGCATTTAAAATCAGTAGACAAACAATATTTTGATTTTTGGTCACAGGTTAAGGTTGCAAACTAATATTGATATTTGAAATAACGGTGAGCAAGCATTTGTTAGGTACCCTGGCTACGTGCTGAGACTAATTGAGTATTTTCTAAGATCACGGAATTCGATAGCCTTGTTCAAAATCTAAATAATAATAATTAGTATCCGAATAAAAATGTGTCATGCAGTATCTTTCTTGTTAACCTTTAATCATCTAATCAATCAGTCTAGTATCGCGAAATTAAAGATTATTTATAAATGTCATATCATATATTATTGGTTATTTTTGTGTAATCTAAATGAACAGAAGCCAACCAAAAAGCATGATTTTGCTATACCCACAATACTAATTTTTATAAACAAGGTATAAAAATACACGCAATAATACTAGGAATAATGAAAATTACGTTTACTTGAACGCCTACCTATATGATGCTGAAATTTTGCGTCATTGTGGAGTGCAAAGATCAAAACTCATGGATTATGATTATGATTATTTCTCATACGGATATTTAATGTCATAGTTATATTGTAATCCACGAAACTACATAATATATTATTGACTATCATTGTCTAAATGAATGATGCGGCAATGATAAAAACAGAATTTCACAATTCGACGTAATTTACTTCACCCACATGACGTGAGGCTATTTATGGAATTGTGCACGAGTGCACGTGCTTGGAGGCTCGACCGTCTACGAATATTTTTCTTGCTACATGTGGTTTCACACGTCATCAGATCAGCAACTGCGGATTTAGGAATGCAGGGAAGAGTGTAAAAGGTATCATCTCCCAACCCACCCCATTCACGCCGGTAACCAGGCCGGATGAGATCGGACATCTCGTGGGGTGCGGAGTACACACTCCCCAATCGGTAGGTCATGCAATGGCAATAAGCCAAGGGTTGATAGCCCTTGGGGGGTGTCGCATGACTGAGGATCGTGGTTCGGAACCCACGTTAAACTGTAGGTCCCCTCGGGAATGGCCCTGGCAGCGAACGAAGAGGAAAAAAGCCTAATTCGAAACAAGGGCAGAAGGCAAGATTAGCAACTGTGAATATACTAAAAAAGGGTAGAGGAAATCATGTGGTCTTGTGCACTTAGCACTGAAGAAAACAAATAATGACCACATTATTCTTTTTAATTATAGACTAATTAAAATATATGTAAATTTTAGAAAGTAGGAGGTTACTTACTCTTTTACTTAAGAGGTCATCACCCCATGTAAAATAAACCCACTACTTGTTGCCGTCCGCTGTCATTGAATTTCTTGGAAACCAGACATACGATTTGCTTCAAATTTAATATTCATATTGATTACTTGCTATGTTTCACAGTTTTTAATTCAGTTTCCTAGCACGTGTTTCGATCTTTTCAGATCATTATCAAAGAATTGAGTACAAAAAGCTACTCATTCCTTTGATAATGACCTGAAAAGATCGAAACACGTGTCAGGAAACTAATAAATTAAAAATTGTGAGACATACCAAGTAAGCAATCTTTTATTTTCCATACAATGGAGATTTCGTTTCACCAAGAATATAGCCCAGCTCGAATAAGCTAAATTAGATATATCAAAAGACTTATCCTTTGTCGTTGTTTCTCATAGAGCGGAGTTGTAGATATACCTTTCATTTCCAAAGTATAGCATAATTCGTGTAAGTATAATTCGAATAATTAGGCTGCAGTTTAAAAAAAAAAAAATAAGTTATTTTTTCCACCAATGGGGGCAAGGGCCTGTCGACATATTAAGCACCGATTCCCGCAGATCATCGAAGTTAAGCGGTGTCGAGCGCGGTTAGTACTTGGGCGGGTGACCGCTTGGGAACACGGCGTGCTCTTGCCTCAGGGAAGAGTGTAAAATGAATCGACACCTAGCCATCCTATTCACGCCGGACAGGCCGGATGAGATCGGATATCTCGTAGGATGAAGGTGCGGTTTCACACTCCCCAGTCGGTAGATCGCATTTGTGGTCGATGACCGGTTCAAGATGGCCTACGTAGTCGGCGAACCGTAAAAAAAAAAAAAAAAAAAAAAATTCCACCAATGGAAAGGTGTGGTTGTGAGAACGTTATTTTTAAACAGAAAAATACCCCTTCCCCCCATATGAGCGCCCATGATACTGGTCTTTTATTTAAATCGGATAAACTAATACAAGCATTTAATTATTTTTATAAAGTACCTAATTAATTAAAGTAAATGTATAAAATCATAAACAATAATTATTATTAAAGGAAAAACCCAGCTAATTAACATGTTAAAGTAGAGCTTAGGGTATTTTAATATATAATTTTCTTCAATATAAAGCTGGACAGCATTAAAGACTAACATTATTAGGCATTTTTGCCAACTATCAAAATCCCGCTATTATTTTTAAATAACTAGCAAAAAATAAGTAAATTTTAAATATCATATCTTGATGACTATTTCGCAAAACAACAATTCACTTTGCAAAATTAGTTAATAACTACCTCTGGTGGCAATTGTGATTTTTTTGTCATCTTATACTATTTTAAAATTTTATTGACCACGAGTTTTTAATAATTGGCAATAAGCGTGAATAGAATTTTGCAGGACAAAGGATTTTATCGTCTTATCAAATTATACAGGATGTTCCGCACAAACCTGTCTTGGAATAAAAAACGGCCTTGCAATAAGAAATAATTTTCCTGTACTGGTTATTATAATTATTAGTACCCGGGTTGGATGTAAAAAAAATATCTTGGAACTTAAAAAACTATCTACCCAGGGAGCCTGCAAAGCTGGTGAAACTCGTTGCTAAAGGAATAACATTTACAGATATGAGTTATGTTCCTACGGGAAAGTTACTGACAGTTTTCTAACCAATCCAAACACCCAGAAATCCGCGTCCGAGTCTATTACGCAGAATCCTGATTGTCACGGACTGTCTGTGCCTGCTGATATAATTTTTTCTCGTTGTATCTTTTGGGTTTAGAGACATCTTTATTCAATAAGATTGAGTTAGTTCTGCGAACAAAATTTATTAGACATTAATTTTTTGAAAATTTCTATTTTTGTAATTAATAAACAAATAAGGACGTAAAAGAAAAAGTATATATAATTATTAATAAACAAACTTGAACATGTCACGTATTAAACTAAAACTAACACAACCGAGCAGTAACTTGTAGGTACAATAAAAAATCTATTATCTATAATTTCTTCGGTTTCAATTTCAATAATTAGTGCTGACTTCTCAATATTCATTAGCATAAATGCATCTAATCGTGACTATGTTACAACAGATCACACAATACAATTTCAGAATTATTTTTACAACATTCAATTGCAGCCTCAATATCAATATTATTAACGTCACGTTAAATTACCTATACATATATGTACTTAGTAAACGTTTTTTGCCTTAGTATCTTTCTAGTGACTTAGGTCAAAGCTTCATGAAATAGCTACTCCATTTTGGTTTGGCAGCAATGCCGGATAACATTTTATAGACATTTTTAGTGCAAAGTGAGCACCTCTAGTTTTCTGCAGACTTAAAAATGCATAGGTACTGATGAACTTCTTTTATCATTATTTTTAATGTCAGTATCTAGGCAATAATGAAATTTCAGCACGTATTGTGCAACATAAATTAGGTGTGGTAATATCATAAGAATTGCTGGTTATTCTTGTGATAATATTAAGTAATAATGAGGAATTGTGTGAGAACCATAAGCTCTAAGTGTGATTGCCTGTGTTTTTGTTTATAAAACTTTTCGAGTTACTTGGCTCGGGAAGTTTCACAACGATACAACTGGAACTGAATAATCAAGATTTTTCCTGCATTTTAACTATACATATTTAAAAGATTTATATATATAATTCATAAAGATTATAAAAACCCGTTAACCTTAAAAAATATGTTGTGGTTTGTAAATGCTAAGTTAAAAAATTGTAATTTGTGCAGATTATAGCAAATTTTTCAAGCAATAATGTGGTTTTGTGGTATATCACCACTTAAAGTATCACTTTTTGAAATAACATTTTATTGATACCTAAGCTCATAATTATTATATTATAAAACAATCAGCCTTACCATCGTTTCCATAAAAAATAAACAATTCCAAATTAACTGATACACTTAAGTCAGTGTAAAGGAAAATATATATAAATTATTATGGTTTTAATGGGTATATGAAGCAGCTTCATCAATGTTTGCTAGCAGAATTATCCCATGCCTATAATAAGTGATTACTTTAATAAGCTAGCTGCTTCTTTGTCACTGTTATAATAAGTAGAAATAATAAAAATAGGTAGAACACATTGTGAAGTTGGTACTTCTTGGGCAGCTTGGCTAGCTCAATTAATTCAGTAATTCCAATACCACTTTGCGATAATTAATATCAAGGTAGTAACATTTTCTATTAATTTTCATAAAGGTACTACTTACTCTACGTACCATAGTTGTTCGAAATGATATCGGCAAAAAATTCTATGGTTAAAGAAATAAATAATATTTGGATTTACAGAAGTCTAAATGGTAAAGACAATTAATAGTTTATCAAGTGGAAATTTACTGAAGGTCGTTTTAAAGAAAGGTTAACAATAATAATAATTGTGTAGTCAAACAAATTAATTTTGGTTTATACTCAAGAAAAAAACTTGTTGAAATGGATAACTAAATCTTCATATTAAATATGTCTTTTGAAAAATTTATGCAATAAATTGGAACAAAATGGATCAAATAAAATCACGTAGGTATTGTGCTGGTTTCTAAAAAGTATTACATAAAAAGCCCATATCTTATCAAAATTTAATCAATCCATTTCATTTTAGGTTTATGGGATAGGCTGTCTCTTGGACCACCAAGTACAATGTGCGTGACTTTACTTTATGTCCTTTTTATATAATACAGGGTGATGGCTAAAATATCAAGCTTTGTAAAATCTGCTGATTTTAAAATTAATGTTTTTAAAATGCGAAGCTATGAAAATTAAATTTTATTATTGTGTTGGTTACAGCTTTATTTTAGGTACTTTAAGTATACTTTTGTATATTTATTATAAATATTTATATTTATTAAATCATTCTTTCCAGTAAATTAAAAGTAGCTGTTCTACTTTTGCAGCAAAGCTGCCTGAAATTTCAGAGGTATTTTTGGTGCAACTCAAACATATCTAAACTGCTGGACAATTGCTTTCGAGCAAGAAAAATTTCGCCTAAATTTAACAGTTAATATTTTCTGAACCAGATATGATATCGACCTACGGTTTTGAGTGGTTGATAGATTCATCCCTTGGGAAACAATTGTCAATGTTGGATTTTCTTTAACTGTCAGAAAATTTTATATACAGGGTGTTAAAGAAAACGACTTCATAATAATATTGTTAAATTTTATCAATCTTCGTCAATTGAATCACTGGTTCATAGCAAAGAAAGTAATTTGTTAAATTTTTGATATCTGCTATATTTTAAGAAATACCGATTTTTTTGGAAAACCTTGCTTTATTTCAACTTACTGGTAGCTAGATCTCACTGTGCGTTGTATCGTACAAACTTGAGTGATGAGTGATTATTAATTATTATACCTTATGAAAAGCTTTATTATGTTCAGTAACAATAGTGTGTACCTAAATGTTATGATGTGCAGTGGCGTACTTATAAACACCTATATGTCTATGGTTTATGAGTATAGTGTTAGAAAGTTAGAAATTAATAAATACCTTTTTCCAAAAATTAAATTAAAAAAATTATCTTTGTTAAAATTTTGTAAACACACTGTATAATATACCTGTAGTGCGATATGAAAAACTGAAAAATAAAGAAAATTCACCTAATCTAGGGGCGAGTACTTTCCAATATAAAACAATCGTGAAAAATTGTGAGATACTCATAAACCATAGACATATAGATGTTTATAAGTACGCCACTGTACATCATACCATTTAGGTACAACTATTGTTACTAAACATAATCAAGCTTTTCATAAGGTACAATAATCACTCGCAAAGTTTGCACGATACAACGCACAGTGAGATCTAGCTACCAATAAGTTGAAATAAAGCAAGGTTTTCCAAAAAAATCGGTATTTCTTAAAATATAGCAGATATCAAAAATTTGACAAATTACTTTCTTTGCTATAAATCAGTGATTTAATTGACGTAGAGTGATAAAATTTAAAAATATTATTGTGAAAGTTACACGCCATTAAAATTGGAGCAAAAATCATCGTCTTCTTTAACACCCTGTATATAAAATTTTCTGACAGTTAAAGAAAATCCAACATTGACAATTGCTTGCCAAAGGATAAATCTATCAACCACTCAAAACTGTAGGTCGATATCATATCTGGTTCAGAAAATATTAACTGTTAAATTTAGGCGGAATTTTTCTTGCTCGAAAGCAATTGTCCAGTTTATTTTCTGCAGACTTAAAAATGCATAAGTGCGTATTATCCTTTTTTATAATTTTTTAAACATCAGTATTCAGGTAATAATGATACTTAAGCACATATTGTGCAACCTTAGTTAGGTGTGGTAATATTGATATGAATAAGCGAAGCGGTATTATTTTGATAACATTACAACATACAAAGTGTCTTGTTTCTAAATATTTTAGAGTTAAATAGAAAGAAATAATATTCTACGTCAACCTCTACTAAAATATTTTAATTATTGGATTATATTATAATTACCATAGTTAACTTGCTTTAGTAGTTTGTATTATTTAAGTACTTATTAAATTCAGCATGTCCTATATATTTTTAAACATAAGGTAATTTTTACGAATAATCACAAAGTCTTGTGTTCCTAATGTAACTTGGTGACAATTTCTATGTCAATAATATAAAATTCTTTAGCTTATTAAATACCAAAGAATTTCACGGAAATTTATAAAATATTTCATTGCATTAAAAGAAACACAAAAATATTTTGATAATGATATTATATACTCTTTTAATTTTCTCATATTTAGCTCATATGTGCTAATCGATGTACATATTTCAATATTATTAAATCAACAACATAATTCCTGCAGGTTTTATGTGTTGTTTTGAAAAATCATCATATATTATACAGGGTGTTCCTGAACGTCGTGCTGATAATAAAGAGCATGGTTTTACAACATGACGTAATGTGGTGGTAAAAAATGTTTTTTTTTGTTTGTTCGTTCTGGGTTACTGATGACCACTTGTCCTTTCGAACATGCAGCCAGCTTGCTCTTGGACCTACAGCTTAACGTGGGTTCCGAGCCACGATCGTCAGTCATGCGACACCCCCCAAGGGCTATCAACCCTCGGTTTATTGCCATTGCATGACCTACCGATATATCAGATCCAGCCTGGTTACCGGGGTGAATGGGGCGCGTTGGAAAATGATACATTTTACACTCTTCCCTGCATTCTTAAATGTGCTAAATTTCGGATATACTTTTTTTTTATTGTGCGTATGCCCACTCCGAGGATCGAACTCGGACCGCCACGGTCGAATGCGTATAAATCACCTCAAAATGTTTTTT